>JAQSEB010000109.1:0-1200000 GCA_030063045.1 Pratylenchus scribneri | reverse complement strand
GTTTGTCATGATGGATCACGGTCCTTGATTCGCGTCAATCTATTGAGATTGAGCCGGATGCAGTAATCCTTGAGACTGGTTGATCACGGTCCTTTCGCGTCAGTCCTTTGAGACTGAGCCCGGATGCAGTGACCTGAAAAGGTTAGTAAGCCCAAGTGCTTACGGATTGAAGACGCTCTGTGGGTCCTCGGATTGACTGGATAAGGGCAAGGCGAGTGGCACTTGTCCTTAATTGACTGAATAAAGCAAGTGGCGTTTATCCTCGAAACTGGAAGCGACAAGGCGAATGACACTTGTCCGCTGGAAACTGTCCCGGGTGCAAAGGTGCTTCCCGGGTCGTGGCACCAATTTGTCCCCAAATGGATTTGGGGGTTTTTGACTTTTCCCTGAATTAGGTTGAAAGCCTAATTCCCCAAAAATTCCAAACACAAATTAAACTTTATTTATCGGCGAATAAAATATATTATGAAATTGGCTGTTTTGGTCGGAAGGACGGAAATTATTAAAACTGGGAAGATAGGAAAAAGTGATTTTTATATTTGTGGGGAGAACAATTTTAGTTGGAAAGTGGAAGGGTCCAGCCAAAGCTGATTCATCAATTATGAAATTGGGGAAGAAATTGACGTGTAAAAAAAGGGAAAGGACAATTGAATTTGGGGATATGGTATGGATACGGTGACCATATTCTTCCTTTCATTTCTTCCACCATCAACTTTATTCTCGTCGACTTTGGCGACATTCGAAAAGGAAATAAATATTTTGTACAATTTTGTATTAATATAGCATTAAATTATGAAAAATTTTTTGCGATTTTACAGCCTTTTTTTTTGATAAGTTTATTAAAGAAAAAACAGAGATTTTTAGGAAATAATATTATAAAAAAATGCAAAAAAAATTTTTGAAATTTTTGTTTTTGATTACAATTTTTGGTTAATTATATATTTATTCAATTTTTTATATATTAAATATGAAAATGTTATTAAATATATATTGAAATATTATTGAGATATTTTTCGAAGCAAATACATAGGTATATAAAATACTGCTACTAGCAAATCCAATTCCCAATTTCATTATTGGATATAGATACTATAAATTTTTTTATATAAATTTGAATTAGGGAAATTTTGCAATAAAAAAGTAGTTCTCAAAAATGTTAATGTTTCTAATCCTCCCAGAAAATGTTGAAAAACAATTAGAGACACCAGCATTTGTGGATTATGACACTGGCCGATTTGAACAATTCGATGCCAAAAATCCATCGAAGTGTCCTTTTAAATTCGAGCAGCCTTTAAATTTACAAGAACATTTGATTAAAGAGGCCGAAACGCCAGAGGAAATTCTTTATTCCGCCTTGTTGAAAGTGAATATTTGCCAAGTCAATGGTGTACCACGGGCATTTGTTAACAATTTTCATTTACTCGATAGTGAGGTGAAAAAAATTTTTATTACTTTAATTTTTTAACAAATTGAATTTTAATATTATTTTTTAACAACGCAGATGGAAAACATTGTTCATGAATTTGGTGCAATGGATTTGTATGAAGAAGATGAAGGAGGCTATCATATATTAAACTATATTTTTGGTGAAAGTGAAAACAAAAAAGCAAACACTGTCAAGCCATGTTCATATACAGACAAACATAATTATTGATAATTGAATTGAAAGCAACAAAGAAAATTGATGAAATTTTAACATGCAAGAAATTTTAAAAACTGTTAATATTTCAATTTTTATAAACTTTTCATATTATTTTCTATATGATTTTTTGTCCATCCCATTTTCATGGACTGAAATTTTTCCCAATTAATTCGCCACATTCATTCTATTTTTTTTCGGCTTGCTTTTTCCATTCCCACTATTGGCGGGCGCTTTTCCCTTCTCTGAGCATGACTTCCGATTGCCCTCTTCCCATTGTGGCTGCCCGCCGTTCCTTATTCCATTTTATAATTTTTTTTTTAACAAATCATTTTTTTATAATTTTAATGTTGCTTTTTGGATAAATAAAATGCGGACAATTTTGTTGCTTTTCTTTTTTTGTATTTTCTGCCGAATTTTTATTTTTTTTCAATAAAAATTTCCCAAGTAAAATATGGGCAAAAATATGAAAAATTGCAAAATTGGATGAATTATGGAAATGAAAAATCGGTTTAACAGTTTCATACCATGTTACAATCATGATTTACACTGTTTTAGTTTCATGCTATTCTGAATTAGCAAAAATATAGTCAAATAAATCTGCTTATTTCTTATTGAATTTAATTTTGCAAATTGTTTTATTAAATAAGTCAATAAAATTTTAAAATTTAAACACGAATATTACATTAATTCAACGACATGAATATTACAGTATTTCAACGAATATTTTATTATCTTATAATTCAATGTCAGAATTTAGTCGCAGTCGAAGCACTGAGCACTCAGTCGAGGCTCCATTTTGAAAGCGGCTTAATCAGGGTTGTCGCGGATAAGCGAAAAAGGCGGTTATGGTTAAGCCAAAATTTTCGGATACGAAAAAACACCGGATATCGGATTTCGGATAAATTTCAGATAAATATAAGAAATTTTTTTTCATTTTTCAAGTTCAAAAATAATATTTTTATTTCGAAAATTAAAAATATTCAAATTTCTGTGATATAAAATAAAAAGTTAGAATATTTTAATGGAAAATTAAAATGAATGAAGCAGCTTTTCAAAATTTTCAGCATTTATAAATATTTCTGTAATTTTACTTACGCGTTAGAGGAGAAAATTTTAATGGAATGAATAATTCTGTAAAGTATAGATTCAGCCAAAAAAGGGACTTAAAAAATAATGGTAAAAATAAAGCCAAAAATGGACCCACCAGGGGAAATTTAATCAAAAGATGATCTGGCCAGGAGAAAATTTTTAGCTAAAAATGGCTCTGCAAAAATTTCGGATTTTGGATCGGATATGCCAAAATTTTCGGATACGGATATCGGATTTCGAAACTTAAAACACTTTTTGTTATAATTGATCTTTGTATGGGAATACCTAAATATGAGAAAAGAACATTTCTAATTCCAACACAAATCATTTTTTATGACTTATAAATAAAGCCAATATTCCCCTCATACAAGGCCACATTCACATATCACTACCGTTTTTCTGAATCCTTTATATTCCTCCTTTATTATTTATATTCATTTTCTCATATTTGTAATGAGAAGAGAAATTTGATTTTTATTTATATTTATATGTATTTTAATAATTAATTCATGAAAAAATCATTTTATTTTATATAATGTTAATTCGTCAATTTGCATCTTTTCCCCTATGGCTGCTGAGTATTTTAAGAATATTCCTTCCATCAATTGAAAGTAATGAATATTTGATTCCTCTCGAACCAATTGAACAATCAAATGAAGCGAAAAAACCTCGGATATCGGATACGGATAGGCAACACTGCTTCTAATATAATATCCCTTTAAAAAGGTTATAAAGTTAAGATATTCCAAGGAGCTTCTAATAGAGAAGGGATTAAAATAAGAAGTGGCTTATATAGTTGAAAAAAGAAGGTATCCACTTTTCTCTTTTACCAATTGAAATTTACTTCTTAAAATGATCAAAACAAATAAATTTGATAATTAAAAATTGAATAAAGATTTTTACACGATTACTCTTCTTTTATCATTTGAATTCATAATTTTGTTAGAATTAGAAATATTCTTTTCTCATATTTAGGTATTCCCCTACAAAGATCAATTATAACAAAAAGTGTTATTTATATGTTAGATAGAAATATCCTTTAATATTAAGATATTCATAACATATCAAAAAAAAATTAAACAAAATTTATAATGAGGAGGAGAATTAATTATTTTGACAAATTTATACTTTTGGAAAAACTAAACGAAAGGATTTCGAGTAATTTTTATTTTTTCTCAACTACTTCTTTCTCAAAGATATTTATAGCCTAATTATGAATTTCTATAAATATATTTTTTTGCCATCTTGTGTCCAAAAACAGAAAAATCCATTTATTTTTTATTTTTGGACAAGAATTTAGTCAAAACTTTATATTATTTAGAATGGTGCAATTAATATATACTTGAACTCAACGATGCTTTTAATAAATATATTTTAAATTTTGTCATTTTCCATTTAAAAGACTTTCTTAAAAGTAAAATAATTATATTGGCTTTATAATTAATGATGCCCATCAATAAAAAATTATATAAATTTAAGAAATTTAAAATTCAATGGACTTTAATTTTTTATAAAAAGCGTTCATTTGATCATTCTTCCAATTCGAAAAATAAAATAAAAATTTATTTAAATGCCAGAATTTTTTATTTAAATGGTTCTTTTGAGAGATTCCATATCTGGATTCATTGAAAATTTTACATAATTTCAAATTGTTTGAATGCAGACTATGGAAAGTTTCAAAAATATTCAAAGAATACATTGTGGAATAATTGAATTAATTTGGATGGAAATTTGAAAGTAGAATGTAGTTGGGCACGATTTTGATCTTTAGTACGAATAAAACGTGAGATATCATAATAAAAATAAAATGATATTGGATCGTGATCCCATTGGATGAGGCCGAAGAGATGGATGGTGACCCCATTGGATGAGGCTGGAAAATAATGGATGGTGATCCCATTGGATGAGGCCGGAAAATAATGGATGGTGATCCAATTGGATGAGGCCGAAGAGATGGATGGTGATCCCATTGGATGAGGCCGAAAAGATGGATGGTGACCCCATTGGATGAGGCTGGAAAATAATGGATGGTGATCCCATTGGATGAGGCCGGAAAATAATGGATGGTGATCCCTTTGGATGAGGCCGAAGAAATGGATGGTGATCCCATTGGATGAGGCCGAAGAGATGGATGGTGATCCCATTGGATGAGGCCGAAAAGATGGATGGTGACCCCATTGGATGAGGCCGGAAAATAATGGACGGTGACCCCATTGGATGAGGCCGGAAAATAATGGATGGTGATCCAATTGGATGAGGCCGAAGAGATGGATGGTGATCCCATTGGATGAGGCCGAAAAGATGGATGGTGACCCCATTGGATGAGGCCGGAAAATAATGGACGGTGACCCCATTGGATGAGGCCGGAAAATAATGGATAGTGATCCAATTTTAGCTGAGCTCGATTTTGAACTTTAGTACGAATAAGACATGAGATCACACAATAAAATCAAAAGATATCCATTATTTGGTTACTTGTGGACGGTGAAATAACCTAATTGAAAGAGAATTGCAATAGTAGAAATAGAAAAAGAGAAGAAAAGAATTTGAAATTATTGGATGATCCAATCTTTTTTTTCTGTTATTATTCAACTATTCGTTCGAAATGTGAGAAAAGATCATTCTTCATTTTTAGGGCAAAACCGATAGCACTTGGTTCTATTGAAAAGAAGGTGTGGCTGCGCGATGGCAGAGAAATTGAAGGATATAGAGCATGAAAAATGGCCATAATATCTGGGAATGGTTGGATTATTTAAATGGATGTACGAAGAAGAGTGAATTCATTTATAATTTTAATTTAAAAATATTAAATTCCTAATTTTTTTCATATTTGAGTGAAAAAAGAATTTCTCTATCAAATTTTAAAAATCACTCATCAACGATAAAGATATAGGCCAAAATTATTCAATCTTCACAAAAAATATCTAAATGACCATTATTTCCCTTTGTTCACTGTCCATGTCCAAACAACCAAAGTGTAAAATATTATTAATTTCGGCGATCCCATAATTCGAGTGTTGAAGGAGAAATTAATCATTTAATTTAAAATTTTCACTGTGAGCCTTTTTTAATTAAATCTCGGCCATTTTGTAAATAAATTTTTGGCTATGACACGAAAAAATGAAAAAGATGACTTCGAAAGAACTACTCTAACACAACTCAAGTATTTTTACTTATACTTTAATGGTCATATGTTGATTTCACATATAATTTTGTTCATCAAAATTCTTACTGAACAGATTATTCCTTCCAATGCGTATTTTTTCTATAATTTTATTTTGCTTGCTCATTGTTCTAGTGGAATGTGCGGGTGATGAATCGAAAAAAAATTTGCATTTATTCAGTGAATTGCTCAAAAATATTTTGAAGCAATTTGGTGGAGAAGAAAGAACATCAGCCAGCAATGATGTCCCACTTTCTATGTCCTACAATGCAAGTGCTGAGATGTTGAACATAATCGAGGAAAAGATTGTTAAAAAAATTTTGCATCTGAAATGCAATGAAGAAATGAAAATTGATTTTTACGAAATGATTTCTAAAAGTGGATTATTTAAGATTAACAATCATAAAAAAAATGAAAAAATTTCGCGGGAAGGCAATATACAAATGGTAAAATTGCTTCTGTCCTTTGCCATCCGATTGATTTCCATTATTGGCGAAAATGAATTGAATCAAATTCTGGTAAAAGAGAGCAACAAAGAAATTCAATTGAAATTAACCACTTATCTGAAAAATCTGTTTAACAAGACAAAAGAAATTAAATTGGCTAATTTTCTGGATTCCTACAATTGTATGGAGAAAGTTTTACCAAATGCTCAAATGAAGAGGTCTTTTGTTTTATTAAAATATTAATTTGTATTTATTTTAGCATATATCCATTTCGAATACTCCTTGAGCACCTGAAATTGGTAATTACATTTGATGGAAATACCGAACAAAATTTTGAATGTTTGATTTTCAAATATTTTTACTTTTAATGACATATTTTTAGTGAAATTTGAAACACTTAGAAAGTTGTATAGCTTGGAAAAATATACTATCATGGAATGGATTAAAAATGTCAAATATATAGAAAGAATAGAAGAGCCAAATTACGAATATCAAGTTACTGATACTCATAATTCGCAAGACCCACTGGATTTGCTGATGGTCGCATGGACAGGTAATACAGAACCTTACCAATGGCTTGGCTACAATTTCGAATTGTATGATATTTGTGCGATAAAAAACTTCGGTATTAATATGGCAGAATTGCTTATGCGAGAATCAACAATAAGTGAGCTGAATGAATTTCCTGCTTTGAAAAGAGATTTTGAAAATGCGATAGAAAAAATGAAAAAAATGCTGAAAGAATATCAAGAAGAGTATTTTTTATTATATATAATTAGATGCTAATTTAAAATAATTAAAAAATTACCCTTTATATCAATTTTTCCTAATTCATTTTTATTATTATGTTATTGATTTTTCTTAATAAGAACATAGTAAATCTTAACACTACCAATTTTAATAAATGATTTTAGGAAAAAAAATATATGGATATTTCCGAAGGTTGGATTAAAATCATGCCATGAATGGTCTTAATTTTTGTTTGTTTCCTAAGAAGTAAAAATAAATAATTTGATATAGGATTAGAATTTTAGATTTCATCTGTACTCATACTCACTAAAACATTTAGATATTTCACAAAAGAAAAATATGAATTATGGAAGGAGAATTTTACCAATCATTATGAAGATGCCATTATATTCGGCCAAACTCTTTCAAAAGGTCAGAAATTTTTAATGTATTAAAACAAAATGTATATTAAATTAAGAATATCAAGAAATTGTAATACCTATTACCAAAGGTTAGAATTTTTAATGAATTAAGAAAAATACATATTAATTTAGAAAATCATGAAATTGTGAAGAAGACAGAAGAAATGATTTTGAATTTGAAAGAGCATATTAAATATTGTATTGAAAATCATATCGAAAAGTGCTTTGAGAATGAATACAATAAAATGTCAAGAGAAATTTTTTTAAATCTTGATGAAATTTCGAGATTAATTAAAAATGGAATGTTATTGCAATTAAAGACAGAATATATAGAAAAAATTGAAGAATTAGAGAATTTAACTAATAAGATAAAGAAGCATAAATTAAGCAAGGACCACAAGTCAGAAAAAATCCTTTTTTTCATTATTTACAATCAATTATATTAAGCACCGAGGATAAAAATGCACAAACAAAATTTGAATTTGAAGAGAATAATACAGAGTGGGGAAGAGAAAAGAAGGAGTTGGAGAAGCTGATGGAAAAGTTGCTGGAAATATTAAAACGAAGTCTTGTTAAATCGGAAGGAGAAGTTGGAGAAGTTGATGGAAAAGTTGCTGGAAATATTTAAATGAAGTCATTAGTTAGATCGAAAATTTTATTGCGTTGACTGGTTTGAATTTGGAGGAGAGAGAAAGAAATACTGATGGACAACATATCCATATTTGATATTTTTTCTACAATTATTCGGTTCGGTTCATATTAAAAATTCACATTTTTTTAAAATTTATGCATTCATGTGAAATTATTCATTCAAACTATTGTAACTATTTCACGCATTTTATTCAATACTATAATTCAAAATGAATTATCAAAGAATGTAGTTTTTGATGGTCAGAATCTTTTTAATTGCAAATGTATTTTTTTAAAAGATTTTTAACTATATATTTTTCGTCTTTTTTCTGGATAAATTTGGTTTTATTTGCTTGAAATTTTGTGCAAACATTAGAAAAAAAAGATTTATTGCATTTTCTTAGTCCCTAGAATCCTACAAAATTCGCTATAATTTATTCAAAAATTAAGAATTTAGAACCAAAAATTTCCCAATTTTTGAGGGGTTGAAAAATAATCCCCCATGGGGAATTATAATAGCATATACTGTATTTATTTTTTCTTTTCCTTAAATTTTGATTAATATTTGATTTTCATCAAATTTATGAAATCTTAATAATCAAAGCTTACCACCAACAATCTTACCATTACTAGAATACCGTAAATGCTCTTTTATTCCCCACTCTCCAATAATTCCCCACTCTCTAATAATTTCCCACTCTCTAAGAATTCCCCATTTTTTGGAAAGGTTAAAAAATAATTCACCATCATTTTCCCCCCTATTTCCCATCTCTAATAATTCTTCACATTTTGAAAAGGTTGAAAAATAATTCCCCATGGGGAATTAAAAGTTAAGATATATATTTTTCCTTATTTTTTTGTCTCAATCAAATTTAATTCTCATAATTTATTTTTTTCCTTTATATAATTTATCAAATATATTACAGAAAAAAATCAAAAAATTATAAAGAAAATTATTATAAAATTTTTTAAAAAGTTTTGTTCATGTTCGCCAAGGTTTATTTTATTGCCTTACTCTGATATTGAATTCAAAATCTACTGGATTGTCTTTTCCTTTTCCCAATCAATTTATAACAACGTTGAAATGGAAATCATTTAAAAATGCTGTTATAATCATTTTGGAGGATTTTGGAGTGCGAGTAGGACGTGAAATATAATATTTAGAATCTTATATATTTCACCAACTTAAAAAGAAGAACAATTATATTATGAAATTTATAATATAAATAAGACATTGTTGAGAAATTACTGTTATAATTAATATAAAGCATGGGACATGGAGATCGCGGGTTCGAAACCCAGTGGCAGCGAATATTTGATTATGGTAGAGTAGCAAATAAAATGAAAAAATAGTGTATTATTTCCATCAAACTTCAAATATTTTACCAAATTTTTGTCAAATATTTGATGGCATTTTACAAACAAATTTCATCAAACAAAGTATGCACAGCACAATCAAATAAAAGTTTGAATCAACATTTTTTGGATACGGTTGGCAATTTTTTAAAAAGGGGCAAGAAAACATAAATTTGCCAATTTATAATTTGGATAGTATTTGAAAAATTAATTAAGTTTTTATTGGTTTTTTGTGAAATTAAATGAATTTTTGGAGAAATGATTATAACAACATTACATGAAAATTATATAAGGGATATGTGGGATAAAATTGAGGAGATAATGGTAGAAGAGATACCCCCTGATCTTGGAAACTTGGCAACCTCAGTACAGCTTAAAAGGCAATATTTAAAATTGAAAGAATTTTTTGATGAAATAGAAAAATCAATTTTGGAAATTGAATATATGAAAAGGAAAGCATTTAAATATTTTGGAAGGAATAGGAAGGAAATTGGAGAGGCACAAAAGGTTTCATTCGAGAAATTTTTGGATGAATTTGATATTACAGAAAAGTTGAAAAACGCGAGAAGGACAAAAGCTGACCTTAAAAAGTTTATGGATGAATTGGGAGAAAAATTGAGCTTAAATTTTAATATTGTAATTAAAGTAGAAAATTCAGGCAAAAAAGGTCGAGAAAATTTAGACCAATTTGAGGAAGAAGAAGAAATTTTTTATAACCGTTTTTCGAAACGGAATCGTTTTGGAAATGAACGTAATAAAGGTTCTGAAAAATTGGAAAATAGTTATAGTAAACGGAATTTGGAAGAAAATATTGCAGATGTGAATATAGATGAAAATCGATTCAATAACGATTCGATTGTAAAAGTTGAGAATTATTCTTTTGCTAATTTTTGGGTTCGAGGTGCGCTTAGAATTGACTATAATAGAAATATGGAAAGATTAAAGCCCCATATGTGTAGTGAGAATAATGGAAATAAAAATAAATGCACAAAGTATAATTCGGGTAATTTTGTGAGACACTCTAATGAAATTTTTGGTGGATATCCAAGCGAAAAATTTGACGAGTCCTCGAAGGAAATATTTTCGGTAACAAATCAAAGAATTCTTGACATCAGCCCAATCAGTCGAATCTTACTGAAGAAAATGTAAAGAAGAAAAATAGTGAGGAATTAGATAATTGCGAAAACAATAGAAAATGGATAACGACAATAATGGATAAATTTTTGGTAAATTTTGATTCTGAGAATTTGAAAATTTATTCCACTTTTGGAATTAATCTGGTAACAAACCCTAATATAGATTTTGGTAATGAAGCATTGATTACCGAACGATTTCTGATCGCAACGGAAAATTTTACAAGTATAGTAAATTATGAAGGAGCTTCAAATAGCCATCACGACAATTTGTCAACATTTCAAGGAATTAAAATTGGCATAGGAGTTAAAGAATTTTGGGAAATATCTGGTGAAAAAGAAATTTTGGAACCTGATAAAGAAAGTGAAAACAATATGGAAAGCAATACTAATATAAAATTTGCTAAAGCTCTATTGGATAAGAATGATGAAGAGATGATGAATAGTGGTCAAAAACAATTATTAACTCATTTAACTCATGCGAATGTAATAGGTAAGAAGAAATCATGGATTAGAAGAGGTATAAATTATCCATTTGAATTATTAAACCGGTTATGGAAATGGAAACACACAAGAGTGAAACTAAAAAGACCAAATTGCATTCTTCAAAATTTTTTGGATGAAAAAATTATCTCTTAATCGGCCTCCCTATTCAGGTCATTTAAAAAACGGGGAGTGTCACGGATCCGAGGATCCGGACGAGGATTTTTAATTCTCTAATTTTTGGTTAATTCAATTATTGGTCCATCAAATTTTTGGCTTTTCATTTTTCATTGTTTTATTAATCACTTATTTTATTTGATCATTTTCTTCGCTTTCTCACACTTTCTTCAATTCCATAAAGATTGTTATCAACATTTCCCCCAGACAAATGTTCCCCCATTAAATGATCAATTCTTTCCATTCAACACTTTTTCACCGCAATTCAACTTTCAACATTTTTTCTTCGGAAATAAATAAAGTGAATAAATAAAATTTGTTAATTTTATCCATTTTTAATTGGGGCCCAACTTCAAGTCCAAGAAGGACCGGTAACTCAATTTGGCACAAAATCGCCTTTTTTCAATCAACAAATCCTCCATTCCCATTCCCACATTCAATCCATAAAATTTCCCCATTTCGGATATTTCATCAATTGAATAAAAAATCGTCGAATTCTAATTGGTTGTCAACTGCGTTGTGGTTCAAATCCGACAAGTGTGTCACGGATCCGAGGATCCGGACGAGGATTTTTAATTCTCTAATTTTTGGTTAATTCAATTATTGGTCCATCAAATTTTTGGCTTTTCATTTTTCATTGTTTTATTAATCAATTATTTTATTTGATCATTTTCTTCGCTTTCTCACACTTTCTTCAATTCCATAAAGATTGTTATCAACATTTCCCCCAGACAAATGTTCCCCCATTAAATGATCAATTCATTCCATTCAACACTTTCAACCGCAATGCAATAATCAACGTTTATTTTCCTTGGAAATAAAATAAAATAAAGTGATTTGGTAATAAAGTTTGTTAATTTTATTTCAACTCAAAATTGGTTTGGCCCAACTTCCAGTCCCTGAAGGACCGGTCAACTAATTCAAAGGCAATAATATCGCCTTTTCTCCACACAAAATATCCACAAATTCAATTCCATCAACTTTGGGAATTGGAAATTTTATTTTGGTAATTTGGTTCGGTTGGATTGGTTCTGCACAAGATTGTTTCTTTGAAATCCGTCACGGGCTCCTCAGACTTGCCCAACTCTAATGGTTATATCTTTTTGATTTAGTAATTTGGAGTTCAATGAAAGTAATAAATGGGTATTTACTCTTCACTTTTAAATTTTAGCCATGAAGAAAATCTTATAAAGCTTTTACTAAAAGGACTCCATTACATATGTTTAGGTTTCTCTATCTTCCCCACCGCATATTAATCTGCCACTTTCATTATATTGTCTGCTAGTACCTAGTACCAAATACATCCATTCGCAAACATTGGCTTAAAGGACATGGTATATTAAAATGTTTTATAACTAAGTTTTCCTAATATGGTACAAAAGGTGCAAACATTTCATCAAATTACTTTCTGTCCTTTGGGCTGTGATGCCATTGGCACATTTTCATCACTGGATTCATCCTGCAAGTCCTCTACTGTCGATTTTGACGGAAGAACCTTTAAATGAAAATGATTTATAGAATTTTGAATTCTTCAATATTTTAGCTTAAAAATTGACAATAATATTTTAAATAAAATAATTTCTTATTTTTTTATTTAAAAAACATTATTTTATTAGTGTTTAATTTTTTAAAATATTAAAAATAGACTTTATCTTCGACATGGAAAAAAAATTATCGCCAACACAAAACTGTAAATCCACCAAAAAATCAGCACAATATTTATTCTCTTCTTGTATGGCTTTTGCGTCCCAAAGTTTTAAAGCCATTTTATTAGTATCATTACAATACATTGTTATCAAATAATTGTCAATTTCTTTGTTGTCTGATTTTAAACATACTTTTCCTTTCTTTTCAACAGATTCTAGTGATTTTTTTAAATTAAATTATATTCTTTTATGATACCAATAATCTTATTCTAAAATATAATTTCTAAAAATAGTAATATTTAATCATGCGGGCCCATTATTTTTGACAAAATTTTTCAATAAAGGGATACGTTCACCTTAATTGCTTAAACATGTCAAATCAAATAATATTATACATTCAGAAGAACCAGCGGGCAACGATTGAAAAAGGGGGGGAAGTAGGAAAAAAGCGCTATCGCATTTTGTAAATTTCCTATTATGGTTCTAGGGTTAGAAATGATTTTGCTGGATTAAACCACGCAAATTCAACTCCCCAAAGCGGTTTAAACCCTTAAACGGGCTCTTATCCAAAAATAAACCCCAAATTCGCGATCCTCGATATCAAAAACCCATTCCCACACATTTTTATAAATTTAAACCATTTTTGCCCATTTAGCCAAACCGGTTTGTACATATTTTAGCCCTTGTGCACCCCCGAAAAATAGTTTCTGTGCCTTAAAAAACCTTTTCCACACTTATGATAACCTGAAAAAATTATTGGCCTTTGGTGGGATTGGAACTCGCATCGGCCATGAAGGAAAATGCCGACTTGGCCGCAAAGTATCGAGCAAAGTACCCTTCATTTTGAATTTAGACACCATAAACCATAATATCTTTCGAAAGCTGAGATTCTGAAGATGATTCCTCTCTCGGGATCGGGACCCAAAACCCAAAAATCAAAAGGAAAAAAGTTTTTCCTAGGCAAATCGAAACTTGAATTTTGAGTTTTATAAATAGCAATCTTGAAAATCAATTTTAAAAAATTTAAAACAAACTTTTTTCCATCTTGCACTTATGCAGAATCGAACGTCGGTAATGTTTTTCATTGTTTTCATTTTTGTTTTGTTCACCTTTATATGTATAAGTGTTAATTTGACCTTTGCATGAACTACTTTCTGTGCATCTCCAATATTCTGCTCTATAATTGTCTAGACTTTTGTAATATCTAGCCGAATATTTATAATTTCCGAATACATGATTTCCATATCGACCAAATTTTTCCTGTTCTTCGACTAAGTTTATAGAATATATTTTTGAAAAAAATAAAGTTTAATAAATTATATAAAATGCTGTTTATGATTTTATAGAACTTAAAATTAAAATTGAAACAGAAAATTACCTCTTCTTTCTTAACCTAAATGAATCACTAGGATCAGTTAAATTAATATTTATTCTTAGTTAATCATTTATTATAGTAGTATTAGGCCTCTGTGCTCTGCCTGTGGGCAGGTTTTGCCAGGGACGGAAGTGGAACTAACTTGGGTCCTGACAGAAATTTGCTCAAGAACAGGAATTGCCTAATTTTTTAAAAAGTTTAATTTTCACATATAAAAAATTTATTGAAATGAACTAAAAATGGCACCACCACCATGACCTATATAAATTTAGTCAAAATTTCCTTATCAAATTCTTTTTTTTTAATATCCAATAATATTGGCATTTATTCACAACAGCAAAATCTTAAATGGGGACTTGGGTGGGTGTTATATGTGTGGCACTTGCGGGAATGAGGGCGGAGTGAGACCTAGAAATGTAGGAAATCATCTCACGAGTTTTCGAACGGTGGCGGGGACGCAACCCTATGTTCTTGAACTGAAGCTTCAATATGATAGTTCATTCATCCATTCATATCTTTTTGACTCCATACCGCCGAAAATAAAGCGAAGATGTGAATTTGATTCTTGAATCATATTATTTCGATCCGATTCATCCAATTTTCTTTTGCCTTTGCTTTTTTGTGATGATTTTGAGTTGGCATCATTTTCTTTGGTAGAAAATATTTCCAATATCTTTGTAAAGATTAATAAAACGAATATGAATTTTTTCATATTTATGGTAAGCTGAAAATTTTTTAATTAGTAAAATTTTACAAATAATAAGTAATAATTCAAATTTAACCACATGATTATTACATTTTACATATAATAATTTAGCTCGTTTTTTAATGGAAAGGCTAAAGTTTGTATAAATTCAAATTATTATGTCACATAAAAATAGTTAAAGAGAGCGGAAATTTGTTAGGGAAAATGATAAATTAAAAAATGGTTCACAAAGAATATTTTCAAAATAGATTAAGAAATTTGCTGAATAGAATTTAAGGGTCTCGGAAAAATAATATCTAACAAATTCAATTCACCCAATTGACTGACAATGAATTTAATAGAATTCAAAGAATTTTGATCTAAATTTTTTCAAAAGGGCATTGAAATTGAGAGCAAAATTCTCTCAATCGAATTGAAGAAGGCATTTCGAATGAAATGATGAAGTCAAAGAAAATGGATGCTGAATAATAATTCGATTGAATGAGTTCAAAGAAAATGGATGGAATCCAATTTTAGCTGCGGAAGATTTTTTATCATTAGTACGAATAAAACGGAGATCTATCAATAAAAACAAAATGATATAATGGATGTTGGACGGTTATCCCATTGGATGAGGCCAAAGAGATGGATGGTGATCCAATTCTAGATGGACACGATTTTGACCTTTAGTACGAATAAAACGAGATTATCAATAAAAACAAAATGATGTAGTGGATACTAGATGTTTATCTAATTGGAGAAAATAGATGGTGAACGCAGTTTAATTGATAGGGCGCCCTCAATGAACAACCTGTCATCGTCCGCGTTTTCCTCCATAATGGAAAGGTAAATGCTTGACGGGGATGCTCGACATGGACGCGCAGAGCGCGCTTCATTGTGGACGCAGCATGAGCATGGTTTTGACCTTTAGTACAAATAAAACGTTAGATCTATCAATAAAAACAATATCAAATTTATATTCTGTTTGTTTTTGAAAGAGCAAAAATGCCTAATTGAAAGAGAATTGCAATAGTAGGAATAGAAAAATAGAAGAAAAGGATTTTAAAATATTGGATGATCCAATCTTTTGTTTTTGTTATTGTTCTTCTATTCGTTCGAAATGGGATAATTGATCATTCATCTTGGGGAAAAATCTAGAGCCCTTTGTTCCATTGAAGAGAAGGTGTGGCTGGGCGATGGCAGAGAAATTGATGGATATAGAGCATGAAAAATGGCCATAATATCAAGGAATGGTTGGATTATTTAAATGGATATGCAGAAGAGTGAATTCGTTTATAATTTTAATTTTTAAAATATTAAATTCCTAAAATCTTTTTCATATTTAATTCAAAAAAGAATTTCTCCATCGAATTTTAAAGATTAAAATCACTCATCTTCGATAAAGATATAGTCTAAAATTATATAATTTTCACAAAAAATATCTAAATGACCATTATTTCCAATTTTTTACTTTCCAGTGTCCAGGTCCAATACCAAAGTGTAAAATATTATAAATTTCGACGATCCAATAATCGGAGTTGTTTAGGGACAGATTAATTATTTATTTTAAAATTTTCACGTTGAACAATTTTTACTTAAATCTCGGCCATTTTTGGTATAAATCGGCTATAATGCAAATAAATGAAAATGAGGACTTCGAAAGAACTACTCTAATTCGCTATAAATAAATTCATTGATTGTTTTAGTCCTTTATATTTAATATTTGTCCTATAGATGGGTGGGGGAGAATTTTATTTTGACCCTATAAGGCCATATACTAACAATAGCAACTACTTTCAATTTATTTCGTTTCGGCAAAATTTAAACATAAATTTCGGCAATGGACAAATAGGATGGGTGATCATCCTTACCCCTAGAAAGATATTTAATTTAATTAATATATACCCCAAATAATAGTTCTTATTCTTCCTAATACCATTTAATAGCTTAAGCTATTCTACTTGTACTTTAATGGTCATATGTTGATTTCATATATAATTTTGTTCATCAAAATTTTTATTGCACAGATTATTCTTTACAATGTGGATTAATTTTTATTCTATCATTTTATTTTGCTTGTTCATTATTCTAGTCGAATGTGCTGGTGACGAATCGAACAAAAATTTGCAATTATTCAGCGGATTTCTCAAAAATATTTTGAAGCAATTTTCTGGAAAAGAAAAAGCATCAACCAGCAATAATGACCAACTGTCCATGTCGTACATAGAAAGTGCTAAGATGTTGAACATATTCGAGGAAAAGATTGCCAACAAATTTTTGAATGTAGAATGCCATGCAGAAATGAAAATTGATTTTTACAAAATAATCTCTGAAAGCGAATTATTAAAGATGGATTTGGAAAAGGAAGAGTTTTCACCAGAAGAAAATATACAAATGGTAAAATTGCTTTTGTCCTTTGCCATCCGATTAATTTCCATTATTGGCGAATATGAATTGAATCAAGTTTTAGTAAAAGAGAGCAAAGAAATTAAATTGGCCAATTTTCTGGTTGCCTACAATTGTGTGGACAAAGTTTTGTCAAATGCTCAAATGAACAGGTTTTTAATGCGGGCGCATTAAAATAATAATTTGATATTTATTTAAGTATATATCCATTTCGAATATTTAATGAGGAACAGCAAAATGTGGTAATTAAATTTGATGGAAATATGGAACAAAATTTTGAATGTCTGATTTATCAAAAATTTTTACCTTTAATGATATATTTTTTAGTAAAATTTGAAACTCTTATAAAGTTGTTCAGCTTGAAGAAATATACAATCAGAGAATGGATTAAATATGTCAAACATATAGATAAAATAATGCCATATTACCGATATAATGTTGCTGATACTCATAATTTTCAAAATCCATTAGATTTGTTGATGGTCACATGGACAGGTCGAACGACACCTATTCAATTGGAAGGCTACAATTTTGATATATATACTGGTTGGGCGCTAAAAAACTTGGGTATTAATATGGCAGAGTTGTTATTGCGAAAATCCAGAGAAAATGGTCTTGACACATTTCCTGCTATCAAAAAAGATTTGGAAAAAATGATAAAAAATATGAACGAAATGCTGAAAGAAAATAAAACAAAGTATTTTAAATAAAAAATTTACTCTCTATTAGATGCCAATTTAAATTAACTATCAATTTTAATCTTTATATCAATTTCATTATTAACTATTAAGTTATTGATGTTTCCAATTAAAAAGTACTAAAATTTTATAACCGAATCAATTTTAATAAATGGCTTTTGAAAAAAAATTAATAGATGAATCGCAAAGTTGAATTGAGGGCATGCCATGAATTATCTTAATTTTTGTTTATTTCTAAATAGGAAAAATAACTATTTGAAATATGATTAGTATCGTAGTAAAATTTTCCGATTGTCTCATTCAAAATATTAGTTTTATACTTGTTATACCTCGCCTACATATAAAAACTGCAAAATTTTTGCCGCAAAAAAGATAATGGAAAAAGAGGAGAATTTGCTGCATGTTTTTGCAGAAAATCTCCTCTTTTTCCATTATTTTTTTGCTTCAAAAATTTTGCAGTTTTTATTTAGGCGAGGTATTACCAATAAAATATTTAGATCTGCACCAATAGATAATGAATACTTTAACGAAAATTTTGCCTACCATTATGAAAATGCCATTATATTAGGCCAAAATCTTTCAGAAGGTCGTTATTTTTTATTTTTTAATGAATTAAACAAAATGCATATTAAATTTAGAATATAATGAAATTGTGAAAAAGACGGAAAAGATAATTGTGGATTGTAAAGAGCAAATCAGAAATTGCATTGAGAATAAATACAATGAAATGGAAAAAGAAATTAAGAAAAATCTGGATATCATTTGGAAATTAAATAATGAAGAAAAAATGATAAGGAAATTAAAAGATGAATATTTAGAGAAACTAAAAAAATTCAAGAATTTAACTGATGACCTAAATAATTACAAGCCTGATATAAATATTTTTTCCCGATATTTACCATCAGTGTTAAAGAGTAATAAGAAGAAAAGATCACGAAATAAATTTGAAAAGATTAAAAAAGAATGGGAAAAAGAAGAGACCACTTTAAAGGAGCTGATGGAAAGGATGTTGAAAATTTTAAAATGGATTCAAATAAGTTAAATGGGATATGGGACAAATTCCATTTATAACTTTAATTGTCTTTCAGCCCATATACCTGAAATTGATTGCATTTTGGAATATATTTTGGAGACACGAATTGTTCAAACCGAAATATTCGCAGAATATTATTCAAAAAGGCAATTATTTAGAAGCATTGTACCAAATGATGGGATAAAAAATTTAAAAATTCATAAAAATGATTTATTAAACTATTATGATAAAAAATTAGAAAACAAGAAAAAGGCTAACAAAAAAGCTGAAGAATGTTTTTCTATGAATGAGAAGGCCTTAATTCACGAGGGAAATTATTTATCAATGGAAAATTTATTTAAACAGACAGAAAATAGATTAATATTGCCCGAGGATTTGATTAAAAAATTGGGTAAATAATTTTATATTTTAATATATTAAATTATCGATGTACTCCATATAAAAATAAATTGATTTATTTACAGAATCCCTTGAAAAATGTGTGCTTGATTTTTTGGTAAATTCAAAATTTTTCAAATATGGAAACATCGAACTAATTTTATTGGACAAATTGAATGACAAAACAGATGAAGAAAAGGCAATATTAACGGCATATAAACTTATAAATGACAAAAATCAAAATGTTATTTTGAAATGGAAATGGGGCAAAAATGGAATGCCAAAACCCGAAGAGGCAATTTATGAAGAAGGCGATGATGGATTCAAGGCTTTGAAGAAATGTGAAGAAATGGAATTGGTCATCAAAAAGAATGGGTATAAATATAAAATTACTAAAGAAGATAGTGTACCTGAATTTAGTCCTAGCGGAATTTTATCTATGTATTTGTATATGCTTCAGATATTATGGATTTTTAACTTTTTCCAGTGACCCAAGATTGTATGTAATGATATTATATAGATTTTTGTCATCATTCATATTCTAGTTTGCATAATGGAGCATTAATTTATAGTTAATTCATTTCGGTACGATTAATTTTACTTAATTGCTAAATGATAACATTTATTAGAATTAAATTGGTTTAAAGATATAAATCTTTTTAATTCAAAGAATTTTAAATGGATATAATTTATATCAATTAAATCTTTTAAATTGAAATTTTATAAATAGGATTGAATTTAAAGAATTCTTTGGGCCATTGTTCATTGATTATTATTAATATTCTACGATATTTAGATTATGCTGAAATTTAAATCGGCTAATAGTCAATATTATATACAAACATTTAATTTTATTTTAATTTTATTAATATTAAATTAAAATTATAAAGAAAGGGCAAAATGTTGGCAAAAGAGAAAGATAAAATTGATTTGATGAAATTGCTCAAATATTTTAATGAGGAGCAATTATTTTTGAGGGAATTTCCAAATGGTAAGAATAACAAATTTTATATTTTTATTTATTTCAAATTTTTTTGTTTTTTTAGTTGTATTTTACACTGAAAATAAAAATATTCCAGAAAAAAAATGCTCAATTTGTTTGAAAGATTATAAAGAAAAGAATAAATTGGAACGACTCTATTGTGGCGTGAGTCAAATATTTATTTAATAATTTAATACTAAATAAAAATGTTCTAGCAAAAATAATTTTCAATAATAAAAATTTAATTTATTTTTTATTTTAGCATTATTACCATTGGGATTGTATGCAAACATACAGGCAGGAAAATTGTTAAATTAGTAATAAATTAATAAATTTTTTTCAACAGAAAAAGTAAAAAATTCACATGTCCATTATGTCGGGCAAAATTGATAAATTGAAAGGTGAGAAAAAAAAAGGAATTGGAGAAGAAATTTACATTAAAAAATTACTTCTAATTCAAAAAAAAAGATCAAAGTAAAAATAAAAAATTCATAACGGCCATTTTGATTACTTTTATTTTGGTAATTATGTTCATGTTTAGGGCATTATGTCAGGTTAATTCCTAAATATGTCGCCGCTTGCCCAAATACTTTTATTAGAATAGAAACCACGTCTTTGCATATCCAAGTGTCCATTATTTGATATATGATTGTCATAGATATTGGGATATAACTAAAATAAAAATTTTATAAAAAATAGGGAAATCGGATATTGCAGCTGATAATGCTTTTAATCCGATTCTCCATACTGACCAAAAATAGAATAGTTTTGGGCAAATATTCACTAAAATCAGGTTGATTTTCAAACTGATTATAACAAAATTAGTTTTTTTCTAAACTCTTAATATTTTTTATGATTAAAATAAAGAGTCAAAAAAATCTATATCATCATAATGTATGTGTAAATAAAATAATATTTTTCTCATTCTATCACAGCCGTATTTAAAGGAATTATTAGTTTATTTGCAAATTTACATATTTCACTTGAATATTTTCATTTTTTGACTTTGATATAATGAAAAGTTTTATATCTTCCTACCATTTTGGCTAAATTAAATTCGCTAATAAATTTCTGATATTTCATTAGATAAATTAAAAATGAACTTATTAATAAAAATTTATTATAAAAAATAAATTTCTCAAATTAGAAAATTATTTATTCTAACATATTTTTTTCAGATTCGTCGCTGTATTTTACATATTTGATATTTATATCAAATCAATGATCCTGAACGAATAACCATTATCCAAAATTTTTCTAAATTTTAAAAAATACTATTTTTTAAATTCTTTTATTGATCATCTTAAATAGACATTTATTTAATGTTTATAAAATCAATCTAATTTTTTAAATGACATTTTTCCTCTTCTTTTTTTAAATATATTTTTCAATAGGATAAACGGTCCTTCTATATTTATATATAATTAATTTGCTTAGTAAAAATGAACAAATAATAGACCTCAGCCGATAAAGAATGCTCAAATTTGGAATGATAGGAATTTGTATCAATCTAAAAATCTTTTATTTCAAAAAATCCTATATTAAATTCATTGATATTATTTAATATCCAAAATGGAAACACATTACATTATTCGCTGCATTTGATAAAATTGACAGATATCAATTTCCCATTTTTATCTATGCAAATTTTGCTTTTTAAACTGAACAAAAAATAAATTTGATAATTCAAAAATTGAATATATTTAAAGAAAAAATTATTGAATAATGTTGATTGATGAAGGAAAAAATTGATTGAAATTTGGAAATAATATTAAGGATATATAAATAAAATAATTTTTAATTGAAATTATTATATACATTTCCATTGGTTATTTTTATCTGCAAACATTTCTTAAAAAAACAGAAAAATGAGAAATACAATTAATATCGAAATAAACGTGAAAATTTACCGAAAAATTAATTGAATTTATCCACAATTTTGTTTTTTTGAAAACAAATAAAATTGTCAAAACAAATTGTTAAAATATTTATTAATTGTTTTTTTTTTAATTTTTAGGATTAGGCCATGAGCATACAAATGTCATTTTTGATTGCATTTGGCCAAATTTTATGGTCTGGTCTCTAAAATTGTTGACTTTTTGATATCAAATGTTTTGGATAAATTCAAAAATTTTTTGAATAAATTAATTTAAATCCCAAATAAAGTAAAATTAATAAAGATTTTTCCTCTTTCCCAATTTAATTTGCTCTTGTACATTATGTGGAAGGTATTGAGGATTCATGTTTGTCTCTGACGGTCCTGTAATAAATTTTTAATTTTATTTAATAAATAAATTATTAGTAGTCATTATCAAATTTTTTAGTTTAAATAATCAAAAAAATTGAATATTGGAAATAGAAATCTAAAGTTGTGTAATATTATTATTACTTTTAAGCCTTTCTGAAATAATCTTAAAAATTTTCAAAACACTCTTTATTATTGTTAATTTTTACTTTGCAATTTAATAATAAAAATTTACTGGGTTTTTCTTTTTTGTCATCATTCGCCACGGCCCAATTCACAATTTCAACACATATTTTTATTGTTGCCCCATAATCCGATACATCATTAGGAAAAAGTTTTTCAGCAATATTTTCAAGCGCTTCAGAGAAAGTCATTGCATTTTTCTAATATTAGAAAAATTAGAAGAAATATTTAACTTTTTTACAATTTTATATTAAAGCTTTTTTTCATAAAATTTACGCATCGTTTCGAATGATCATATCAGACAAATAAAAGTTTCTTTAATGATTTACTATAGCCATATTTAGGATGAATTGATTAAAAATATTTGAATATGCTGAAAATTGAAAAAAGTATTGAATTTTAAAAAAAAGTAGTAAAATAGTCTAAGATTAGACAATTTTTTTGTAATAAATTTCAGTTCAATTATATTTGATCATTCATTTTTATATAAAAATCCTTTACAAAAAATTATATAAAATTTTATTTATACCTAAGAAAGTTTTCTAAAAAAATTTTTTTTAAATTCCATAAATTTAGATAGGTAAAAAGGAATTTTTATTGCTTAATTAATTTATGTTATGATGCAAAAAATCATTTACATCATTTCTCGCGTAAATGCTTATCTCCTTATAGGCTTTTTCAATATCTGCCAAATCGATGCCGGCACGGGTCCAAACAATGCGGATGATATCGGTGAATGTGTCCGGATAGTCGATGGTGAGTTTTCCATTTAGTGTGTTACTCCTTCTCAGCAGATCCATCTTTTCATGCAAAAGTTCTGCATATAAATAGGGCCGACCAAATTCCACCTCAGCCAAAATCGCTTTGAGCAATTGCTGTTGAAGAATATATAAAAATAACTTGGTTAATTTTGTGGCTATCACATATTTAGGACTGAGCCTATCATAAACGATTATTATATATTATTCCTTGATGAAGTGTTTTGGTGGAATGAAATTACTATAAAGCAGCTTATATAATTTGGTCATATCCCATTCCAGAGTTAATCCGATATAAAATGTCGGAGATAAAGGTGAAAATTTCGAGTGTTTTCGATTATGGCGAATTCAATGATCGCATTAGTTTTTTGATAGACGCAACGTGTGGTTTGTAAAACGGTTCGAAATTTGGCCAACAATTGTCCGAATTAGGTGAAAATTTGGATTCGTGGTATTCGGGGCTAGACTAGCGTTTATCCTACCTCGTATTTTTGGGTCTAACAACTGTATTTCGACTAGAAATGTACTAAAAATAATATAAAAATGCATAAAAGTGACAACCGTGCTCATACGAAAAAGTTATGGTATCATGAAAATCGCAAAAGTGCTTGGTCCCCCCTATGGGTCTAAATGCGAAAAATTTTTGAAATTTTTTTTGTGGTCATATTATAGCTCATTCGACCGTCTCGATGAGCAGAATACGAATCTGCCATCCTTTTCGCATAAAACTCAAAACTAAGAAAGTTATGGCCATTTTAGTCTCGCTGGAATGTGTTGGAACTGCGGAGGTAATGTAAGAAGGGACTCAGGAGTGACGTAGCCGTAGCGACGAGGCGACGACCCGGACCGCTGCGCGGTCCGGCGGCGAGCTTAGCGAGCGCTAGCGAGTTAAGTGAGCCGTGAGGAGCGAAGGCGGAGCACACGTAGGAGTCCCTTCTGAAATGCCCACCGGAGCAGTTCCAATCCGTATTTCCTTTGCGCGACTGTAACCTTTTTTTTCTGGCTCGGCTGTCACTTTTATGCAGTTTTATACTATTTACTATACATTTCTAGTCGAAATACAATAGTTAGACCCAAAAATATGAAGTAGGATAAACGCTAGTCTTACCGTTTTCGGATATAGGCAATTTAAATATCGCATTATTTTTTTGATCCGCGCAATGGGTGGTTTTTACTTTTTAAACCTGTTCAAAAAATGTAAAAAATGAAAATTTTCTCGAAATGAGGTGAAAAATGGAATTCTGATGTTTTCGATTTTGGAGAATTTTAAAAATGACATCAGTTTTGCGATCCGCATAAAGAGTGGTTTGCAAATCAGTTTAGAAAATTAAATTTCATCAGAATAAGAAAAAATTGTAATTCGAGGGTTTTCGAATATGGAGAATTCGAATTTAATAGTTTTGTGAATTGTTCAAAACCAGTTTACAAACCGATTTAAAAAATTTAATTCGAACGAACTCCGCCCTTCTAAAATGCGGGCGAGCGAAGCGAGCCTGCCCAATATCTTAAGAATTTAGGAGAGCGATACGAGCCTGCCCATGACCTTTAAAATTGCGGGAGAGCTTGCCCAAGACCTTTAAATAATTTCGAAATCCGAATTCCTTGGGTAGGTCTAACGCGATTTGGCGCATTTAAAAACACTCCCAACATTTATTTCAAATTCCCGCATATTGCTTAAATTTATGTATCCCTTACACTCCACTTCTCTTACAACCCACTTCCCTTTCGTTCATTAATTATGATTATTTAAAATAATTTTGACTTATTTTCATCAAATGAATTTTTAATAATTCTTATTATTCATCTAAAAATTTCTATTTTAATCAAAATATTAATTTCCTTTGTTATTAAAATCTTTTTTTTTAAAATTAATTTTCACAAACCCATATTAATTGTTCTTTCTGGTCTTTGTTTCTTTTTTCAATTAGAAATTTCAAATTGTAGAGGTATTTCATGTTGGTCGGCGTCATTTCAAAAATTGTTTTACCACCATCCACCGAAAATTCTCCATATTTTGCACGCTCATTTTTATATTCATTAATTATTTCTTCATGATTTTTAACATTAATGACAAGATGACGCAAATGAACATAATTTCTCTGTGCCAATATTGACCCAATATTTGTGTATTTCGTTTTTGTATCCAACAAAAAATTTATAAATTTCGATCCATCCTTAATATAAAAAAAATAAATTGACATTTTTTTAACAATAAAGGTTTAAGGCAATATTCAATTTTTTTATCACATTAAATTATTATTAATTATTACAATAAAATTTTTGCATTCTAAAACTTTATATTTTTCATATTTTTATTTTAAATTTTATTGCCATAAATAAGAAATTTTTGTCAAATTCGAAATATCTAGAATTTAAAATAAATATGAATTTTTCAAGCTAAAATATATTTAGAAATAATTAAATTCTTAAAAATATATAGTAATATAAAAAACCTGTAAAATCTCTCCATCGACCTTGAATTCTTCATTTCTTTTATTTTCCGTATTCGAATCATATACAATCGACTTCATCATGTTATTTAGAATATAGGAAAAGGCCGCATTTATTGCAACATTTTTTTTGATGAATAAATTATTGAAAAATTCTCTTCTTTCTTTTTCATTTTTCAGCCTAACTTTATATGTTTCGTTTTTCCAAATCGATTTCATCTCTTCCCGTTCAATATTTGTTATTGTTGTTGCCAATTCAATCAAATCCGTATTGTCCGCATGGCCAATCTGCATTATTGAATTTAAGTGCAAAAATTATTTATGCATTTTTGTAATGTTGAAAAATAAATTAGATCTAACAAGTTTGGATATTTTCAAGGACTATAATTCATTTTTTGTTTCCATTAATACATATTTTGACATATAAAAACCAATATTTTGCCTAGAAATGTAAAAATAAGACCAATTTAAAATATATTCTTTTAGTATTTAATGGAATATAATAGAGATCAATCGAAATAGCTGGGTTAATTTTTTATTACAAATTAATTTAAAATATATTATCCCTCTTAAAATGTTCCCCCCCCCTCCCCCCCCCCCCCCGATTAACAGAAGTGTATCAGAAATATTTATCCAATAATTTAATTTCAAGTCATTCCCTTAGAATTTTATGAATTACAAAGCTGTTGAGGCCAAATGGCCTAATATTCGCTGCCACTAATACAGCTTCACAAAACAATTGGCCACGGCTCATTTTGGCTTGCCTAAGCATTTTGCACACAATTCCATTATCTGCATTGTTGCTGTAGATAAATTTCTCATAGACGATTTTTATTCTCTTCATAGCTCGTTGATCACATTCAACGGCCTCCTTTGATTCTTTCAATTTTTTTAGGAAAATTTCCTTTTCTGTCTGCCATTTTTCACCATAAATACTTTTTGATTTATTCCGATTCCATGGATAATAAATTTGTGAATCAAAAAGAAGTCGCTGATGCATTTCATTAACAGACTTCCCAAATTTTATTTGTCCCCTTGAGACTGGATAATCATTAGATGTTGCTTCGTCTTGGAAATACTTTCCAATTTTTATTTGTCCCCTTGAGACTGGATAATCATTAGATGTTGCTTCGTCTTGGAAATACTTTCCAATTTTTATTTGTCCCCTTGAGACTGGATAATCATTAAATGTTGCTTCGTCTTGGAAATACTTTCCAATTTTTATTTGTCCCCTTGAGACTGGATAATCATTAAATGTTGCTTCGTCTTGGAAATACTTTCCAATTTTTATTTGTCCCCTTGAGACTGGATAATCATTAGATGTTGCTTCGTCTTGGAAATACTTTCCAATTTTTATTTGTCCCCTTGAGACTGGATAATCATTAGATGTTGCTTCGTCTTGGAAATACTTTCCAATTTTTATTTGTCCCCTTGAGACTGGATAATCATTAGATGTTGCTTCGTCTTGGCCTTGATAATTTTGCAAATACTAAAATGAATCATTATTATTTAATTTTATTAATTTGTGATTTGAATTTAATAATGTATGCTTTATTAATTATCATTGTTTATTTCCGATGAAAATTAGTCTAAAATAATTTTTAGGCAATTTTGAGCCTTAAACACTAATAATAAAATTAATTTCATTCATATTTAAAAATTATAGTAACACATTGTCAACAATTATTAATTTCATCTTTCTATGATAAATATTAGCATTTTTTTAACAAAATTTTCATTAATGATATAAAATTTGTAAGCCAAATAATTTTCAAAATTATGTATAATGAATATTAATATTCTCTATTTTTTTTAAATTTATATTAAAATATTTTAAATAATTACTTTTGCCCACACTTCATGATCTTCAATTAGGAATTCTCTTTCACCTATGCCAGCATTCTCATTATTTTCATTTGTAGAGAAAGAATAATTAATTTGTTGAAATAAGCAAATTAAAATATAAAAGATTCGAAAAAATGATATTTTCATACTAAAAATAATTATTTTATATATTATTGTTAATAAAAATTAAAATTACTGTGGCCAATATCTCGAAATTTCTTCAAGTTATTAATAGAGTATTTGGAAAAATTGAAATGAAAAAAAGTGAATTTGGAAGAGTAGGGAAATGACATTTTTTGTTATTGGCAAATAATATTGATGGCTATCCATCGAGATGGAGGTTAAGGTAAAAGGCATTGGAATAGAAAAAATCACCCTGTGGACATTAATGGGCATGTCGAATGATAGGATGAAGCCTAAAGAAAAAGAATATTTTATGGTAATCCCATTGGATGGGGCCGATGAAAATGAATGGTGATAATTATATCTGAACAAGATTTTGACCTTTAGTATGAATAAAAACGTGAGATCTCTCAATAAGGACAAAATAATGGAGTGGATGTTGGATTTGATCCCATTTATTGTGGCAGAAGGAAATGGATGATGACCCAATTCTTGGGCATGATCTTGACCTTTGGTACGAATAAGACGTTAGATTTCCCAATAAATAAAAATGATGTCCGTGTAGTCTTTTGGGGACTTTTTTTATTTTTTGTTAATTTCGTTCTAAATAAATGAAAGATCATGGTGCTGTATGCCCATTAGCATTCAGGCATTTTGTTAATTTCGTTCTAAATGAATGGAAGATCATGGGCCGTATGCCCATCATCCAGTCAGGCATTTTGTTAATTTCGTTATAAATGAATGGAAGATCATGGTGCCGAATGCCCATCAGCAGTCAGGCATTTTGTTAATTTCGTTATAAATGAATGGAAGATCATGGTGCCGAATGCCCATCAGCAGTCAGGCATTTTGTTAATTTCGTTATAAATGAATGGAAGATCATGGTGCCGAATGCCCATCAGCAGTCAGGCATTTTGTTAATTTCGTTATAAATGAATGGAAGATCATGGTGCCGAATGCCCATCAGCAGTCAGGCATTTTGTTAATTTCGTTCTAAATGAATGGAAGATCATGGTGCCGAATGCCCATCAGCAGTCAGGCATTTTGTTAATTTCGTTATAAATGAATGAATGATCATCCTTCGGAAGATCATTCAATCCATTGATTCTCACCTCAATTTCTCGTTGTTTTCCCATCTCAATTTCCCTATGCCAATTCAAATGCCTTTGATCCAATAATAATTGGTTGCTTTACAAATTGATCTTTCTCTGCCCAATCGCTCTTCCATTAGGACATTGTTCGTTATAACAATTTCGCGCGCATTACAATAACAAATTTTCCCTTCTCGATTTAAAATGGCCAATTTTTCATTTCAAATTCCTTCATCTAATACCTTCCACTTTCATTTTTTATTTTTCCATAAAATTCTAATTCCGAAATAAATTAACTCTTTGTAATGAAAGGATCCACTTGGAGTTTGCTAATTATTATTTTGTACACAAGTTTATTGGCTGACTGCGTTAAAGAAGGTAAATTTATACTTTAATAGTTAATAAGATTTTTCATGTTCTAAAAATTTTATTTTTGATTGATAATTCATAAATTGAATTATATATCTAAAATGAAACTTTAAATTTGATGAAATTTTTTAATAAAAATTATTCTTTGATTGTAATAATTCTGGCGACTTATTATGAAATTTTAATTTTATTATTAGAATGATAAGATTAAAGAAACAGAGCAAACAATAAATTTTGCTTAATTTTCCCATTTTGGAAGTCACGTAAAAAGTTTAATGGTATTTTTCCGTTCTTGCGCCACCCCAACAAAAATTATGAAAAAACTTGTCTTAGTAGTAATTTTTGTTACCGATCACGAATCTAAGCTTGAAATTAAGCTCAACCATTATTTTGGAATTATTTAAGATTCAAATGATCCTAGTCCTGAGCCATAATACAGGCCTAAAAGCCTTAATTTTGAGCCAAAATCTTAGTATTACAAGTAATATGCGAAACCGATAGCGCAGATTCGATTTTAACTCGTCGAGACGCGTTGATTGAAGTATAATCTAGCTAAAAAATTTTCGACTTAATTTTTCGAGTTCCGACCCAAAAAGGGGACCTTTCATTTTTACAATTTTTAAATTTCAGTTAACTCACATCATTGATGTGATAGACAAAAAATTAAATCGGATTTATGATCAGCACACAAAATTTCCCCTAGGACGTGACATAAATTTTGGGGTTGGCGCAAAACGGAAAAGTACCAGTTTATAATTATTTCCGTAAGAATTTTCGAATTTACATATTTCAAAATATAATTATTACTTACTTATTTTTCTTGAATTGAAAAATAGCATTGTATTTTCTCTAATAAGTTTAATTGACGAATAAATTTTGAATGCATATAGTATATTTTAAAAGGGATAAATTGCCAAGGCATTTGCATCTATGTTTGGCCAGTAAATAATTTTTTTGAACCAAGACAAATATTTTTTAAAATAATTATATTTTAAGAAACTAACAAACGAAAATCTTCTCCGAATAAGGACCCGTCGGCTGGATCATCAAAAAGACAGGGAAAATTGAAGGAATCTAATATAGGCAGCAGTGGAGATCATATTCACGGAGCGGAGAAAGAAAGTAAGCCAGTACTATTATCTAGAGCTTAAAGTTAACAAAAAAAGCAATTTGGCTTGCCGACCGATTAGACGGGATCGGAGAAAATTAAATTGATATCCTAATAAAAATTTATTTCTTTGAAATCCGATTGTTGATCATTGGAATTTTTAATTGGATATTTTGTTGACAATTGAGTGAAAAAAATTTCCAAAAAATTTATATGACATTCTTAAACCATCAAAAGCTTAAAAAGATCAAAAATATAAAATTTATTGATGCAATCAAAAATGAATTAAATTCTAACGGAATAAATCTAAATGAACTTTGATCAGATATTCGAATTAATTATATTTAAAATGGATGATAGATGTTTACAGAAAATAGCGCAGACTATTTTAACATTCTATATTTTGTTTTTCATAAAAAAATATGCAAAATTAGGAAGTGGGTCAGGACATTCAACTAAAATAGAAATACATGAAACTCCATTGGAAAGTGCTGGAATGAATTTGAGCGTAGGACGTGAACCAAGGATTAAAACAGAAGAAATGCCGGAACAAATGTCACAAATGAGTAGTGAATTGCCTCTAATGGTGGTGAATCCATTGGATGCCATTCCTCTAGCGGGTAATTTTTCGCTTCAATTTCAAATTCTTCATAATAACCCCACCTAAATCAGCAGCAGTGAAGCAAGAAACCCCGCCGCAAACTTCCACTATATTGCCGGTGCATAGGGACGAAAATGAAAGTATGCAAAATTTGAAATTAAATTTAAATTATTTAAAAGTTAGCTCGTTGAAAGAATATGTTCAAAACTCATAGTTAATTACTAAAGAAAGCAAATTAAATAGTAAATAATTTATTGTCTGTAAAAACCCCAAGATAATTGTTATAATTCATTTCAAATTTTACATTTTATTCTTTTTTAAATTTTTTTTATTCAAATTTTAAAAATAACCCTGATGTAAAGATTGACGCATTTCTTTTTCTTGCACTTAATTTATTATAGATTAACATAATTTTAATTAATTAGAAAAGCATTTATATATATAAATAAAATACAAAATAATAATTAATAAAAAAAATTTAACTAACTTTCAAATAAATCGGAACTGGAACCAAGTCTTTATGTATTTAATGATAATATTTAGAGGATTAGTTAGATTTTATATTATTAATCTCTGATTTAAATTCTCTTAAATGTTTTTTAAATAATTCCAAAAGTAAAATATTACATTTTGAAAATTTTTTTTCATAATAATTACCAAAAATTAAAAAATAATAGATACTGCTGGCCAGTCGTCTTCATTCTTTCCCAATGCTATTACTTCTGCCAATACCGCTGGCCAGTCGTCATCAACTCTAAGCGGTGCCATTACTTCTGCCAAAAATTGGATTTCATCAAATTTGGATTCCATCAAAAAAATAAAGAAGGAGAAAAGTAAAGAAATTGACACATTTTTAACAGTCAGTGATTTTGCTTGGAATATGGTAACTGGACAAATTGGAAGTGCAATATTCAGTGTTGTGAAAGGCCAAGTTGAAGTGCGATAAATTTATTAATTAAAAAACAAACATAAATTAAATCTTTTTAAGAATAGTGAACGCGAAAAAGAACGCGAAGAATTTTTAAAACATATGGAACAGATGAATAAGGAATTCAACAAATTTTATGAATCGTTGAAATTGGAGTTCAATGAGGCAATTTTACGTATGGAAAGAAACAAGAATCATGGAAATGATCCTGGATATTTTGATGTATTCCATAAAAAAAATTATTAATTTTAAAGTATTAATTTATTTTAGAGAGTTATAATTCCGCTCGAGTGGTTGCAAGATTTCTATAATGGTAATGTAATTTTTGTTAATTTATTTATATGAAAATATTTTTTCCAAAATTTCACTATGTTTGAGAGTAGCACTTGTTAATTTTAAGAATTTTTAGAATTATTTAAAATATTTTTTTAAGAAAAAAAGAGAGCTAAGCCAATTATAAATATCATTAATTTTAAATTAAATTTTTAAAAAAAATTTTTTCAATTAATTTTTTATTTCATTTTTTTCCAATTAATTAAATTATAAAATTTAATTTTTTAAGGAATTATTTTTAAGCTGATCAGAAAAAACAAAATGCAAATATTTTGGTATAAAAAATATATTTTAAAAATCAGCAAAATGGGTTTTTATAATAAATTCAGCTAGATTTGGACTGAATTTTTATTAAATCATTTTTATTTGTTGGAAAAAATCTTTTTAAGAAAGGGGAGTCTATATGGGAAACTTTAAATTTAATTCTACAATTTTCTAAAATTTATTTTTAAAGCCCTTTTTGAAAATGAATATGAGCAGAAAACGGAAGAATTCCAACAATATTATATAAATGCAATTAAAGAACTTGAGAAACAATGCAGGCCAGAAAACATAGCAATGCAGGCATTGAAAGCAATTCAAACATATGTTAATGATTTAATTCGGCCCAACTTTTATTCTGTGTAGGTTTTTATTGTGGAAATAATTAAATTCTGCTGAATTATTTGAACCACAAATTTGAGAATTTAAATATTATATAAATTTTTTTGGCGGTGTTAAAACATATTTCCTCCCTATTTTTAGATATATTTTGGATCATTCATTTAAAAAGAAGGAATTGATTAGTTTTGCTCAAACAATCGAATTTCATGCAAGTCAATTGGTGATTTTAATTTATAATAAAATGTCTGCAGAATAAAAACAATTATATATATATATTTTAGTTCACTATTGCAAATGTTTGCATTAAATTTGACAATGCTGACAAAAAAGAAAACTTAATGGAATTCTTATATAGTAAGGCAAAACAGTCATCAACTCAATTTAAAATTATTGAGAAAAACTATTTTAATATCAAAATTTCTTTGAACAATTGGATAAATCGAGCATTGGTAAATTAATATTAAATAATATAAATCAAAATATTTTCAATCAAATTTTTAAGGACCTCGCTTGGCCCGATGTGATAAAGGAAAAAGCTATACCAGATGCAATTGAAGCAATGAAATCAGAGTTCAATTTAATGAATGATAGCCAAATTAGTTATGAAATGTTACAACCGATTGCACAAAAAATTGCTAATGAAGCAAATCAATATGGAAGGGAATGGTAAATTTTAATTTATTAGTTTGGAAACGAGCAAGGAAATGAAGCTTAAATTTAATATCTTAATTTAATATTAAATAGAGTAAAGCGGCTGGAATGGCCAAAAATTACAAAAAACTGAAGTAATTTTCAAAATATTTTTAGATCTACTATAGAATTTTATTAAAATCTTGTGTTTGAAAATTATCAAAGAATAGCTTTAAGATTTAAATAATTGAATTTAATTTATTTATAATTTATTGTCATTATTGATTATTTTATTACTGATTTGTTATTCGGTAGTAGTTTCAACAAATTCCATAAAATATTTTCCATCCTTTACAATCACCAATAAAATTTACAGTTTTAAATACCACGCCATTGTTGTAAAGCATAATGATTCAAAATGCACCTGGAAAGAATTAAAATGCCCAAGAATTGATTTGCCAAAATATTCCAAATTTGATCCGGATAATTCGAAACAAATGGGAGCTAATATCAGAAATGATATTAAACATGAAGAAGCCAGTAGTAGTAGTAGTAGAGGCAATGTTGGTAAATTGCCCATTTGTATTGATGTGGAGCATAGTGGATTGCGGATTGTACTCGCTCGTTCGTTCATTGTTGATGATGAGGAGGAAGTGGGAATGAAAACACATTCACGGGTTCTATTTCACTACAATATTATGAAAGAGTGAGTTTTAGGCAAATTGCTATTTTTCATTAAATTATATTTTTGATAAAAAAAAATAAATATGAATAGGTAATGGATGATTATAAAAATAATAGTTACTTAATAAATCGAGAATTAAACATTGGAAATCCCTATCCTCTTTTAATAAACATTAATTAAATTGGATTAGGATAAACCTTGTATCTAGATTCGAGTGTGTCCCATGTCCAGGATTTTTTATCGTTTTTATTTTGACGAAATTTTCTAGCAAAGGTACATTTTTTGCTGAAAAATGCCGAAATCCTATTTTTTATGAAATTGGATTAAATTAATTTTTATAATTTTTTGAATCATAATTTAGTTGTTCTAACAAATTTTCTACTATATGAAATATTATACAAAAAATGAGAAATATAAATTTAAAAAAACATTGATACCGATTTGATTTTTTGAGGAATAAGGATCTTTTAAAAAAATTTGTTTTAACAAATTCCCAAAAAAAGAACTACTTATATTAAAAATTTTTGTACAACAGGATTAAAAAGGGCGACAATATATTGGAAAATGTATTAAAACAAATGAAACAAGAAAAAACTGGTGGACTATGGCTAACAGATAATAATAAAAATAAATGTTTAAACGGAGTAGCAACAGAACCTGGTGGTATAACCGATTACGGCCTTGAAAAATATGAAATTTCGATTCAGGGTGGAAAAAATAAGCATTTCTTTTTATTTAATCCTAAAGTGAGAAATTAAAAAAATGAATATTTTAAAATATTAATTTATTGGATTTTTGATTAACATTTTTTGATAATTTTAAGAATAACTTAAGCATAGTAAATGGAATATTAGGAGAAGAAAATATTTGATTCCAGAAATTGTATTGAAAAAATATGAATACTTATATAGATATAATAACTATAATAAAATTTTTTAAATTAATATTTATTTATTATAATTATAAACATGCCGGAAGAACGAAAAATATAATAAAATAAAAAATTAGATTAAAAAAATTGATGGAAATAATAAATATTAAATTTTATTTTTAAAATTGGTCAGATTTTTTGCCATGAAATCGTGCTTAAAAATAGTATTAACTTGGAAGATGTTGAAACAATTTTTATCGAAGCCGAATTATTTGTACACTCTGATTCATACACAATCAATTTTTTAAATATGGATGGCATCGTTTTGCAGCATCATCATGATGTTAGGGTGAGTTATCTCCTTTTCATATAAAAGTTGTAGCCGATTATCATTGACAAAAAATAGTATAATGGTAGTCAATATCAATGGCCATATCTCAGCCCCTAGGTTTCAAAGAGTTTTAATTTATGATTATGAAGATGGAGATATTAATTTTTAAAATATTTGAAATATGTTAAAATGTTAAACCGGTTTAACAAAGGAATTTCAATTAATTACTTTATAATAAAATATGTCAATTCGATTTGAAATTATAATTTATAAATAAAAATGAATCATAATGAATCCTGTGACATTTATGTGGCAAAATAAATAAATGATAAAAATAAAAAAATTTCGAATTAATTATTCAGGAAAAAATAATTAAAATTGGCCAAATGGAATATGCGAATAATCGGTGAATATAATCATTAAATTTAAAAATATTTTTTTAATTTTTAAAGTTGGGAAAAGACAGAAACGCATAATTTTCATATCCCCAAAAAACATTTTCGTATGTTTATCAAATTTCAGGCACAGAAATAACGGTAAGAACATATTTTTCAAATTGAATTATAAAAATATCCATAATGACTTAGTTAGTTATTTTAATTTAATGTCAATTATAAAAAAAATTATTTCAATATTTTTTGATGATAATAATGAAATTATATCAATATTTGGTGAAATTTATAGCTTTTGATTCTCTATCAATATTTTAAAAATTTTCTAAAAAAGTTTACTCATATTTTGAAAAAATTAATTTAGAAATTTTTTGAAAAATATATTGATATTTTTGGAAATGATTTGAATAAATTTTTATAAAATAAAACATTTCATATTAAAAATTTTTTTGCATTATTTTATGGGTGCATATTTTTTTGTCGACAAAATTAAATCATTTTGTCGACAAAATGAATTTTTTTGTCGACACTTATTTTTTAAATTCATTTGTAGACAAAATTGCATTCTTTTTTCGACAAATTGCATTTTTTTGTCGATAACTAATAAATATTAACTAAATCAATTAAAATCAAGGAAAATAATTATAAATTGATATAATAAGTTGGAATAAATTAAAAATCGAGATATTGAGGGATTAATAAGGAATCCGGATATTAAGGGATTAAGGAGGATTAAGGGGGATTAAGCCGGATTAAGCCACGGAATAGATGGAAAATGGTCCTAAGGGCCAGTGGGAGATCGGGGAAGTGCCTTAGAATACACGGGATATAGTCGGATATAGGGGGATTAAGGTGGATATGGGGGGATTAAGCCGGATTAAGCACCGAAATAGATGTAGGATTAGGCTCTAATCCCTATACCGAGCCGCTGATGGCTCTTGACTGGTCATCCTGGCCCTAACCCTAACCCTAGCCCCTAAATAGGCTTAATCCCCCATTATACACATTAATCCTCGTATATCCGGCTATATCCCGCGTGCTCCGAGCCCCTAAACCCCTAGCCCCTAGATCCCATGCCGCCCCTAACCATAACCCTAATCCCTAGCCCCTAACTAGGCTTAATCCGGCATAATCCTTCTATATCCACCTTAATCACCCAATATCCGGTTATATCCCGCGCACTCTCCGGGCCTCTATGACCTTCCAATGGCCTTCCGGGCCATTTCGCATCAATTTCGCAGCTTAATCCTCCTATATCCACATTAATCCCCCTATATCCGGTTATATCCCGCGCACTCTCAGCGCACTTCCCGACCTTCCACCGACCCTTCGGGCCATTTCCCGTCCATTCCGAGGCTTAATCCGGCTTAATCCCCCCTAATCCTCCTTAATCCCTCAATATCCGGATATATCACGCGCACCTCCTTTTGACTTCCGCGCACTCTTGGAGTGTTGTAAAACCGTTTTATATCATTTACAACGTGAAAAACAAATTTTTATTAGTTGTCGACAAAAGAATGTAGTTTATCGACAAAAGAATGCAATTTTGTCGACAAATAAATTTAAAAAATAAGTGTCGACAAAAAAATTCATTTTGTCGACAAAAGGATTTAATTTTGTCGACAAAAAAATATTATCTCTTATTTTATTAAACATTCCATCGAATCTAAATCAATTATATCCTCTTCCTCATAATATAATCAAATTTGAAATTTAAAAAAGGAAATGTGATTTTTTCGTTCAGGTGAATTTAAATGGCCGTATAATATACAAATACCATTGGAATATGTTGAAACCAGTTGAACGAGTAATAATTGCCGGCGATTTGCAACTTCTTTCTGTGATCCAACTAAGCAAAAAAGACAAAGAAAATAAAAGAAATGTGCTCTATCAAAATGCGAAATTAAAACATAAGGCGTCTCATCAGAATTGAGTAAATTTTTAGCCAGTGGTAAAAAATGAATGAGTAGAAGAGAATTGCAGAAAGAAATGCATTTATTTATTCATTTGATTCATTTTTTAATATTTCGGTTTTTAAAGGCAACTTTTTCTTTTAAATTGATAAAATTCAATTGTTAAAAGTAAATTTTCTCAAAAGCAGGATTATTATTTGATTGTCAATGGCGCTTTGATTTATTATGTAATATATTAATTAACAAAGAGAATTCTTCATATGCTCTTTTATCTAATGCAACAAAATTATTTTTTAATGATCCACCAGTGGTTTTTTAAACTTTAATTGGAAAGATTAAATTTTAATAATTTCATTCTTTATTTTATTTTTATTTACATTTTTTAACGTCTTTAAAATATAATCAATTCCTTTTTCCTATGTTTATTCAAAAAGAAATCAAACACAATCAACAGTTGAAATTCAAATGATATCGACAAGTTCATTACAAAGGCAATAAACAAATATCAATCCAGAGATCGAATCCAAGCTAACTAAAATTTTAAAAATTTACTTTTTGAAATGTATGATAAATGTTGATGAAAATTTTTAAATACATTTTCATCCTTTTTTAATAAATTGTCATATTTATTAATGGTTTTTTAAAAATAATCATTCGATTTAACATATAATTTTTTCCAATCATGTGTGAATTCCCCCAAGTCCCAAGGATGGGAGAGTGGAAAAGATCCAAAAACTGCTGGGTGAATGTGCACCAGTGGCTCAGTTGGTAGAGAATCAAGGTATGTGAGGACGTCGCGGGTTTGAATCCTGCCTGATGCTTAACATTTTGCCCGCCGTTGGCTCAATAGCAGCGCTTATTTCCTACAATCAAAATACAAAAATTACAAAAAATAATTCAAGTTATTTAAAAATGGAATTAGTTCGATCAAAATTGCAAATTTGAAGCAATTATTTAGATGTTAGGAATTTGTCCGATTGATTGACCGCGTTTTAGCCATAGGCAAACATTTTTTAGGAATGGCAATGTTGCATTCCGAATGGATTCACTCATGAAAATGAGCACCCAAGGATGGCTGATTGAGCCAATATCATCCACCCAAGGTTGTTGGAGAAAAAGAATGTAAAGTGCATATTGTGTCTCCGATGATCCAATTGATGAAAGTAAACCGTTGCGCAAAATGAACATTGCTGCCTATAATTAAGGAAAATTTGCATTATCAGAATTTAATTTTATATATGGCTTAATATTTATAAATAAAAAAAATAAATTGGAAAATTGATTATTTAAAATGCCAAAAACATGAATTAAACATAATATGTTTCTATAATTGTTATATTTTCTGCTATTTTTATTTAAAAAATGCCGATATATCAAAGTTTTTTGGCATTTGCTTTATAAAATTAAATTGACTATTCCCGAATATGCATCGACTAATTTCCAGACATTTCTTTAATCGTGTTATAAAATTTGCAATTTTTTAAAATTATTTCTATAAACATTTTATTAATTTGTCATAAAATTATTACCAAATAACAAAAAGATCGATTTATGCTTAATTTTCTTCCTTTTTGGTGCATATTTTTTTGGAACTTTTCGCAAATTCACATCTTTTTGTAATTAATAATGCGAAATATGTTATACTTACTAATTATTAAAATTTATTTTTAATGAAATATTGATTAGCTCTATAAAATTCAAATAGTAAAATTTTATTCCATTTAATTATTAAATTATAATTTTTTATAATAATTATTTTAATTCTTTAAATTTTATATATTTGTGAAATTCTATATCTTTAAAGGATGTAAAGTAACAATTAATTGGACATGAAAATTTCCAATGAATCCATATATGGAATTCGATCCTTGTCCAATTTCGATGATAAGAAACTTTTGAAAAAAAAAATCATCGCAATTAAACAATTATTTTTACTAATTGATTACCTTCATTTTTCGAATATTTCAGATCAAAAAAAAAATGAATTCTTTGCCAAAATTTCTCCATTCATTTTTGCTTATGTTAATTTCTTCCCATTTTTGCTTTTCAATGAATGATCAGAGAAGGAAATGTAAATATTAAATAATTTCATATGAAAGTTGAAATTTAAATATTTGTAATTTTCCGGAATGAAATACATTTTCCGGAATGAAACACATTTTCCGGAATGAAACACATTTTCCGGAATGAAACACATTTTTCGGAATCTACCTCTGAATATTGCGCTTTTGTCTTCTTTGACTACCCCTGAAAATTGCGCAAAATCAGAATAAACAAAACACAAAAAAATCAGAATAGGACAAAAAACAATCAGAATAGGATAAAAACAAAAAATTAGAATAAAACATAACACAAAAAATAGAATAGGGTAAAAACATATAAAAATTGACTGGCTATATCAAACAAGAAATCACTGTCACTGATCCCCTAAATACATATAGAAAATTTACAAGAATTTAGGAAAGTGTAATTTATACATAATGAAAAAAATAAATTTGTAGAAAAAACGAATCAAAATAATATAAAATTTATTTCTCTCCAATTCCGAAATTTCTTCTTCACATTGAAGAATTTTATAATAAAAATTTTTTAAAATTTACTCGATCAAATATTTCTTCATCTCATTTCCTTCAATTCATCGGCTTTTTACCAATTTGAAGGGTATTTCTTATTTTGACACAATTTATCTTTCTCCGATGTGCATTCAAATATTCTCTCAACCTAAAAGTTTTCCCACAAATTGGGCATTGAAAAGGAGTACTTCCTTTTTCGATGCATGGATTTATTTTGTTCACATGTTCGTTCAAAATGTCTTTCCGCTTGAAACTCTTTCCACATTTGCGAGGACAAGGAAATGGTCTCTCCGCTAAAATTTTTATGAGAATGAATAAGGACGTCCGGGGCAGGGCTGGGTATCGTTACCGTTACCGTTTACCGTGAAATACAGTGTTTCTGACTCTTACCGTTTACCGTTACCGTCTACCGTTTTTTAGGTTTTACCGTCCGAATATACACCCCTAAGAATGGCATTTTCTTAAGAAAAATTTAATTTTATTTTTTGAACAGATGGCAATTTTTGGCAAAAGTTTCGCCCTATTGAGACTATTTTGGATAAAATTTTCTCTTGGCAGAGCCAATTCTGATTAAAATTTTCTTTTTGCGAGGCTATTTTTGACTAAAATTTAGCTTAAATTTTACACTTGCAACTATACTTTTAGCATACATTTTTCCTGGTGAAACTCTAAATTTTTATTCAATTTTAGATTTAAAGTAAATAATAAAAAAGATAAAGAACAATTCTCAAATTAGCAATCCTTAGCTAAGACCTCAGATTATTATCAGCCATTGGCGGTTTCAGGGGAATGCGGGGGTGCGCATCCCTCTCGTTGGAAGATGGCACCACGGGGGTGTCCTCTAGAGAAAAAATTAGGGGTTTTCTTTTGTAAAAAACACTAAAAACCAAAAAAATTTCGCGCTCGCGCCTATCGACACTCACATTTATTTCGTTTGCTGATTTTTCCCTAGAATTCCCGGAAAATTTTAATTTTTCAAAATTTTCCTTCTATTAGCCTAAAAATTGGTAAAAAATTTCGTTTGAAAGAGTACCCCTAGTTGTTGAAATCTTTTCGACTACGCATACCAACTGGGAAAAATCCTGGAACCGGCACTGTAGGCTAATAATTAATTTAAATGTAAAAAAACTTTGTTGTTCACATAATTTAAAAATTTATGCTTTTAATTACGAAAAAATTTTTTAAATAAAATTTACTTTTACCGTTACCGTTTACCGTGAAATACCGTATTTTTCTCCTATTTTTTACCGTACCGTTATCGTGACCGTGATTTTAATCTCTACCGTTTACCGTTACCATGTACCGTTTTTAAACTTTCTATTTTGCCCAGCCCTGGTTAGGGGTCAATTCCATAAAAGACAAAGAAGGGTGGTGCAAATATGGGCGATTCCACAAATGGTGCAAATATAAGTTTTTTACTTCTAATAAATTAGCAATAAATTTTAAACCATACAAACCTTATAACATTTTATAGATCTCATCGAGACATATCGAATGGTATATAAAATTTTCCAAAAGTTAAAAAGTTAAACCGTTTAAACCATTTTTTTGTTTTTGGTTTAAAACTCTTTAATTTTGGACCAAACCATGATAAATTATATACCATTTGATGCGTATGGATGAGATCTACAAAGTGGTATAAGGTTTGTTGGGTCTAAAACCTATTTATTATAAGTCAAAAACTTTATATTTGCACTATTTGTGGAATCGCCCATATTTGTACTATTGTGGAATCGACCTAGCACCGAATAACAATTTCAACAAAAAATGATGGCTCTAAAATAAAAAGAAGAACTATTCAAATTTATACTCACATTGATGTACTACCAAATGTTGTTTCAAACACCAACTACGGTCAAATTCTTTCCCACATTCTTTGCATGTTAATTCATCTTCTTCGGCTAAAAATGTTAAAATAATCAAAATTTTATGTTAATTTCTCAGAAAATATTCTAGATAAAAATTAATAAAAACAATTCTCGCCAGCTTTATTTATTTGTGATTGATTTCTATTTTGGCTAGAATCTCTAATTTTAATATTTATACTTTAAAAATTTATATAAATTTTTTCTTCTCACTTGCATTATGCATATTTGATAGATCCGCGGCAATATCTAATATTTGATTATTATATATAAATTAGAATTAAAATTTTTATTTACTTTTCTTCACAAGATAACTGAAATTTTGTTGATTTGTAATCATTACGTCCATATTTGTTGCCGCTGTATTCGGAAAAGTTCCAATATTGATTGGCTGAATATTTTGTATTTGATTTTTTTCCAGTGGTCCATTATTCATTAAAATATTATTGTTAGATGATAACTTTATTTGGGCGGATGATGAATTTTGGACATTATCATAATTCAAACTATCAAATCCGTCATCAGGTATTTCATTTAAATCAAATTTGTATTTTTTATTCGTTTTTAATTCTTGGTTCATTTCATTTATATTCGATGAATTTTTTTCCCAATATTCGTCCAATTTACTTTTGCCTTTATCACTTCTTGATGTTAGAGCCACATTTTTAGTGACACAAATTATTTCAACAATTTTCGTACAAATTAATAAAAAATAAATGAATTTTTTCATATTTTAAACTAAAAAATATAATTATTAAAAAATGATAATAATTTATCAAATAAAATATATAAGTTGCAACAAATATTGGTAATCAGCCTGTTTACGGAAATATGCCAAGGAATTGAATTGATGACAAATTTTGGAAATCTCGGCTTCTAAGCATCGTATAAATACGAGAGTAGGCTTCATACTCGCTATGGTCTCTTTAGTATTGGCCATCCATGAACTGATAAACATTAAATAAATGGCGGGTTAATTAAAAGACAAAGTAAGCAAAAATTTATCCTTCGAATCCATTTTATCTAAATTTTCTCCCTATCGGGATCATTTTTGGCCAAATTTTCTCTTTATCTAGATAATTTTTGGCTTAAATTATTCGCGGCGCGGTCAATCTTTTGTCAAAATTTCCTTATGCTTTCTAATCCTATTTTTAGTTAAAAATGTCTTTCTATGGGACAATAAGATAGAAAAATTATAAAGGAAAAAATATGTGAAATGATATTATAATTATTTTGTTTGATTTTTTCGAAATTTTATGAAAAATTAAATTTTTGTAAATTTTTAAAGCCTTTTTCCGAAAAACAGAAAAAAATCGGAAAATATAAGCCGAAAACCGAGAATTTTTTCTAAACTGAAACAGATAAACCGACATCGGAAAACCGGGAAAACTGAAAACCTCTGTTTAAAACCGACTCTGTCCAACCCTAATTGAAACCAAAAACATAACATTTTTTTGATTTAAATACATAATTTGTTTGGGTAGTATCAGAAATTTCAGAACATGAATATCAGAAATCAGAAAAAAAAAAAATAGAAAATCAGAATGTACATAGAAATCAGAATTACATATCAGAATTCAGCTGTAAATCCAGAGTGATCATCAAATCAGAATTAAAAGCAATTTTATATTAATTATAATTCTTTTTTTCTCGTAATATTTTTTAATAAACTATCGAATTTTTTGCGAACATTTTTTTTGTTTTTTGGGAAATGCAACAATTTTTATTTTTCTTTTGAAACGCGATAACACTAAGAAACATCAAAAACAACTATAATATAAAAATTTTTTTCATAAAAAATGGCATCATCCACTGTTGCTGAGGGAATATTAGATACGGTGATTTCGTTGCGCTCGCAAATAATTGTGCTAACTTTATGCTTTTGTGTGCCCTCATTGGTCCTCTACTGTGGCCAATTGCTCACCATCATGTGGAACAGGGAATTCCACAATTCTTTCTTCGCACTTTTCACCGTTCGGGCAATTATGGTTTGTCTTTAATTTTTATTTAAAATATTTGATCTTTTTTCATTTCAAAAATATTTAATTGAAATTCTTGCCTATAAGCCTTATCCCAATACTAATTTCTGGCCAATTTGGCTCAAAATATTCATTCCATTTTTTAAAAAATTCAATTAAAGGAAAAATTCCGTTGAACTAGTAATTCAATTGAGATTTTTCAGGATCTAAACCTGAAAAAAAATTGTAAAAGAAAATTTAATAAATCGTCAATTGAAAAATAAGAAGAAAAATCATACATAAAAAATTTGATTTAAATAAATATTTTAAATAATTTTCCAGTCAATAATTTGGATATCGATTAACATTTTGAATTATCGAGTTGCACAATTGACTGGGCTGGCAACATTGCCTTTCCACAAAATTCTACCCAAATGGCTTTTAACCGTCTTGAACTATTATTTGTATGCTAGTACTTTTTTGGGCAATGAATTGGCCACCATTTTTTTGCTTATTAATCGACTGATGGCAATTGCTTGGCCAACCAACTATGCAATGGTCAGCTGAAAGATTTATTATTAAATAATATTTAAATTTTGCAAAAAAGATTAATTAATTATGAAAAAAATAAAATAAATTTAAATTATAAAATTTAAATTTAAAAACTCCTATGTACAATTTAAGTTGATTAGATAATATTGCCAGATAAATAATAAAATGAACTAATATTAATTAGGTATCAAAATCATTGAATTAGGCATGAAATTTTCGTGTCAAAAAATTATCTAATATTTGAGGCCAATCAGATATCTTGGCCTTATTGCATATTTTTCAACACAAAAAAATTGATTCCTAATTCAATTGTTTTGGTGTTTAATTATTAGTTATTACCTTCCAATATAAAATTAATAATGATAAATGATAATAAATAATATTAATAAATCGAACAAAAAATGAAATTATTAATTAGCATTTAAATTAATTTTTTTAAAATTATTTTACTGACATCATAAAAATTATAATAAATCAGTTTAATATAAAATTTTATGTAATTTCATTTTTAAATCCAATTCAATTGTTTAAAAGTACCTTTTATTTGAAGCAATGGAAACGATTGATCAAGCCTGCAATATTTGTGTGTGTCGTCCCCCCATTTGCAGTTTGTTCTTTTATCATGTTTATGGAGACCGGTACGCGACGTTTAGTGGCGGGCCGGTTAGTGGCGGCCGTTTAGTGGCGGCCGGTTAGTGGCGGGGCCTGTTAGTGGCCGGCCGGTTAGTGGCGGCCGGTTAGTGGCGAGAAGGGAAATCGGAGAAGAAGGGAAAATGAACATTCCTGGGGCACATCAAAAAGGGAAAGGGGAATCAAAAGAAGAGGAAAGGGGAATCTGAATCTAACGATGGACCATTGACTATGCTAAATAAAATCAAATATTTTATTTCTATCCATGTATTTAAACAAATAATTTTTAGAATAATGAAAATTCAAATTTAAAATACAAAAATATATGCATCCAGTAAATAAATGAAAAGTAAACCAAAATAAAATTCTATTAAATATTTTCGAAGATATTGTAAAATTTCAAATTAATAACGATTAACAAATTTTTATTTTTCGTCTAATAAATCCAAATTCGGTCCTTTATAATATGTATATAGCAAATTGGAAAAATTTCAATTGCTCTACTCTATCACCTTTACATTCTTGTATAAAATGCGAAAACTTCATTTTTATTTACTTTCTTTTGTTTAAAACTCTGCATCTTCTTCTAATTTTTACAAATTTCAATAGCAACTAACGCTAACTACAGCCTTAATACCTTGGTTTAAGATTAAGAAATTCATTAAAATGCATGGCGAAATACTAATATATCCGATTGTTTCGCTTAAGTTCTACACAACAAACAAAGTACTATTGGTCTTCGATTGTTTATTATTTGTTACAAAAGAATTATGTAATGTAAAGTAGAAGTAGAGTTGGGCAATTGAAATTTGTCAATGGTCCATCGTTAGATTCAGATTCCCCTTTCCTCTTCTTTTGATTCCCCTTTCCCTTTTTGATGTGCCCCAGGAATGTTCATTTTCCCTTCTTCTCCGATTTCCCTTCTCGCCACTAACCGGCCGCCACTAACCGGCCGCCGCTAAACGGCCGCCACTAACCGGCCCGCCACTAAACGTCCCGCTCCGATGGAGACCGATATTGTTGTGAATGGTGACACATTTTTGGTTGTGGAAATTGGCAATGTTGGCGCTTCATTTTTTATTATCTATTTTGGACAAAAAAAATTTTTTTTAAATAAATTACCTAGAGGGATCATGACCTAAAAAGTGGAAAACAAGGGAAGAAATGCTTAAAATTGAATTTTTAAATAAAATTTGTAAAAATGGTTTTCAATTATTTAGCAAAAATAATATGGTAATATTAATTTTGATTTGACCGTAAATTTTCATAAAACTTTTTCTGAAATCATATTAATTGGCCATAAGGAATTTAGTTAAAAGAGTATTTGTCAATGCTTTCAGACGAATTAACAGTTAATTAAATCCATAAAAAATTATGCCGACGGGTTTCACAAAGAAATGATTAATTATTACTTATTATTGTTTGTTATATTTTCCCTTACTAGGGAAATTATTAGGAAAACAATACCAAAACAGAATAAAAATACTACTAATGTAAATAATGAAAGAATTGGGCATAAAAAATTTTATTCTCAGAAACATTTAATGGATTTGAATATTTTTTTGTAGGCACTTTACTCAATGTCATTTTTTCTAATTTCTTTGCTGTTGAATGCAATCATCTTTGTTGTCTACAAATGGAAAACAAGTCTGAAAGTTGGCCCAATACGAAATTTTCAGGAACAAAATGCAGAAAGAATTGAAAGGAATTTATTGTTATATATGTTACAGGCAATACTGATTATCAGGCAAAACTGATTATGCCTGAAAATCAGGCATAACTGATTATGCCTAGGCAAAAATGATTATGCCTAGTCAAAACTGATTATGCCTAGGCAAAACTGATTATGCCTGAGTGCGCGAGATTAAGACGGATATAGGGGGATTAAGGTGGATTTGGGGGATTAAGCCGGATAAAGCCCCGAAATAGATGGGAAATGGTCCGGAGGGCCTGTGGAAAGTCAGGGAATTGTAACAGAGGCCCGAAGAGTGCGCGAGATTAAGACGGATATAGGGGTATTAAGGTAGATTTGGGGGATTAAGCCGGATTAAGGCCTGGAATCGATGGGCACTAGTCCAGTTTGGGCTGTTTTACTTCCGGCTTCGCGAGATCTCTATGCTCCGAACCCCTAACCCTAATCCCTAGCCCCTGACTAAGCTTAATCCGGCTTAATCCCCCATTATCCACGTTAATCCCCCTATATCCTGCTATATCCCGAGTGCTCCGAACCCCTAAACCCCAAGCCCCTAGATCCCATGCCGCCCCTAATCATAACCCTAATCCCTAGCCCCTAACTAAGCAGGCATAATCAGTTTTGCCTAGGCATAATCAGTTTTGACTAGGCATAATCAGTTTTGCCTAGGCATAATCAGTTTTGCCTAGGCATAATCAGTTTTGACTAGGCATAATCATTTTTGCCTAGGCATAATCAGTTATGCCTGATTTTCAGGCATAATCAGTTTTGCCTAGGCATAATCAGTTTTGCCTGATAATCAGTATTGCCTGTAACATATACAATTTTCACCTTCTTCGGCCATCTGCTTTGCGCAATAAATAGGGTAAGCGTTTGATAATTACGATGCCATTTTTGTAAATTTTTTCCTCTCCCCATTTTATTTATATAAATTAATAACCTCAAGTCATCTAATGTTATGTGTTTGTTGACTTATGATAATTTTGAAACAGGTTTTGGACACAAAAAATTATATGGATTTTTAGCTCTCATCAATGCTTGTATGTATATACATTTTCTTTATTCGGAAATAAAAATGAGATGAACAGTTTAAAAAATTTTTCTGCTTTTGGGGTTGAAGCGCAATTTTCCCTAATCAGAGTAGTGACTAGGGACTAGGGGCTTATGGGCTTCGGAGCATAGGAGTCTATCGGAAATAGTAAATGCTAAAGATTAGGGAAAATTGCGCACCAATCGTTTTTGGTCTAAAATCTGGCTTACGTTATTGTCAAATCAATCCTGAATTATAGCCCTAGATCTTGGCATATCTCCTAATCCTATTACTAAATTATTAAAACATAACTCATGAATTAAATAGATAAAATGTGCTGTTATTTCTTATCTATAATTTGGTTCTTTTAGCCTCCAATTTTGCGAAAATTTTTTTTGGCCATATATAACCAAATTTTTGTCTGTCAAATGGTATAATTAGCCCACGAAAAAAGCTATTATCTGCACTTTAGATCATTTAAATTGGCCAGTTGGCTACATAGTTATGGCCAAAAACACATTAACAGAAAAATGGCCATAACTCAACAAATTTATGGCCTAGACTCTAACCCTAACCCTATTCTAACCCTATCCCTAGTACCCATGCCGGCCCTTCCATAATCCTAGCCCTAGTCCTTATCCTTAAAAAGTTTTCCAAGGACAAACGAAAATTGTCAAATTAAATGCTAAAAAGAACCAAAAAAAATTTTCCTATAATTAAATGCAGGGGAAAAATTATTAAAATAAAAGGTGCTTATTGGCTTTGTTTTGTATCCGCTTTTTGGCTCAAAATTTTTTTTCGTAATTTTTGCGTCTCGACGAGTTGTTTACGAAAATGTCAAAAATGTTGAGCGCACGAGCATTTTTGGCCAAGTTATGGCCATTTTAAAATGACAAAAGGGTGCTCCGACTTTTCCGGCTCAGACTTTTCCGCCCCTGACTTCTCCGGCTCAAAATCGGATTTTTCCGGCCCAAACTCGGACTTTTCCGTCCACAATTCGGACTTTTCCGGCCCATTTTTTTAAAATGAAATTTTTCCGGCTCAGATTTTTCCGGCCTAAAATCGGTCTTTTCCGGCCACAATTCGAATTTTTTTCGGCCCTTTTTTCCAAAATTCTTATCTCTTTTTTCTTTTTTTTTTGGAAAATAATTAAATAAAACATAATAAAAAAATTCATGAAATTTAATTTTATCAAATGCCTAAAGGTCAAATTTCCGGCCCATTTTTTTCAAAATTCTTATTTTTTCCAATTTTTTGGAAAAGGTTAATTTCTATACAAAAGTGAACTTTTTAGTTCAAATGCACATGTTTGATAAAATATAAATAAATAAAAAATAATTAACAAAAGTCAATTTTATCAATTAAAAAACATCCAAATCTGCACTCACTTATAATTTTGTTGTCCCTAATAAGGGTCTTTTTGGGTTCAATTATAAGAAAATATTATAATATTGTAAAATAATTACAATCATATTATAAAAATTGTTTATTTATGTTTTGTTTAATTAATTTCCAAAAAAAGAAAAAATGGTAAGAATTTTGAAAAAAAAGGGCCGAAAAAGTTCGAATTGTGGCCGGAAAAGTCCGAATTGTGGCCGGAAAAGTCCGATTTTGGGCCGGAAAAATCCGATTTTGAGCCGTAAAAGTCCGGGGCGGAAAAGTCTGAGCCGGAAAAATCATATAACCAACAAAAGTGCTTGGACCCCAATATGGATCGAAAGTTGAAAAATTTTTGAAATTTTTTTCGGTCAAATTATAGCTCATTCGATGCATCTTGATGAGAGAAGCTCTAATCTGACATTGTTTTCTTATAAAACACAAAATTGAAGAAGTTACAGTCGCACAAAAAAAATACGGATTCAATGCATTCTAGCGAGATTAAAATGGCCATAACTTTTTTAGTTTTGAGTTTTATTCGAAAGGGATGACAGATTCGTGCTCCACGCATCAAGATTCAAGACGCATCGATTGAGCTATAATTTTACCAAAAAATTTCAAAAAATTTTTCGACCCTTGCCTCGACCCATAGGAAGGACCAAGCATTTTTGCGTTTTTCATGAGGTCCTATTTTTTTATTTTTGAATTTTATGCGAAACCAATAACTTTTTCCTAATCAGCTCTTCAAGACGCGTTTGGTATATCTTTTCCGATAAAAATTTTTCACAAAAAATTCGACCCACAAAAAGCGGATATAAAGCCGACAAGTACCAAATAAAATATTTTCCAAAAAATATTTTCCATTTAAAATTTTTTTTTCAATTTTAGATTAAAATTTGTTCCATCCAACTCTTTTATATCTTTTTTGCAAATAGTTTTTTTTATTACTTTTTTATAGATAGCCATTTACAAATTTGTCACAAATACGAAGCTTCTGCTGGCACTTTATATTCTGCATGGGGCAGTAATGGATTTTGCACTAATTTTGTTGCCAAGTTGGCTACTCTTTTGGGCCAGTAAATTATTCTTCAACAAAATGATTGGCCATTTCCTGCCCAAAAGCCTGGCCGTTCGATTGTTATGTTCTTCGACGATGAAAAATGTTGTATTCGTCAAAACCAATAATAATCCTTTTACTATAAATCATTAATAATTTTTTTTGACTAAATTTTTAAACGTACAATTTTTTCTTCTTCTTTTCTTGTGTAGTTCCGTTTCCGTCATCAATCTCTTTATCATTTGTTTTTCTTCATGTTCTTGCTCTCCTTGCAACATTAATAATTGTCTATACATTTCGGGTATGCGGCGTTTAATGGCGGGCCGTTTAGTGGCGGACCAGTTTTTGCTTTATAAAAAATAATATCAAAAGTATTGGTCAATGTTAAATATTCACCGAATTATGGCCAGAAACGGCCAGAAACAAAATTTTAATTAAATTAATGGTTTTTTGGCTATAATTCGGTGAATACTTGACATTGAACAATGCTTTTGATGTTATTTTATAAAAAATTTTAAGCCGAATAAAATACCATATAAATTGGCATTGCAGCTTTACGTCCTTTGACGTTAGACCGTTCCATACCCAATTGTCGCGTCCCCAATTGTCATAATACCAAGATTTTTTATGATTTTACTAAGAAAATTATCCCAAATTGATTGATGGTCCCCTTTTATATTATACACTTTGCAAATTGTGAATTTAAATTTAAAAATTCCGATTTCCGAGATTATATGAGAAATGAGATAATCAATAATCCAAATTATTATTGATGGGATAAGAAATTTTTCTGTAAATTTTATTCTAGTTTAAAATTTTAAAACCATTTTATAGAAATTTGTAAATATAAATAAGACCGGATTCTCATCACTTTTCTCTCAATTCATCTGTTGCTCTTTATCACTTTCTAGCATATTTATCCTTCTTCTTTGTCGCATATTTTATTCTTCAAATGCCTTTTCAAATATCTTTTATGCTTGAAAATGTGTCTACACTTTACGCAAGTAACTGATTCGTGGAAATGGTAATAAAAATTAATTATTTTGTCCTAAAAAAGCAAAAGCATACTATTTTCATTTTTGTCGCAAATTTTTTCCTTCAAATGTCTATACAAATATTTATTCTCCTTGAAATTTTTTCCACATTTTTCGCAAACAATTGTTTCATCTAAAATTTTAGTGGAAATGGTAACACACGAATTAATTATTTTGTCCTAAAAAAGCATACTATTTTCATCTTTGTCGCATATTTTATTCTTCAAATGCCTTTTCAAATATCTTCCCCGTTTAAAACTTTCTCCACACTTTTCGCAAAAAACTTCTAAAATTTTATTGGAATTGTTAACGAAAATTAATTTATTTTTAAAAAAACAATAAAATTTATTTAAATATTTACTCACTTTTATGTATTTTTTCATGCTCTCGACGATTCGAATCAGAATTAAATTCTTTCCGACATTTGGACCAAGTGCATTTATATCGTATAAAATCAGCTATAGGGTGGGGAAATTTTTTAAAAAACTTTAGATTTTACAAATTAATATTTCTTTAATTAATAATTTATTTTGCTTGAAAAAAACGAATGAAATTAATTGAAATTTTTCTCACGTTTATCTATTTTCTCATGTGTCACACGACTATTTTTTGTGGTAAATTTTTTTATTAAAATCAGAAAAACTGCATTCAATTTCTCCCTATCTGACAAGGATAAAATTTAAATATTTAATTTTCAAAAATTATTCTAAATTAATAATGAATTAAAAAAATGTTTTAAAACTCCATCTTATAATTTTAACTTAAATTATTAACCTTTCTAAAAACAAAACTACAATTTGCAATTGATGTATAAAATTTATTTTTGTTCATCATATAATTTTCTGGGATGAACATTTAAATTTTTTATCCTCAATTTAATTTGAAAGTTTTAAAAAAAATTTGTCTAATAATATTTGGCATCATTTCCCATGGGTTTAAAAAAAGTGATGAATTATCGAAAGTCCAAATGGAACCTCCTTTTTCGACTATTCGATTCGAAGCCGTTCCAATTTTATTTACTGGTTTTTTCCCTTTGTCTTGATATTTTTCCTTTGATGGCAGATTTTGAATGCCACTTTGCTGCTTTTTAGGTTCAATTATCACATTTTGAAATTGAGAATTTTTCTTTTTAATTGATTCTTTTCGAATTTTTCGCTGTTTCGATTTATTCATTTGAATTTTTTCGCTAACATCTGAAAATATTTATAACTAATATTTTTCAAGTATTTTTTAGTCCTAATTTTTTCAGACATATGACTCTTTTAGTTAAAATATAATTTTTTAATTTCCTTTTTTGCCTATTAAAATATCGTGTCGATATTTTGAATTGTAAAAAAATGTTGTTAAAACATGCTTTTGATTGTGCTTAAATTAAAAAAAAACATTTTCATAAAATGTTTTGAGTCATACAAATATGTTGGAATCCTAAAAATATGTTCACAATTTAAAAAATAATTTAGCAACAATTTTTCAAAAAATATATTTTTTCGTACAAAATATCAAAAATATAGTTGGAAAATAAATTTCGAATCATAGAAACATGCTCTGATTAGTATAAAATTTTTCAATTAAATTTAATTTTAATATATTTTCTCGCTTTGAAACTTAGTAGTACCTTCTCAAATAGAAGCCCCCTTAGTGGTTCTCTTTATTTTATAAACCCCGAGGCTTCTAAAAATATAAATACGATATTTTGAATTTTTACTCACATTTATTTGCGATAATGGGTTCAATATGTGAATGGGGGTGAGAGTGGTCATCAGTTGAAGATTCAGCTATAATTTGCTGAATATTTTGAATTGGATTTTGTTGGGCCGACGATGAATGCTCAACATTTTTATCATTCAGCCAATCAAATCTATCATCAGGTATTTTGTTTAAATCAAATGAATGTTTTGAAATTTTTATAGATTTTTGATTGATTTCATTTGAATTTGAAGAGTTATTTTCCAAATATTCTTCCAATTTCCTTTTGCCTTTGTTCATTTGCGATGAACCAGCGGCATCATTTTGTACAGTACAGATTATTTCAATGATTTTTGTACAAATTAATAAAATTAAAAAAAGTTTTATCATATTTGCTGGAAAAAAATTTAATTAAAGCTATGGGTAACTTAAAAAAACGCAAATTGTCGCTTTAGTTAAAAAACACAAAATTGGTATCTATACACAAAATTACTGTTATAAAATGCCTATCCTCAGAGGATAATCAGGTAAAAATGTAGCATTGCCATCAATTAAAAAATGTTGGGTCATCATCGATTTGAGCAATGCCATCGATGGTAAAAATCTGCGGCAGTAATTTTGTTCAAAAAAATTTACAGTCAGATAAATTGGGGTACGCGACGGTTAGTGGCCGGCCGGTTAGTGGCGGACCAGTTTTTGCTTTATAACTCATCTTAATCTAAACCATATTGAATGTTTTTATATTCATTTGATAGAGCAATGCATTATCTATCGAATGATATAAAAAACAGTTTATATTGTCTTAAATAAAAAAAGTTGTGATTTTTTTAATAAAAATGGGCAAAATAGTGTCAAATTTTATGGTTTTTGAATTTTAAAAAATGTAAAAATATGTTTTAAAATTTGATTTTTATATGGACTCATAGAGAATTTTTTACTCTTTTAAATGATATATAAAACATTATAAACCATTCATTAGGCGCCTAGCTATTAGCTTTCGCCACTAAACGGCCGCGCCACTAACCGTCCCACTCCGGATAAATTGAGATGGCCGGGGCAAAGTTCAAGAAGTCAAAGATAGGTTCAAAAGACTAAGATGGGTACCAATAAATTTTTATTATTAACGCAAAAATGGCCCGATATAGAAAAATTTTAATCAAAAAGTTGTCCCATACAAGGAAAATTTGCCCATTTTATTCAAAATTGGCGAAATTTCAAAAATGCAGCAAATATGGCAAAAGTAAAAAATGCAGAAAAAATGAGCGGAAAATGCTGAATTTTCGCGGTAATTCAGTCACCCTGTTTGGAATCCGAGAAATGAATGAACTTTGGAGCTGTGATGATAATTTTAATGGATTCAATCTGAATAATGATTTAGAATAAATAAAACAAAATGCCCAGCTGAAAAGACATCAACTCATTTGATCTCTTCCATCCATTTAGAACAAAATTAACAAAAAAAGATCATCAGGGCAATTTGAAATCATTCTTTTTCTTTCGTTCAAATTTACTCTCTCAACGCACTTACCATTTTTTTAGATCTCTTTATTTGTCAGGGTGGAATGGGTGTACTCGTCATCTTCGCCAAAAGCCAAGGAAATGGGCCAAAAGAGCATAATCCATTTAATACTATTGAAGATCTCAGCTAGAACTAAGTTAACAAAAGTTCTATTAAAAACTGCATTCACCACAAGGATCTCCCCTTTCAATTAGAACAAAATTAACAAAAACAATCAGAGACATTGTATGAACTTCGATCATTTTTTTCTCTTCATTATTCTTTTTCCGATTCTCCAATCCCTTTTTAATCCATGAGTTTTTTTTTTTGATGTGAAGCATTCATCTTTGTCGAAATTAACAAATGGTAATGAAATAAGTCAATCAAATGGATATTAAAATTCGACATTTTATATTCGTTAATTATTTTTTTCTAATATATTCTATTTTTCAGCTTTAAATATGAAAAAATTCATTGGAATTTTTTTAATTTTCATAATTGTCGAAATAAACAGTGCCGGAAAAAATGATGCCGGTCCATCTAAAAAAGACAAAGGAAAAAGGAAATTGAACGAATATTTGGAACAAAATTCTTCTAGTTCATCAAATGAATTAATTGAATTATTATTAAATCCTACTGAAGAATGGTCTAGAGAAAGCACATTTATGCCAATGGGAAATGACCATTCAACAAAAGTGATAGCCCCAATAAATCAAAATATTCATCATTCATCATCTGTCCTACAAAATAATGCAATTAATGAACAACCAATGAAACAAAATCAAATACAAAATAGCCAACAAATTATAATTGATGAATCTTATTCGAATCAACCAACATTAGAAGGGAGCACTCATCAGGTCAATATTAAAATTCATATATGAAAAATTTATTTTTCCTTCATTTTTTATATTTGAAAAATTAAACCCAAATAATAATAATTAAAATCCCCTTTTTACTTAATATAAAAATTTTCAGATCGGAAATAATTCAATTAATGAACGAGCAAGACAACGTAAGTAAAAATTTGATTTATTTTAATATCATAAATTAATTCCTGTACAGTGGAAAAGAAATTTTTCTGCAAAAAATGTGACCAAGGTTTCAAGCAGTTTCACCATTTGATTAGACATCTACAGAATAAGAGGCAATGCATCGAAAAAGGAAGCACTCAATTTGTTTGTCAAAATTGTGAAAAAACATTCAATAGAAAAGAAAATTTGAGAAATCATCGGAGAAAGACAAAATGCATCAAAAAATTAAATATCCAAAATTCATCGTCGGCCATGCAAAATTCACCAATAAATATTAATAATGTGATAAATTCATTAATGGAACAAAATCCGAATTCAAATGAAATTAGCCAAGAATTAAATTCCTATCCCGCTGCAAATCATCATTGGGATTTTGACGAGATAACCAAAGAAGATTATGAATGGTTTGCAAATTGGCGAGCCTCAAATGCTGAAAATGTTCCACATTCATCGACGGTCCAACATAATTCACCATCTAACAATGATATTATAATAAATCAATCAATGGAACAAAATAAATTGCGAAATAATCGGCCAATCAGAATTCAATCGCCTTCTAATCCAATAATTGCCATCGATCAGATGGAAATTAATCCGACAAATGTTGTCGGAACTGTTCAAAATAAGAAGTTGGACAGAATTTGTGATGTATATGTAATTTAAAAATATCTTTTCTTATTTTTATATTTTCAGATTTGTGGCAGAGAATTTAAATTTCCATGCCAAATGATTGTACATCGCCGGACACATTGTTGGCAAATTTAAAGATTTTAATAGAAATTATGAATAAAAATATTTTTTATAAAATTATAATTTCTAATGATTAGAAAAAATTAGCAAAAATTAAAAATATTTTTAAAATCTTTCTAATGTTCAGCCAATGAAGAGCCATATAAATGCAATATTTGTAAAAAAGGATTTATCGATAACAAGACGCGGAGACGTCATGAACAAAATCAACGTGAGTAAATTATGAATTTTTGAAAATTTTTTGTAGAAATTTCAAAATTAGAAAATATGTTTAAAAAATAATTTTTTTTTTTAAATTTAGAATTTTGTGAAAGATTAAAGAAAAATAAATTCACAAAAAATAAATAAATTTTGTATATATTTTATCAACCGTTCAGCCAATGTAATTCGATTTAAATGCGACGTATGCGGAAAAAGATTTAAAGATATCGATAGTTGTAAACGTCATGAAAAAGCACATCAAAGTTAATAATAAATCTGTTTTTGAATTCTATTTCCCATTATAATTTTAGATAAAAGACCAAATATCTGTCCAATATGTGGAAGTCGCTTTGAGCAGAAAGGCAATTTGACAGTACATCTGAAGAAACTACATTCATCATCATCTCAACAAAATTCTCCAAACAATAATGTAATGAATAATCAACTATTGGAGGAACAAATTCAATGGCAAAATATTCAGCCATAAAGGAGGGTGATGCTTGAAAGAGAAATATTTAATCGTAAATTTTAAACATCCAATATATGTTTTCCTAAATTCTTGTAAATTTTATATAACCTGGTATCATTTTTAAAGGAAACTCTGACCAATTCTTCCTTTTGTTTAGAATCAATTCAAGGCAAATTAATAACAAATTTTTTTATTCCAATTCAATCTGTAAAATCTCAAACTTGGATAATTAAACCATTCAAAATGAATGAAATGAACGAAAAAACAATTAAAATGAAATGACAATTTAAAGTTTAAAAGTAAAACAACTAGCTAATTTGGCTCGAAAATGATGAATGTAACGAACAAAATAAAAATGTCGAGGCAAGGATTGATAGAATGAATGAATGGATTGGTAAAACCGATGAGAAATTGCTAGGGGAAATGTAATTAAGGGAATATTAAGAAATACGATTTTAAAATTCTAATAAAATGTGGAAATGAAATGTGGCAAATTATGTGAGAAAATGTTATGGTAATCCATCCATTTTGTGGACTCTGTTCATAGCAATTAATTGTCTGTCCGATTGTGCAATTTCGGGCTTTATTTTTTCACTTCAATCACACTTAATAATAATTTGAAATAAAATGCACTTTTTTTAAAATCCATCGAGTAAATATTCATCACATATTAGTACATCAAGGAATTTTGGGGACCCGCCGGGGAACCAACTCTTAATTTTTGTAAATTCTTCAATCTATAAGTTTTTTAAATGTTCTTCCCCGCTATATATGAAGAAGAATATGCACCATTAAGTTAAATTTATCTTGTTTCTTTAAAATTAAATTTTTATTAATATAAATTCAATTCTTTTAATCCAATCATTTGCGCTTATTTTTATTTCAAATAATTTATAAATTGAAGTGATGGAGAAGTATGTATACGTACTAGATTTTTGATCCGATTCTATTGTCTAACCTATCTCAAAATTTTCAAGCCAGCTTAATTGTAAGAGAAAGGCCATAAAGAAGTTCCCGAAAAATTATTTATAATTTGATAAAGAAAATTCACCAGCAACAAATATTTATCCGAAATATGAAATAAAAAACTGATATCAATTCCATGCTAAATAGACAGACAGATTTCCAAAGGTGTTTGAAATAATTTTCATGATAGTTGTAAATAATAACTTCATTTTCAAGAAAGTGCACATCATCTTTGAATATTCCATCTTTTGGCTCAATGTTGCTTGTCTGTAACTAAAAATAATTTCCTTATTTATTTTCATTTGTTATTTATTTACCATCTTTGTTCAGAGATGATTTTTCCTCAACAATCGGATATGATACGACATGCGCTATATTGCAATTATTTTCACGATTGCGTGACATTTTTAGATATCCTAAAAATAGAAGATGGGCAATCCTGGAGAATTGTGGTTTTTCCAAAAAAATTTTTTAAAAATTTTCATAAACCATATTTATAGGAGTAATTATGGACGTAGAATACGAATCTGACATTTATTTTGTCATATCCTACCATCTTGTTAGGATAATGCCAACTTTAAACCATGAAAAAACAAAGGGGTGATCAATGGCATTTTTTGAGCTCGGCGAGCGGAATCGAATGATGCCATGATTATAAAATAATATTCGGTTATGAACAACTTATGAACAAAAGAAATAATTATCTTGGTAAGGTATTTAGACATATAACTTGGCTCTCTTGCAATATAACCTAACAAAAATGGTACCATTAGATTCAGCTCGTTGAACTGCGTTGATTGAACTATGATAAGCAGATGGTAGGATATGACAAAATGGATGTCAGGTTCGCATTCTACGCCCATAACTACTATTAGAAATTTTGTGTTTCGAATTTTAAAAACATATTTTTTGAGAAACCTCAATTGTCCGGGATTATCAATAGATGCGCATTTTTTAATATTAATAATAAAATTTTAGAAATAAACTTACCATTGTCACCCCAATCCTCGCCCCAACTGTTCTTAACGATCCAATAATCTTTTCCATCTTCACTCCCATATCCAACCACCGTAATGCCTTAATATATCAAACATCAATTCAAATCCATATTACGCCTATTGCGGACTCGCCATTTGCGGTCATAACGGTTTGGTGCCGATGGTGATAAATTTAATGTGGGATTGTTTATAACATTTTATTAGGAATAAAGTTAGCTAAAAAATGACATCAAAAGAATTGGCCAATGTTGAGTATTCACCGAGTTATGGCCAAAAAACAGCCAGAAACACAATTTTAATTAAATCAACAGTTTTTGACCATAACTCGGTGAATATTTAATATTGGCCAATTCTTTTTGAAATCATTTTATAATTAATTTTATGACTAATAAAATGCCATAAACAATGAATGCCCCATCAACTTTACCGCCATCGGCAACAAACCAATTCATCCGCAAGTGGCGGGTCCGCAAAAGGCAGCTAGCCATTCAAATCATATCAAATTTATAGAACAGATAACTAACAATGTCCACCAGCATAGTCGGGATTGTCATAATAATTGCAATTTGGATGGTAGTAAATGCCACTTTTGTAATAAAAGAAATTGTTCCTGAAAAGCATAAATATTTAGCTTATTTAATAAAAAATATTCTTTTTACTTTTTATCATAATTATATACAATATAAAGTTTTAATGAAAGAAATTTGTAATTCTAAAGAATTAAATGATGAAATTAAAATGAATTTATTAAAAACTATTTGAAATTTTCTGATAAATAATAAGGGATACTATTTAATTTGCAGAAAAAAATTATTGAAAATGTGGAAAAAATTATACCGGTTTAGTGATTTGTACTAGACCCCCAAACCCTATACCCAATCGATATATCTCGACGAATCGCGTCGATTGATAAATATTTTATCAAGTTTCGGCCTTAAAATTAAAGGTTTCAAACTGTTTAAACTTTTATTAGATTTTCGGTTCAAAACGCCTTTTAATTGATTAAACCTAAGCAAAAACATTATCAATCGATGCATCTCAACGAGATTTATCGATTGTATATATGATTTTAGGCTTTAGGGCAATCCATTAAACCGGTATAATCTATTCCATTTTCAATACTCTTTTCTGCAATTTCAATAATTTTTCTGCAAAATAAATATTTCCCATTAATAAGTAGCACATTAATATCTTGCTTTTTTAAATGTTTCCAAAAATTATTAAACTTACATCACATCAATGCATGCCGCCAATGGGCCAACATTATAGACGGCCTCTTTCATTGCGAGCTCATCACATTCTGGTTCAGTGAAATAGCCGGTGACATATTCCCATTCTTTTATGAAGGCTACAGCCTTTGATTTATCATAATCGCACGCTTGGTCCTAGATGATTTGTTTTATTTTAGATGAAATCGGTTGGGATCTCATTAGCATCTCGGCTCGTATTGCCACATTTGCGGAGCCGCCACTATCGGACGAAACGGTCTGGCGCCGAGGGTGATAAAGCTTCTGTGGATTTGTTTAGGGGATTTTATTTGGCATAAAATTAGCTACAAAATAATATCAAATGCATTGGCCAAAGTTGAATATTCACCGAGTAATGGCCAAAAAAAACAGCCACAAAAACAATTTTAGTTGAACTTGAACCAATGGGTTTTTTGGCCATAACTTCGAGAACATTCAACTTTGGCCAAAGCTTTTGAAGTCATTTTGTAGCTAACTTTTTGCTTAATAAAATGTTATAAGCAATGCCAAAGCAGCTTTACTACCATTGGCATAAGACCATTTTGTCCGCAAGTGTCGGGTCCGCAAATGTCGGCCAACATCTCGGCCACTAGCGTCTCAGCACTCAGCACAGCGATTTTGATGAGCTAGAGCTCAATAAAATGCTTTTAAATATAATTCTAAATATTGACTATCCAATGTTGTATTGTCTCCCAAAACCGTAAAATTTTGGCCTAAAATATGGCCATAAATACAAAAGCAAAGGCAATTTTTCTAAGTTTTTGACCACCTTGGCCTATATATTTTGGATGATCAATATAATATTGGCTAGCCAATATTTAAGGCTATTAAAATGCACTTTAAATTATTTTAATTGGTTAATTGGCTGGTAAGCTACGGCTCGTCAACTTCCATGAGATGCTAGTGGCGGAACGCTAATGTTCCTCGCAGTGTGAAATTTAATATTATAATTTCTTTTAATTAAATATTTCTTTTTTTTATTTTAATTTTTATGACTTTTTGAATTTTAAGTAAATATTTTAAATTCTAAAAATAAGAAATATATAACCTTTGCTGTGTATGGATATTCTTGTTGTTTTTCCATTCCTCTTATTTTCTTTTCCTCTTCGAATAAATTTCCATTTTCACCTCTTCTTTCATATGGTCCTTCACCATCAATCATGTACGCATAGCACTGATTTTAAATTATTTATTTTTTTTTTGCAAAAATTTATATTAATATAATCTACAAATCATCTATTACTTATCCCCATCCTATTAGAACAACACCCCCTCTATTAATAACCCCCTCTAGAGGGTTTCTGAAATTTCGGTAACCCTCGTGTTTCGGTAATAGTCTAGTTTGTTCCCCACATTTTTCAAAAATTATTTTGAAATTTTATTTTTCAGTGAAAACATAGTATATTTAGAGTTTTCAATGATGGGGTATCTAAATTTATCTTTAGTTCGATAATTAAATTTCCTGAACCATCAACGGTTCAGAAACCGGTTTTGAAAAATTCGAAAACTTTGGATTTATGATTCATATTATATATTAGTTACCCTACTTTTCGGGCTCAACACTTCGGGCCCCGAATTTTCGGGCTTAAATATTTCGGGCCCGACATTTGGGGCTAATAAAAAAAGTAAAATAATATTAAAAAATCCATCATTTTTGGCCCAAAAGAAAATGCAAATTAATCAAAACAACAATTTTTTCCGGCAAAAATTTACTTTCAAAATTTGTTTTCAAAACTGGGTCAAATAATGTATTTGATTTGCATGTCTTTTTAACTTATTCACATTTTTGATAATTTGGAAAAGATATTTTGCTGTTGCATTTATTTATAAATTTTTATTTTGGATCAAATATTTCGGGAATTTTTTAATATCATTTTACAATCTTTTCCATGAGCCCGAAATGTCGAGGGTCGAGGCCTGAAATGTGTGAGCCCGAAGTGTCGGGGCCCGAAATGTCGGGCCCGATCTGTCGATGCACGTATATATATATCGACGCGCCTTGATGAGCAGAGCATGAATATGCCATTTTTTCGCGCATAAAACTTAAAAGATTATGGCCATTAAGATTGATTGTGCATAGCATTGAGGTGACTTGACTGACTTAAATGGCCATAACTTTTATAGTTTTTAGTTTTATGCGAAACAAATGGTAAATATTACTCATAAGTCCCAAACGTAAAATCATGCAAATGATAAAATAATCGATAGAGCTCGATGAGTTGAGTCTGAAAATATAAATAATTTCAGCGCGCTCGCATTTTGGGCCAAGTTATGGCCATTAAAATAAAACCCTTTTCCCATAAAAGTGCTTGAACCCCCCCCCCCCCCCTATGGGGCGAAAATTTTTGAAATTTTTTCATTGTTATATTATAGCTCATTCGACGCGTCTCGGTGAGAGAAGCTCGAAATTGCCATCTGTTTCGCATAAAATTCAAAACTAAAAAAGTTATAGCCATTTTTGTCTCGCTGGAATGTTTTGGAATTGCGGAGGTAATGTAAGAAGTGACTCCGGAATGGCGTAGCCGTAGCGACGACCCGGACCGCGGAGTGGTCCGGCGGCGAGCTTAGCGAGCGCTAGCAAGCTAAGTGAGCCGTGAGGAGCGAAGGCGGAGCACACGAGGAGTTCCTTCTGAAATGCCCACCGGAGCAGTTCCAACACGTATTTCCTTTGCGCAACGGCAACTTTTTTATATTACAGTTTTATGCAAAAATAATTACAAAATCGTATTCCGCTCATCGAGACGAGTCGATTGAGGTATTGACCTTTTTGGACCCATAGGGGGAATCCTTTACTTTTGCGATTTTCGGGTGGCCATAACTTGACCCAAAACGCGAGCGCGCTGAAATTATTTATATTTTCAGACTCAACTCATCGAGCTCTATCGATTGGTATATCATTTGCATGATTTTACGTTTGGGACCTATGAGTAATATTTTCCAAACAAATAGTATATACTGCTCGTCGCGGCGCGTCAATTGATGTATAATAGAATCAAAAATACCAAAGTTAAATTTTTCGAAACTTGTTTTTAAACCCTTAACAGTTCAGCTATTTAAATTCTGATTCCCACATCAATGAAAACGCCTAAATAAATATTTTTAGCCTAAAATAAAATTATTTTTGAAAAATGTGGGGAACAAACTAGACTTTTTACCGGTTTCTATTAGAGGATTTAGGGTATTTATATTTTTTATGAATTGCCCTTACCACTTCTGGCCAGCCTCCAGCACAGCCCCAATCGTCTCCAGAGCAGTCCACGCATTGTTGTTCGGACAGAGAATAAAATTTTTGCTGCATTTTTGCAATTTGACCTTCTAATGCACCGATGCCGGCAAAAGCCCAACATGAACCACAATTACCCTAAAATATAAATTTAATATTAAATTAAAAATGAAATAAATCTGTAAACCTGATCCTTAACTGGCGTTACAATGCCTTTTTTTTCTGAAAAATTTTATAAATAAAATTTTATATCTTAAAATTCCGTATTAAAAATTGAAGGATATTTTATTTTAAAATTAAATTTTATCGAAATACATGATACATCAATTTGTTAATTTATTTAATTAATTTTTGGTAAAAAGCATTTATTAAAATACTTTGATTTTTAATAATTATTTTATATTTTTATTTATATTTACGTCTCCAATCCATGAAATCTGGTGCTGGAGACCCATATTTCTGTGTATTTAAAAGTTTTATTTTCTTATTTTGAAATTTATGCTCGTGTTTTTCCCGATTATAACCATTCAATGCCTTTAGTTCTTCATCATTCTAAATATGTTAAAAAATTTTTGTTATTTTTTTATTATTTTTTTTCCAAAAGTTAACAATATTTTTTCTATTCAAAATTGAAAGTTAAACAAATGTAGTGACAAAAGCTTTGATTAATTTTCATATATAAGAATATTGCCGCGGAGGATGATGGGGATTTGTTTATCCTTGTTCTCATGTATTCTCTGGCGGCGAGGGACATTTCCGTCTCGCCACTTCCGTCTCAGCAATTTTTATCTAGCTACCCTTCTTCACCCAATTATCCAATTTAGTTGATCTAAAGTACATTTAATAGCTCTAAGTATAAGATAGGATATCCATTGGTTTATTGAACCTCCAAAACTGTAAAGTTATGGTAAAGTTGCAGCCAAAACTTAGAAAGATCGCCTTTGTTTTTGTATTTATGGCCATATTTTGTCAAAACATTACATTTTTGGATGAGCAATATAAAAATGTATAGCTAATAATTAGGGCTATTAAATGCGCTTTATATCATTTAAATTGGTTAATAGGCTGATGCGTTACTGCTCTTCGAAATCGCTGATACAATCGCTGATACACTTGTGGCCGAGACGCTAATGTCCCTCGCTGTAGAAAGTAGAATTCATATTTTTTTTACTAACTTTTCTGCTACGGATAAAGTGCATATTTCTGGGTACCCCCCTACTGGGCGCAGGCCAACTGGGCGCGAGAAAGTTTGGCGCAACATAACTTTTGAAGTATTGAACCGATTACAACCATTCTATTGTTATATAGTAGAGCCCAGTATTGGCTTTTGAATGGTATATAACATAAAAAGAATGGTTTAATCTTTCCGAAAATATTTCGAGAATAAATGTTAAATCATTTTTCATCATTTTTTCGACATTTTTGGCCATAACTCTTTGAATTTTAAACCGTTTCATATGCATTCAATATTATTCGATAGATCCTATCAAGCTCTTTAATCTGACATTAAAATCATTGAAAATTCTTTAGTGCTTTTCATGTTATAAAGCCTTGCGCCCAGTAGGGATGCACCCAGTAGGATGCTCCCTATATTTCTCCATGACAATTTGTGCAAAACCAAAATATAAAAAATTTTACGCATACTAATTTAATTATTCAAGAAAATAATTACTCGATCGGCTAAGTGATTCAATCCCATCAAATATGTTGATTCCGCATTTTTATTATGCTCATTGATTAACAATTTCACGCTGAATTAAATTTACAAATTAATAAAAATAAAATATATAATATATATATACCTTTCGAATTTGACGAAACGATCATGGATTTCAGTGAATGAGTTGAATTTTCTTTCTAAATGTTTTTAAAGAGGGTATTATTTGTGATGATTAGGGCTGGGATTTTTGTTGATTAAAAATCCCGAAATATTTATTGAAATATTGATGAAAATTTAAAAAAAAGGTGTATTTTAATAAAAATTTGCAAAAAAATTTTTATAAATTACTCTCATCATCAATCATAAATTATTAACATTTTGATGTTTTTTATTAAAAAAATTTTCAATTTTATTTCAAAAATTTTCAAAAAATTCATGAAAATGACCAAAATTTAAAAAAAATTCCGAAATATTGATATCAATATTGATGGTCCAAAAATGGCAAAATATTGATGAATATTGACAAAAAATATCATGAAAATCAACAAAAACATTGATAAAAACATGTTTTACATTGTTTTCAAATTATTTTAACTTCACAAAAATTCCAGCCCTAGTGATGATTTTAAAAAAATATTAAAATCTTTTTTGCTCATTATAAATTTGTATTGAGAATAAATAATAAATTTTTCATTTTTCTGTCAATTACTAAAGGCAGCACTAAAAGTGGACCATGGCAACATTGTATTGTCCAACAATTTGCGCAGAGCGTCAATTGGCATTGGTTTTTTCTGGGCATCCTCGATGTCTGTTAAGAATTTTTCATATTTCTTCTCATTCTCATCATCCGTTGAAAGGAAGCAGGCAAATATCTTCCTCCAAAAGTTTTTCTCGCGTTGGTTCACTAATATTTTGGAATGTCATTATTATTTTTTTTTTTTTTACGCCCAATTTAATTTCACCCAATTTGAAATTATCTAACTCAAGAGAGGGTGATACGGTTTAGGCCCCCCTTTTTTGAAAAAAAATTAAAAATTTTTTTCCCTAAAAATATCTATATAGGGGTTTTCAAGTTCGAAATTGACCTCCATTTTGTCATATCTTACCATCTTGGTAAGCTAATGCCAACTTTTACCAACAAATAGTAATGGGGGGACCAAGGGCATTTTTGGTCAAAAATTTTTCATTGAGTTTAAAACCAAAAACCGGAAATATGGTTTAAACGGTCAACTCGATCAGCAGTTTTAAATTAAGAAATTTATATGTCAAAAGACGGGTCTAAATAAGATTTTACAATTTGTTATAAGGTTTGTAATGTCAAAACCGGTTTCTGATTTATTTTATTAGAAATTAAAATTTTGTTCTGCAAAAAAAAATAAAATTTTTCTGCAAAAAATAGTAACCTATTTTTAATATCAATTTTATTTAATCAAAATTTAATTTGTTTCTTTTAATATTTCTTATTTTCATTATTATTTTTTTATTAAATAAATTCATTACGCAGCATATGATGGCTATTCAGTTTTTTTTTGAAGCTCTTCACATGTTTTACATGTTTACCAATTAATTCCTTTTTCAATTTATTTGCATGTTCATCCAATTCTTTCTTTAATTCATTGTATTCGTTTTTTCCTTCAAGCAATCGTGGAAAGTGATTTTCTGTCCACTTGACTTTTTCCCATTTATTTTTTTCGCCAATTAATTCATTGACCAATTCCAAGCCGATGTAAAATGTTTTGATTAGGTGGAACTAGTATTAAAAATGTTATGCATCATTTATAATTTTTATTGCGTAGAAAATTTTTCTACTAAAAAATAATTTATGCATTTTTTTAGAATATAATATCAAAAATTAAGCTACACACGATATTAATATGTACATAAAAAATTCTCTTTTTATATATCCGAGAGAAAAATTATAAATGATGTCTAGAGCCCGGATTTATATGCAAATGCATATATTTTTTTTCTAAATTCTAAATGGGTTCCTGGGTAAATAATTGATGTTTTTATGATATTTGAAATGTTTTAAGAGTAATTTTATTTTGTATATTTTTGCATATTTTCGTCTTTTTTGGCAAAAAAATTGTCTTTCAAAAATGCAGTAAAAACCAAAAAATTGCATATTTTGAGAAATTTTAAATTTGAATATTTTTTTAATTTTGTGATGCTTTTGACTGAGAAGAGATGTAACCAGCAGCAACAGATAGTTACAACAGGAGGGTTGAGATTGAGATTTGTACTTATTTTATAAGAAAAGTGGTTACAAAATTACCCACATCCTTAGAAAAGACTAATATTCTAGGGAAAATTAGAGAAAGATCTTATGAATTGTAAAAAATTTATGGGATATCGTAATACATTCAGGCGAGAAATATGTATAAGCATTCCGATAAAGATTAAAAATGATTTTTTGTATAAAAAATTTTTTAAATGTCCTTAAATTGTCCCTATAAAACCGAAATTTTGTCCTTAAAAATTGTCTTGACTCGATCCCATTATTTTATTTGTTTATGATAAAATTAATTTTAACTAATTCGTCTAAAATTTTAGAAGATTAATTTATCTGTATTTTGCATTAAAATCTTAATTTTCTTTTATTATAAAATTGAATATTTTTTATTCTTACAATATTTGCTTCAATGTATTCCAATTGGCAAACTGCTCCTTTTGATGCTCCTTTTAACGCAAATTTTTCTTCAACAATTTCTTTCATATTTTTACTAGCGAATTTTTGCCAATATTCGCTTTCCATTTTCATTTTATAACAATTGCCTACTGATTTTTCAATCTTAAACATTTTTTTCCACAAAACAACTGCCTCCTTGCTATCAAGTCCTGGTGGGAGTGGAGTGTTAAACTTCTTCTCATGTTCATTTACATTCCTTTTAGAGCGTTTCCCATTTTCTGTTATATTTGCATCTTTAGATAATTTTTGTACATTAGAAAATTTATTCCCTTCAATATCGACAATTTTGGCCAAATCCGACAAGAATAAATGGACATCGTAAATCAACAAAATATTTTCACTAATTTCGCCGCTTTCCACGGATGATGTTTTTTCTCTTTCCGATATTCCAAGCGGCTTGCCATCACCACTAATGGTAGGAGAAATTAGCAATAATATGTGAAGAAAAATTAACAGGATTATGAGAACTTTTTTCATAATTAATTCGTTAATTTCTTTTGCTTTTCTGAGAGAAGGAGGGTATTGAGAAAAATTGGATAAAGAGAAGAAGGCAGAATGGAAGATTGATTGGTGATTTTCATGTCATTTTAAAGGCTCTGCATTTTTCCATAAAAAATGATTAAAGATCTTTTCTCACAATTTGATCGAATAGTAGAACAATTAAACAAAAAATTGGATCATCCGATATTTTCAAATTCTTTTCTTTCTTCTATTTCTCTATTCCTATTATTGAAATTCTCTTTCAATTATGTCATTTCGCCCTTTTACTAACATCCAAATAATTTACATCATTTTTTATTGAGAGATCACGCGTTTTATTCGTACTAAAGTTCAAAATCATGCATCCATCTAGAATTGGATCACCATTCTTTTTCATTCAAATTGGATAACAATCCAACATCCATTTTCTTCGGCCTCACCCAATGGGATCACCCTCAAACATCCACTGCATCATTTTTTTATTTTATTCGTACTAAAATTCAAAATCATGCCCATTTAGAATTGGATCACATCCATTTTCCTCGAACTCATCCAATGGGATCACCCTCCAACATCCACTACATCATTTTGTTTTTATTCTTAGATCTCGTGTTTTATTCGTACTAAAAGGACAAAATCATGCCCATTTAGAATTGAATTACCATCCATATCATCGGCCTCATCCAATGTGACCACCATCCATCATCCATTAAATCATTTTGTTCTATTGAGGATATCATGTTTTATTCGTACTAAAGTTCAAAATCATGTCCAGTTACAAATCTTCCTCCACCAAAATTTACATCCCAATTAATTCATTTGCTCTAAAAACATATTTCTTTTTTCAATATTTGTGAAATTTTCCATAGTCTGAAAAGAAATAATTAATTTGAAATTAAAATTTTCAATGAATCCAGATAAGGAAGCTTTAGAAAGAAAAAATTCTGGCATTTAAATAATTATTTTAATTTTGTCAATTTTTTTTATTTCTAATAATTTTACTTTTTTTCAGATATTTCCTATCAAATATGAATTGTTTATTACAATTTCTTCGTTTATTATTGCTAAATTTAATTTATTTAATATTTTTTTCTATGGAAGGGCAATCAAACATATGTAAAAATTAGAGACCGGCACCGGACCGGATTTTTGCCGGATCCGGCCATTTTTGTCAGAATCCGGAATCCGGAGAAAAAATTTTATAACTAGATCCGGTCCGGAATCCGGCACATTTTATGAGATTTTTAAAAAATCCGGCCAAACCGGAGCTTTTTTGCTTGATCCGGTCCAAATTTATCCAATCCGAAATCCGGTCCGGAATCCCGCAGATGACATTTTGCCGGTCTCTAGTAAAAATTAATGAAATAAAAATAATTTTAAATGAGTTCTTTATTGATATAATTGTCCAAAATAATTTATTATAATGATATATATAGTCTCATTTTACATTTCCATTAAATTTTCTGTTTTGCCATTCCCATTTTAATTATACTAGTAATAATGAATTTTGCTGAATTATTAAATTTTATATTAACAAACAAACAAAATATTTATTTAATTTATTAAGTAACATTAAATCCTCTCGCGGCTGAATTTGTTCCTCAACTGAATTCAACTCGACACAATCCTCCATCAACTATTCCGTCCATATCTCATCCGTTTCAATTTCAATCTCTCTTTCCCTATCTACATGATATTCCGCATCGAAATCATTTCCTTTCGAAAAATCCAAGTCAATTAAAGAGATAAAATGAGGAGGTATTTAAATTTAGGCGAGACATTCAGATATGATTTCTTACAATGCTGAGTTGGGTTGTAGCTTGTAGGTTCAGCTCGAATAAGCCAACTCTGAATAATGGAAAATAGAAATTGCCAAAGAAAAAAATAGTAAAACTTAAAAATTTGATAAATATATAATTTAATACCTATAGCAGAGTATTTTATTTTATTCATACAGATAGAATAAATTTCATTTATTTAATTACAAAAAAAATTTCAAATAATATTAAATTTTTAATATATAGAAATATTTTGTTAAGTTCGATTTGAATTTGCAAATTATTGATGAGGGATAATGGGGTTGGGCATTATCTTCGGCATTGGTATCATCATGGATATGCTATTTTGTGGTTGTCTTTTCAGTAGCCAACGAAACACTTTTCGATAGCTTTTCTTGTATTCGCTACTGAAAATTGGCATAAAAATTAATAAAATATATTATTATTTTTATTAATAAATAATGAATTATGAAAATGAAATAATAATCATCCTATGAAAGGACATTGTCATCTTCATTCTTCAATGACAAACAATAATAGAAAAATATTGAGAAATTGAAAAGCAAAAATCAATGAATAAACAAATTTGTAACAAAATTTCTGATTTTAATTGAGAATATCGAACAGAATTTTGACAAATTTCTTAAATGATAATAAAATAATGAAGAGAAACTTACATTAATAAACGTAAAAATTCCACTTAAATAAACATATATGCCAAAAAATGACCTGAATATGTAAAGAATTGGTGCATTGCTTCCGGATGAAAGTATTGATATGCTGGTTAATATGACTGGTGCCATCAGCAAATCCATTTGTGATAATTTTAGTAAGGGCAAATAAAATGGACTGACCGCATTATTCAACCAACCGAACATGATGAATGCCATTATTATGGTCAACGATTTCATGATATGCATATTGTAGGTATTTGTGACTGTAAAGATTAGTTCAAAAATTCCAAAAACAATATTTAAACATATATTGCTTAGAATAGAATAGAATATCGCATAATTTGATTTTTAATCGATCAAACATCATAAAAAATTAAACTGAATTTATTTATTATAATTAAACTCAGAAAATAAGATTTAGTTTAAAAATTAATTAAAATATGTTTACTTTGAAAATGCATGATTCTAGCCTTGATTAAGAAAAACCAAATCATGCAGTAAATTGTCAATATCAGCACTTGAGTGATCATCGATGATCGATAGATGTGAGCTTTTATTGAAGCATTGTACCAATCATTGAAATTGCACAAAAGATCTCTTAAAAATTAAAAAAAATATTTTTTATAATATTTTTTCCTCACTTTTCTTGATATTCTGATATTCCAACTAGAATAATTGTACAAATATAACCAACATATATCATGTTCAAAAAGATGACAAAGCAGATATAGGATTTTGCTAATCGATCGCGTGTGAATTTATACCTATTGAAATATTTGTAAAAATTAAAATTAATTGAAATATTTAAAATTTTATTTTTTCATCGCTTCTTTTTATTCAACCATTAGACCTAAATTATAATTAAAAATAAAATGATAATATCCTAAAGAAACAATTTATATTATTTTTATTATCATAAACAATTTTTATCCCTATAAAATATTTTTGATTCTTTTATATAAAAATCATAATTATAAATTAAAGCAATAATTTGGCTGTTGAAGTGTCTTGGATTGAATTTATTTTAATTTTATTTCTTTTATTTTAACAATCTTCACTATTACTTGCAGGTCAACAGGCCCATTCATTACCAATAATATTCCTTCCTAACCAACCTTTGACTCACCTATAATTTTCGAAAATTCTTTCCTAACAATAATAATAATAATAATAAAATTCTTCATCGAAACATAAACTTGGAGAATAATAATCTTATTTACTGGCTTATGGATGAAATAGACCGAATAGTTCCATTCCAACCTCAAAGGTTTGTAACACTCCGATAGAGCAGGTTGTAAATAATCAAGTTTAATTTTTATTCTACATACCAAATTGGGAATTGAATACAGAATAGGCGCTCAATGCCAATAATTAGCATCATCCCATTTTGGATATAGGCACCAATAAAGATGAAAATTCTGATGAGAACACAGAGTTCAATGCTCAACACATTCTTGCCAGAGAATGCGATCAAAAAACTGACAATAAAAGCTAAGGAAAAGAGAACTGCGCCAAACGACTCGAATGCCATAAAAATATTGAAAGAGCCATTTAATCTTATAAGATGAAAAAAGGGATTTTAATAGGAAAAATAAATAAAATTTAGAGTAAAAATAAATTAAAATTTAAATAATTATTTCCTATTGCAAAACTGAAATTTTTTAAATAGGATTTTATCCATATTATGAATATTTATTTATTAATAAAATATCATTTACCTGCATCTTAATGTGACCACGATTAGAGACAAACTTGAAATGAATGTAAAAAGAGCGCAACAAGCCAGTGGTGCAAAATATTGGAGGAAGTAGGCAGGCGACCATCCAGCATCATGGTATTTCTGATAGAGCTGAAATTGATATTTTAATATATTTATTATATTATTTATATGATATATGTTGCATCATGGTCCACACAAATGGAAACGGGATGACCTCTAAATTTCGTTTCGTGTTTTTTAAATTTCCTATTTAGGTTTTGAACTTCTCTGATTAATTTCAAAATAAATTGTAAATATCATGCACCTTCTTGTTTGCATTGAATACATAATAAAATTTCCAAAAAAAATATGCCTTTAGTGTCAATCGGCACTGCGATTTCTTTTTTACTATTATGAAATTAGAAACAGCAGAAAATTATAAAATTTTATTTGCTTTAAAATCTTTTTGATTTTAAATTTTTCCTTTTTTAGAATTAGATAATTTTGTTGTTTTTACGATTAAAATTTTAAAAAATTTTTCTTTTCGATAATTTTCTTTGATTATTTTTGAGTTTCGACGCCATCGCTGAAAGAGAAGTCTTATTTAAAATAAAAAAATTTTCAATACCTGATCCAAAGCAGTTCCCGGCGTGTATGGATTTCTAGTAGATGAATTCATATTCACAATTACTGATATAATTCCTTTTTAAATTAAATCTAATTAAAAACTAATATTAATATTTATCATTTTAATAGTTTTAACTTATAATTTTAAAAAATTTAAATCAAATCCTTTCTTTAATAGAATTTCATTTTTAACTCATATAATTTTATCAACAACTTTTCAAAATGCTTGTCAGAAATTTCCTATGAGATAGCTAGTTCATAAACTGAAATTGTGAGCCAATATTGTTAGTAGAAAGGATAAATATGAATCTAGATGGATGTCAATAGGAAGTAGACATTGAACTCATTAAAAAATACAAAAAAAATGCAGTAAACAGAAATGTGCATACGCATGAATATGTGTAGAGAAGATTTTTTGAGTGACAGGAGGAAAAATGTACTACTATTTTAGTTATTTTCTCGTATCAATCCAAGGCACTACATATCAGGAATGGGGCGAAATTTCGATTTAAATTTCGATTTCGATTGTCGAAATTTCGATGTTGTAGTTTCGTTTCGATTTCGATTTGGATGCGAGTTTCGATTTCGAAGCAAATTTCGATTTCGATTTTTTTGAGTTTCGACCCTATTCCTGCTACATATACATATAGTTCACTCATTTTTTGAAGGAACTTTCGATTTCCCATAATACACAAAAGCTCGGAAAATTTCTGGAGCGTAAGAATTTCGTCTGAATAAGCTTATTTTATCCAATTTATTAGAAGATAACTTTCTTTTACCATATATCCTTTTAAATTTAATTCTACAAAAAATTTGTTTTATTCATAATTTGATGAAATTTTATTACGCTGCCGTAACTCCGTTGGGCCAGGACCATTTATTTTTCATACCAATGTGAGGAAAAAACCAAAAAAGTCGTACTTACTTGACAAAAAATTTTTAGATGGAAACAAAAAAATCGCTTTAGTTTTTATAAAATTGGCCATTTTTTGAATAGAAAATTTTTAATTTTTTATCTTCATTTTTAATTTTTCTTTAAATCTTATGAATCTTTACCAAATTGCTGAAAATAAAAAAGAAAAAGCTTTTTTCTAATATTGATTAATATTCATTTCTTACGAACATTTTTAATAATGGAATGAAAAGCTTCTTAAAAATAATTAGAAAGTGAAAAATAACAAGTTGAAGCAAACCGTATTCCTTGTTAAAATTTGAACTCATTAAAAAATATAAAAATATGGACAAACAGATTCTAAATATGTACAAAAATGAGAAGGGATATCTCATTTTTTTTTTTGCTTTTGCTTGCCCGTCGGATGTGTATGAATAGTAAATGAGGCTTTTTATAGGCGTACAGATTTATTTGAATGATCAGATTTATGTAGAGTTTATCTGGGAGATATCTAATCTTGTTATTCCAAAATTATTGTTTGATAAAGGTGACAATTTTAATTGGAAAATAGAATAAATATGATGCATGGTAAAAATCATATGAAATAAGCGGAATTAGTGATGACGGATATCTATTATCTAAGCAATTGTTAATTAGGAAAGTGTAAATCGGCTGCCCCCCTACCCCGTTATTGACCTGCCCCTCTGGTAATGACTTGTCCCCCCCACCCCCCCCCCCCCCCGTTAACAGGAAAGTACCCGAATTTCTCTATAATTTGCCATAATTAAAGTGATAGAGCTTAAATTTTGAGAAGTTAAAAATAATTTCCCATTAGGAATTAAAAGGGGTTTTATGGTAATATATTTTTCCACATTTTCCTTGTTTTTTTTTGCTAATTAACTTTTATGTTTTTCATTTACCGTTTTTCGAATTAAATTTAAAATGATCCTTTTCGCCAAAAAATTTATCCGAATAATTAGAAAAATTTAATCACCGAAATTATGATAACTTTGATAAAAAATGAAAATTGGATTATAATAGAAAATAGATAGAATAAAATTTGATAAAATGATTAAATAACAAATAAATAAATTCTAGGGTTTCCATTTAAAAATAATAATAAAATATATTTCTTCTCATTTCCGCCCATTTTTTAAAAAATTGCGATAATGAAAAATTTGATAAAAATGAAATTGGATTAACTGAACCAAATTTGATAGAAAGATAAAATAATAAAAATATTTTTTTCCCATTTCCTTCCATTCTTTCTTTTTAAAAAGCGACGATGATCACAATGATACCAACCAGCCAAATCAGCAATTGGAAAGCAATCAACAAACCGGAATAAATTCGTGCACAATCATCGATATAATGGCGTTGATATTCAGAATATTGCTCACCAAATAAAGAGGCCAATGAGGTAGGCTTTGCCACATCATCGGGCAATTCGAATTCGCCAGTTTCTATAAAAAAATAATCGAAATTTAAGGAGAAATGATTATAAAAAATATAATTTATTTTATTTTTACTTGATCCAGTTGGGCCCTCGGTATATTTAAATTGGCGAGCATCCATTTCTTTGCGCCATTTGTATTGGCCACGAATTCGTTGAAAAACTGCCTTCCCAAGTGCTAAAATTTATTAAAAATTAATTTATATATATTTAAAAAATATTAATATATCAATAAAATTCAATGAGTTAAACCAATATATTTTGTATCGAAGATCGTAATTTTTTAAACCATATTTAGCCATAATAAAATATATTGCAAACTTATGCTAAAGCAAGGATTTTTAAAGAAAAGTGATTAATCCAATTTGCTCTTTTTGGTTTAAAAAATGCTTTTTTTCAAAATAACTTTATTATAATAAAATTCAATAATTTTATTACTAAAATAAAATTAACTTCCTTTTAATTAAATATTTGAAAGACTTACTAAAAATTCCTTTGATATATTTGAAGAAAAGGTGATTGAAGAATGATTTGCAAAATTCCCTGAATCCGTGTTTTTCCTTGCAATCCACCCGTTTCATGTCTTTATGCACCGGACCAGTGACCATGAGGAAGAAAAAGCCATGTCCAACGGTCCAAACGCCAAGAAGCATCCCTACATTTGAAATGAAAAAAATTTTTATTCTATATTATTATTAGAAATTAGGTAAAACTTTTTGTTTACCGATCTACTTTTTTTCTAGACAACCGATTTTTCTGAAATTTTGGCTATATGGAATTACAAACTTGGTGCATCGTAAGTTGAATTTGTTTTTTTTCCTTTTGGCCACATGCGGGAGTTATTGGCCAATTTGTGCTTTTCCCCTTATGTCTCCTTAATGACTTCTTTATAGGCCAGTTGGGGAAAGGCTACCAGTGTGACCATTTAGCTCATTGGTAGCTGGTTTGAGTTAGTGAATGGAGGTCATGGGTTCGAATCCCGGTGGTGGCAAATGATTTTTAATTTTTTCCTTTTTTATTTCCCAAATCAAAATAAGATTACCAAATGGCGCCTACGGTTCAAATTAAGGTTGAGCCCCGAAGGGGCGAAGAGGGGGATCGAGCCCCAAAGGGGCGAGATACTAGGCTCGGTGCTATATCTGTAAGTATAACCGTTAAAGCAGCCGCGAGGCGGCTAGTTGAAAAATTTATTATTTAAATGAAATTTAAATGAAATTGAATTTATTCAATCAAATTTGACCACCAAACCGTTTTAATTTTTGCTTAAATTTATCAAATTTGATACTAATATTTGCTCTGTTGGAGATTGATGTGAGTTGAAGAATGAATTAGTCGATTTGACATAAATTTAAAAAAAAATTATGACCAAAAAAAAAGAAAAAATAGATCAAAAGCATTTTAGTTTTTTTGGTTATTATTTTTTACCAATTAAATTTTGTTTTAATTTTTTTATTAAAACACTCTAAAGAAAGAGATTAATTCATTGTTATAAAATTTTTGTTATTCTCTAAAAAAAAATAAAATAAATTCAGGTGTGACAAGTAGAGTATCTTATTAAAATGACCCTCGAATGAATCAAACAAACATTTATGACTGGTCATAATACAATTGCCTCCATCATGGTAATGATTATTGTTGATGTACACATATGTTGTTGAGGAAGGCTTCGAATTGTAGCTTGACATGAATGGGGAGGGTGAATGAGTGTAAATTGCAGCATTTTTGCTAGCAACGGAAGATTTTCCGAAACCGCCAACCGAGGCACGACCAAAACCGCCCTTTCGTTTTGTGCGACGAATACCCATCACTGATTGGTAATATTGTTGTGATTGGTCATAATAATTTGATGATAAAAGGGAATTTTTTCGGAAATTGTTGTTATCATTGTTTGTTTGATTAAATTTGTTGGGTGCAACAATTTCTTCTTCCATATTTTCAGTAAATATTGTTTGATTTCGGTCAGTCAAATCCTTAAAATAAATATTAAAATTAAAAATGATAATTTAAATTTAGCTATAAAATTATAGAATTAAAAAAATTTTGTCGAAAATTTTATTTTGAGTTTATAAAAATGTCAAAATCTTTGATTAATTGTAAACCCTCTACTATCTAATCATTAGCAATAATATTATCTCAAAATTCATTAAAAATTTGACATTTATTTAAAAATTGAATGTATTTTATTAATTAAAATATTTAAAATTTTACAATTTCTCTTTTTCGTCGAGGTTTTAATTGCTGAGAAGAATATTCAGTAGCTTGGCTAGAAGTAGCCACTGAATCATCCAATTCCATTTCCCAGGTGTAGAAACGATCCATTGAATTTGTTGGCATTGAATTGATTGATTGCTCTAAAAAAATGGTCAATTTTATTTTAGTAATTTTATATAAATTTTGCAATTAATTTTATGGGAAAATTGCACAAAATTTTTATTTAATGTTTTATTAGAATTCAAATCTTTACTCTTGAAAATTATATATAATATAAATATTAATTCAGGTAATTGGTTTTCTAATACGCAGCTTATTTTGTTTACTTAACCAAATGTGCATTGAAAAATTTATACAAAAAACAATTAAATTTTGAATGTTTAAATATCGAAACATCCTTCCATAATCCATGTCACATACCATATTGTTGATCTTGAACACCTGCAGAATTACCTTCAACCTTATTTCTCTTTCCCCCAATCATTGTATTGCCAATTGAGCCAAGTGAATTAAATAATGTTTCTATTTCGTCGTTCTTAATTTTTCCTTTTGTCTCATTTTTGACTATTGTCTCATTTTTGATAAAATCCTGTGACATTTTCTTAAATTCCTTCTCCTCATTTTGATATTGCTCCTTCTCTTTTCGATCAGTTATTCCACTCAAATTGTGTGCGGCCTTTTCAGCAACAAATTTCTCCATTAATTTCCAGTTCTCATTTCTGAATGTTTCCCTGGCGCCTTTCATTAATTCATAAACATCTTCATTGAATTGACGTCGCCCATTTGCCGTGAATAAATATGTTCGAATTTTACTGGCCATTTTCTTTAATGTATTTCCCAATATTATAAGAATTTTTTTGCCATAATAGAGTGCGGGGAAAAACGTTCGTAGTAAGAATGACAATTTTGTTTCTTTTTCAGTCATAAGGTCGCGAATCTTTAGAAATAAATTGAAAAAAATTTTTATAAAAAATTCATGAAAAAATAGGTATATCAATTAGAACAAAATAAAACTAAATTTAATTAGAATAAATTTTAAATTTTATTAAGAAAACATTTTATTTAAACAGTTAATTAATTTGCTAATTTATTATGCCAATTAGTTCCAATCTTTGTATGAAAATGCTTATGGTCATATTCATTTTATAGATAGTAAATTTTAACGGAAAAATAAAAATTTTGATAACTTTTTATAAGCTGTAATTAAAAATTATTTAAATTATTTAAATGTGAAAAGTCAGTTTAATGAAATTTAATTATTACTGTTTATTAAAAACAGAGATGAGTTGGGCTCGGCCCGGCCCGGGCCTGCACGGTTAATGTATGGGCCTGGCCGATTCTCGTTCGGTCCGGGCCTACCCGACGGGCCCGAAGCATATAATTTTTGAAAAATATAAATAAATTTAATTAAAATTATTGTTAAAAATGAATTAATATTTTTGCAAGGAAATAATTTTTGCTTTTTTTCTTTATTTAAAACTTTTTTACTTGAAAATTTTTTAAAAATTTTTTTATTTTTTAAAAAAATGTCTAAAATTTCGGGCCTTATTACTATGAGGGCCAAGCCGAGACGGGCCGAAAGATAATCAGTCCGGGCCGAGCCAAAGGATAATCAGTCCGGGCTGTGCAGGTAAAAGTCGGCCCGAAACTCATCTCTGATTTATAATAAAGATAAATTTAATATATTTTAGAGCTCGAAAATTGTTTAGTGTTTAGCTACTGCGTGTTAAGATTTATAAATTTAAATTTAGCAAATATTTTGACGCTGAATCATTCTTGATAAAAACGTATTTTATCATTTAAAAAATTGAATTTTTCAACCAAAAACTCACGGATGATGTGAAGGAATGAATCCATCTGAAGAGGAAACGTGCCATCCGATTCTTTTTCTTCACCGATTTGCTATGCAATGATTGGATTCTTGCATTCAACCAATTGAAACATTTTTGCAAAAATCTTTCAAATTTACTCTCGGCACTATCCCCAGTCAATGATAATTGCATTGGTGTGAAATCGATTTGTTCAAATACGAAATTCTCATCAGAATCATTCATTACTGAAAAAAGAGCAGAAATTATTACTGAACCGTTCTTTATTTTTACACTAATTCCTAATTTTTATATAATCTTAAATCCAAATTGTTTTTTTTTTGCCTTTTCCCTGAATAATATATATTATACACAGGTCACTATCGATTATCGAATACAAAGAAAAAATTTTTTTAAATGTTCCATTTTCCAATCTAAAACATATATAATATATAGCTATATTCACATGCACATTTATTTAGTTACATTATTTAAATAATTTAAATAAATTAAATTAGTCTCAGCTCAGTCAGATTTAAATAGAATTTTTCGGAAGTTTTTATTTCTTTTAATTTTGATTATATTATATTGAATTAAAATGTGAGGATGACTGATGAAACAAATAATATTTTAAATTTATAAAATTACCGAATATAAATAAATATGATCAATAAAAATTTAATTCTATATTAATAATATTAACCTACATTGATTGTGTTTTTTCTCCATCATTGCCCCAATATCGTCAATTAATTTTCGGGCAATTTTCGTTTCCGTTCGCAAATTCGTATTAACTTGGCCACTTTGATCATTCAAGAAGCCAAGTTTTCGTAAAATGGCCCTTCCAATATTGTATTTATATTTATGTTTTCCAATAAATATCCAATGTTCTTTATTGAGAATGTCAGTAAGCAGTTTATCTTTAAAATTTTTTGCAATATTTTCAACTTTTTTGGACAAATCCCAGCGATCAATCCATATTATTCTTTCATCTACTAGTTTCTGTTTTCCAGAATTATTGTTTATTTTAGTAAATCTATCTATCCAAGCAGTTTCGGGCACATCAATAGAAAAGGGTGGACATGTTAGATCCGTTTTTCCAATATTTCCTACACCAAATACCTCACGTTCTTCTGCTGAATGCTGATGCTGATTACTATATATGAAAAGAAAAATAATATTATTTTAAAAAATTTTAATAAAATATATTATAAATGGAACAGAATTGAGACGAATTTGTCAATTAAGTGAAATTTCCACTAATGAAAGAAAAAATTCGGAAAAATATTCTTTTATTGTTTACCATAATTAGATAATAAATATCCAGACCAAATTTTCAATTGTTCACCTGAATTGTGCCATTTCCAAATCCTGATAGTATCGTTCTTCCTCATCGGGGTCAAGCTCGCGTCCTTCCACACTTTCCACATCCAATAATTGTGCCTCTAATTCTTGCTGTTTTGTCAACGTTTGCTGCATTGGATTCATTTTCATCATTTCCATAATCCCTGCATTTTTTTGTTGATGTTGTTTAGAGTTTTCCACATCTTTATCAGTTCCAGACACTTTTGCCCCTTTTGATTTGATTATTTTATAGGGTTTTCCTATGCAGTTAAGCACAATGGCCAATGCTTTATTATGGGCTATTACAAAAGAAGTTAACACTTCCATATATGCCTTTATCAGTTTTTCTTGCTCATCTTCTGCCAATAATTCTGAGGAATTATTTCGATCGAAACAAAGAAATTCTGCCTTTATCAAATTGTTCTCTTTAAATTTATTATTGACCAAAAGACGAAAATCACGTCGAAACATCAAATCCATTTGGTTGATTACAGATTGGTTCAAATCATTGATCAAATTATGCAAATAATCTGAACCAGACAATTTTTCCCATGGATGATTCATTTTCATTTGTATTTTATGATTTTCCATAATCATATTAAATTTGAAATCATTGTCGTTGTTCATTGCATTAATATGTTTGTAAACGAACAGGCCATAATGGTCCAGAAATTCATCGTAATGCACGAGATCACGATTTTCTGAAAATGATAAAATCATTATAATATAAGGCTTTGCCATTGGACAACGTTGATTTTTGCAAAAAAAAGGTAGGAAAAAATAAGGGCCCTTTTTTTGCTATTTCTGACTTAATTTTAAGTCAAACTTTTAAAATAATAAAATAAATCGATATATTTTTGTCAATAATATTATATTCAAGCTTACCTTACTTATTTAAATAATATTTATGCTTTGTTTATCATTTAAAAAGTTAATTAGAATTTCCATATTAAATTATTCTCCCAATCAAACAAACCAATGCTCATTAATTTACGCAATGCCATTCGATAGGCTCTAGTAACTGCCACTCGATCAAATTGCATTATTTTCATGGTATTACCCCACACTTTTTGCAAAATAGTCTCAGCGCTTATTTTGTCCAACCAACGAGAAAAACGCTGGGCTTGTGGCGTTATAATTTCGGATAAATCATAGTCATAACGGCTAATCAAAACGCGATGAATATTCTCCGTAGCTATTGCCGGTTTCATTGAATGTTTCAATCGGATTTTTTGTTGAGCTCCTTCACTAATGCTTGTCAGGGTTAGAAATGATTTGATCAGCAACTGTTCAAAATATCGACGCTGGAGTTGCTCGTCCGCAACCATGTACCTGTATTTTAATTTTAATTTTAGTATAAACAATTTTTTTTTCGATTATTAGTTTTAATGTATACAAATTTAGATGAAAAATGCTTTATTATAATATTAAAAATAATTCGATTAAAAATTTAATTATTAATTTTGCCTGAATTCAGGAATTTCAAAATCCGCCAGTTATAGAAAATTGTAAAAAAACATATAAACAGACATCCTACCTAAATGCTTTAAAGGTGAATGCTTATTTTATTTTATTAGAATAATATCTTTTTGATAAATATTATTTTGGCAAAATTAATTACGTCATTTTTAACATTTTATGGATTTAGATTTAGGACATTTTGAATTTTATACCAATATGTGCGGAATTCGAGTGGGCCAATCATAGTGAAATGTTTTTGCATCAGCAATTTTCCCCATTCAACCAATCCAATTTTGTCCAATTCCAACCACACAATTTCATATTCATCATCATTCTTATCCTTTGCTTTTTTGTAAATCTGTTGAGAATTGTCGATAAAACTGCTCAAACCCAATTGGATCATTGCCTGCAAAAAATGAAAAATTAAAATTGCATTATATTTTTAAAATTAATTTATTTAAAAATTCGAAACAGAACGATTGAGTAAATAAGGCAATTGGATAAGTTTTAATTTTTTTTTAAAGGAATGTATTCGATCTTTCAAATTTTGGTTTTTCTTTATTGAGTTGTGGGAGATTAAAAAAGTAGAGCTAATCTGGCAATAAATCTTCCCGCATATTACAAATTGTAGTCAAATTTCACTAATCTAATTTCATTATAAATTTTACAACTTTTTAAACAAAGCTAGAATTCTAACAAATATTAATTTATAAAAACGAACAATGCCCATTTTATCGTTTCGACTTGTCAAATCATAGTCAATGATATCGAATACCAGCGTGCTTGTTTTTAATCTTTCCTTTGGAATCTGTAATAAATAAAATTAATATTTTCGATTCCATTTTTGGATACCTTCAGTTTAAATTCCCAATTGAAATCCTAAAAATATAAGAAATATAAAATGATGGAAATTTCAATTTTTACTGGATTAAGATTTTCGTGGAAAACTTCGGTTTCACCAATTTTCTCCATACTCGGCAACAAATAAAGTACGGCGAAAGGATCCTATAAATTTTGATAAAAAAATATTAAAATAATTTTAAAACCTAACCGATTTTCCAGTATTATCTTTATTCGGCAGATAAAATCCTTTTATCAAATTCACAATTAACTGTAAAATTTAAAAAAAAAATAAATAAAAAGAATATTTATAATTTAAAAAGAAATCCTATAAAAAATTTCTTGTTAATTTCTAATTTAAATTCTCATCTCATTTACAATAACCGACCATTCCATCTTTGTATTCCATTCTATAATGAAGCTGTGGCCTTTCGCGATCTGATGATTTTGATGCCTCCAATTTTTGTTGATGTCTGCGGATATTTTCGTCCAAATGGATCGGAACAACCATTTCATTAACTGGATGTCCAGTCACAGGGCAATTCTCCACAATTTCGAATGCAAAATTTCTCGAAAGTGCAACCTGCTTTCCTTTTTCGTTGTTTGCCAAATAATCATAGTTGGCTCCATATTCGGGATCGGCAGTATATTTGGATGAAAACATAACATGACCATTATCATTCACAAAGAGATCTTGAAAAACTGAATTCATTCGCTCAATTGGTACAGTCTTTCCATTGTCATGATATGCGCGTATTATTTTTTGTTTCCCATATTCATTTTTATAAACATTAACCTTAAAATAGAAATTATTATTGTATTTTTTTTGGAAATTTCAAAATGAAATATGCCAAAATCGTGCAGTTTCATTTTGTCAATGAATTATTTGGTAAATTGTATTATATTTTAATATATTAATGAATTAAAATATTTTGAATTAAAGTATTGAACAGTGAGTAAAAATTCTAGTTTATTTTATTAATTCGAAATAAATTGGTTATTCTACGCCTACCTCAAATGCCTCCAGTTCATTAGTTTTCTCGTTTCGTTTGGCGATTATTTGTCTTTTCGTTCCATTTTCTTTTTCATCAAAAGGGTATGGCTTTCCAGTTTGTTCATCAACCACAATGATGAATTGTTTATTTTCAAAGTCAATTGCCACCTGCCTTTTGGCTGTCATATCAAAAGGGTATGGCTTTCCGTCGGGATCGAATGCCACCAAAATGCGATGGCCATAACTTTCGTAGTATGGTCGATCAAAGCCATTGATTTTGACGGTTTTAAATTTTTCATGTGTGAATGGATCCTTGTAATAACTGGTGCGATTTATTTGCATAGCATTCTTAAGTAACGCCACAAAAGGAATCTAATAAAAATTAAAAATCGATTTGTTAAGAATTTTATAATGAAAATACATGGCTAATTTTAATTAAATCAATTAAGATAGCTTTATTATTATTATTATTATTATTGGATTATGATTGTTTATTTTTCATTATTTAATGATTTATTGTTATTTTAAAAATTAATTAAAAATATTAAGAGAACGCAAAATTTTATTATTTTATGAAAATTACTCAATCCAATTTAATTTGCCCTCAATTTCCTATTTCTCTTAATGTTATATAAATCATAAAATAAAAACAAACCATTCCAATTTTTTCAATTGTTTTAGCTTTAGCTTTTCCTCTTTTAAATAATTCCATTAGACTAGATTCATTATCTTCATCCATTAATTCCAGAACCACATTTTTCGTATGATCCAATTTTTCTGTCTTGAGTTTTTCGAATCCTTTCGTATTGAAAATCGGATTCAAATTTTTGTACACAACATGTGTCCGATCAAAATCCGAAATACCAACAAGCAACCTCACAAATGGATCCTACGAATTCATTTATATCCATATAAATTAATTCAATTGAGTAAAATTTATAATATTTATTAAAATTTTTATATTAAATATTTAAACAGCTAAAAGTCGATTAATCACGAAATCGTCTATTAATCACAAAATCGCCAATTAATTTCCTATGAAATCATTGCAAGCGCAAAAATTGCAATTAAATTCAAATTTAAACTAAAAAATTTATGGGGTTTACAAATCCCTTTTAAATAATTTTTCCAAATTTATTTAAAATTTACACAAAATAATAAATAAAATTTACCGATAAACTATTCCGATCAGTGCTTGGCAAATTTTTTGCCCGACGTATAAAAATGTTATCAATTAGTTTCTAAATTAATTAATTTTATTTATAATTTTTTTATCGATCAACATTATCTCGATTCCTTGTGATTTGATAAAACAACATTGGGCGAATATCCTTGACCAAATCAGTTCCATAATTGTTTGAGTCATTCGGATCCAAGGGAATTTCAACCTTGTTTAAAATTTATTTCTATTAATTTTTAAATTATTTATTTGAATAATCAAAAAATTCTCATTTCTTATAATTTATGGATATTAAATTATTTCTTTGATTAATAAAAGTGTATTTTAATGCAGTAAAAAATTAATTTTAATGTCAATAAGAATTTTAAACTAAAACCAAAACTGTAATTTAATATAAAATAATTATTTAACAAAACAAACATCTGTGATTTTATCGTCTTGATTTGCTGGACCGTCTCTATCATAAATCAACAGCAACATACGGGCAAATTTTAATCTTTGCGGCTGATAATTAAAAATTTATTTTTAATTATAAAAATTTATAAAAATAATAAAAATTTTATAATCCAAAAATTTGAAAAGACGCATCCATTTTGTGATTTTAATGTCAAAAAATAAAATTAAATTAAATTTACCATAATTTGGAATTCAAATTTGAATGGATGATGAATGTTGTAAATCTGCGCATAATTATTATTTAAATTTATAAAAATTTTTTGAGCTAACTGGATTCAAGGTATCATTTTGTAGATCACTCTCATTCGATTCTATTTTACTAAATGAAGTTGGTGTAAGTTTTTGGGCGTATAATAATTTCTTTTCTTCCTCCTCCGCCAATGTATCGTCCACATAAATTTGCTGCTGTTTTTGTTGGCTTGATTTCATCCATTGCTCCTCCTCATCTCCAAAATCATAAACATCCTCCATTATGGATTCTTTATGCAAAAGTTTCTTGCTGCTACTGAAGCTGCTTTTGTCAGAACTTGAACCTATACCTAACAATGGTTGTTGTTCATTTTTTGAATCATTTTTTTTCAATTTTGATTCCCCGGCATTGCTTTTTGATGATGATTTTTTAAAGCCAAACGAAAACAATGATGAAGTTTTCCCCGCATTAATTCCCTTTTCCTTTTTTTCTTTTTGTTTTTCCTCTTTTTTCAATTCTTTTTCTTGCATTTTTTCAAATTCAGGAATAAATAAATTAATTTGGACATAAGGATCCTAAAAAATTTCGGAGATATACAAAAAAAAATATTATTATTTATTTACGCTCAACAAATTTTTGTCCATTGCCGGCAATTTGATTATTCGATTTAAGCTGAATGTTATCCTAACCTGAAATTGAATTTACTGATTAATATTTGGTAGTCGTGATAGCGATTTTGCTTGAATTTTACTGGAACAAAAATTATGAATGAAAACGAACTTAATTTTGCATTCAATAATGGAATTCAATTTTTTGATTAAGAACCACGATGTAAAAATGTAAGCCATTTTGCAGTGATGTATTATAATTTATATTTATTATTAATTCAATAAAATAATAATAATAATAATTCTAAAATTCCTTAATAAGAATGTAATTTTTCAAACCGACCTTATTGGATGCATTGTCCATTTCTTTATGAAGAGAATAGATGACACTTGGTTGGGTGGATTCAAGCATATCATTTTGCCTCATTTCTACCAATGCATTGACTTCACGTTCCGTTTCCCCATAAGATTCCTTAATTATTTTAGAATTACTAATTTTTTATGAATTCGATTTGAGATCTGCTGAAGGGAACTGAGAATCGGTTATTCATCGGAATATTTTTAGCTAATATAATAATGCAAAATAATACAATATTTTATGTTAAATACGGAATTAAGATGAAATTTATTTTTTACCTATGAGAAAAAAGTATTAATTTAGTAAATTTTCAATTTTTGATGAAATCAAATACTAATTATTAATCGATTTCACCTCAATCTTTTGCCTGTTTATTTCCATTCCATGATAGCGCCAATATAAGAAATTGAGCACTTTATTATGTCTTATAGGGTTTTTGATAGTATATGTTAATTTTCTCATGAATTTGGTATTTTCTTTAAAATCCATATTGTCCCCATATAAAAGTGCGACCAGTCGTCTGGTCATCGCCAAATTCTCTTTATCCAATGTGCTGGCAAATTCCATCAGTATGTGCAAATTGCCACTTTCCAATGCATTATGGACCTTTATGAACCATTAGAGAATTTAAATAATGGATTAAACCAAATAAAGTTGATTTTATAATTATCCAAACAAAAATGAATTCTTTGATTAAATTCTAATCTTAGATACTTGAATTTTTCTTTTTAGAAAATATCTCTCACTTAAGCAATCTTTCAATCTATTAAATATATTTTTATACAATAGTATTTTAGAATATTTTTCTTTCAAAATGATAGATCAAAAATATTATTGGCAGAAAGTTATGGCCAAAAATTTATATGGTCGATTTTATTTTGCCCGCCGTTGGCTTAATAGCAGTGTGGAATTCTCCTACAATTAGAATGGTCGATTTTATTTTGCCCTTTCTTTTCAGACTTTTTTTTTTCCAATTTTTCTTTCATAAAGATAAATTCCTCTTCTCATTATTTTATCTCATTTCGATTACAAATTTTACAATGTTATAAAAAACATTTGAACACAAATCTCATTAATAAATTAATACCAACTCAATTTTAATAAAATTTAAAGAAATATTTTTCCATTTAATGCATTTAATTATTCACCTCTTTTGCCAAGTAAATTGGCTCGGGTATCATCAAATTCTTCAAAAGTTTCTCAAAAATTTCGGACATTTCTAAATGTGCAAAGGTTCGGGTCTCCTCTTTTTTATCGTGGAAAATTTTTTCCAAGCATTGTTCGTATTTGATCAAATGAGTTCGTAACTCGGTCAAATCCTTTACATCCTCGGAATTACTGGTCCAAAATTTGCTATATTCTTCAATTTGTTCGGGATCAGCATCCATCAAATTCTTCTCCAATTTTCCCTTTTTGATAATTTCCAACACATCTTCGATATAGATATCAGAAAATGGTGAACCGTATTTTTCCTTTGTTAGATTCAAAATATTCCATCGATTGTTGCAATAATTGAGCATTGCCTATTGTTTAATTTTTTATATTTAGTAATTCTATCTGATATAAATTGTTTATTCCCCTTTTAGATATTTGCCAAAATGTACCTACATATACCAATAAAATATATACGTTGCAGATTTCTGCTAGACCTTACTGAAAAATTGGAAATGCTTATTCATACTTAATCTTAAAAAGACAATATTAATATGAATATAAAATTAGTGGATGAAATAGTAAGAAAACCATGGCCAAAAAAATACGAATTTTTAAATTTATATTTTATTCAAATTTATTATTTATACAAAAAAGAATTCACTCAATAAATATCTATGTAAATAATTTAATTAATTTTAAATATTTCTATAATATAATGTTTTGAATTTCATTTATTAATACCACACAAAAAAATTTATGGCCTAACTTTATAGCGCGATTCACTGTCCATTGCAATCAATGCTTCCATAATTTTTGATTGATTCAACAGCTTAATCATTGGCGAATTGACCATCTTAAATTATTTATATTGTTTCTTCCAATTTAATTTAAATATATTTTAAATGCAAAAAAAATATTTGGTAGCATAAAAAATATACAAAAATATTTTCTTTTAAAGAGGCTTTTAATGATTTATTTTTATGGTCTAATAAAATGAAATCAACCTCTACTTTTATAATTAAGTTAAATATTAATAATTTATTTTTTTATTCCTTACATTATTTTGAGCTTTTTCTGTCGTGATTTCAATTTTTCTCCATTGTTCGTATGGAAGACTATGCTTAATTTTATCATCATTTTCATCAATTAAGAGTAATTCGTCTTCATCCTTTTCAAACAAAATAATAAACTAAAATTAATAATCAATAAAAGGATTTGTATTTTAAAAATAAAATTCACCTCTCCAATTTCCTCATTTTTTGTTAATAAATCTCCGTCGAATATACGAAACAAAAGTGATTTTCCAGGTGGCAACTAATAAATAATTTTTGAAAATTAAATATTCTATAATTCTAAATTTTTACCATAATTTGAAGTTCTTCATTAAAAATCTGAATTTTTTATATATTTAAAAATTTATTCATTTAAAAAACCGGCTCAAGTGTATTATTTATTTGCTTCGTTGTCGCTTTCCGTTTTCCACCTCCACCCTTTAAATTTTCAATTTTCTTTAATTCAACCGTCTTCATTTTCTTATCTTCATCTGTTTCTTCCGGAATAACCATCAATTTCACAATCGGATCCTATGAAAATAAATTTTTATTTTCAAATGCCAGATATTATAGTATTTTACCGAAAGGCCATTTGTGTCCATCGGCGGTATATTTATTGCTTTAATTATTTTCACAGTCAGAAACTGGCAAAAGGAAATCAATTAAATTTTAATTTATCAAAAAATTTCATCAGAAATATTTATCCTCATTTTACAAATTTTTTTTGTTAAAATACTTTTAAGTTGATATTTGAAATTTAAAAATTATTAAAAAATTCTATTAATAAGATTCGGATAAAATTTATATAAACTAAAGCCCTTTATGATTTAAAATTTTCTAATTTTTAGTCTGGCAAAGAACCAGCAGGGCAAGCCCGCTGGTTCTTAGGGGACGACGGAAAGAATATGTGGTAGGGTAGTAAGAAAGCGCTATCGCGCTTTAAAAGATTTCTAGAAGGATTATATTTCATTTTAGAATCCATTCCCCACTTTTCTGACAAAATTCAACTCACGCAGATGGTTTAAAAATTTGAACCGGTTTAATTCTCAAAATAAACCTCAAATTCGTGATCCTCATCATCGAAGAAAACCTCTAAAAAATTATTGGCCCCAGGTGGGATTGAACCCACGACCTCCGTCCCCATCCCCCTCCCCCCCCCCCCCATCTTCGCCAATCGGCCATAAAGGAAAAAATGCCGAGGTACCAATTTTTGCGCACCTCCACAGCCCTGGGTTTTGAAGATAGACCCCACAAACCATCATATATCATTTTGTAGCTAAGACTCCAACTTAGGTTCCTAGAATAACAATGGATATCGAAAAATCAAAAGGAAAAAATTTTTACCTGGACAAACTGGAAAAGTTAAAATTTTTAAACCGGTTTTTGGCTAATATCTCGAAACCGGTTTGGTATTTCGGGGCGCCTGATTTATTTTGGATGCGCAATGGAATTCTGCGATTTTTAAAAAAAAAGATCACGAAAATCGTTTGGCTAGAACTCCCAAAACTTGAAAAAATAACGATAAACCAAGTTTTTTTTAATATTATATAAACTAGCCCCTGCGGGGCTCTCTTGCCTTAAGATATGTAGATTTATGCTTGGGAAACTTCGTTTTTGGAATCCCTGCGGGATTTCACTGAGTCTAGCCTACTTTAGACTATTTGAATGGCTCGGAGGGAAGTGATCTATTTTCGAAGGGGTTTGTTTTTACATCTTCGCCCCTTCGGGGCTCAGGGGGGTTATCTCCATTTTCGCCCCTTCGGGGCTCAGGGGGGTTTGTTTCCATCTTCGCCCCTTCGGGGTTCAGGGGGTTATCTCCATTTTCGCCCCTTCGGGGCTCAGGGAGGCTATCTCCATCTTCGCCCCTTCGGGGCTCAGGGGGTTATCTCCATTTTCGCCCCTTCGGGGCTCAGGGGTGTTATCTCCATCTTCGCCCCTTCGGTACTCAGGGGGGTTATCTCCATCTTCGCCCCTTCGGGGCTCAGGGGGGTTATCTCCACCTTCGCCCCTTCGGGGCTCAGGGGGGTTATCTCCATCTTCGCCCCTTCGGGGCTCAGGGGGGTTATCTCCACCTTCGCCCCTTCGGGGCTCAATGGGGCGGCCTACGGCCCATTTCCCACCTTAATCCCACCATTATGACACTTAATCCCTCTTAATCCCCCTTTATCCGGCTTAATCTCGCGCACCTTTAGGTTTCGTAAAAAACCGTTATCATTTTCGTGATCCCCGACCCCGATTACCCCATATATGACTATTTTTGTGAAAATTTTGAAAAAACCGCTCCGCGGTTTACACCGCGGTAACTCGCGCACCGCTTCGCGGATCGCGAAAAAATTTCGATATTCGTGATCCCTGACCTCGATAACCCCATATAGGACTATTTTTGTGAAAATTAAAAAAAAAACCGCTCCGCGGTTTACACCGCGGTAACTCGCGCACCGCTTCGCGGATCTCGAAAAAATTTTCATATTCGGGATCCACGACCTCGATTACCCATTCCCCAGTGTTTATCTCGAAAAAAATTTTTTGAAAAGAGAAGGGTCCCCCCTATGGGTCTCAAAAATACCGTTTTTTGGCCATAACTCCGCGCGGAGTGAAAATTTTGAAAAAATAACATTTTTGCGCCATATCTACACAAGGTCAAGATATGGTTTGCACCAAACCGCTAGTCGATACGACCATTCTGAATCGAGATATTTGAAATAATTCCCGCGTTTACCCACCTTATTTTCTAGTAATAATAATATTATTTAAATTTTATTTCTGTTCCGTAAAAAATAAATAAATAAATATGTACCTTCTCAAGTAAACTTTTTGCATTTATTCCATTTTCTTCTATAAATTTATAATTATAATCAATTTTGAAGTGTAACATTGGTTGGCTTTGTTTTGTCAATTCTTCTGTCAATTTTTTGGCCTCATTTCCCTAAAATTTCCATCTTTTAAATTTACATAATATTAAGGGAAATTACAAAAAAAATTTCTTCATTTATTGACCCAGAATTCTCTTCTGCATTAGCCCCACGTTTTTCTCTTGGAAAACTCGATTCGATGGATGAATCAGAATCACCACTTGGAGGCAATTTATTGCTCAATGCAGAATATGCAGAATAACCACTTTCAATCCCAGTTGCCAACGTTCTACTAATCAATCTGCTTTGTTTTTCCTCCGGAATGCATTTGCTTTTCGTTCGATTAATTAATTTTGAATTGTATCGACTGCTTGGTGATGCCTACGAATCAAAATGAAAATCGAGTGTTGTATTGCGTAAAATGCAGGCAAAAATATTTTAATTAAAATTTACGGTTTTTTATTATTATAAATTATTATCAGTAAATAAATATTCAACCTTGGTCAATATCTTTTATATTATTTTATAAACTAATTTTATTTTTATTTAAATGTTAAATATGATTAAAAAATTTTCTATCATAAGCAAAAAAAAAATTCGTCACAAATTCTCTTATCGACAACGAAAAATGGAAATCTTGCCTGTACAGCTGGCGTTTTCTCCATTCTTGATGCCAAATTCCTTGCATACAATAAAATTGACAAGAATACTTTTTGATGAAGTAAATAAGCTTTTTCATTGGTTTTTTGTCCCTCCTTGAATGCTTCAAACTCAGCTGGGCCATCCTTATCTACGGCAAGTAATTCATCCAATTTTGGATTACCATCAATAATTTCGATTAAATTCAGTAATAAAATCAGTGAAGTGAAAAAGAAAAAGGGCATAGGGTAGTGGTGGCATAATGAATGCCAACAATTTTTCATTTTTTTTTTCAAAATAATTTAGTTCTAAAAATGTAAAAACCTTCAAAGAATTTTATTTCAATATGTGAAATTATTTGAAAACGGATTAATGGCTTCATGACTTTAATTATTAGGATTATTTTGATTAAATTTTTATACAATAATGATAGGATAGATAGTGGATGGATGTAATAAAATGAAATTCTGAGGAAATTGTAGGTCACTTTTTGAGAAAAGGAAAATTATTAATTCGACTTCGACCTTATAAAATTATAGACAATTTAAGGAAATCAGATTTGAGAAGAAATATAAAAATAAAATGAAAATAAAGGTCAATGAAATGGGTTGATAAAAAAATTAAGTTAGTTGCGTCAGGTCTAGATCTAAACTCTAGAATTGTGAGGTAAAGCCGGAGGGAGGGGGCAAACTTTTAATAGAAGGGAGTGGGAACTAGGAATTAATGGTGGAAGACGGGAATGGCACACAAAAATGTATTACCGTAAATTTCCTATTAGAAGCCCACTCTCTATTTGAAGCCCACTCTCTATTAGAAGCCCACCCTAGAGAGGCTACGAAATTTATAAGCCCATGGGCTTCTAATAGGAAATTTACGGTATTCTACCTCCACTGATACTCTGACAGAAAAAAAGAAAGATAATTCAAAACTCTAAAATTCTAAACTAAAATAAATTCTACCACCCTAAAGACCATCCGGACCAGGGCTGGGTATCGTATCGCTATCGCATTTATTACCTTTTTTGACCATATCGCTTATCGCTATTGCCTATCGCTTTTTGGCAATTTGCACGATATTTACACTACTTATAATGGGATTTTTGGAGGAAAAAATACATTTCATTCTTTGAGGATAATGTCATTTTTGGCTAAAATTTTCCTCTGGCGGGGTCATTTTTGCCAGAAATTTTACCCTGCTGGCGAGGCCATTTTTGGCTAAAATCTTCCTTTTGCAAGGCCATTTTCGGTTAAATAATACTATTAGGGAAAATCTGAATTTGGGATAAACCTAGTCATAGTGAATAGTAGGATGTGCAAATTTTTTCTTATGAAATCCATTTTTAATGTTTTTTGCGCTATAGGTGATAATTTATAATAGAAATTGCTACAATTTTTTAAAAATGGCCTGCTTAAGAATGATTTTCTGTCCCGCACCAACTCCAATTTTGTGACAGCTTAAATTATTAATATTTTACAATTTGGTAGATTGGACAAGGACAATTGGGAAATAATGGTCAGTTAGATATTTTTATGAAGATAAAAAGATTTTAGGAATTTATTATTTTTAAATTAAAATTATAAATAAATTCACTCTTCTTCGCATCCATTTAAATAATCTAACCAATCCCTGTTATTTTGGCGACATTTCATGATTTATATCCATCATTCATTCGTTTAGAACAAAATTAACAAAATGCCTGAATGAGATGGGCATTCGGCCCATGATCTTCCATTCATTCGGAACGAAATTAACAAAATGCCTGAATGAGATGGGCATTCGGCCCATGATCTTCCATTCATTCGGAACGAAATTAACAAAATGCCTGAATGAGATGGGCATTCGGCCCATGATCTTTCATTCATTTAGAACAAAATTAACTAAATGCCTGACTGGATGATGGGCATTCGGCCCATGATCTTTCATTCATTTAGAACAAAATTCTCAAAATATTGCCAAAAAGACTATAATTTAAAATTAGAACATTTTTTTAGATTAAAAATTATTTTTGCTTGACCAAATCCCCTTTTCAAATTAAATTTATTAAAATTTTTAAAAAATTCAAAGAATGAAATTGGAAATTCCCTGATTTTTTCCATTTATTCATTTTTTATTTTTGCCTTTGCTACATTTTAATTTGTCAAATCAAATATTTTAATTGATTAGCGAAACAATCCAAGTTTTAACTCTCGGCGAAAAAAAGTATTTAACTAATTCCATAAAAACTTTATCGAATAAAAAATGAGAGTATATGAGAAGGAAAAAAGTAGTAGTACTTTTGATTGCGGATGATGAAAATGAATGGATGCGAATTTTTTTTGGTGACAAATGTGAATTCTTTTGATAATGGTTTAGAAAGCCATTTTCACTAGATAAATTATAATATTTTCCATATTTGTAGAGCAAATTGAAACGCATCGATTCGTATATAGTTTATCCAATTTGGCCTGAAATTATAAGAAATTTTAAACAACACTCATCTAAATTTGGACATAAATGGAATAAATTAAATATGAATAAACGCGTCAAATGAGCTCAACAAATAAGCTAAATGGTCTAACTTATGAAAATCACTTACTAAAGTTAGGCTTCTCTAAAAAAAATGCGATTTTGTAGACAAAAGAAATTGAATTGATCGACAAAAAGATATTTTCTCCATATAGTTTGAGAATAGAGAGATATAATTGAGACAATTCTAGACCCTAATTTCTACCTAACTAATCTTATAATTAAACCCTAGATTTGACCAGAAAGCAGTGTTTTCATGATAGTGCTAATATGATATGATAATGATATGACAGTGATATGATAATGATATGATAGTGATATGATAGCACTTTGACTATCATATCAGTATCATATCATTTTGAGAAATTTTCTATCATAAAAAAGTGATACTATCATGATAGTATCATGATAGTTGAAAGCAGGCAATTTTCAAAAAAATTTTTAAAATTTTGTCCATTTTTCAAAGAATTTCCAAAAAATTTTTCCAATTTTTGACTAAATTATTATTCCTGGACCTTTATTGGCATTTTAAGCAATCTAATTTTTTCTTATGAAACTCTCTTTCTTAAATATTCATTAATGAATTTTTCATATACGATTCTGAATTAAATTTAAAAAATCCAAAATTTAAATAATTTAAAATTTAGAAAAATTTTTTGCATTGGAAGCTTCTGGAAGGATTGGGAAATTTTATATTGACCTTAAATATTTATTCAAATTTCTTCAAGCATTCCGGTAGAAAGTTTTTTTTAGCCAATATTCTTTTAAAAGATGAAATCCAAATAAACTTATTTATCTAACAAATGAAAATTATTTAATTTGGAAAGAAAATTTTGTTGAAATGTCGGTATAAAAATTTTTGACGATTTTGTAATATATTTTTCTCGGTTTTTTCTAAATGATAATGATAGAAAAATGATATGATAATGATAGTGCTAATATGATATGATAATGATATGATAGTGATATGATAGTGATAATTGTCACTATCATTATCATATCATATCATTTTGAATGATACCGTTTTGACTATCATATCACTATCATATCATATTGAAAATTTTGGTATCATGAAAACACTGCCAGAAAGCATACACAAGCACAATTTAAAAATCCTAACCGTCCCAAAATATGAAATAAACCCTAAATTCGTGTTCCCAATCATCGAAAATCTTTTATTTTTTAATACCAAACTTTTAAAGCGTTTTGGCCGGACCGTTCCGCATCTCATTTTTGATTTACGTGAGCGGAGCTGGGAATCCGAACTGTGATTCAAAATAAAAATAACAAAATGCCAAAAAGGAGAGCATTCAGCACTATGAATTCATCCTATCCATCTAGAACAAAATTAACAAATAAAAGATCAACATTAGCATTTGAAATCATTCATTTTCGTTCGATTTAATCTTCCTCATCCACTCTCCCAATTCTCCCATCATTTTTTGGATTCCTGGGTTAGGAAAATCATATGAAAATAGGCAAAAGGGATACAATCCATTGAATTAGTAATGATCTCAGATTGAACTTAGAACACAAATAACAAAATATCCAAGAGAAAGGGCATTCACCAGTCAACGCAACAAGGATTTTCCCCATTCATTTAGAACAAAATTAGATCACATCATCCTCGGCAAATGACAAGGATAGAGGCCAAAATGCTAAAACACATTAAATTAACAATGATCTCAGATTGAACTAAAACAAAAATAACAAAATATTCATAAAAAAGGGCATTCATCACAATGATCACTCCCATACATTTCTAACAAAATTACCAAAAAAATGGTCATATGCATTTTTAAGGGATTCATTTTTCTTCTATATCTCCTCCCCTCAAAGTTCATAATTTATTTTCCAATTCAAGCATCCTATTTTTAAACAATCTTTTCTTTTTTAGAGTTTTCCGAAGCTGTTATTAAACCAAATTTTCGATTTCGATTTTTGCTGATTTTGGTTTCTAGATTACGATTTTTAGCTGATTCATAAAAAAATAAATATTTTTAAAATTTCATAAATTATGGAAAAATCAAATAAAATCAAATATCATCTGTAATTCTTTTGATTAATTTCTAAATCTTCATGCACCATAAAGGGAGAATTTTAATTAAAAATGTCTCACTAAGAAAAAATTGAGGCAACTGAGGGAGAAAAATCATCTACATTTCAGTCTATTATTTTCAATTTTTGCAATCCAGTAGCAGTGTAAGAAATTGTCTGTTTATAAAATGGAATTAAAATATAATTATTTCAATTTTCAAAATAATACTAAGAAATCCTTAAAAAAGTGAAAAATGCAGCTCTCTAAACAATTATCATTTATTAATTTGTTATTATCCCTCATCAAATCAAATAATATTTTTAAGTACAAATATGGAAAAATTTCTTTTAATTTTATTAATTTGTACAATAATTATTGAAATAATTTTTGCTGCTGGACAATCACAAAAAGATAAAGGAAAAAGAAAATTGGATGAATTTTTGGAAATAAATTCTTCGAGTTCAAATAAATTCAGTCAAAAATCAATAAAAAAACCAATACATAATTTTGATTTAAACAATTCACCTGAAACTGATGATGAATTTGATTCGTTCAATGAGGAAAATGTTCAACATTCATCATCTGCCCAACAAAATTCACCAAGTAACAATAATATTGTAATGTATAATGAGAAAATGGAACAAAATCTAATGCATATTATTCAGCTATCCACAGTTTTGAAATTCTCGAATCCAACATCTGCTGATGATCACGCTCATCAATCACAGATTGAACCCATTATAGCAAATCAACGTGAGTAAACATTTAAAATTCAGTGTTTCTAGGCTCTACCTTCGAATAATGGTCAATTCTTTACTCGCACTTATTTCAATTTTTCTTTCAAACTTCCCCTTTATTAGCTATCCAATTTCAACAAAAGTCTGAACACGATCGTCTGAAAGAGCCTCGATGTCAAGAAGAACAACGTAGACAATGGCGAATGCGAAAAGCTCGATACCGTGCACGTCAGCGTCAAAATCCGAATCAGCGAGGTGGACCGTAGCAATGAAAAGATGTTAATTTACCTTTACAGTTATTCAAATTCAACAAATGTCTGAACAGGATCGTTTGCGAGAGCTTGAATGTCAAGAAAAAAAACGTGCTAAATCACGTAAGGCAAGTGCTCGATACCGTGCACGTAAACGTAATCAGCAAGGCATAGTGTAGGAAATGAGGACTAAAAATTTATTGGTTTATGCAACTTTCCCAAGGAAGTTTTTCCCAAAAGAGAAATGCTTCTCAAAAAACATTCCCAAAATTATTTTAATTATGAATATATAAAAATTTGATATTTCCCAAAAGATAAAATTTAATTTTATTTTATTTAAATCATTTCTAAAAGAGAATATACCAATTTCAAAGCTTAAAAGCAAATCATTCCATCAAAATTTTTTCAGAACATAGAAAGGAATTTCATACACAGATGAAGGAAATCGAAAAATCAGGTGGTTGCATTTTTAAAAAAATATTAATAAAATTTATTTTCTAGATGATAAAATAACATCCGCAGAGAGAGAAATGAATTCAGAGAGGCAACAAAGCAATTTGAACACAATAAGAATGATCAAGCCAGCAATATCTCCACATTCTAATACTGAAAAATTAGAAGAAATAAGAAATGGAAAAAAGCCAATGTGTGAAAATAATAAGGATGTGAATACAGATTACGAATTAGAACTATGGCCATTTGCTTATACATTGAAAAAAAGAGGCAAGTTTATAATTTATTACTTTGAATAAATTAAAAATTTATGATAATTTTTGTAAAATTTATTTCTAAATAAATCTATAATCAAAATATCTTTTGAACATCTTAGAAAATATTAATAATATTTTTTTCAGTTAAAAATGGAACAGAAATATCGAAGTTATCTAAAATGACCGGTGAGTGAAAATGTGCTACATAATATTCAAATTTATTATCCCACTTATCTTTTAACTAACTTTTCAAAGTTTATAATAATTAGTGAAAAATTCGGCTAATTTTTATGATATTTTTTATCAAATTAAAGAGAATAAATCAATTCAGAATTTTGGAATTTGACATCATAAAACCAGATAATATGTTGTTTATTATGGATTCGCGAAATTTTCAGTTTCTTTATGCATACCTTTAACATTTCTTAACCATGTTAAAATATTTTTATCAATAAATAAATAAGAATAAGCTCTTTAATTTGATAATAAAATTATCAAAATTTTTACAGTCATTGATAAATTATTGTAGGTGAATCCAGAGTTTTTTTATTACTAGTACACTTATTATCGATGATTGCTTTTGTATCAATCATAGGTGATTTTATATCTTATTAGAAACGACTGATTATATATATTTTAACCAATCCCAATAAATATTATTTTTTAAATTTAGTCGAAGAACAGGAAGAATTTGACGAAAATAAAAAATTCGGAAATTATGAATATAATCATTTCGGCAGTGGCAAAGAAAAGCTTATAAACAATTATAGACCTCAATATTGGAGATGCACAAAATTAAATAGATGTAAATGCAAAGGTAAAATTGCGACATATACATATGAAAATGTAGAACAAAACCAAAATAATGAAAATGTACAAAACAAAAACAATGAAAATGTACAAAACAAAAACAATGAAAATGTACAAAACAAAAACAATGAAAATGTACAAAACAAAAACAATGAAAATGTACAAAACAAAAACAATGAAAATGTACAAAACAAAAACAATGAAAATGTACAAAACAAAAACAATGAAAATGTACAAAACAAAAACAATGAAAATGTACAAAACAAAAACAATGAAAATGTACAAAACAAAAACAATGAAAATGTACAAAACAAAAACAATGAAAATGTACAAAACAAAAACAATGAAAATGTACAAAACAAAAACAATGAAAATGTACAAAACAAAAACAATGAAAATGTACAAAACAAAAACAATGAAAATGTACAAAACAAAAACAATGAAAATGTACAAAACAAAAACAATGAAAATGTACAAAACAAAAACAATGAAAATGTACAAAACAAAAACAATGAAAGACATTATCGACGCACCGCTCTTCATTCGTGCAAGATGGAAGAGCGTATGTTTTTTTTATTTTTTTATGGTTTATGCAATTTTTATATCTCAAAAAATTTTTTCCTATCCAAAAAACTACCAAAAATTTTCAATTCTTACAAAAACCTTGCATTTTTTGATACATAATTAAATATGTAAATTATAAATGCTTAAAAAATTGATATAATACATATATAATTTTTTTTCTAATTTAATACCACCTATTGTTAAAATAAAGTTCTTATCTGAATGTAATAGTTTTATTTTACAAAAATATTTTTTATTAAATATTCTTTTAAATTACTTGTTTGAATAACATTATTTATATTCATCAAATAAAATTATAAATTATAATAAAAACATAGATTCTATACGAAAAGGAGTAAAAGTATGTGTAAAATCAAACAACCAAGAATTGAACAATTATTCGATAATAATGTATTGCAATGATGTTAATTTAATGACTTTGTCCCTTTGGGAAGGAATACAAGAAAAGGGAAAATATTGTAATTATTTTTTGGTGGATTTACAATTTTGTGTTGGAGGAGATTTGTTTTTCCAAGTTACAATGACCAATCAAGTTTGCTTTTGAAAGAAAATATTTTATATTATAAAATTAAATATATTTTAAAATATATTTTATTTTTAATTAATTGAGAATGTTCTAATCAAAATTTAATTAAAAATTTAAAAAAAAATAAAATTTAATATTTTTTGGGAAAAATTATTGAACAATTATCAATTCCGTTTAAAGAATTTTCCATCCGAATCGACAGCAAAAGGCTCCGATGAGTCAATGGATGAAAATGATCAAATTGCACCACTAGTCAAAGGGCATAAGAATCCATTGAATGAAAATGAACAAATTGCACCATTAGCCAAAAGGAAAAGACAAACGAATCAAATGAAAGTAATTTGATTGGACATTTGCATGATTTGAAGAAATACCAAAATAGATTCTTTCTAAAAATTCTAGATTACAATAAAACATATATTGATAATAGTACTAATATTAATGATAGAGTTTAGCAAAAATTTTCATATATGAAATGATTAAGAAATGGATGTATTTGGTACTGTTTTACTTTTTGAGATTGCCATGTTATTAGGAGAGAGCCAGTCATCAACATATAGAGTGGAATTCTTTAAATTTTTTTGTGTAAAAGCAACATCACTAAAATAAAAAAAAATTATTCAATTTTATCGAATTCTAATTGCTTTTTAAAAATATCACTATATACTTTTTAGACTTATAAATTAGTAAAAGCGGATTTGGACAAGTATGCTAATTTTTTATTGCATTGGAACAATGAAAAGAAAATCTTCTGTGATAATTGTGGGTACGCTACCAAGTGGAATTATAATTTGGTTAGACATCAGCAGAATAAGAAATCATGCATCAAAAAAGTAAATACTATACTGGAAAGTGACGAAATGGCAATGAATTGAAGAAAAAGAGATGAGGAAATATTTGTGCAAGTAAATTTTATAAATTTTTAAATCATCCTCAATTTTCGGATTTGCAGAAATTTATTTTTTTTCTTTTAAACCATTGGATTAATTTGCTTTGTTTCCATTGTATTTATATAATTCAATTTTCCTGAAAATTTTAAACATAATCCTGCTTCCATATCTATATTTTAAATAAAATTTTTAAATTTCGATAAAAAAAATTATTAATTTTATGCATTGAAATCAAATCACAATTAAAAAAACATGGAAGATTTCGAAAAAGATATTTGTTTTCATTTTCATCAGATTTTGAAATTAAATTACATATTTCTTTTCACTTTATATCGTCATAAAGGTATTCTTTTGGAATTTTGTATTCCTAAGGTATGCTATGCTTATAATGGGATTATATTCTTATTAGGGTTTGTTCTTGAGACTGAGAAGGGGATGGAAAGAATTAAATAATGGACGTTGTAGAAGGTGAATATGGGTGGATTCATACCTGGAGCAATTTGAAAGTCTTGAAGATGCGCTGATTTGGCTCCCGAATGAGAGAGGTGAACAAATGAAATTTGCAATATAAATTTTTTATTTAAGTACATATTATAATAAAAATTAAATTTTAATAATTATTTGCAATCTTCATCATTATTGACCCTTAAATTTGCACATTTCTTTGAATTAACAACTGATTTTGGCTGCTGAGCATCTTGAAAATTGCTGCGAAAATTATTGCAAGTAGTAGATGATGATGATGCTGTGGGCGATAGAGAATGTGCCTCCGCTTCATCAATTTCAAATCTATAAATGTCTGGAATTATTTTTGATTTGAAAATTATTTCAAAGAGAATTTCAAATGGGAAATATTTTAATTTTTTTAAATTTTGATCATTTTATTATTTTTATTGATTGTATTATGCTTTTTCTAGCATACCGTTGAATTTCATCCTTGAAAAAATTTCCATATTCATCGTCGTCGCTGTCCGAACATGGGCTCACATAGAGGACCTCAAGAATCAGTGAATTGTTTTCCCGCATCTTTTCAGTAAAATTTTTTGGTTAAAATTTTATATTTATATTGGTGCCGATTCTGAGAATGGGAAGTAGCCTAAAACTTGCTTAACTCGAAAAATTATACTAATTTATGTTTAAATTATAAGCATATTTTGCCAATGCTATATATGGCTTAAATTTTGGTTAAATTTAAGTTAAAATTAGGTTAGTTTGCTATTTTGGCCCAATGCATTTTTTCGGCAAATTAAATTTAATAAATATTCCTTTAAAATCCTTCTTTAATAATTTACCATCAACGAATTTGATGATTCAAAACTTCTAAGAAAATTAACTTTAAAAATTTTTTATTAAATTTCTTAGTTCCTTAAAATTCTGCAAAATCAGCTACAATTTGTTCAAAAATTCAGAAAAATTAAATACATATTTAGATACTAATTTTCACAATTTTTAAGAGGTAAAATTAATTCTCCTACTGTTTTAAAATACATTAAAGGCACCATCCCTTCCCACTACTAACTTGTTTATTCAATATTTTGACCGCCTCATTGTGATTCACCGAGCGTAGATCCTTCCCATTAATGGATAAAATTGCATCGCCAACAAATAATTGTCCACTCCTTTCGGCCGGTTGATTTTCATGCAATTCGGACAAAATGATTGGTACTCCATGCTCTTTTCCACCCGTTACGGAAATGCCTAATCCTTCGCCTGGATTTTTGAATAATTTGACGGTTCGAGCTTTGCCCACTCCTCTTCGGTCCAAATCCAATTGATGATGATGGAATTTGTCAGCATCCTCTCCGTTTGATTTCAATTTTCCAGGGATATTTTCGATGCCACTATGAGAAAGAAGAAATTAATTTAAAAAATAAAATATTACTGAATTTTCCTAATTTAAGCCAATATATCTAAGCATTCTAGATTCTACTAAAAATAAAAATTTTTAACTATTCAATTAATTTTTTTATTTTTAGCTTTGCAGGGATATTTTCGACGCCATTTGAGGTAAAAATTAATTAGAGAATTCAATCAGGAAAATGGGTCTAAATTTTGTGCATTTTGACCAATACATCAGCGATCTTTTTTATTATAAATAAATCTTTTTTATTATTTGGTTAGTCTCTATTTTTAGAGCTATATTAAAATGATTAGAAGAAAAATAATTGACCAAAAAACAATGGCCAAAAAATGAAATTGTCCGATTTCGTTGTTACTACTTATGTACTTTGTATCCTCTTTTTGGGTCAAAATTTTTTTCAGAAAAAATTTTTTCGGAAATGATATATCAATCGACGCTTCTTGAAGTGCTGGTTACGAAAATGTTATTAGTTTCGCATAAAACTCAAAATTAAAAAAGTTATGACCTCATGAAAAACGCAAACGTGCTTGGTCCCCCCTATGGGTCTGAGATCGAAAAATTTTTTGAAAATATTTTCGGTCAAATTATAGCTCATTCGACGCGTTTCGACGAGCAGAGTGCGAATCTGTCATTGGTTTTGCATAAAACACAAAAATAAAAAAGTTATGACCATTTTATTCTCGTTGGAATATGTTGGAACTACAGAGCATTTGCGCAATTGTAACTTTTTTATTTTTGTGTTTTATGCGAAAACGATGACAGATTTGCACTCTGCTCGTCGAAACGCGTTGAATGAGCTATAATTTGACCGAAAAAATTTTCAAAAAATTTTTTGCTCTCAAACCCATAGGGGGGACCAAGCACTTTTGTGATTTTCAAAAGGCCATAACTTGGTCAAAAGTTCTCGGATGTTCAAAATTTTTACATTTTCGTAACCAGCTCGTCAAGACGCTTCGATTGTTATGTAATTTGACTGAAAAGCTGAAAAAAATTTTGACCCAAAAAGAGGATACAAAGTACATAAGCAGTGTTGTCCAAACGTCCTCGTCATTCGTCTCGTCCTCGTCTTCGTCCTCGTCTCGTCTTAAAAAAAAAGACGAAAGACGAGACGAATGACGAGAGGGTAAAAAAGGGCAAGACGGGGACGAGACGAATGACGAGGGGTAAAAAAAGGGCAAGACGAGGACGAGACGAATGACGAGGGGGAAAAAAGGCCAAGACGAGAGACGAGACGAATGACGAGGGGGAAAAAAAGGCCAAGACGAGAGACGAGACGAATGACGAGGGGGAAAAAAGGGCAAGACGAGGACGAGACGAATGACGAGAAATTTGACATTTGGACAACACTGTACATAAGTACCCTTTTTTGTTATATATTTTTTTGGTAATTTCCACAAAAATAATTAATTATTTCTTAATCAACTCATCAAATTCAGTGCATAAAAATTATTAAACTTAAAACTATTGATTAATTGAAAATTTGATATTTTCTACGGTGTGTAAAATTTCATACAAAAATTAATAGATACAAAACTCACCAACATGCCTTTACAACAGTTTTATGCCGATTTAAATGGATTTCGGATTCCAGTTGATTCCATAAACGATCATGTTCTGGTCCTATTAAATTATTTGTCTATTAATTTTACTTTAATAGAATTAGAAAATGGATTTTTAGGTTGCGAAAATCACAAAAAACGTGCATATTTAGATTTTTGTAAAATTAAGCAAAAATAGGTTTCGAGAACTTTCAAATAGGTAATTTTTGTTCTTTTTATATTTTTATTATAATTTTTCGAAAATCGATGAAATTTTAGACTGGAATTTGGAATTTTTGCTCATTAAAACCATAAATAAAAGAGACTTAAACCGATAACTGACATTTTTACAAATTGCAAACAGGATTCTATTAAATCCTGTTTAAAACGAATCCGAATAATAATAATAATTTTGGCAATGAAATTTTTTTCCAAAAAGTGACAAAATTAGTAAAATTGGTAAAAAAATCGTCAAAATATGAAATAAATACTCAAAAAAATTATTATTTCCTTTTCTCATTAAACCTGAAGTAAAAAAATAGATCATAATAAGTTAAAAAATCCGTCCCATAATTATCAGAAAACCAACCACGCATATCACGACCCAACAATTGAATTTGTTGAATCCTAAAATTTAGTCAAATTCATTTTAAAAAAATTTATGCTAAGATGAACCTTCCAGCCAATTCTTTATCCAAATATTTTGCAGCCAAACGTGCACCAAAAATTTCTCCCTGCATGGAAGCTAAATAATTCCGTAGGCGAAGATTCTCCTCTCTGCGTAGAGGCAATTCCATTTCCAATTTTGCTAGAGGCATTTTCTTTTTCTGCGTGCTGTTGAACTCTTTTTCCTTTAGGTGGGATTAAATTATTAAAATTAATTTTAAATTTTATCAGAACTAATTGAGTTTAATTGAGTCAAAAATAGTACTTTCAAAATTTAAAAAAAATGAAGAGAAGTTTTGTATTGTATGGTAATTAGGGTAGGGCAGAAACTATTTTAAACAAGGATTTTTGCCAAATCCATTTTTCCATATTTCTCCAATTTTCTGTTATTTTGAGTAAAAATTACCAATTTCTTTTATAAATTGCATGGATTTTTTGAAACCGAAATCAACTTGTCCTAATTTTGTTAGCTAATAAGACCTAATTTGTCAGTGCATATTTGGCCATTTTGGTAAGGGGACGATGCCTACATTTGTGATTTGTCAAATAGGTGACCTATCCCTAATGGTAAATTTTGACTCTAAGTTTACAAAAATTGGTATAAATTGAATTAGACAAATTATATGTCAAATTCATGTTTATCAATTTATAATATAAAAACTGAAAATTACGTATTTTTTAAGAGAAGATTTTTCACCCTCCAAGTCACTTATGTTACCCCCAAAATCTATCATAAAATTCTACCCCTAAAACAGCATTTTTTTTATCATTCTACAATCAAATAAGAATAATAAAAAAGAATTTAAAAAAAATTTAATTCTTCCGGATAATATAAGTAAATAAAATTCTCTACTGAATTAAATTAAAAATTTTGTAAATTATAAATTTTGAATTAATAATTTTTATAAATTTCATTTAAATTATTTGTAGTGTTTATGCTTACCAATTTCTTTTTGATGATGTCCGATTCATGCGGTGCTGTTTTCGAATGTAGTTGGCATGTAAGGGAGTGAACCCTGTACAGCAATATCTGTGATTGTTCCTCCAAGACTGAATTCGTTGCTAATGATTTGATAAGTTTTTCATTGGATTCGCAAAGTTCCTTCTTTAAAAAAACAATAAAAAGAATTATAAATTAATTTTTCGGGATTTTTACCTGCAAATCTGAGTTCTGTTGATCCATCATTTGTGCCGTGTGCGCAAATGATGCAAAAATGCGGCTAATGTCCGTCAGTTTACGTCGAAATTCCAAAATAGTTTCAGTCTATATATTAAAAAAAAATCAATAAAATGAATTCAGTCTGTTTCGATTTCATAAAATCGATTTAATTTAAAACCGAAATTTGGAGTTTTGTTAAAAATTAACCGAAAATAAGATAAACTGAAACCAAAAATCGACATTTTAAAATCGTATTATTCGAAAATTCATGTTTTAAACTGATTTTTACAAATACTATTTTAAGAGATTTTTAAAACTTATAATATTATCTACAAATATAAAGTGAATAAATTAATTCTTTGAAAATTTAAATACTCTGTAAAATAAACTTCTTTTCCTAAAATTTGGGTTAATTATATACAAAAACATCAATTTTTAATGTTTTATTTTTTCTAAAATAAACTTTTGTTGATTTAAATATTTATATAATAGGATTTGGATTTATGGGTCCAGAACAAATATTAAACCACTATTCGACATATATAGATAATGATTCACAAATATATTAATATTTGTTAAAAAATATAATTTTGCCACCTGTTGATGAGAGCACAACATTTCGCCCAAACAATTATCCAAGTCACAAAATGTTTTGTCAAAATCGCGTTCCAGCAATTCCAACCAATCCAATGTGGGAACATTGCTATGGAATGTTGATGCGGTTTTTGATGACAATGTTTTTGGTGAATTCGATAAATAGCCATTTGATTTCATTTTTGATTGGCTCTATGAAATATTTTATAAAAAGCAAAAAATAATAATAATTTACTCATAAATTGTCATATTGTAAAATCGTCAATTTTTCATGCCATAAAATAAAATTTTATTGTAGGATATATAGAATATTAAAACGGGTGTCGAAATTTGTGTCTTAAAATTTCGCAACACATACTTAATAAAAAAAAGATAACAAAATAAAATTTAAGTCTGAAGATTTAATAGAGCTATAGAAAGGATTAGTCGTGGACTATAATTTTCGTTTTCGTTTTTAATTAATTAGGGCCAAAAATTCGGTTAATCAATTAGAATAGGTTTATATAATTTTCTTGCGGGGTCATAGAAGAATGTGAAAAAGAATATGGTCTAGAAAAATGCAAATTTTATAGCACGAAAATATAGGAAAATTTTAATTAAATTCAATGATTTTTTAATAATAAATTAATTTTTAAAAAATAAAAAAATAAATTTTTTCCCACCTTCCACGAAAAGGATTCTTATTTGTGTCTCTAACTTTTCAAGTAAATCATCCTTTGCTATATTCTGCTGTATATTTTATGCCTTGGCCCTAAAGTCCCCCATTTCGCCCTTTACTAATCCACTGTCACTTATTGGAATAAATAAATAAGAACTAAAAACCCATCATTCCACAGGGCTTTCCCATTCGTTAAACTCCCATTTGAAAAGCCTTAAGGCTTAAATGGTGCCAATTCCCACAAAAAGGAAGCAAAAAGGGATTTTGTGGAATTGCTTTTTTCCTTTTTCCCTTTTGTTGAGTAAAATTGAAGATGATGAGTTTCCGAAGAACTTATGAATTTTGTGCAACAATTGTCAAAATTTCATACTTTCCAAAATGTTTCAAAAATATTAAGGATAATTTTGTGAGCTAAATATGAATTTTTGAACTTATTTGTCAGTGCATATAAGGCCATTTTAGTAAGGGGGGAATGCGAAAATTTGCCAAATGTTTGACCAATCCCCAATGGTAAATGTTGGCATTGGGCCTACCAAGATTGACATAAATGTATTGGACAAAATTGGGGAAAATTCATGCCTAGAAATTCTTAAATAATTATTACATTTAAAAATGAGACAATGTGTTATAAGAAAAAGAATGGCATAAATTGTGGACAAATTAAGTCAAAAATCATATTTCGCATTCCTAATTGATCAATTACTAAATTTTAAAATGATTTTTATTGAATTATATTTTTTGAAATTTTAGACGGTCTGAACACCATAAGTTCCCAAGTTACTGGTTTTATTAAAAACATTCCGACTAAATTACAAATTGCAACCAACACACCCAAAAGAAAAAGCAAAAAAGATTTTTGTGGAATTGGTTTTTCATTTTGTTGAGTAAAAGGACACACAACACGACTAAAAGAAACGGCCAACCATTGGGAGGAAATCCGCGAAAATGTGGGATGGTGTTGGGATATGTCAATGAAGGGAATGGAAATGGTGGGACAGACAAATATGTGGGAGGGTATTGAAAAAATTTGGGCCAATATGGAATAAATGTGGTAGAAGACGCATCCTTTTGGGACCATTGGTGCCAAAAGACGACAAAGGGGAAAGACAATGGGCACATTTAGGAAGAGCTTCTTCCTTCTTTTCTCACATCCTATTTGTTAAATTCTTCTAGTAAATGGTCCAAAAATCCCCCAATCCATATTTGTTTATTTTATGCTTAAAGCACAAGGGAAAATCCTAAGAAAGCAAGCAAATAAAATTTTAAAAATGAATGAAATTGGTAGAGAGATTTGGATCATTAATTGATAATTTTTTAGATTTTATATAAAATTTTCCATCCAAAATCCAATGATTCGGACGACTATTCCATTCAAATTCGATAATATAAAAATGTCCTACTGAATCTTGTGGTCTTTCCCTTAAAAACGATCTAAAATGGCGCCGTTCTAACTTGACGCTGCTCTTTATTATAATGAATCAATGATTGAAATATTTTTAATGATTTTAATAACAATTGATGGAATTATGCCCAATAATTTTTGAAAAATTTCCTAATGCAAAATAAAGATCATTTTAAAAAAATTTGAAGAGAATAACTTCAACAATTCCGAAATAATTTTAAAAAAAATTAATTTTTTTACTGGTCTGCATTTTTACTAAGAAAATCATAAGATAAGTTATTAAAAACAAAGCACCAAATTTGTGACTTATCTTTTCCGTTTTAAAAACCTACAGAAGAAATGGAAAAGAAATGAGAGTAAAAGCGAAACATAATGAAAGAATTGGCTCTTTTCCTTTCTCTTCTAATTTCCTTCGCCTGTTTCCCACACAAAATATCTGTGTTGAAAATGTGTTTTCTATATAATGAGCAGTCAATTCCCAGCCAATGTGGGGTTCAGCGGTCGGATGGTCAAGCGCAGTCAGCAATGCTGTGGGGCCAAAAATGAGATGCATTGACTTTGGCAAGGTCGACAAAATTGTGCCCTTTGGTTATAACTCGGGGCAATGTTCCCTTGCTAAAAGGCTTGGGAAATGGGAATGTTCACTCCCCCCTTCCCTTGCACGGAGGTAAAGTCTTGCTTAAAGGCTTATGGAAGGCGTGGGCAATAAATAATACACGTCTGTGGAGGATGGAGGCAAAAGCCATGGCCCAACAATCCAGCTGCAACGAAGGCCGTTCTCTTGACCGATGAAGCTGCTGAACTCCCCAAATTTTTTTAAATTATTAGAAACAAATTCTAATCTTCATCTTCATTTTTCGATCAATTCTTGAGGAGGATTAAAACAAGATTTCTGTTTTAATTGGACAAATAATTCGATTTAATTTGAAAATTGTTGGAAATGATATTTTATACCGTGAAAATGAAAATATATATTTTTAAACAATTTTTTCTCATGTTGTCGTCGATAATTGTAATGGAACAACAATTGTTGCTTTTTTGAAAGGAGCCATCAGAGCATCCCGATATGGCCGAAATGTCCAAAGACTGGCTAAAGGATTGAAAATTGGCAACCAATCAGGGGTGCCATCTCCAAAAGTCAAAACCCCGGCATTCGGGTCTAAAAACCCGGCAAAACTCCGGCAAAAATTTTCAAAACCCCGGTAAAAACCCGGCATCTTTTAAAACGTGTTAAAATGCAATTTAGTAAAAGCTTGTAAAAATTTTCTACTTCAGATTTATATTTTTAATTGACTTTTTGAGCATATTTTTAATTGACTTTTTGAGCATGTGCGTTATGAAATAAAGATATCATAAGCTTTAAAAATCGGTCTGCCGTCAAAAAGTTTAGCCAGAAAAAGCCGCGAAGGAAGGAAAAAAATTAGCTAAAAATGGCCCTGATAGGTAGAAAAAGTAGCTAAAAAAGCCCTGATAGGGAGAAAAAATAGCTAAAAATGGGCCCTGATTGGAAGAAAAATTAGCTAAAAATGGCCGCGCAGCGAAAAATTAGACCCAAAAATGGCCGCGCAGCGAAAAATTAGACCCAAAGATGGCCGCGCAGCGAAAAATTAGACCCAAAAATGGCCGCGCAGCGAAAAATTAGACCCAAAGATGGCCGCGCAGCGAAAAATTAGACCCAAAAATGGCCGCGCAGCGAAAAATTAGACCCAAAAATGGCCGCGCAGCGAAAAATTAGACCCAAAAATGGCCGCGCAGCGAAAAATTAGACCCAAAAATGGCCGCGCAGCGAAAAATTAGACCCAAAAATGGCCGCGCAGCGAAAAATTAGACCCAAAAATGGCCGCGCAGCGAAAAATTAGACCCAAAAATGGCCGCGCAGCGAAAAATTAGACCCAAAAATGGCCGCGCAGCGAAAAATTTAGCTAAAAATGGCCGCGCAGCGAAAAATTTAGCTAAAAATTTAAAAACATGGCAAAACCCGGCAAAATATGAAAAACCCGGCAAAAAACCCGGCACTTTCAAAACCCCGGCAAAACCCCGGCCGGGACATCAAAAACCCGGGAAATGCCGGGTTTCCCCGGTATTATGGCAGCCCTGCAACCAATTGATTAATATATGGACGAAAAATCCTTGATTGGCATTCATCACCGCTATTAAAATCGAGGTAATTAAAAAAAGACCAAGAAAAGCTTCATAAATAAGCGGAAAACTAGCCTGAAATATTTTAATTATATTATTCGAATTTATAAAATAATTAAATTTATGTTTAGAAATTTCTGTATTTTTAAGAAAAAACATATATAAATGTCTTTTTAGGAAAAACACAATTTTCCCGTGTAATAAACATATGTATTTTCTCAATACAGAAATATATTTTCATTTTCAAAAAATATATTTTTTAAAAAAAATACTAAAATGTATTTTCAATAAAAAAAAATGCGTATTTTAAATAATAAAAAAAAACATAAAAAGTAAATAAAATAATACAAAAATGGATTTTTGGAGAAAAAAAAATAAAAATGTATTTTTGGAGAAAAACAGAAAAATGTATTTTTATTAGAAAACACAAAATTTATTTTTGGAGAAAAACACGAAATTTTTTTTTAATAAAACACAAAAATGTATTTTCATTAGAAAACACAAAATGTATTGTTCAAGAAAAACATATAAATGTATTTTTGGAGAAAAATACAAAATGTAATTTTGGAGAAAAAAACAAAAAATTTATTTTAGAGAAAACACAACAAATTATTTTAGGGAAAAATAAAAATTTATATTGGGGGAAACATGAATTTTTAATATATGTATTAAAATTCAGAAATATAAATATATTAATATTTTTTTGATTTAACTTACAATAATGATCAAGCTTTTAGTTAACTGTTTATTCAATTCCCTTAGCCTTTCATGCATTGCATGGGCGGCCACATATTTGACCATTTGCCGACCACAAAAAATAATAATTGAATAAGATAGAAAATAGGGTATTATGTTTATTAACAAAATAATTTTAGTTAGAGGTTGCTGAAATAAAATTTTATTAAAAATATAAATAAAATTTTGTTCTTACTTTAAATTCAAAATATGCAAATGTGATATTCTCGTCAAAATCAATGGAAATATTGGATAAATCAATGGAAATGTTCGTCAATGGCTTTATCAAATAATAACCGCAACATGATAGTGAGAGTGAACAAATTAATGGTAAAATTAGGAAGAGCAAATATTGATAAAGTGTTATTTTCATACTCCTATAAATGTTTATTAAAAATATATTAATAAATAAATACCGATTTAAGACCAAATAACGGTAAAGAAATTGAAGTGAAATGGCATATATATCCAATTGAAAGAAAGAAAACCATATTAAAAATAGAAAACATAAACACACTGGATCATTAAAAAATGGACGAAATAAACCGGAACGAATCAGATAGCCATCAAATAAAGTGAATAGAATAGTTCCATCTTCGTCAATGAAAGTCCCATACTAAATATAAGTACATGTATTATTATATAAATGATCGCTATACACCAGCAGTATAGAATTCAGTTTTTCGATTTTAGTATTAATTAAATTTTTACTTTTAATATAATTTTATTTTATTAATTTATAAAGCAAATGTTCAAATTTTTGAGTATTTATTTAGGATATTAAAAAATTCATAAATAAAATTTATTTTATCTAAAATGTAAATCTTACTGGAATTCCAATGCAGAGGATAATCAAAAGGAGAATGTCCAAAATGCATGTTTGGAGCAACACTCGACTATGGAGCCACATTTCTTTTGGTGTTCTATGAAGAATAAGCAAAAGAAGGGTGAAATTAAGCAAAAAACCCAATGGTGGAATTAGCAGGGAATTTACACATAAAATTGTATTTAATATCATCATATAAATTTATTTAATTCTGTTAAAATATATAAATTAAAAGTTGGAAGGGAGTAATGTAATGATTCGAAATTATAATGCTCTGCCAAATTTGCAATTTTATCAAGAAATTTTTTTACCCATAAATTTGGATTGATGTTTAGCATTAATTATTTGGAAAATGCTAATTTATTTCCATAAGTGTCATTTTTCTACCTTTTTAAAATTTAACTTTAATAAAAATGAAAAATGGAAATTTTCATTTTGTTAGACAAAGTGCATTTATTGAGGAATAATAAATGATCTCTTGAGTATTTGGTGCTTGCAAGTATTTGACTATTTTGTGAAATAATAATTATAATTAAATTAAGTAAGTCTAGCCAAAACTGCAATTTATTATCAATGAAAGCGAAGTAAATTGACAATAATTTGACCAACTTAATTAAATTTAATATTCCCTTGCATGGAGGTAAAGTCTTGCTTAAAGGCTTATGGAAGACGTGGGGCAAATAAAATAATACACCCCTGTGGAGGATGGAGGTAAAAGCCATGGCATAATAATAATAATCCAGTGTTGCAATCAAGGCCGTTCTCTGGACCGATGAAGCGGCTAAACGGGTTTCTCATCTTCATTTTTTGGAATTTTTATAGCCTAAAATTTATTTTTTTTAAAACTAATATACAATACATAGGAAAACTTAGGTGTTATAATTGAGTGTGTTATTAGACCTAAATTAATAAAAAAATTGTGGATTTTTATGGTTTTTCTATAGGATTTAAAGAAATGATTAGTAAATAAAATTATTTTCAAAACAGTTAATTCTAACGTATTCCGAGCGGCATTTCACAGCTCTTTAATTAGCAAATTTCGAATAAAGATTGACAAGAATTTTTTGAAAATTTAACTAAGATAATGTCAAGGACAGAATCGGAAATCCATTATTGTAAAATTTATCAATAAAATGTATTTTTGACCAAATAATAATAATTAATTTGCGTATTTTAAAAACTGTATTGTCGAAACCCATCAATTTTTGAAATTGATATTTATTTGAACTTTTCATATTTACATATTTGAAATTTTTTAACAGTTTTTTCTTTTATCAATAATAAAATTTTAATTATAAAATTTAGAAATATAATATTTAAATTAATCTGTAAAAATCGTAAATTGCGACTTTTTAAAAGAAATATTTGTCATGCAAATCGAGTATTGTCTTCACTGAATGTAATGTATTGCTTCTGTTTGGCCCAATATAATTTTTCCTTTTCTGTATTGCCTTTTGACTCTTCAAATTCCAAATTTGGCATTATTGGGGATGGGGATTTGAAAAATTCAATTTCTTCATTTTCTTCCACATTGCTTTCAGCTGGAATTAATTATAAAATTATTGGCATTTTTTGGAATTATTATTTATAAGTGCGAGAAAAAATTTATACAGATTTTGCAAGAAAATACAGAATTTTTTCCCAAAACCATTTAAAAATTAAATTTTTAAAATTTTATTATTTTATTTAAAAAAAAATTTTATTATTTTTTTAAATAATAATTAAAATCAAAATTATGACTAACCTCGACGCATTATTAGGAAAATCAAATAGCCTAGTGCCACTTCCTCCTCAGTGCTTATCTCTTTCACCAAAAATACCTAAATTTATGAAAAAAAATTTTAAATTTGTTTATAATTTTTTTATTTGAAAATTTTAAAAATTTAATTATAAATAAATCGAAAAATAAAAATATTATTAATTTAATTAATTGTATTTAATTTTATTTTTTTATTATTTTTTTACCTCTTTAGTATTTGAGTTTTTCAACGGTTCATCTTGATGGAATGCCTGGCGGAAAAGAGTAAACTGACTTGGAATCGAAATTTTGATGATCAATTTTATGGAGTAAACATATCTTTCTGTGCCGCTCAAAAATTCCTATAATGCAGTATGACATTATTAAATATCTTATATAGAAAAAAAAATTTTAAAATTTAATTATAGAAAAATTATATAAATTTTGACTTTAAATATTTTAATATAATCTACTCATAATAGATCATTAATTTCCATTAAGACTAAAATTGATTGTATTTTTCAAATTTTTAGTATTTATATAAATTTTAAAATTTCTAGACCATTTTTTCGCCATAATAAAAAGAATTAAAAAATTTTAAATTTTTAAAAATTATTTGATTGTCAAAACCTTTGTAAACAATTCAAGGAAATAATCAATATCGCCTTTGTTCGCTGCGGTTGCTGACCAATATCCATATGGATTTGCTTTGATAATCAACTTTTTTCCTCCGGTCTCTTTAATTTTCGGTGATTGTTGATGAAGCCAATTGACCAAAAAATCAAGTTCATAGGGCCAATATGTTGGCTCAGTTTCCTCAATCGCGTTTGGTCCTGGCCAGGCTTAAAAATGTTTTTTTGTTAAAAAATGAAGCAACAAATATTTTTTCTAATCTAATTTTGTATGTTAATTAAACATAAATATAGTATTAGGTGACCCCTAATGAACCCTAATAATGATGACCCTTAACCATAAGAGGACAATAAATGAAATGTTAATTTAACAAGTCAGTGAATATTTGGCCATTTTGATAAGGGAGAATGCCAACATTTACCACCAAATATGATCTATCCCAATTGTAATTGTTGGCATTGTTGGGCTTATCAAGATTGTAATAAATAAATATTGTGATCAAAATTGAGTTTAAATCTTCAAATTCATGTTTAATAATTAATAAATTATTAGTTAAAATTATAGATTGGCCATGGTAATGAGCGAGATCTTGGACCTAGAATCTCGGAAATTCTCAGTCTAGGTCACTCTCATCAGTTACGGAAATTCTCGCCGAGATTCGAGAATTTCTAAAGTCGATTTTATAATTTTCTAAAATAAATTTAAAAATGAAAAAAAAAGAAAAAAGGCAAAATAAGAAAAAAGTTCAATAATTTATAAAAAAAAAATAATGAAAAATCGTTCTTAAAAAAGCCTTATTTTTTCCCAGGTAGACCCAGCGAGATCTCAGTCCGAAAATCTCGTTAATTCTCGGTCTTGCTCCATTCTCGATTTTCCAGATAAAATATTGGGTGTGATCTCGACTTGAATCTTGATTTACTCTCGGACCGAGGATCTCGGAAAATCTTGGCGTGATCTCGTCTCGGTCTGATCTCTAGTTAAAATTAAGTGAAAAAAAATTTTTAAATTAATTCATTTGTATCATTTTGTAAGATACCTCCTCCCAGCATTCGATAACTCATGCCAGATTGAGCCCACATTTCTTCCGGAGTGACCATTTTGAGGGTCACGCAGAGTTGGCCAATATTTTTGATAAATTCCAAATCGGGAACAATTTCAGGAATTACATAGTTCCAAATGCCTAATTCCATTTCCACTTCAGAACATTTGCAGAGAGCATTGAAGAGAATGGAAGTGGATGGCATGAAGAGAATGTCGCCAAAACCCGAGAGTGATACATCCAATCGTTCAATTTTTAAACTGAAATTTTTAATTTTAATTTTGAAATGGATTTTTAATGTTAAAAATTAATTTAGCCTCATTTTTGTATAATTGGATTTATGCCAATTTTTGGTAAGCCCAATCAATGCCAATATTTACCATTGCGAGAGAAATCACATTTGGTTGACATTGTCCCTTCCCAAAAATGGCCCAAATAAGTGTCGTGGGTATTATTTATTATCGGGCAAAACTAATCATCCACATTCTTTTGCGAAAAATCGGAACACCAAACTCTCTCTCTAACCCTAACCTACCCAAACCGGTATTACCCTAACCCGAATATAGTATTAGTTTTTCATTTTGTGACATTTTCCTAAGTCATAATCAGTATTTCCTGTCAATCAGTTTTGCCCTTGACATACACACTGACAAATAAGATCTAATTCGTGAATAGTATTAAAAATTATCCAAAAAAATAAATTTTTAAGAATTTTAATAAAAATTTTTAATATTATTTTCAAATATTTTTAATATTTTTTATTTTAATAATTATATTCACAAACTCCATTTGGATTGTCATTTGCGGGAGTTTAGATGAGATGACAATGAAAAAGTCAATAATTGCTTGGTCAACATCCGTCCAATTATAAAAATGGAAAAAGTTGATTTTGGTGAAGCCGAGAATATTTTTAGGCGGTGGCACAGTCGGGATTTCCAAATTCTTAAAATGGTTGGAATTATTACGCTTTTTTCCTTTTCAATTTCAATTGTTAAACTCACGACATTCTAATTACAAACAAAACAATATCCACTAATTTAATTTCATAGGTTTACGCGATAAATTAATACTTGTATATATATTCGTTATATTTAATCATCAATTTAAGCTTATTATTATATATAAAATAATATTTTCTAGACATAAAACTTCTCAAGCTTCGGACTATTTTGCAATTCTTCTATCGGAAGTTAAATATCTTAATGCTTAATTTGATAATGGCGATCAAATTAGCCGTATAACATTCCATAGATCTTAATTGAGATGCGTTTCTTTGGAGTATAGACTTCAATGTTTTGATCAAAGCCCGAAATATAATAAACCAGATATGATTTTAATTTAGACGGGTAAAAATATTTAATTTTGACCAAACCGTGGCAACTATTAGCTAGTAGCTACAGATCAATTCAAACATCTAGATCTCGATGAGCTCTATTCATTGGTTTAAGGTTTATAGGATTTAATAAAATTAAGCATTAAAAGTTATTAATCTATCGGACAAAGAATGTTCCCCAATTGCTTTATCAAAAAATTTTTTTGGTTTTCATATAACTATTCATTTTTAAGAGATTTTTCCCAGGATTATTCTTTTAGTTAAGAACAACTCTACTCGACAATGTTAACATTTTTAAAAAAGTGAATTTGTAAAACCTTATGAACAGCATTTTTGATGGCGCCAGCTTCCGTAATGTTCACCTCCTCATCCTGGTACATTATGAAACGTCCAATGCCAATTTTTTCGCCGTCATAGTCCTTCATTTCTGGCGCAGATGAATCCGGACAAATCCAAAGTTCGCGGACAAAATGTTCGCCCCGAATGAACATTCCATATTGCGCTTTTTCATTGAAATATTTGTTGGTCAAACTTACTCCATGGCCAAGATCTTTCCGAGTGATGAAATCGAAAACGTCAAGGAGGATGTCTTCACCAAGGATGGTCAATAGATTCATTCTGGAAATTGAAAATGGAATATAAAATTTGCTTTTAGCTTAAAAGGTCCAAATTGTAATCATGGATCATGGTTTTTATATATTTTTACAGCAAAATTGTATTTTGATAAAAGCTGTTTTTCTAATGCATTTTAATAATTAATTTTTAAATTCATGGACGGTTCAATTTGAGACAATCGATGGAATTTCAAACCGTAAATTGTGAACTTTTATTCAAAAACCCAAAATAGGAGTGAAACCGAAAAATAAAATTGACATTTTTCAATAATCGAAAACCAGGTTTTAAATTCGAGACAGTCTAAAAACCGATATTTCGTTATTGGTACCAATTTATTTAGTTATTTGATACGGGAAATTTCATTTTTAGAACATTTGACCCATTTATTGAGGACGCGACAATGGCTGCCGGAGAGGTCTATTGTCGAAGGTTGTAACAATGCTGGATCAATTTATATAATATTTTCATCTATATAATGTTATAAAATTGAACATTGTTGGATTATCGAATTATGGCCAAAAAACCATTTGTTCAACAAATATTGTGATTTTGCCATTTTTGCTCTAACTCGTTAAATTTTCAATTTTTGATATTATTATATTTTAACTAATTTTATGACCAGTAAAATACTAGATAAATTGATTAAGCCACATTTATCGCCATTGACATTAGACCGTTCTCTGTTTCCGTCTAAATTGTCGTATAACCAAATTGTAGGCTTGCAGAAGTTAATTTTCTGATCAAGCTATTGTCAAATAATTTTTTTTTTGTTTCTTTCAATTAAAATTTTATGACTCTGCATTGTAAAATTGAATAATCTACTTTTTTTTTATTATTAAATTTTTTTAACTTTTAATCTTAAGCATTAAACCTTCTGCATTTTTTCTTTTCTGATGGTCCTTGCTCCGTCATAATGAATTCAAAATTAATGTTGTTTATTTAAATACTTGACGATAATTGACAAAATGATGGACTTGGTTTTTCTGTCAGCACTGTGGCCAAGACCAAAGACACAACGAAAATTAAAACTATTTTAAATTTTAAATTCTAATGGGAAAATTATTTTTAAATATTTAAAATCATTCTAGCATTGCGAATGGATCTGCTACTGCTGGATGAATATGATTTGCGAAAGATTAAATAATAATGATTTATCCAAAAAAATTTGAATTTTACTAATAAATTTTTGTAAAAATAGATAAAACATAAAAATTAATAATTTATCTTATTTTGATTAGTGAAATAATCTATTTGAATATAGTAAGTTTATTTATGAAGTATGTTTTTGTGGGACATTTGAGTTCATTTTAATCGGTAAATAGCTCTTTCTTCTTATAATTTTTAATGTGTAACAATCCTTCGGATCCAAATTTATTCAGTAGAAAAAGTATTTTATTTAAAATTAATGAGTTGGAATTTAAAAGGAAAGAAAAGCGTGCTGCTGAAGTGAAATAATTGGTTCGAAATACGGACTAATGAGTGAAAGAGAAGAGGAAATAATATATCAAGCCAAATAGCGAGACATGCTATTTTTTTCTCCCCAAAAAAAACTTTTTTTTCCCAAAAAAAATCTTTTTTTCCCCAAAACTTTTTTTCCCCCAAAAAACACTTTTTTATCCCCAATGACTCTTTTTCCCCCAGAAAAATCTTTTTTTTCCCCAATAAACTCAAAAGTGAAAATTTTTTGATTTTTTTTATAAAATCATAAAAGTAAATGGAATTTTAGCTTCAGAAGATGTAATTATCTCAATATTTTCAATGTGAATTTTCACATAAAATTCTTTCGGAATTACAAACTTACTTAGCTTTGCCTAGCCCAAAACTTACCCCAATCCTAGCCCTTAGCCCCTAGAACCCATCCTCCGACCCTATCCTACCCTAACCATAGCCCATAGCCCCTAAAACCCATGCTCCGACCCTAGCCTAACCCTAGCCCTTAGCCCCTAATACGCGAGGTCTTATTGCCTACCCCTAATTCGGAAAACTACGTCCGATTCATGAACTTTAAACTTATTAAAATTTATTTTTTTGCACATTGGTACATGTGAAATGGGTACATTCCATTTACTTTTATGATTTTATAAAAAAAAAATTAAAAAATTTTCACTTTTGAGTTTATTGGGGAAAAAAAGATTTTTCTGGGGAAAAAGAGGTATTGGGGATAAAAAAGTGTTTTTTGGGGAAAAAAAGTTTTGGGGAAAAAAAGATTTTTTTGTGGAATAAAAAGTTTTTTTTGGGGAGAAAAAAGGTTATCACAATAGCGAGCTGAGTGAACTGAAAATTTTGAGGAATATTCTGATAATAAAATAGGGCCAGAAAATGGGCTTTTATTTGGCTACAAATTCCAGGAAAGGGCGTTTATTTGTGTCAATAATAAACCTATATGACAGCATTTTTAGAAAGATCAATGATTTCGGACAAACAAACAAAAACAGAAAAAGGTGATTCATAATTATTGGACCAAGAAATTGAGGAAAATAAATTTGATTATGAAAAAACGAACTAATCATTTTTTTAAACATTTATTTGCTGAAAGAGGAAAATTGATATGATGAGTTGAATTAGATTAGATTGTATTATTTATTTAATTATAAAAAAATTTTTCCCATACATATATGAAGATTGTCGAAATGATGAAGATTGCTCAATTTATGGGGAAAAGTGTATTAACAGTACATACTGGTTATTGTGTCTGCGTTCCATCAGGCGACGCATATTGTTTGTTTTGGGGCCATTATGAGAAAAAATAATAAATATGGCGATATCGAATAATTTGTGGATATTTTTTATTAATATTTATGTAAAAATAAAAAAAAATTTAAAAATTTTTTTGAACCAGTCCCTTCGGGACTGCTTTAGCGGTTAGACTGGGCGAAATGTAATAAATTATTTTTGAAAGCGCGGGGCGCTTTAAGGACTCCTAGTTGATTTGTAGAATTCGGAAAAATTATGACATTCTGTGTTTTTTCCGCAAGGCTCGCTCCGCTCGCCCATTATTATATAGTAGTACTCGCTTTGCGTGCCTTGTTTATTTACCACTTTCGCTCCCCAAAAGTGTTGTGTTCAATTGGGGTTAGCCTCTTCAACCTGGCTCACAACAGCCACTGTTTTTAGGCGAAGAGTTACCGGCGTACGGCCGCGAGGAGGCCTGCGAGGTGTGGAAACCTTGTACGCCAACAGGCCGGTGGAATCACATTATCATTTCGTTTGATGCAATGGCAATCAAATCCAATGCATCGCAAGGCGGACTGGTGGACAATCCTCTGGGTCTTTTTCTAAACCCACATCCAACCATCGACCTCGCCTTCACCGACCTGCCCCCATCCTATTTTATTCTTTCGAATGCAGTCAACGGTTAAATTGACCGACCCAACGGTTCAGCCCATTCAACTATGCTCCGGTAAAGTAAAACCATCCTTGCATAGGAATGGGTGGCCAATCCAACCGGGACAGGGTATTATCAAATTTAATTTTTGACTGCATTTGTTCTGCTGTGGATTTCAACTGCGAGGATTGCAGCTATTCATTCAAGAAATCCAATCCTTCAGCAACAATATTTTTTACATAAATACTGCCCGTTTTGGGGTTAGTTGGAGCATTTGGTGCATAAATGCGATAACCTGTCTCTCTTGTTACTCGAGACATAGCACTGTACAAATTCCCATGGGCAAAGACTTCTTGGGACAAATCAAGACCCATTTGATTGACCGATTGGCCTTGTGCTTTCATAATGGTCATTGCGAATGCAAGACGCACTGGGAATTGGAAACGACGGAATTTAATTCCATCTATGCGACCTTTTTCTTCATAATCGCACCAACATCTATTAAGGCAAACTTGCTTTCCGGTGCCTGCATTGGTACCGGTAATCACCTCTGCCATGATGATGTTATCATGCAAGCTCTTAATGACCATTCGTGTGCCATTGACAAGTCCTCGAGCAACAGCAAGATTTTTCAAGAGGACTATAATTGCTCCTTCTTTGAGCTTCAATTCATGCAAAGGCAAGCCGGAAGGATTAAATTTATTCAACGCTTCTTCCTCGTCATCGGCTGCATTAATATCGAATGGTCGTTCGATTAATGATTCATCTGTTGAAAGATAAATCTTTTCCTTGGTCTTTAGCATTCCAAGAACTCGGCTATTAATGCCATCAACAGTGACATTATGTGGCGCCAACATCAGTCTCTTTAAGAGCTGTTGTGGATTATTTAATGCCTGTCCATTGTCAGAGACAAAATTTAACAGCTCATCTGATGTGTAAGCCACATTTACTTTAGGAATTTCCACAAGCTCCGCTTTAGGGTCAGAACCGAATTGATTGAGCTTTCTTGTAAATTCGCGCTCACCCGGACCTTGACGCATATTTATGGTCAGACGAAGCAGATTTTTGCGGAATAATGGCCATAATGTGGAATATTGAATGCAAGCTGCAACTTGCGCCTCCATTATGGAATGTGGGACAACTGGCAAATTTTGTTTAAAATCGCCAGAAATGACCACAACCTTCCCACCATATGGTAAATGCTTCAATTGCTTTATTGCTAACTGCTTGCAGACACGATCAATTGCTTCAAACATGTGTTTTGGAAGCATAGAAACCTCATCAATGAGGATCATGTCTGCCACTCGAATTCGTTGGCCATGGAAGCTTTGAACTGATATTGATGGCGTATAGTCCTCTTCAATATCAAGTGAAAATCTGAATACAGAATGAACTGTAGTTCCTCCGAAGAGAAGAGTGGCAGCGCAGCCTGTATAGGCGCAAGCGATTACTTTCTTTCTCATTTCACGAAATTTTCTAACGAAATGATTGAACAGGACTGTTTTTCCTGTGCCACCGTCACCATATACGAAGTATGTTCGTGGAATCTTATCATCGAATGGTGAGGCTTTAATCGCCTTTTGAACTTGTTTAAAAGCTTCTTCTTGATCCGCATTCAATTTGAATGAACTTTGCGGCTTACTTTGATCGACATCATCGTCGTCGTCAAATAGATCAGATCCGAAGAAATATCGGTCGATTGCTTGATCGACATCTCTTGTGAATGACACATTTGGCAATGGGAGTTGGAAATTCTCCATGGTCAGACCGTAGTCTGCCAATTGCGCTTCAATCACGGCTAAAGCATGATCGATTCGGCGTAATCGTTCTGGGTGATTTTTAGGCACGCCAAGAATTCGAGCATGACTGAACATGAATTCAATGAATTTCTCCCAAAGCGCCAAAGCATTGCTTGGGTTACCAAATACCAAAATTTGCACGAATAGATCTCGAAATTGTGCTCCAATAATGCCTTGTTGGGAGGCCTCGTTGAGAGTTCGTTCCCAAACGGTATCATCCATCTCCGATAAAATGGTGAAATCATAATAGTTAAATAGGGGATAAATGAGGCGGGGCGAGAATGAGATGAAAGGGGAAATGGATTGATGGATAATGGCTGGGAACATGTCTTGGGGGAATAAGATTAAGTGGATGAGAATGGATGGGAAGAAGAGAATGGCTGTGGACTTTGGATGGTTTTATGGATTGAGCTAATTTGGAAATGAATAAGGCAGCAATGCCTTACAATAGGCGTAATTTATAAAATTCTGATTGCTTAAAGGCAGATTTGCCCAGTTCCTATTCAATTGTAATGAAATGGATAATAGTTTATTCTTTTATCGAAAAAACAGTCTTCAATTATTTTTTATTTCAAAGGTAAATAAAAGAAAAATTATCAAATAGGAATGTCATATTCAAATGAAACTATCGAAAAATGTGAAAGAAATAGGAAAATATTTATTTATTGATGAATTTAGAAATTTAAAAATAATTTTACAATTTAAATATTTTATCAAAATTTTAAAAATAAGGAATTAAATTGTTGAATTAATATGAATTTTTTTAATTATTGTGAATCATTTGAACAGGTGTGGGTTGTATTTGATTATTCCCGATTTTTAATAGCCATGGGAAGACGGATTGATAGCATTTTCGATATTCTTCACTGAAAATTTAATAAATTTTTAATTATTAAAAAATATAAATTACATTATTAAAAATCTAAAAATGAGTAAATAATTTAAAATATTATTTTATTATATAATAAAAAAATTATTACTTAATATTAGTTATAATTATCCAATTCTGATTCTGATTAAAAATATTACCTTAATGCAAAGAGGACGGGGCCATTGCTTGCCGACGCGAGAATTGTTATTAAAGAGATGTATGGAATTATTCTTGTATAATCCGCTTGAGAAATTTGCAAAATGGTTAAATAAATTGGACTGGTTGCATTAATTAGCCAACCAAAAATAATCATGCCCATAATCACCAACAAAGAGCGGAGAATTTGCATATTTTTCGAATCAATTACTGAAAATTTAATATAATTATAATTATCTGTGAAATAATGAAATTTTTTATTTTGGAAAATAGATTTTAAACAAAAATTTTATAATCGAATATATTTTAAGCCATTGGAACAAATTCTAAATTAATGTAATCGTATGCGTTTTAAACTATTGGTTTTGGACGGGTATTAAAATTATAAATTGATTTAAATTGTTAAAGCTAATTTGGTTTTTTCAATATTGTAAGAACTTCCAAGAAATTTGATTTATATTTTCAATATTTTTTTTACATTTTACTCGTTGAATTCTGGCTTTGATAATCAAGAATAAAATGATGACATAAATCAACAATGTCAAAATTTCCACAAACATACTTCCTCTATATACATATTTTCTACCATCTTCATTGACAAACTCGCCGAAATTGCACAAATAATAATGCCTAAAATTTAAAAAATTTATATTAATAATAATATTTGTTAAAAACATTGATTTCTTACTTTGCATCAAGTGTATTCGACAAAATTAAGTAGCTCGTTATGCCACCATAGGTGAAATCAAGAAAGACAACAGTTCCAATATAGAAATGCTTCCATACAAGGGACAATTTATTTCGATAGCTAAAAATGAAATGAAAAAAATTTAATCAAAATAATTTCTAATAAGCTATAATATAACAAATCTAATTCACTATAAAATAGAATTTATTCTAACAAAATAGGAAATATAATGCAAATAAGTCGTTCCAAGCTGATGAACAGCATCATGACATTTTGCATTGGGCCCCAAAGATACACTGGCCATCTCGACAAAATGCAAATTTCAATACGTACAACATTTTGTCCAGAGAGTGGAATCAAATCACTAGCCAAAAATCCAGAGGCGAATATTATGGATGTGAACGATTCAAATGCGATGAAAAAATTGAAGGGGCTGTGAAGCTTTGATCTATCACAATATAAAAATTATTAAATTCTTGACATATATTGAAGTTCTCATTTTTTATCCGATCTCTTTTTGCAATGACCAAAAATATTTTCATTGTCGACATTATGACTGTACGATATTTAGGACGCTTCATTTTCGGACGAAACGGTCTCCGATGTCGATGGAGGTAAAGCTACTATATGGAATTGTTCAGAGCATTTTATTAAGCATAAAATTAGCTAAAAATAACAACAAAGGCTTTAATATATTCATCGATTTTGGCAAAAAAAAAAACAGCCAAATCACAATTTTTATTAAACTAACCTTTTTTGGCCATAACTCGGTGAATATTCAACATTGTTCAATCCATTTGATATCATTTTTTTATCTAATTTTTTGCCTAATAAAATACTATAAACAATTCCATAACAACTTTTAGCACCATCAGAGCACCAGATTGATTCGTATGCGATGTTCGCGTTTGCAAATGTCATAATAAGGACATTATTGTTTGTATTCAATGGTTATATCTTATCCCGCTCGTAGATATCCTAGACCTAGCATTGATTTATGGCTCATTAAATTCTAAATTGTCGACTTAATCGGGACATGCTAATTCTCTCAAGATTTGAAAAATGTTAAAATATTTAATAACACTAAATTCAATTAGCCCTAATATTGGTTCAAAATTAATTAATAGAAAATCCTATGAACAAAATATACCCTAATAACTCGATTTGGTCAGAGATCAAAGCTGTATGACATCTAGGGATGCGCCCCCGTCCCCGCGGGGGTCACCCCCGACGGGGGCCCCCGCGGGGGTTTGAGTCTCACCCCCGTCCTACCCCCGAAGGGTCACCCCCGATCACTCCCGTCCCCCGAACCTTCACCCCCGCGGGGGTACGGGGGTAGAAAGCACCCCATATTATTGGATTTTTCAAGGAAAATGGGTTACGATATGAAAATTTTGACCAAATTTTTGTAGGATATTAAAATTTTTTGTTAAAATTTTCCTCTTCGAGGCTATTTTTAAGTAAAATTTTTCCCTGTGAGGCTATTTTTTGGATGAAATTTTTCTTCAGAAAAATTTTTATTTAAAAAATTAGTCTTTTTAAAAAATTTACACTAATCCCCGCGGGGGCCCCCGTCAAGGTCACCCCCGTCCCCGCCCCCGAAGGTGCCACCCCGATCACCCCCGCCCCCGTCCAACTCGCCCCCGACCCTCGGGAGCGCAACCCTAATGACATCAGAATATTTTATACTTAAAATCGGCCATAAATATAAATTGTAAAAACCTCTTCATTTTAGATTTTGAATACCTGGATTTGACTGCAACAAAAATGAATGACAAATTTAATAAGATATTAATGATTGCAGAGAAAAACAGAGGACTATGATATTGTAGAAAGTATTGTGCAGAGAATCCACTGGCATGATATTTTTGGAACAGCTGAATAAATTTTTTATTTTTAATCTTGTTTTTAAACTATATTTCTCCTGAATATCTTTCAGTTTCTATCTAACCTACTATAAATATATTTAATATATATTTGATGAAATTTTATACTTATTTTAATTATACTTATTTTTATCTATATCATGATTTTTACCTGATCTAAAATCGAGCCAGATGGATAAGGAGATTCATCAAATGTCGAGTTCATTTAAAAAATATTTGTTGGAAAATTTGAAAAATTATTAGATGAATTTTATTCAATAGATTTTTGCCAGCTGGATGTTATATTAATATTCTATGTTCATTCGACCATTATATTTCAAATTGACTCGAACAAAGTGAATGCCAATTAATTTTACATTTGATTGCATTTATCATACGCACATTTGCAAATTATTGAAAAAGTAAATAAATGAACTTAAAATCTTGGGTAATTTCTTTTATTTTTTACTTGTTAGATAGGTATTTGCTAATTAGCAGGATGTTGTGTCAATATTCATTGGACCATTATGCTACAGATTAAGTATAAATTTGTTAATCCTCAATGGTAACATATTTTGGCAGTTTTTAAGACAAAAATCCGAATTATGATAACTAAAATTAATTTAATTTTTTTTATTTTTTATACTTATTTATGTTTTAATTTTAAAATTTTTTTTAAAAACATTTTTTCACCATGAAAACCTCCACAACAACAGCAGCATTTTTTGTTGTTTTCTGTTCCGATCATTTTATATGACCAAATTTACTAATAGATAAAATTTAAAAATATTTTTACAATCGTTTGTCTATGAAAAGAAGAATTATATCGTTGTTTAGTAAATAGAATAAGACTGGCCAAATGTACTGCCACCACAAAAAATGGCATTTTTTCTATTTAAAAAAATAAAAAATTGTAATGAATTTTTCTATTTTAATATTTATCTCACCACAGCATCAACAAATTTTAGAAACACAAAAAAATTTTGTATATTTCTTAAATTTTACAAGATGAAAAAAGGTAAAAATAAATAAATAGAAGCATAACATTCGAAATTAATCTATTTAATATTTTGATATATTTATAACAGAAATCATTAAACAAATTCAAAGTTTTTAACACATTTTATCTATAATAAAATTTATATCATGAAAAATTTTTTAAACGATTAATATAGATATTTTAATTAAATTGTAATAAAATATAATTTTCTCCTTTCACGGATAAATTTTGTGTGCTTGCTTTCATTTTGTGTTCTATTCACTACTGCTTCATTTTCATTATTCGGCTTTTCCATTTCGTATTTAAATGCTCGCCAAATCACATAACAAAAATAAATGCCAATTGCATCAACAAAAAGCAGAGTGAAAAAGATGGAAATCTTATTTTCTGAAGACAATTCTTCACCGAAGAATGATGATAATAATGAGTCTCCAAAAGCGGCCATTATGAGAAAAATGACAGGGAAAAGCATACAAAACATCTGATGAATAAAAAAATTTTGTAGAAAAAAAAAGGATTATAAGAAATAAATTTTTATAAAATAATTTGCCTTTTAAAGTCTAAAGTCAAAAAAGTGGTGAAAATATATAGGTGATTCCAAAATGATGCAAATAAATAATTTATCATGAAAATGGAAAATATTCAATTAAATAAGATCATAAAATGGGAAAAATTTTTAACGAAAGATTAGATTGTTTTGCTGGGACAATTTTCACCTGTTTTCGGTTTTTAACAGCAAAAATTCCCAATTTTTCTTAATTATTGTTTAGTTTGTATCCAATTTTTGGAAAGGTGAAGGGTCCCACCTATAGTTTTAGCTTTTCATATTTCAGGTTAGGGTTAGTCAGGGTTAGGATAGGGAATAGGGATAAGATGGGGTAAGAACAGGGTTGCCAGATATACTTTTTTAAAAGATTTGTACTTTTTTGGGCTATAGTGTACTTTTGTACTTTTTTTTCTCGAAATTATAAAAAATTGATTAAAATTTTTCGCTGCGCGACCATTTTTGGCCTAATTTTCGCTGTGCGGTCATTTTTGGCTTAATTTTTCGCCAAAGGCTCGAAAATTTTTACGATTTTTTTCTCCAAAAAAAACATAATCTTAGTCATGGATGATCCCCGGTTGAGCATTTATGATAAAAACCTATTTAAATTCTTTTTTTTTGACACCAAGATCTTTTTTTTCAAAGTCAATGTACTTTTTTGAAAAAAAATCTGGCAACCCTGGATAAGAATCATTTTACTTGTATCCTATACTCAAAACCCTAAAACCCAATTCTTTCCAAAAATGGGGATCCAAAAAACCGGCCCCATTTACTCTTAGGGTCTAAGAAAAAGAACATGGATTAAAAGTTATTAAGCTTCAATTATTATTGAATTAGATATTTTCCATTTTCTTGATAAATTATTTCAAATTTAAAATGTTTTTTTTTATTTGCACCATTTTAGAATTGAACTAACTAGCACCGATTTTTATACAAAATACTTTTAAATAAATAAAAAATTAAATATTCAAAAAAACTAACATTAACAAACAAATATGGCAAGTAAAGTGATGGAATGTGGCCTCCAAATAGCACCATTATATTCAATGCCACAGAGATAAGTGCAATAAGAAAAACACTGGTTTCGATCTCCCATTCCCAGCCCATATTCTTCAATAAATAAATTAAGCGAGCCAAAATGCTGAAGATGCTCGTGATGGCAATGATTTTGGCGCCGGTTGTCACTTAAATAAAAATTTTAATAAAAAATTAATATTAGTATTATTAATTTTATTTTAAATTTTATATTTTAAAAAAATTTTTCACCATGAAAGCATCCACAACAACAGCGGTATTTCCAATTGTCCTCATAATCAGCAGAAGACATGATGATCGATTCAAATTTTTATTAAATAAATTTTCTGAAATAAAAATATTCACATTAACTATGGTATATGCCGAATTTATCGAACTTTAAATTAAATGAATAAAAGAGTAAAAAAAACAAACAAATATTAGTGTAAAAAACTGTAAAATATATACTTTATTTGCAAATGTAATAAAGAAACAAATAAAAATATTATTAATTAATAAGAAAAATAATTGATAAATTTTGGGTTTTTTCAGAAAAAGTTTTAATTTATATATCTTTGAAAAGTCGGACTCCGGAAGAGGTAGAAAAAACAAGAAACGGTATCAAAATGAAAATTCAGGAAAGGGTAGAAAAAGCCACGAAGAGTGGGAAAAGGGTTATTAAGGAAAGTTTGGAACAATTGCAAGAAGCTGACAATTTATAGAAAAATGTGATTGATCACTATATAAAGATAAAAAATTGGGAGCGGCCGAGGGCCATGCATTGAAGAATGGGCACTCCTCTTTAAACAATTAATTTAGGAAAATTTTCAACAAAAGATCTATATTGATAATGGGTGAATTGAATGAGAGGGAAATAATTTCAAAAATTCTTTGAATGATCAATAAAAGGAATAAGAAAATGAACTAAAGCTACAAAAAGGGTAAATAAGAATTTCATATAATAATTGAATTAATTAATTTAATCATAATATTATAATTTTATAAATAATAATAATAACCACTGATGAATTGATTTAGGCATATTTCATGGCTGTTTCTGTTTGATTACAAGAATAGAATGAAATCTAAATTGGCTTAAAATCCAAATTGTTGAAAACTTATAATGCCTTTTTATTTTTATCCCATTGCCATTGTTCCCGTTTTTTACTGATTCAACGTGGTGTCTATTCTCTTCCTCTTTATGTGGTTTAGAAATAAAGTGGTCACTGGCCATTATTATTACCTGTATTTTCAACATGACAGGATGGTGTTCCCAAATTAATTTAATTCACAATTTAGGATTAGAAACAAAAAATGCAAAAATAATTTGAATAAAATCATTGTGCTCATTTAATCAAGCGGATCATTCGATACCTCAGTCGCCTGATTGTGTGTATTTAATCGAATTATAGCAAGTGCCATAATTATTCAATCCCTCTTTGACAATGCATTTCGAGTACGGAGAGCATTCCAAATTTACATAGCATTCTTCTCCATGCATGAAAAAGTTGACCTTTCGGCATTCCCTAGATGTAATGCATAAAAAAGTTGACCATTCGGCATTCCCCAGCAGAAGTAATGCCACAAATCTCGTCGGATCGACATTCAAAATCACGCTGGCATGAAATACTCCCTCCACTTATGCGGCCGGAATCATCGTTTTCGTTGGCGAATTAGTTGCCATTTTGCAACGTCGAATATAATCGCATCGCAATCCCATCTATCTAAAAACCTTTTCTCTCCCTTTCTTTAAATGTTTTACAACAAGCTTTCATTGCTCGTTCTCTATCTTTGGGAAGCTCCCATTCGAAAGTGCCAATGTGCATTTATTTCCTTATAAGCTAAAATTTTTTTATGGAGAAATTAAAATAGTTCTTTATTTTTTTTTAAATACAATCTTACTCATTTTTGAATAAAATTCTTGTTGCCAAAAATTTCCATAACGTGAACCATATTTACATTGATTGTCGTGTGTAGCTTTTTCGAGTGAATCACTTATTCAACAGATTGGTTCACATAGTAATTTTTTGTTTTAAGAATCCTAAAACCTAAACCAAATATAGGCGACAACTCTGTGTGTATTATGCTGGCAAAAAATGGCATTTTCATGCGAAAATCGGCAAAATATTCCAAATGGGATATGGCCCCAACAAATTTGGCTTTTCCCAATTCTGCAAAGATTGTCGAAAGAAAACGACCAATGGTGGAAAATGTCAATTTCAGAGGAATTTATTTAAATTCAAATGTATTTTTGTATATCCGAGGAAAAGTAATTTATTTGAATTCAAATGTATTTTTGTATATCCGAGGAAAACATGAACATAAATTAATCCGATAAAATGTTCAACACAAATTAATTTTGAAAATCAATATTTGTTTTTCTTTTTTAATCGTTTTTATGATCCAATTTTCCTCTCTCTGAATAATGAATGATTACAAAAAATTAAATAAAATACCCATTAAGAATTTCCATTTCGCAGAAAAGCTATTCGGCTTCCGACGGGAGTTAACTGTTAACCAAAGTGCACATTGCTTTATCTTTTACATATTTAAATTAATTTTACTGGCATTTAAAAAATTCAGCTGCTTTATCTTTTTCTATGTAATATCCTTCTGAAAATATGTACTTTTTAAAGCAAAGCAAAGCTTTCCGACGTATAATTTAAAAAGCAAAAAAAAAGACCTTTTTGATTGACAATTTATTTATTATAAATGCTACATGTCTCTCACAAATACTGCGTATTTTATACACATTAATTATAGTGAATTTGGTATTTTTCTGTTTTGACTCTTACCAAAAAAATCATGAAAATCACATCCCAGTGGTAATTTTTGGTGCTGATCACGAATCTGATCTTATTTTTTGCTAATCACGTCAATGACGTGAGTTATGTGAAATTAAAAATTGAAAATAAATGGTCCCCCTTTGGGTTGGAACTCGAAAAAAGTATCAAAAAAAATTTTTTTTGTTCAAAATTATGGCTTAATTGTACTTCCTTATGAGCTATCACGAATCTACTATTTCATTTATGTGATGTTTTTTTTTCTAACTAATTTATACACTTTTCACTTTAATTGCTATACTTATATATATATATATTTGACAGAATAATTTATTAAAATGATAATACTAAATGAAATTTTACGTGCGAATTCCCTTCTAATTCCCCCGCTGGGTTTTATGCTGAATTTCACCCTTCTTTGGCTTATTCTTCATCGAACACCAAAGGAAATGTGGCTCCACAGTCGAGTGCTGCTCCAAACATGCATTTTGGACATTTTCTTTTTGGTCATTATGTTTATTGCAATTCCGGTGAGTTTTTGGAAAAAAAAAATGGTACTTTCCTATTATTGGGGGGGGGGGGGATGGTATAGAAGAAGGAGAAGATGACGAAAAAGATGACGAAAATGACGAAAAAGATGAAGAAGATGATGAGGCTGATGACAGAAGAGTAAATAGAAGACGACGATGATGATGAAGCATGAAGATATATGGAGATGAAAATTAAGATGGTGATGATGATGATGAAGAAGATGAAATCAACTCATCTTCTTCATCATCATCTTTTTCTTTATCATCATCTTCTCCTTCTTCTTCACCATCCCCTCCCCCCCCCCCCCCCCCAATAATGTCAATTCCCCCCAATAATGGCTTTTCCCTTCCAATAATGTGAAAGTACAAAAAAATAATAGATTTTTTCCATACTTCAATTATAGTATGGAACGCTCGATGAAGACCATGCTTTATGGCTTTTCGATGGCTATTTGATTCAATTCGATTTATTTCGTCCATTTTTCAATGATCCAACGTGTTTATTGCTCTTGTTTTTAATATGGCATTTTTTCTTTCATTTGGATGTACTTGCACTTGCCATTCAATTTCTTTATCGTTATTTGGTCCTAAATCGGTATTTAATTGAATAAAAAAGAAATATTATTATTTTTTATTAATTAATTAATGATTAATTATTTTTAGAAGCATAAAAATTACCATATATCGATATTTGCTCTTCTTAATTATACCATTAATTTGTTCATTCTCAATAAATTATACCTTTTATTTAATCAATGTAAATATGTTATTGTTAAATAATTCCAACAATTTTTTGAATGTCTCTATTGATTTAAACAAAAATGTTACATTTATAGCAATTGCTTTGAAGGTAAGCATAAATTATAAAAAAATTTTTTTATTTAAATTTATAATTCCCAGGAATTTTCAATGAAAATTATAATCTTTTTAATTATATTATGCTATTTACTATCTTATTGTGTTATTATTTTTTGTGGCCGAAAAATGGTCAAATTTGTGGCCACCAATGCAATGAATGAACGGCTGAAGGAATTGAATAAACAATTGACGAAAAGTTTGCTCATAATTGTACGTAAAATGAAATGCAAAAAAAAGCAAATGAAAATATTCATAATATCCTATTTTTGTTTTTTAAAAATTTTAAGCTCAATATATTTTTGTTTTTTTGAGGAAAATATTTGTAAACTTTTATTCCAATTATTTTTATATATTAATTTCAGGCCAGCTATCCGTTAATTTTCGAAGCTTTTATTCTACTGTTTTTATTGATATCTACATACATCACATCAGTGTTTAATGAAGGATTTATTGTTTATATAATAATCAATTGGTTACCCATTTTGAACCCCTTGGTCAGTCTTTGGACATTTCGACCTTATCGAGAAGCACTGATGGCACCATTTAAAAAGGCAACAATTAATATTGTGCCATAATAATCAGAGACACTGCATAACCAATTTTTAAAGAGTTAAAAAAATTCTTCCCAATATTACTAATTAAATATATATTCAAAAATTGCCTTATGGCTATAAATTATTGAAAGATTAATTAGAACAGAATTCTTTTTAATAAAAATGATTATTTTTCATCTATTTTTTTGTAATCTTCATAAAACAAATGATTAAGGAGAACAATTTAATTTTAATTATTACATAAATTTCTGCATTTTTATGACTTTGAACTTTTCTCAAAGGACACTTCATTTCGAATAAAATTTGCAAAGAAGAAATATTTGCGGTTTTTGGTATGGTAAAAATGTACTTTTTTGATAATTTCATAGACAAACATATAAAAACGATAAAAATGCATCCAACGATCAGATATAAAATTTTACTAAAAATGTCCCAATTATTTACAAAAAAGTGGTCTTTCCCTTTCGATTATCATTGGAAACAGCAAAAATGGGAGCCCATCAAAATGCGAAAAGGACAAATTTATTTCTCCTTGCCATATTGGTGCTAATTTTTTGCGAATTGTAGTCAATTTTTATGAATTTTTATGAAATTAGTTGCAGAAATATTTCTCATTACTTCTAATGGGCCTTTTCCGTCAGTCTAAATTTAAATTCGAAGGCAAAGAATTTATGTCATCCTAATTATTTTTTTCAATTCCAAAAATAATTTTCCTAAAAATATTTATTCCACATTGAATGATTCCATGGGAATTTGACCACAAATCAATCTAAAATCATCTAGAAAATAATTGCAGTTTGAACTGTTTTTTTTTTTCAATTTTTTGTAAACTTTGTTCCTTTGTTTATTGGCCTTTTCGCGCGCATAAATTGTCAATAAATTAGTATTTACAATTTACAACATAGAAAATAGTCGCCTGATTTTTATGCTGAAAATTTTGCGCCTTTACTGCATTTTTTCATATTTTTTTGTGCAATTTTCGCGCCATACCATCAACATAAATTATTAGTTTCCAATATTTTTATGCAAAATAATTGCATTTTGCAATACAAGTAATTTATTTTTTCTCTTTTTTTAAAAAAATTCACTAATCATCGTCAAATGCATACTCTTCGTTTACGAACAAATAATTTGATTAGCGGTGAAATGCAGGAAAAATGGTAAATAAATTTATTTGATATTTATTAATATTTGAATTTTTATTATGAAAATTTCTTATTGACTTTAGATTAGAGTTGCACCCCCGGGGACGGGGATGCGTTCGGGGATCAAATTTTCGGGGAACATTTCGGGGCTACCCCGGGGTTATCTTTTTCGGGGACGGGGATTCGGGGATAAAACGGGGATCATTTCGGGGATCCCCGGGGCCCCGGGGAAGAAAACGGGGATTAAGGGAATTTTTTTAATATGCTAAAAAAGGTAATAAATTTATAATAATTGTGCAATTTTTGTGCAATTTGTTGAGCATTTTGAGCACTTGACAGCCTTATGAATATACGCCCTTCACGTCCTGTTGGTTCATCTGTTTGTGCAATGGTTGTTGCAATATTTTCGACTTTAATTTATTAATTAGTTTTTTTTTAAATTAAATATTAAATACTTGAGCCACGTGGGACCAAATCATTTCCATTATATCCCAGCATATTGAGCATTTTTTGTAGTAATTCTTGTGCATAGATGAAATGGAAATTTTGTCGGAAATTTTCATTTTCGATATGCGCATTGGGCAGCCATGTAATAGCCAAAGTCCTCTCTGATGGTTTTTTGACTCTATAATTTTATTTATATTTATTTGCTTATTATTTATTTTACATTGGATGTCGTTGAGCAGATTGTGATCGTAAATAATTTTGTTGTGGTTGAGCATGTTGTGCAATTTGTCCAGATGAAGATGATTGAGCAATTTGATGTTGAGCAGATTCTTGTTGTTCAATTTGTCCAGTTGATGCAGGTCGAACAAATTTTTGCTGTTGAGCAAATGGTCCAGTGGTGTGGACAGGTTGTTGTTGCGCAAATGTACCGGACGAAGACGAATGAGTTGAATTAGACCGTTGGCCAAATCCAGTTTTTTTGTTTGGATTTTGTGCACCAGGGATTTGTTGAATTGGATTGGGCATCCCTTGCTCATATCTGCCTAAGCCATATCCACTGGTATGGCCAGCTTTCTAAAATTTAGAATTTAATTTTCTCAATAATAAATAAACAAAACCTCAAAAATCTGTTGCGCAACCGTTTTTTTATCAATTTGAGCAGCTTGAGCACTTGACATTGGTTGTTGTAATTTGAGCAAATCCAATTCTTGTTGGAGAATTCTTTGTTGAGCATTGTGCAAATCAGATTGCAATTTTTTCTTTTCTTCAAGATTTTGCGTTTTCAAATCAAAAATTTCCTTAATTTTTTTTTATCATTTAAAATTCGAAAAAAAATACTTTGTTCAATTGGGCAATTTTCTCGGCCATTTCCGCTGCATTATTTACTTCTTGTTCAATCCTTTCATTCAAATTGGCTTTTTGTGCAAGTAAAATTCGTTGTTGGGCAGCATATCTTTCGTCGAATTCCTTTTTCGCTTGTGCAAGTTTTGTGTCACAATTGCTGGTCATTAGAGCAATGCTTTGATCCGTTTCCTTGAGCATTTGTTCAATTTTTTGTTCATGTTCTTTGCGCATTTGAGCAATTTTTTCATCACAATCGCAATATTCTTTTAATTTGATTAAGAAATATAAAATTTGAATAATATAAAATTAAACCTTCTTCCTCAGAATCGCTTTGATCAGATTGCGCAGTAGATTCTTGAGCATCCTTCTCCAATTGATTCATTTTTTCTTCTTCTTCTCGTTTCTTCTTCTCCTTTTTCTTCTTTCTATCGCGGCTTTTTGACATTTTTTTTAATTTCAATTTATCACTAATTAATAACTAATTTACTAATCTAATTCGATTTCTGAAATTTTATGGTTTATTTATTAATTTATATAAAATATGAATTAAAATTGTGAGGTTTTGCAAATAATTTTCCTTGATATTTATTTAATGCTAATGATAAGTCCATTAAACTACGCAATTTTGTTTGCAATTGTTTGCATTATTCAACCAAACATTTTTTTTGGTTCTCTATCTCTATTATTCTTAGGTAATAGTAAATGTAGAGAAAGATAATTAGGAAAAATAAATACAATTAAAGAAAAAACATAAATTTTAGACGAATTCGTTTCGAAAAAAAACTATTTTCGGGGATGAAAAAGTCCGGGGATACGATTCACGGGGTCGGGGGTTCCCCGATATCGGGGATGGACTTTACGGGGACGGGGATGCCCCCGACTCGGGGATAAAATTGACGGGGAACATTTCGGGGATTCCCCGGGGTTAAAATCGTCGGGGATCCCCGGGGTTTCGGGGATCCCCGTCCCCGGGGGTGCAACCCTACTTTAGATCTAAACTATGTCTGCTTAAAAGTCCCAGAAAAGCTGCATTATTAATTTTTAACTTTTTAATAAAAATTGCGTTAATCTAGTTTAAGCCCTCTTGTGATTTATAATTTAAAAGCTGCTTGTTAATAAAAAAAATTATTTTTTTATAAATTAACTGTTTTTTATAATTACCGTAAATTTCCTATTAGTGACCCCGGGGTTACTAATTTTCAGAGACCCTCCGAGGTGAAAACTTTTCGGAATTTTGGAAACAAAAATTGCTTATTTCGGCCTAATTTCACCTCTAAATTGGTTAGTTTTGACATGAATTTTTCGATAGGGGGGTTACTAATAGGGAGGGGGTTACAAATAGAGAGGGGGTTACTAATAGGAAATTTACGGTAGTTTTTAGGAGTCATTAGTTATTTCTGCGAATTTGTCCTTTTTTAATAGAGTTTGAATGGATTTTGTACTTTTGAAGGAGCAAACCCAAATGCGTTCTTTGTTCTTTGCGCCGCAGTTGCACAAAGCACAGCAGACATAAGTGCTGCTAACAGGGCATACTACTACTCTTTTCTCTAAAAATCTTCTCTTCCATTACTCGCTTTTTCGCATCACAAATTCCAACGGCGGGTTTCTCTGGCTAGCTTTATTACTCCATTTTTAGTAGCGAGCGTAGTTTAAAGAAGCGAAAGAGGTAAAAGCACTCATTCATTTGTGTGTTTGATTGATTTTCAATATTTGCGGTCGTTGCTCGTCTCGCTGCTCCACTCAACAAAGGCTAAAAACCCTGAACCTTTCTTCAATTTTTACCCAAAAATGCTCAAAAATTTTTCAACGTGTTTTACACGTCAATTTTTAAATATAATTTTCGCATTAAATTCATTAAAATAAAAATTCAACGTATTTTAGAACAATACAATTTTTATTAGATTTCCTACTTACTAGAATATGTTTAAATTTTAGAAATTTCAATATGTTTGCTTTTGTTTCGCCTAAAAGTTTGTTTAAAACAATTAAACCATGTTTTTGCCATGGTGCGAAAAACCATCAATTTTGATGATTTTATCAAAATTGATAAAATCTCTCATTGGCCTCTAATCAGGGACCGGTTTTAGACCTACAAACTTATATACCAATTTTGTAAATCTCATCGAGACGCATCAAATGATATCAGGTTTATAGGGTCTAAAACCGATCCCTGATTTATTAGAAGTTCGATCAGTGCTAACATTTACTAAATGATGTTTTGGGTTTTCTAACAAGTCCAAAAATATAAATAAATGGATTTATTCTTTGAAAACTGATTAAAAATGAAAACTGGTTTGGATGTAATGTCTTAAACCAAACTCTTAGGCGAAACTTGTTAGCGTAGCGAGAGCATCGCCCAATAATCCTTTGACATTAATTATTATTTCCTATTTTGACTACTACTTACTAATTTAGAATGAATTCCACCATTAGAAAAGTGTTAAAATCATTGAAATTTAATAAGATTCTCTCCAGGATGAACTTGGACAAAAATGGCGAACAAAAACTGGCAGAAATGAGCAATGGCATCGACCAAAAATCCATCCAAACAAAAATGACCAATGGAAATGTTGCGCCGGCGGATGAACAAAAACAATTGGTACAAAATGCCTACATTGCAATGACCAATGGCCAAAATTTTAATCGCCTTGTTAAAGGGGTTTGCATTTTTATTAATTAATTTAAAATTAAAAAACAACATTAAAACTATGAAAATATTCGGCGTAGTTTTTGGTCAGCTAAGCACGAATATGACCTTATTTAGTCATTGCATATTTAGCCATAAATTGGTAAGGGAGCAATGCTAACATTTGCCTAATATGTGACCTATCCCGAATAGAAAATGTTGGCATTGGGCTTACCAAAAATTGGCATAAATTGTATTGGACAAAATTGGAGGTCAAATTCGTGTTTAGCATTCCACACTATCCAAAAATAATATGAAAACTTGTTTTGTTTACGTCCGTCCGCAATTTGCAAAAGTAAAGGAGGGACCGGTCTTAATTTGCAGTCTAGCTCTCAATAAAACTTAGATTAAGGCTAGTTAAGGCTGGCTCTTACTTAGGGTTTTATAAAGGAGATTTTGCCAAAAAAAATTATTAAAAATGTAGATTGAAAGTTCCCCCTACCCCCTTTTGTTTCTCAAATTGCGGACTTATTAAACTAATCAAGTTTCGAAACATATAAAAATAAAAATTTTAATAGGCAATCAAATGATTAAATTAATAGAAGGAAATAAATCTCCAAAAATTAGTACAAAATCCACAAATTTTTCAACTCTTCTAAATTAGTTTTCTTCCAGACCCGAATTTTGTCCGCCACACCACCCACAATTTTGGCTGAATTGGTTGTGAGCGAAGAGCATGTGAATGATAAAACAACAATGCATGGAGGATGCACCGCCGCTCTGGTGGACATTTTGACGGCCACTTCCGTCCGTCTGTTGGTCCCAGAAAATCCAATTGTGTCCATTGATCTCTCTGTTAGGTTTGTAAACATTTTTTATGGAACTTATAAAAGTCGAAAGAATTAATTAAATCAATTAAATCGGATTTCGGGTATATTAGAAAAAATATTGGAAATTTGGTAAATTCCAATTCCACATTTAGCCAGACTGCTGAGTTAGCAAATTTTGGAATTTTCGACTTTTAGGAAATTTAGAGAATTGAGAATAGGTTCATTTCCACTCAACATGGTCGATTTAGTCTATGAAATTTCAATCCGGACCGGATTGGGCTTGTTTTCAAAAGCTGAACCGTTGTTTAAACCCAAACCGGTTTTAGTGTAACTAACTTTTGCCTAATTTCAAAGACTAAGACTATATCGACCAAATCTAGTCAAAATGAGCCTATTCTCAAATTTTTGAGTTACTCAGAAAACAGAAACTTAGATTATCAAAATTTACCAGTCAAGAATCTGGATATCTGATAAATTCCGGAATTTGCTAATTGCCATTATTTATCGCAACTGATGGGCCTCAACCCCAACCCATAAATTTGAAAATCGTTTTAATTTTAAATTCATCTTATCAAGGATTGAACCAATTTTTATGATTTTTTTACTAACATAAAAATTAGACTTTTAGCTATCTAGAAATATTAATTTTATTTAATTGGTAAAGAATTGTACCCAAAAAAACCATTCAAAAAATGACATTTAGTATGGAGTAAAGAAAAACCTTAAGATTAATTTTACTAATTAAGTTATTTGGAGCCAGCCCGTCTTGGTGAAACAATTTTATTGGAGGCAACCTGCCTAAAAGCTGGCCGAACCGTCGCATTCACCGAAGCAACATTCCGACGAAGTGGCAACAATCCGCAAATTTTGATCAAGGTTTTTTTCAATTAAATTAAAAATGGGAATGAAACATAAAAATTTGAATAGTATTTAACTACCAAAGATAAACTGAAAAGTCCCGAAGATTTGTTACATTTCGGAAGTTTCCATATATCATTTTGGATAGAGTTGGTCAAAATGCATAGAAATAGTAAATAATTTGTCTTGAAGTCTGGAAAAAATATTAAAGGATATTAAATTGTTTAAACATTAGAACAATTTTTGGTTCGAAATTAACTTAGAATTGGCTAAACCTACACCAAAATATTATTTATTGGTGCATCCTGCGTCCTAAGTCTTAACGAGATCGATGCTCGATCAGTCGCATCTTAGGCTTCTTTTTGGTCTAACTAGAATAAAATAAACTTATGATTTATGAACTATATGTTTTTCAGCAAATAATATCCTAAAAAATATCGCATAAACCTTAGTTAGACCCTGGACCCAGTCGATAAATCTCGTCCAGATTCGAAAAGATTATCTTATATCTTTTGACCTAGATTTTCGGTTTTCCTAATTCTGAGCTTAGTTTTGAACCAAAAACCCAAAATTGGTTTAAAACCGTTTAATGCGCTTTAATATTGACCAGAAGTACTATTCAATGGTTTACGGTTTGTGAATATAAAGTAAACCATTAAATCATTATATTTTGGTTCCTTGTAAACTTTTATTAGGCAAAATTAAATTTTTAAACAAAATTAAATATTTTACAAATAATCCAAATGATCAAAATAATAAATAGTTTATTAAAATTATTTTTTTCCATTTAAGGCACGTCAACAATTGGCCATTTTGAATGCCCAACCAATTCCCAAACCGTTGAATGGCCTAATCAAAGTCGGTGATGAACACAAAAAGAGTGGAGGAAAATCAACAACGGAATTGGATTTTCCCATCGGTGGAACACATTTGGAAGAAATGCGACGACTTTTTACTGAAATTGCCAACAAAAAAAATTATTATCGGGTCGCAAAAAATGTAAGTATAGAATTGGCTGCAAGAATTTTATGCATTTTGGCCAAAATCGTAGTAGTTTTTTAAACAATTAATAAAACCCTGTAGAACATTCTGATATTAAAACGAATTATCAAAATTTAATTGACCATAAAATTAAGACGAAAAACGGTCCGATTTTGGCCTAATTTTATCATCAAATTCCAATTAAATTCATTAATCTAATCAAATCGGGGCTAAATAAAGTTATTTACTAAAATTAGAAATTGGTCAATTCCGGTATTTCTAAGATCTAAGATGCTATTGACCGATAAATTTTTGATATCTCGGCTTCTTGGCATCCCAGAGACCTGAGAGCATGGTCGATTTTAGTCAAGAGAATTCCAATTCAGATTGATAATTTGGTTTAGACAAAAGTTAGTAGACCTAAACTGGTTTTGGTTTAAACAATGTGGTTCAACTTTTCAAAACAAATTCATTTTCATTTCGGATTTCGGTTTAAAATTGAAATTTCTTAAGTTTAATCGACCATGATAGTTCAGTGAGCTTATTCTCGATTATATAATTATATACTTAAAAACTCAAAGTTGAGATTTCCAAAATTTGACACCTCATCAGCATCTAGCCATTTCCGGTAATGTCCATTCTACAATCATTCCTATAACAGGCACAAATTTATTTTAAAAATTGTTTTTTGCTCAAAAATTCGGTTAATTAATTAAATTCATTTATTTCAGTTGGAAGTGTTGTATGCGGAACCCCCAAATTTGGTGGTGAAAGTTTGTTTGGAGGAGCAACATTTGAACAATGCCGGTTTGTAATTTTGGGTAGAATTATTTAATCATTTAAATTTAATTGACAGAAACAATGCATGGTGGATTTACGGCAACACTTGTGGATATTGGTGAGTCCTGAAATTATTTTTATTTTTAGGAATTAATCAAGTTCTGATTATAAATTTTTCCGAATTAAATCAGAATTCTGATTTTACTTTTCAGAATTAAATCAAATTAAGTCAAAATTCTGATTTTAATATTCAGAATTAATTAATTAAAATAAATATTTGTATTTTCCAGTAACATCCCGTGCCGTTACCATGACCGACAAATGTCCCCGAAGTTCCATGGATCTTTCTGTTAGGTAGGTCAAGGAAAAATCTAAAAAGTTTTTGACAAAAATTCCAATAAAATAAGAAAGAAAATTTGGGAATAGAAGAATTAATTTTTCTCCATTTTCATATTTTTACAAATTAGTTTATAATAAATTCTGCCAATAATAAAATTTTGAAATATTTAAAAGCATTTACCTGTAGCCCTGAGAGTAACATAAAACGCTAAGCAATATATTAGTATCAATTTACGCCAATTTTTGGTAAGCCCAATGCCAACATTTACCATTGGGAGATAGATCACACATTTGGTAAATGTTGGCATTGTCTCCTTAACAAAATGGCCAAATATGACATTGACAAATATGAGGTCATATTCATGTTTAGCTGCCAAATTATGTCAGAAAAATAAATTTGAGAAAAATTTTAATGATTTTAATTTTATAAATAAAATTCACATTTCCCCTCAAGTTATTTGCTGCCAGCCAAATTGGGCGATGAAATTATTGTTGAGGCAAAATGCCTGAAAATAGGCGGAATGATGGCATTCACTGAGGCAACGCTGAAACGTCGACGCGACGGGGCATTGGTGGCAAAAGGAAAGCATAATATGTTCATGTTACGGCACAAAATGCCAAAACAACATGAACAGACGGAAATGGAGACGGCAATAAATTGATTTACCTTTTTATGTTGTGTTGTAATTTTATTTGATACGATTTATTTTATTTTGTAAAATGCCGGTTAGAAAATTTTGAAATACTATTGTATTGGCGGAGTGGCCGAATAAATAAATTAATTGATTTTGAATGTGCCATTTTTTTTTTTTCTATTTGGGTTAGTTAATGTATTTACCTTCATTTTTGTATAGTCAACTTAAAGAAGTAGCAAAAATAACAAAAACATAAAAATTTAAGCTAAAAAGGAAAAATTTTTATCGGAATACAAATATGTGAGGAAAAATTTAATAATTTGTACTATGATTAATTTATAATACGTGTAAAATAAAAATTGAAAAATCAGTACATTTAGATAATTGCATTTTGATCCGAAAAAAATATAAATAAATATAAATGATCATCAATTTTCTTTCACAATGACTTCCCATCCTCGCAGTTGTATATTCCTGAAATTGAATTAAAATTATTGAAAATATTAAATTCAAATTTGGTACAAATTTTAATTTAGCTTTCCTAATTTCTCAAAATGCCGATTAGGCAACCAAGCAACCAACCATTAATTTAGGAAACTTTTTTTAATTAAAAAGTATAAAATGCCGTCCATTTTAGGATTTGCTATCAAAAATTTAAAAAAAAACTTAATGAAAAAATGACATTTCCCCAAAAATTTCTTAATTAATATATTTTTAAATTAAAATACTAAATTATATCGAATATTTTGGGCAATCCAATGGTACATTTCATTATGAGATAATATTAATATTTTGCCGAAAAAAACACTGAATTTGCCGAAAACTTTTCGCGTCGAAAAATATTATATTTTTAAGGCCATATAACTTGGCCCTAACTAGGGGTTTAGGGCTAGGGTTAGGTTCAGGGCAGGCTTGAGATTAGGGGCTAAGGGCTAGGGATTAGGGAATCTTAAAGAAGTCTGATTTGGCCGAGTTATATGGCCTCAAAAATATAATATTTTTCGACACGAAAAGTTTTCGGCAAATTCAGTGTTTTTTTCGGCAAATTAAATTACTGCCATTTCATTATTGGTTTCTTAATAGAATGATGAGCTAAAACCTTATTAAGTAAAAATCCCAACTATTCTTTACCGATATTTTTAAATAACTAATTTAATAAAAATATATTTTGTAATAAACAAACCATTTATTTAGATCTTTCTTCTTGACATAATTTGTTACCAAAAGCAAATTTCCTTCTAAAGATTTCTTTTTTCTCTCTCCAAGTTGATTCTAAAAATAAATATTTTCAAAAAATTTACATTATATTTAAATTAAATTTACGTTTGATTTCTTCTTCTTATATTCGAAATATTCTTCGTACATTGTTTTACTTGCTTCGTTCATTGAATTTTCAAGATTGATTATTTCATTCGGTTTAATATGTTTGTTCTCTTTCGGTTTCAAACCAACCAGCCATATATCACATTTATATTTGCTAAAATTATTCCAAAAATTTTTACTTATCTTTTTCAATCGTTCTAGTTTTTTTAAGGAATTCTCTATTAATAGAAGATAAAGCCTTAATCTATGTTCCATTCTAATTATTAGTCACAATATTTTTTTAAAAGATTATTTAAAAATTTAGCCGGACCCTAAAGTCCAATTGGTTTTAATAAACCGTTTTAAAAGTTTTAAAACCTATAAAATAAATGGATAGGAATGAGTTTTTTATACAATTAAATCGACAATTCGGTTAAAGCCCTATAATTAATTGAAATTGATTTAATTAAATTAGAATTTATGAGAGGAGTATTTTGTTAGTGCTAAAAGGAAATTTACTAAATAGATTTTTTTTCTTAAAAAATAGATCGACTGAAAATTATTATGATGTAATCTGGACAATAAAATTGAAATTCTCTTATTACTGGAATCTATCCCAGACAGATTTTAATTAGTTATTGAATTTCCTGACTCTCTGCTACACTCTCATACATTGTAGTAATATTTTTTTCTTTAATAAATTACAAAAAGTTAAATATAAAACGGAGTATTTCAATTAAGACGCCCAAAGACAGGCCCGTAGCCAGGATTTTGGGTTGGAGGGGGCCCGACTGGTCTGGAGGGGGCCCGTCGATTTTTTTTGATAAAAATTTTCAAATTTTGCGCCGCAGGCAAAAATTTTTAGGAAAAATTGCCCCACAGGACAAAAATTTGGCCCAAAAATGGCCGCGCAGAGAAAAATTTTTACCACAAAAGGGTCCTCCCTTTACTTTTTTTCCCCCCACCTCCCTCCTTGGTGGGGGCCCGGGCCCCATGGGCCCCCCTGGCTACGGGCCTGCCCAAAGATATATCATATTTTACCTAATATCTGAATATCCATCACCATTTATCAAACATTTTTTTCGATTTCCGGCCTCAATTATATGATACCAATCAATCTCTTCGGGCAATATTTTTCCAATTACATTTGGAATATAATCATGCATTTTCAGTGAGGCAATTGCACAAAAATCATCTCCTAAAGAGCCTCTTCTAATTTTAGTCAGACAATTCACAACCAGATAATGTTGATACTGAAATATAAAATATTAATAAATTAAATGAATCTCTGGATGAATAGATAATTTTTTCTGATGGACCGATTTGGATGAGTGATGATAGCTTACTTGAAAGAGCTCGGAAAATTGGTTCGATCTAGGATTGGGGGAAGTTGCGCCAAGTTGCTCAGCAACTTATATGAGCTAATGAAAATTGAAAAAGTAAAGGGGTACTTGTTAAGTTTACATCCCCTTTTTGGGTCACTTGGAAAAAGTGAGGAAAAAGTGAAGGGTCCCCCTTTGGTGTTAGGGTTTGGGTTTAGGATACATTTGAGATGATTTTTACATCATCCCAATTCAAGCCTAACATATCCCTGAATGACCCCAACCCTAAACCTGCTGATGACCCAAAGGGGGGACCAAGCACTTTTCAAAAAGGGGATGTAAACTTAACAAGAACCAGTGAAGGATCCCCGTTTATGGTCGAAACTCGAAAAATTTTCTGAAAATTTTTTAATCTATTTATAGCTCAATCGACGCGCTTCGATGAGAGGAGACCGAATCTGCCATTGGTTTTGCATAAAACCTAAAAATAAAAAACTTATGTTCATTTATAATTTCACAGTTAGGTCTAGGATTAGGGGCTAGGATTAAAGTTAGGGCCAAGGTTAGAGCTTAGGGCCCGGAGCAAAGGAATCTCAAAGAAGTCTACTGGCTGCAATTTCGCTAAAAAAAAAATTCCAAGTTGCGCGGCTATATTCGCAATTTTGTAAAAGTTGCTGTGAGCAATTTAGCGCAAATTCCTCCACCACTAGATCGACTCAGTTTTCTGAGCTCTTTCGAATGGGCTATCATCACTCATCCAAATTGGTTCGCCAAAAAAAATTAGCGGTACTTATACGGTTTAAGTCCGCTTTTTTGGAAAGTGCTTGGTCCTCCTATGGTTTGTATATTTCGGGTTAGGGTCAAGCAGGGCTGGGTTAGGGATAGGGTAGGGTAAGAATCATCTTACGTGTATCCTAAACCCAAACCCTAAAACCAAAGGGGGACCAAGCACTTCCCAAAAAAGTGGACTTAAACCGTATAAGTACCAAATTAACTATATTTGTAAAAGCCAATTAGAATAAATCTTTTTCAAAACCTTTTTTGCTAAATCATGTCCTTGCATAAACTCGGACCATTCCTTCCCGGATTCCATTTTTCCAGTGCGTATTTCTCGAATTTGTTTTAATCCTATTAATCAGCGAAATATTATATTTTAATTATTATCGTAAATATTCTATTATTAGCCACGGGGTTACTAATTTTCAGAGACCCTCTAGAGGGGGTTACTAATAGAGACGGGGTCACTAGATTTCAGAGAGGAGAAATGGATTAAAAATAAAATTTATTAAAAAATTTACAAGAAATCAGAACATATTTTCACAATCCAGAACATGTTTTTGCGATTAAAATCATTATTAATACATTTTTTGAAAAATCAAACATATTTTTACAACATATTTTTACAATTTACAACAAGTTTTTGCAAATTAATTCATGTTTTGGCGATTCAAAGCATATTTTTCATTATTTTTACTCTCACAACATGTTTTTTTTTTATTAAAAACAGGTTTTTATTATTTAAAACATATTAAACATTTAAAAATTAAAGTCAAAAAATTTTTTTTGGTGGGGGTTATAAATAGAGAGGGGGGACAAATAGAGACGGGGTTTCTAATAGAGACAGGGTTACTAATAGAATATTTACGGTATATTAATTTATACCTTCACTCATGATTGAACGCATAATTATTTTTGTATTATTGTCAATATCTGATGCTTTATTGCTCTCAATAAAACCAGGCGAAATAATCGGCATTTGTGAATTTTTATTTTTATCCATATTATACCACAATTTTGCACCATCTTCTGATCTCGGATACGTTAATTCAGATATTGGAAGCAGCTGAACGGGCATTGGCCATGGCCTTTATTAAAATATGTATTACCGTAAAACTTCTAATAGAAGCCCCGGGGCTTATAAATTTCATAGGCCCTCCAAAGGGGGTTCCGATTAGAGCAGGGGCTTCTACTAGAGCGGGGGCTTATAAATTTCAGAGAGGAAAAATTGATGAAAATTAATTTTTTTTCAATAAAATTTGCAAAAAATTAGTAGATTTTTTTGCAATCTAAAATATTTTTTACTAAATTTTTTATAATTTTATAAATTTGATCATGTTTTTGCGATTCAAAACATTTTTAGTATAATTTTTAGAAATTAAAACATTTTTTACAATTCACAACATTCTTTCATTAAAAACATTTTCAACATGTTTTTCGGAATTCATAATATGTTTTTTTGACTAAAAACTTTTTTCGAAAGTGGCTTCTGGTTTAAAACTTTTTAAGAAAATCTTATTACACATCGGAAAATTTTCTATCATTCAAAACATAATTATAAAATTAAAAAACAAAAATAAATTAAAAAATGAAAAAAAATTTTTTTGGGGAGGGGCTTATATTAGAACAATGGCTTCTACTAGAGCGGGGGCTTCTATTAGAAGTTTTACGCTATTCAAATTAAAATATAATTCTATTTAAATTAATATTTTAAAAAATATTCATACCAAAAAATGTAGGTTGTAAAGAATTGTTCAATAAGGAAAGAAACTGAGGCTGTTGGATAGCGCATAAAAATTTTCGCCATTAAAATATTCATGTGTACACCCTTGAAAAAGCCAAGTTTTGGTCCATAAATATTGTTACCTTAATTCATTAATTTTATTGGGTCAAGCACAATTCGTATACTCACGATTCGTATACCAAGGAAAAGCATTTTAAAATTCAGAATAATGGCTTTTCTAGGTTAAAAATAAAGAATTTTAAATTGAATTCAATATTTAAAGCTAGTTTGAATTTGAAATATTAGAGAAACAAGTTTTCAATTTTCCTTTGTATACGAATTGTGAGTATACGAACTGGCCCAGTATACGAAAAGGGGGTATACGAACTGGGGGTATACGAATTGAGAGTATACGAATTGTGTTGACACCGTTTTTATTAATTAATTATTTTAATGTTCACGTTTAGCCCAAAGTTTCATTGCTGCACCAGCAATTCGGAAATTTTTACCATCGATGGGCATCATTTCAAGCATTTGAATATTGTCTCTAAATCCTAAATTAATATATAAATTTATTAATGGAAAAGATAAATATAATTTTAATACCTAATAAAGAAAAAAAGCTTTTTCTTCTTTTAGGCAATGCATATAGTTCTATTAGAATTTTGTTAATTTCAACACTTTTGACTCCTTTGTTAGTCAAAATTTGTAAATTATCTTTCATGAAGTCAAATTTATTATTCTCAACGGCAGCAGGAATATTAACGAATAGAAAGTTGACTTCATATTTATATTGACATTCTTCAAAACTTTTTGATTTATAATTATCATCTTCACAAATAAATGCTTTTACAAGTTCCAAGTAACCTTCAATTTTAACTGCTGAAATCACATTGTCCATCTAAAATAATTTTTCAAAAATTTAACTTTCAAATTACATTTTTTGCACGGCGTTTAATTTGGCAAAAAATATTTGAAATAGCTTAAAAATCTGATGAAAATAGGTAAAAATCTGCGGAAAATAGGTAAAAATCTGCGGAAAATCGGTAAAAATCTGCGGAAAATAGGTAAAAATCTGCGGAAAATAGTTAAAAATCTGCGGAAAATAGGTAAAAATCTGCGGAAAATAGGTAAAAATCTGCGGAAAATAAGTAAAAATCTACGGAAAATAGGTAAAAATCTGCGGAAAATAGGTAAAAATCTGCGGAAAATAGGTAAAAATCTGCGGAAAATAAGTAAAAATCTACGGAAAATAGGTAAAAATCTGCGGAAAATTTGTCGAAATAAAATCTTTTTTTTTTAAACTATATTTATAGGCCCATCAGATTTCTTTTTTATAGCCTACCTAACCCTATCCATCCCCAAGCCATTCTAAATCCAATTTCTAAATTTCAACTTATAAATCGTCTCTTTATACTCTTGGCCATTTCAGTGTTTTTTATTAATTTTATAAATATTTTCCCATTAATTACTTTGCATAATTTGCATATAAATAATTGATCATTTTTGCATATTCTTTCCCTTTGCATTTTCTTATGTTCATCAAAACCTTTTTCCTCAATAATGCATTCCGCCGTTTGTTTATCATCAATTTTTAAATTATATGTCACCACAATTATGTCCAAATTTGAATTTGAGTTGATTGTGCCGAGCAGATATGAACCATTGAATAATATTTGGACATTTGAATTCTAAAATTTGTTTTTTTGAAAAATTATTTTTTTGCCACTTTTTTACATGAAAACTTTTTTCATGCATCTAATTTGACTTTTTTTGCATCTAATTTGACTATTTTTGTTTTTTTTCCTTGGAAAAATTTTTTACAATTAGGGCTAGGGTTAGAGTAATGGTAGGGCAGGCATGGGTACTAAGGTTAAGATTAGGGTAAGGTTAGGGTTAGGGTTTAGGCCCTCAATTTGTTGAGCTATGGCCATTTTTGTGATATTGCGTTTTTTGGGCATAACTCAGTGGGTTGGCTGACACTTGCGGACGAAATGGTCCGGTGCCGAAGGTGGTAAATCTGGATTGGCATTGTTTAGTGGATATTATTAGGCATATAATTAGCTATAAAATGACATCATAAGCATTGGTCAATGTTGAATATTCACCGAGTTATGACCAAAAACCATCAAAATCGCAATTTTAATTAAATCAATGGTTTTTTGGCCATAACTCGGTGAATATTTAACATTGACCAAAACTTTTGATGTCTTTTTGTAGCTAATTTTATGCCTAATAATATACTATAAACAATGTCACCCCAGCTTTACCACCTTCGGCTCCAGGCCATTTCGTCCGCAAATATCGGGTCCGCAATTGTCGCAGTACGAACTCGGTGGCCAATTGGCAAATTTAAGTGTTCTAAACTACATTTAATAGCTTTTTTGTGGGCTATCGAATGGTATATTATACTTTTTGATATATATAAATTTAGCCAAGTTATGGCCAAAAAACCATTTTTCGCAAAATTAAATGCAAAAACTAAATTGAATTAGATGCAAGAAAAAGGGGCACTTTTTATTACGAACCCATTCTTTGACTAAATTTGTGACCCTTTCTTTTGCTTTCATAAATTTTTTCATCCATTCATATTTTATGGGTTCGCCTCTTTCAATATCCTTGACATCAACAAATTCCAATTCTTTAATTAACTAAAAAAGCAGATTAAAATTTAAATTAAAAATATCGAAAATTTTTACTTTTTCAGTCAAATTTTTCTCTTCCTCATCAAAATATAATTGTTGTGAATATTCGGCCAAATCAAAAATTTCAATTCCTTTTTCATTTATTCCTAAATTTTTTCGTTTTTCTTCTATTCCTCGCTCCATGTACAAATCATGATCTATAAAGAAATTATTTATTTGAATTATTGGTACTAGTCTGTTATTGGGGGGGGGGGGGGGGGGCAAAATTTTATTGGGGGGGGGACAAAATTTTAATGGGGATGGGGCACCCGAAAATTAATTATTCTGCCTCCCCCGGTATTCTAAAGACCCTTACATAATAGAAGAACAACCCTAAACCGAATTTTACCAACCCTAACCCTAAACCCTACCTACCCCTAACTTACCCTTAACCTAACCTTGACCTACCCTTAGCCCTAAAAATGTTTGTCAAGATCCCTAATGAGGTTTAGGGTAAGGCAGGGTTAGGTTTAGGTAGGGCCGGATGGGTTTTAGGAGTAGGTCAGGGTTAGATTTAGGTTATGGATATGTTAGACTTTTAGGGTTTAGGATTCCCTCCCGCACTATTTTTCGGTTCTCTAATAAGTACGGGGGGAGGCAGAATATTAAATTTTCAGGTGCCACCCCCCCCACCCATTAAAATTTTGCCCTCCCCCATTAAAAGATCCCCCCCCCCCCCGTTAACAGACTAGTAATGAATTATTTGCTAATCCATTTATTTATACCAAGCTTAATTTGCTCCAAAATAGTTTTCCATATTTGAATTTGTTCATTATTGTTTCCAGCTTCCAAATTCAATGCAAATAAAATGCGATTTATATCTTTCCCTTCCAATTCCAACTCTTTCCATTTCTGAATAATCCACGAAAATCTGAATGCGTGTAAATGTTTTATTATTTCCTCGATTTTCTCCATTTTATCAGCGTTTTTATTTTCTTCCAATATATAATTATTTTTCAAAGCCAATTCAATTCTAATCAACAAATTATAGAAATATTCTTCCAATTTATTGATGTCTTCAAATTCGTTTATTTTAATTCCATTTATTTCTTTTCGGATTTTCTCTAATTCAATTTCATTTTCAGTCAATAATTTTGGATGAATTTCATTATCAGAAAATAATTTTTTATGAATTTCTATTCCATTTAATCGTTGGCCAATTTCAAATGCCAATACTAATATATCCATGAATCGACGGTGTTCATAATTATTATTTACATCTTTCATTAATTTTTTATAATGCATGTCTAGAGTGTCGAATTTCATCAAATCTAAAACAGTTTAATTGGATGTCACAATTAATTTACAAATAAAGTAATTGAATATACAATTGGTATTTTTGAAGAAATAAAAATTGAATATACTATTCTACGCGTCTTGACGTGCTGGTTACGAAAATGTCAAAAATTATGAGCACGAGAGCATTTTTGGCTAGATATGGTCAAATGAAATTTGCAAAATTGCTTGGTCCCCCCTATGGGTTGAAACTCGCAAAAAATTTTTGAAATTTTTTTCGGTCATATTATAGCTAAATCGACGCGTCTCAGGGAGCGGAGCACGAATCTGCCATCCGTTTCTCATAAAATTCCAAAATAAAAAAGTTACAGCCATGAACATGAAATTCGGATCCAACACATTCCAGTGAGACTAAATTGGCCATAACTAATTTAGTTTTGATTTTTATGAAAAAACGATGGCAGATTCAACCTTCTCTCATCGAGACGCGTCGAATGAGCTATAATTTGAATGAAAATATTTAAAGGTCAGCTAACATTCTACTATTTAATTTGATGACCACAGAAAATTGGATTCTTCTTTAAAATGAATTATTATGAAAACAGCGCAAAATTAGGGCATACCCAGTTTTTTGACTAAATTAATATTTTCCTTTTATTTTTTTTTAAAAATGTTTCCTAATATTTTTACCTGCAAATTCATATTTTTTAAAAATATTTAATTTTATAATCTGCTGGGTGCCCAATGATGATTGGCCATTTCTCTGTTTGCCCATGGAATGACTTCTTCGACTACTTCCTGCTGGGAATTTTGCGATCTCCGATGTAGATTGTTGATATAAAATTCCATTTTGTATTTGACTCCCTCTTGGTGCACTTGTAGCTCTCAAAAGCATTCCAATTTGTTTTGGTTTTCCAAATTCTTTATTGAATTTTTGCAAATTTTTTTTCCGTTTTTGTTTTCCTTCCTTTTCTTTTATTTTTTCTGCTTCCTCCTTTTCTTTTCTTTTGTCCGCTTTTTCTTTTTTCTTGTTTTTATTAATGCGCTTTTCTTCAGCAGCTGTTTTTGATGACGATCCCGCCGTTGCTTCTTCTTTCACAACTACTTCCCTATTCGTTTCTTTTCCTACTGTTGGAATTATTTTTGAACTTTCAATTTTTTGCTTTTCACTTTCACTTTCTTTTGTTTTTTCTCCATCATCCACTGTTGCTGATGTTGTATTCATTTTCGCTTTTTTATTTTTTAATTTCTTTTTAGTTGGTTTTTTCATTCCTTGCCCATCATCGGTTAGCTTATTTGTTGATTCTCCTCCTTCAATCATTTTGACAAGTGAATCCACGGATTGATCTTCATTTATTGACTCTCCAGTTGATACGCGAAATTTATCTTCTTGTAATTCCAGCCCAAGTTTCTCGTATAAAATGCGAATATTCTTTCTATCAAGAATTTCATAAAGGTTAGCTATTTGTTCGGAATTATTGTGTAGATCTGAAAAATATATATTCATTTAAAAGGGCAGTCATTTAATTTGCCGAAAAAAACGTTGAATTTGCCGAAAACTTTTCTTGTCGAAAAATATTATATTTTTGAGGCCATATAACTTGGCCAAATCAGACTTCTTTAAGATTCCCTAACACCTAGCTCCTAGCACCTAATCCCATGCCTGCCCTGAACCCTAACCCTAGCCCTAAACCCCTAGTTAGGGCCAATTTATATGGCCTCAAAAATATAATATTTTTCGACACGAAAAGTTTTCGGCAAATTAATATTATCTCTTTTTGAAAGACAGTTAACATCACAACAATGTGTTTGGCTTAGATCACAGATTTATGGGTAGCTTTAGATTGGGATTGGACTATTATAAAAATCTTAAAGAAATTGTATTTGACGAAGTTTTTTGGCTTCAAAATTTTTGATTTTCCAAAAAACCTTTTTTCATTTAAATATTTTGTTTTTTTTAAATTTATTTAGTAAATTTATTAATATTAATTAAATATTATACCATAAAAATATTGCCATAAATTAATTCCTTTTGTCTTTTCCATATCTTCTATTTTTATTTTACTTATTTTTTTATCCTCTTTGACCAATTCTTGCAGTGATTGCACGATAATTTCTTGAAATTCCTCCATTAAAGATGGGACCTCATTTCCATTAAAATATTTGTTTACCAAAATGTCGATTTCGTCTTGTTCTGAAATATATTTATTGCGAATTTGTTCTTCAGTTAATCGAGTATTATCCTTCCATTTTTTCACAAATTTAGCAATATTTCCGCCTCTAATTGTGCATTCAATTTCAATTTTTTGCACATCATTTGGATAGACAATTAATTCATCCAACAATTGTCGAAACAACAATTGCCATGTCAATAATAATCCATCAAAATATGGATTAAATTTCAGAGTATGACCTTTCAGTGTAAGATCAACCCATCGCATTAATATATAAATTTTCAATTTTGTCTTATTCATTTGTCGAATATGTTCATCTTTTGTAGTCATAAATATTCCAAATGCTTCTCTTATTTCATCAATTTTGTTGATAAAATCTGCAATTTTGAATTTACTATTAAATTGCTTTTAATAAATTTATGTTGAAAATTAAAATTTTATTATATATTTATGTCGAACGACTCATTTTATATTACATTATATAGAAATAACTTTTCTGTCGAAAATTCGGCGAGATTTTAAATATTTTTAGAACCGATTCAAGGTTTGTGAACTTCGAAATAATGTTCGAAAAATATAACATTACATTACCCAAATTTCAACCAAAACTATTAATTATTTTTTTTTTGAATGATTGCTTTATTAATTTATCATGTAGTTTTCGCTAAAGTTATTCCAATTTAAAAATTGATTTAAACATTTTAAAAAACACCTAAAAATGAAATATCGTTTTCTAAACAATTTCGAATTTCATTTTCTATATAATTAGAATGTGCCTACATTTTCGGTCTCGCATTTTTTCGCGATATTGATCCTGATTCCACAATTCACGAAGTTTTTCTTCGCTAATCAATTCTTCCAATAGATAAATTGCTCCATCTGTATATTTTAAAACATTCTCCAAATCCTTATCATCAGCTGATAAATAATTTTTCAATGATTCATAATGATCCGATTGCAGCATTAAACGTTGCCTTAAAATATTTAATTTTTTAATTTATATTTCTAGTCTTACGGAAATTAACCATCGAAATAATAAATTTATCTTCATTTTTTAATGTTATTTGGAATTTATTTATTCTAGATTTAAATGAATTGTTAATCTTTTTAATTTAAATTATGTGATTAAAGAAGATCTATGATTTTATTTTGAACTGCAAAAATATATTACATAAATTAAATTTAATTAAAATTTCAATTTAAATGATGTCAACCCTTCTTTTCTAATAAAAAATAACCTTTCCAATATGTCTTCCAATTCATCAGCTGTGCAATGCATCGCTTGCTGATAATTAATATAATAAAGAACTTTTTCATTCGACACTTTTGGTGTGGAATCTGCTTCGGAAATTTCAAAAAATTTCAGCAATATGCAAAGTGCCTCTTCTAATTTCTTCACTTCTTCCAATGTGTGTTCCACCTTAATGAGTTGAAGCAATTTGTCATTAACAATTTGCTCATAAATTTTATCCAGATTTTGTTTATCCAACGCAGAAGCGTTAAATGTTATTCGGAATTGGTTGAAAATATTTAAAAAATAGCTGAGTGCAAATCGAAGTTCAAATTTCGTCCCTATCAAAGTTCCGGATCCGGAGAGATATCTTTAAAATAAAATTTACAATTTTACTTAATTATTAATAAGACCTTATTATACAAATTCGATTCATTTCGGACATTCTAGACAGATTATCGATGCCTCCAATCAATGAAGCAAGTCTATAAATTGAGCTGAATTTTTCTAGAATATTTTGCATTTCATCATCGGCCCGAGCTCCAGCCAACAGTTTGTTGATTTCAATAAAATAAATTAACGGCAAAATTCTTAATATATAAATATTAAAATAAATAATACAATTCTTTGTTGGTTATTTTTTAACAGATTATCAAAAAAAATTACATTTTTGTGAGTATTTATTTTATGAACATGATTTTAGCATTAATTTTTATTTTTTTCGTTCGCAATAGCGGAATTAAAAATGTTTAATTTTATGGTTAAACCCAAGTGCCTTATTTGGATTAAGGCATTGTTGAGGATGATGAATAACTTAAAAATTTAATATGAAGTGAACTACTTTGATTTACTCGATATAAATTAAGGTTAATTGCCCGTTGACGGGTAGTGTAGGCGGGTAGGGTACCCGTAAGGATTTAGGGCAAATTAACCCCCAATTACCCGCATTAAACATAAAATGTTTGTGAAAACAAAAATATAAAATGTTTGAATAAAAAAAACATAAAATGTTTGGATGAACAAAAACACAAAATGTTTGGATGAACAAAAACACAAAATGTTTGGATGAACAAAAACACAAAATGTTTGGATGAACAAAAACACAAAATGTTTGGATGAACAAAAACACAAAATGTTTGGATGAACAAAAACACAAAATGTTTGGATGAACAAAAACACAAAATGTTTGGATGAACAAAAACACAAAATGTTTGGATGAACAAAAACACAAAATGTTTGGATGAACAAAAACACAAAATGTTTGGATGAACAAAAACTCAAATGGGAAAACAAAAAAACAAATGTTTGGGAAAAGCAAAAACACTCTCCCCCTTCCTCCCCTTCTGCGAATTATATAGTACTTTTTTTACATTCGAATTTTTATTGATTTTATTTTAAATCTGTTTTATAATAAAAATTTACTCTGCTTAAAATTAATATTTAAAACTAAAAATACGAACTTCATTTCCATTGATTTGAATTCCATAATACTTGTTTTATCTAGCAAATATTCTGCATTCATTGCAGCGAAACTTTCATCACTTTTTAATATTTGCTCTCCATTGTCAGAAATTTCATAAAATTTTCGCAAATTTTCTTCACTCATTGCAGTGAAACTTTCATCACTTATTATTGGCTTTCCATTGGCAGAAATTTCAAAACATTTGAGCAGAATGTAAAGCGTTTGCCCTAAAAAAGCTTCCACATTCGCAATGTATTCTGTGGTCACATCCAAATCCCCAACTGAAATGAGAAGTTTTCTAATTATTCCGTAGATTCTTTCGAATTTCTCTAAATTGAGTTTCAAATTTTTGTGCACATTTTCTTCATTTTCTTTCTTTATTTTGATCAAATTTTGCAATTTTTCTTCATTTTTTTCCTCCATTTTGGTCAATTTTTTCAATGATTCCTCACTTTCTTTCACCTTTTTTTTCAAAGAATGTTGAAATATGAGGAAATTGTTTATCAGGAAACTGATTGACATTCGTAACTCATAAATTCTTGCATTTTCTTTCCCATACAAATATCTGAATTAGGAAATAGGAATTGAATTTCCATTGTAAAAAATTTATTTTCTATTTAAAAATCCTAAAAAGTCGTATTAAAAAAGAGGAAAAAATGGCGCTCAAATATGGGCATTGAGAATTTTCCAGTCCACAAAATTATATTTCTTACGTTTTCAAGCAAAAATTTGCAAATTCTGGAATTTGATATCCTGAAATTTTATATTATTTTTTTTATTTTCAATCAAACACCACATACCAATTTTCATGACAATGTTTCTTGTTAATTCCAAGCGGTCAAATCCAATGGGTCCAGTTAGAATAAAAATTCGACTTTTCATTTCCTTATATTCTTTAAACGATTTTATTCCTATATTTTTGATGAAATCCAACGAATCGCCCATTAAAGATTTCAATAAATAAAAGTTGACCACATAAATTTGTGAATTTTCTGTCAAATATGCTCTCAAATTTTTGAATTCTATTTCCGAACAATTTTCTTTTGATTGCCAATTCAATTTTTTTAAGAATCCTTCGATTTTTATTTTCCACTGAATATAATTTTATTTTTATTGAATTCAAAAATTTTGAATCCTTCATTATTTTGTTAAAATAGATTTAAAATATTGGAAACTTAAAAAAGACTTCCGGAAGAATAAATGGCTTTTTTAAAAAAGGGTGCTATGTCATTCCACAATGGTACAAATATAGGCGTTTTCGATTATAATAAATCAGAAACCGGTTATAAACCCCGCAAACCTTATACCATTTTGTAGATCTCATCGAGACGCAATGATTGGTATATAATTTGTCAAGGTTTGGCCCAAAATAAAAGAGTTTAAAACCAAAAATTTTAAAAAATGGTTTAATCCTATATATAATTTTAGAGAACCGATCTTGCATATCCCAAGCTATTTCTCTTTTTCTCTAACAAAGGGCATTTTTTGATTTTGGGTAAATTTCTCCCGGAAAAGTTTTCAAACCGGATTTCTGGGTCACCGGACAATTTTTGAGAAGCATACTGAAAAATTATTCTTAGAATGAGAAACTCTAATAAACCCAAATATTCTTTTAAAAAATTTATTTAAAACCTGATTGTCGTGCCAAAAGAAATAACGAGTTTTTTCGCGTAAAAACAGTGTCCACTTTTCGCTTTTACTCAAAATTTCGTCGAAATTCAATTGCAAAAACATTTTGTAGAAATGGCAGACCATCAATTCTGGTTCTGATTTCATTTCGAATAACTCGTCAAAATTTTTGTAAAATTTCTCCAAATATGCACCAAATTCGTTACCAGCAGTTTCCTTTTCAAAATCCTTTTCAAAATTATATTCCTTATATTGATATAAAATGTCATAACATAATCGTTTGTAAAAGTAAAAGGCAATTTTCATTTGGGCATTGTTTCTGCGTTGTTCATTGTCAAAATTTCTTTTCTCAAATAAAATTGTATTGTACACAGTTCCGATACTTTCCATATCCTCATCTATAAAAATTTATTAGTAATATTTATTTAATAATAATGGTTTAGAATAAATTTATGGTTTGCATGCCAATTTTCACCATTAAAAAGCGAAAAATGGGAAAATGTTTTTGATGAAAATTTTAATATAGCCTATTATATATAATTCAATTCATGATCATTTTTATTTAAATTTGACTCCAACAAATATCATGTTTTATTAGGAAAAAAAATATTTCATTTTGGTTCTTTTTTTACATATTTTCATTTAAAAATGATAAAAAAATTTCCTTAATTTATTTTTGACCATAAAAAATTCATCAAAAATATTTGTTTCATCTGCTTTTCATCTTAATTCTTAACGATTAGTTGTATATCTTAAAAATTAAAGTTATCTAAAATTATACTTATCCTCCTAATGTTTTAAAGAAGGTTTTTACTTACTTTTTAAAAATAAATCGATTATGTATAACAGAAATTAAGTTATTCTTTTTAGTTTATTAATGTTTGAAATTGTATAGATAGTGAAATTTCACCGTAAATCCTCTAGTCTCTAATATAGGCCTACCCCAAAATTTTTTCCTTTTTTTACGAATTTATAAACATGTTTTAATAATAAAATTATGTTTTTAGTCGAAAAAACATGTTGTGAATCCAATATGTTCAGAAAAATGTTTTTAGTCGAAGAAACATATTTCTGAATCGTGTAAAAAAATTTAGTAAAAACATATTTTGGATTGAAAAAAAAGTTATGATTTTTTACAAATTTTATTGAATAAAATTTATTTTTCAACAATTTATCCTCTGAAATTTATAAGCCCAGTCTCTAGTAGAAGCCCCTGCTCTAATAGAAGCCCCCTTTGGAGGGCCTATGAAATTTATAAGCCCATTGGCTTCTTTAGAGGATTTACGGTAAGTGATAATTGTCTCAAATAAATTACCAATCCATGATGATGCATTTATAACGACATTATTGTCAATGATGAGTAAGACAATTAGAAAAAATGTTGCCAACATTGAATTTTTTTAATATTTATATTTTCTTTAAAATATTTTTTTTAGTTAAAATTGGTTTAATGATATTGAAAAAAAAATCGATAAAATTTTATAATCCAAATACCCGGGCGATAGAATACTTTGATAATGGAGCAATTAAGCAATCAATTTGATGAAAATATTCAATAAGAATTATTTTTAAGGTAATAATTGGGATTAAAAATTTACAAAAGTTATGGAAATGTTTCTTTTTTAAGGATAATTCCTCTTATGCGGGGAAATGAAAGAGTGGAGAACGGGAAATCGGATTGGTTGAACGGGATGGGGGATTCATCACCTAGAAAATTCCCCGCCGGAACTCCTGTTGCGCATCTTCTAAGAATTAGTCTTCTCATCCTCATTTGCATCGCCATATAGAAAAAAGAATAAAGACAATTCAAACAGCCCTACCTAAAGCTACATTTACACAGACGGTACCAACGCATTGGCTCTAAAAGAGGAGTAGGATTTTTGGGGACCTTCAAAAAAATTATTTCCACTGATCAAAAAAAAATAATTTTTAGACCAAAAAATAGAGCAGACTTTATTGCATCGGATAGTAAATTTTTAAATTTTTCTTACGAGTAGAAAAATTACTAGAATTTTTGGAGCCAACGACGAAGCCAACGCGGAGCCTACGATTCAAATTTATTTGAATCGTCAGCTCCGGCATTGGCCTAGCCTTTGATTCTAAAAATTCTAGAAATTTTTCTACTTTTCAGAAAATTGTCAAATTAGAAAATCTGATACAGTAAAGTCTACTCTATTTTTTGGTCTAAAAATTATTATTTTTTGATCAGTGAGAAAAAATTTTTTGTAGGTCCTCAAAAATCCTACTCCTCTTGGAGCTAACGCGTTGGCTCCGTTTGTGTAAACGTAGCTTAACCCAACCTTACACTAAACCTAACCCTTAGCCCATGCAAGCCCCAATCTAGCCCTAGCCCTACCCTAGTTGCAGCAATGGCGGCGCAAATATGGTTGCGCAAAAGAGGAATCACGCTCTCTGTACTTTCTTTTTTTTTCAATTTTTTTTACTCTAAATTAGAAAAATCGACAAAATAAATTATGTAGGCATTTTTCCATATAAAATCATTTTAAATATCATGTTTGTTTCTAAATGGCCAGGAAGAGTATGTTTGTCATCTCAAAAACACAAAACTGGCATATGGATTCAAAAATAACAATAATCAGGTAAAAAATATGTTTTGCGAGGAATGAAGAATCGGAATGCGGGCAGTGCTGTACCAGCTCCGGTTCCAGCAGCTCCAGAGCCGGATCAAAACATTTTGATTGGTCGGAGCGGAGCCGGAGCAAAACATTTTGAGTGGTCGGAGCGGAGTGGAGCTGGAACCGGAACTAAAAATTTAACCGGTTGGAGCCCGGAGCCTGAGCTGGAGCGAAAATTTTGGGGTTAAAATTCCGGAGATGGAGCCGGAGCTAAAAATTCGGTGCACGGAGCTGGAGCCGGAGCTATAAAATCCGAAGGCACAGCACTGAATGTGGCGAAATTGACGAGGAATTTGGCCAAAATCCTTGTCTAACGGAACAGATAGTCCCCGCTGCGAAAATGGGGAATTAATAACCCTAATTCGAATTTCATTCTCTATGGCCATGCATTCGAGGCCCATTGAAGAGTGAATTAATAGATTGGCCAATCAATTCAAATCCCATGGTTTTGTTTGGCTTGCCGGACCAATATATAGGGTGGATTTGACGTGGCAGCGCAATGCATGAGAGGCGCCTTTCAATGGTGGGGGGGGGGGGGGGGTGGGTTCATTTCCCCAAATGGGTCCATTTCGCCAAATCAGAGAAGGGCTAGGGATAAAGCTTTAGGGCTCGTAGCATAGGATACAAAACGGAGAGAGAACATTATAAAGATATGGGGAAATGGACCCGTTTGGGGGAAATGGACCACGAATCCTTTCAATGAATATAGAAATTTACAGTGAAGTAAGGGTCCACTTTTATTTGGGATAGAGGCATTGGAATTGGAAGCTCATTGATGAAGGAGGGAATTGGCGTGGCGTGAGCGAAAGCCAATCAATTTGATATAGCTCTCATGGATTGAGAGTTGATCGAATTCTAGGCGAGTTGCTTGAAGCTCTGCGGCGAGGGAAGTTTTCGAAGCTCAACTAAACAGAGAATCGGATTAATGGAAACGGTAGCGGGGAATTGGGGTGAGGGTAACGAGATGGTTAATTTGTCCAAAAACCTGCAAGAAGGGAGACATAGTGTCCCCCATTCGTAAACGATGCAAAAAAACCTAGTTTTCCCTACTTGGGTTCCCGGGAAATTGGTCAGTGGGTGAGGAAAAATGGTCAGTAAGGAAAACTGCGTCAGTGACGAAATTCTTTTTGCAAATGATCCGTAACTTTTTAACTGAATCGATGCAACTCGGCAATATTTTAAATTTGAGTAAAGAAAATATGTAAAAAATGTTAAGAATTAAGATTCATAAACTGTAAGGGGAATGTATCCGCAGAGAATTCTCGCGGGTAGATTCCCCATCCATACAAGTAAGTTACCCGCCATTCAAGTCCCGCAATGGACTCTCTACACTCGCATTGGGCAGTAGGCGTCGAAACCACAGGGCTTTGAGATCTACCCTCTCAGCAGAGTCTCAAGCTATATCCCCTCGAACACAATCCATGGACTCTTCAATTGTCAATTGATGGCTTATTCTCTTGCGCCACCCTAGTCTCTTTCATCAATGGGTTTCCATCAATGTCTTTAACCGTAAAAATGATCCCCAATGTCAATCTTCCTCTTTATATTCATTGATTAGCTTCTTACGCCGCCACGCTACATCCAACCAATCTTCTTTCAATCGATATGGCCAAAATAACTCGTATGCTTTGAATTGAATTCTTTATTATCTGGACAAATAAATAATTATAATTCACTCAACAATGGGCTCGAGTCCCTATGGCTATAAGGAATGATGAATTTGGGTTCAAGTTTGGGTATTTGTCTCGTTTACATCCCCTTTTTGGGGGTCACCTTGGTAAAAGTGAGGAAAAGTGAAAGATCCTCCCTTTGGGTGTTAGAGTTATGGGTTAGGGTTTAGGATACATTTGAAATGATTTTTACATCATCCTAATACAATCCCTAACATATCCCTGAATGACATCAACCCTAAACTTGATGACCCAAAGGGGGAACCAAGCACTTTTCAAAAAGGGGATGTAAACGAGACATGTACCCACGTTTGCGGGAAGCGGAGTCTCTCCGAAGTGAACTTTTGCGGGAAATCTCCTCACTCATCAAGTTCCGTACAATTTGATTCCCCGTTCCAAACTTTTCATTCCTTGTTCAATGGAGAATATGAAAATAAGAATATTATAACACATAGAAACACATCGATTGATTTATAGTTCGTCGTGGTTTAGCTCTAAACTAAAAGAGTGATAAATCAAAAACCAAAATAGATTTAAACGGTTTAATATTTTGAATTTTATATGCAAAGGGCAGTGCAAATATGGGCGTTTCCTGAATAGTGCAAATGTGGGCGAATTCTTCTTATAATAAATCAAAAACCGGTTTTAGACTCTACAAATCTTATATCATTTTGTAGATCTCTTCGAGATGCAAAATGTCAGGTTTTTGCTCAAAATTAAAAGTTATTAAACCGTTCAAACCATTTTTTCCAGTCTTTGGTTTTAAATTCTTTAATTTTAGGCGAAACCATGACAATTTATATACCATTCGATGCCTCTCGATTAGATCTACAAAATTGTATGAGGTTTGTAAGGTCTAAAATCGGTTTCTGATTTATTATAAGCCGAAAACGCTCACATTTTCACTATTGAGGAATCGACATAACACCTTTTGGTCAAACTGAGTCATACAATACATCAAACGATGAACGATGATCTTTATCTTAACTAATAGATATAAGGATTGGAGGTATAGGATAAAACGCAAAATAAATAATTATATTCAAAAAATTGATCTGTGAATAAAAAACCGATTTCGTTGACAAAAGAATCTTCTTTTATGAACAAAAAAAAATTGCACCCTTTTTAAACATAAAAAAATTTCCAACAACAAATTTATCTTCGATTTAATAAAAAAAATGTTAAAAGCGTTAAAATAATAGATAGAATTATATTTCCAGAATGACCGAAAGCGAAAAAAAAATGTTTAATGGATTAACAGATTAATTGCATATTGAAGAATGAATATAATAAAAAATTGTCAATTTTCCATCATTGTGTGCCAAATCATTTTAATACGCGTGGAGGGACCATTTGCCGAAATTAAATGTCCTCTTTTTCCCAAAGATTCTGTTTCTCGTGAACAAACCTTTCACCTTTCCAGTTTGCTTAAAACTGCAAAAAAAGATGAAATTGTTTATTCAGAATCAATTAATATAATCTTTTCTTTTATTAAATCATTTTTGATTAACTCCATAGTAAAATAAATGGTGGAGATGGAAATTCCCCAAATAAAAAATATATTATAAAAACTTTTTAGAACCCTAAATAATTCATTACCGGATTCGTCGTTTTGCTGTACCCTGGCTTGTCAAAGGATGGCCTTTCAAAGATGAATATCGTTTTGCTGTTCCCTTGGTTTTCAAAGGCGAAGGACGGGTTTCTTCTTCCCCACTCGCCTCTTCCCATTCTTCATCGTCATCATCGTCGCCTTCATTTCCTCCTTCCCCGTTTTGTGCCAATTCTTCATTATTTGCTTCATCAATAAATTTTTGTCCATAATGAAAATTGGAAGGCGAATTTTTAAAATGTCCAGCGCGAATTTTTCCAAAATTTGTTAAATGATCTTCCAGTCTTCCGCCCACATAATTCGATAAAATTCTGATTCCAGCTGGAAATAGGATAGTATTTAATTTGTCGAAAAAAAAATTGAAAATGTAGAAATAAAACATTGAAAATATAGAAAAAAAAACATGAGAAAAAGATTATTAAAAATGTCGAAAAGTTTATAAGGGTTTAGAGTTTGTCAAAAATTCCCAAACCAAATACCACCTTTGGATAGAGCTCGTCAAAATGCGTCGATTTATATATATTTTGTCCTGATTTGATCAAAAATTAATGGTTTTAAACCACTTAAACCATTTTATGGGTTTTGGTTCAAAACCAATTAAACCATGACAAATTATATACCATTCGACGCGTCTTGATGAGCTCTATCCAATATTATATGGTTTGTGAATTTTGGACAAATCGCTAAACCGTAATAAACTTTTCGCAATTTTCAGTGTTTTTTTTCGCAATTTTAAATATTTCCCAATATTTAATTTCCTCTTAAATAAAAATGATAAAAATTATTGAAAAATATCAGCCCATAAATTTTGTTTTAAAAATTTTTATAGAATTTATTAAAAATTTATTTTATTAAAAATTCCTACTAATTTTATCATCATGTTCCCTTCCCGGCATGGCATCGAAAGCACTGCTATTATTCATTCCAATTGATTGGCGAAAATTCATCGTTCGTAAAGTAGAAGGGTCAAATTTTGTTAATTGAGCTGGTTGATTGTGAGAAATATTTGATGGTACCAAACCGGTGCCATGCGTCCCATTATGTGTTGGTGCAGCATGCATTGAGCCGACTAAAAATTAGAATAAAATTGAATCATATTACGACATTTTCTGACTCAACAATTGCGGACGAAACGATCGTTGCCGATGTTGGTAATTCTGCTGTCTGCTTTGGCATTGATAATATAGCATTTTATTATGGGGAATTATTTAAAATGGCGAAAAAAAACATTGAAAATGGCGAAAAGTTTATAACGGTTTAATGGTTTGTCCAAAATTCATATACCATAAGATAGAGCTCGTCAAAACGCATCGAATGGTATATAATTTGTCATGGTTTAATTGGTTTTGAACAAAAACCTATAAAATGGTTTAAGTGGTTTAATACCTTTAATTTTTGTTCAAACCATGACAAAATATATACTAATCGACGCGTCTTGACGAGATCTATCGAATGGGTATATAAGGTTTGGGGATCTAAGACAAACCACTGAACCATTATAATCTTTTCGCCATTTTCAATGTTTTTTCGCCATTTTCAATGTTTTTTTTTCGCCAAATTAATTACCATCCTTTTATTATTCATAAAATCAGCAATAAAATGATATCAAAAGCATTGGCCAATGTTTGATATTCACCCGAATTATGGCCAAAAAATAGTCAGAAAAGAATAATAATTATACCACAGTTTTTTTTTTGGCCACAACTCGGTGAATATTCATCAATGGCCAATATTTTTATTATCATTTAATGAATAATTTTATGCCTAATAAAAACCAAGAAATAATTCCATAGCAACATTACCATCATCGGCACCAGACTATTTCGTCCGCAAATGTCGGATCCTCAAATGTCGGCTAGCTAATTGAATTAAATTTCTTAATATAATATTGTATTAAAATTATTTTAAATTTTTAAAAATTAAAATTAATTTACCTAAAATCACTAAAAGCACAAAGAATGAATAAAAATTCATTGAGTATTTTGTAGATTTATTTGTAAGACAAAAAGAATTTTCTGTAAATTAATATTATTTTGTATAAATTAATAAATAAAATTAAATACAATTTTTTAGAGGATAATTAATTTTTGCCTAATTTTAAATTATTTATATATTACTCTAAAATGCCCCAATGATTTTTATTAAATCAAAGTGCAATTTTGGGTCCCTAAAAATCAGTCGTTCATTTTTCCCGATCAACCGTTATTTCCAATTCCCGAGCTTTTCCTATCGCATTTACGTTTGATCGTCTGCATCAATCCAGTAATAAATTTGTCCATTTGATCGGCTGCATCAATCCAGCAACAAATTTGTCCATTTTGCATGGCTCACGCATGCATCGATTCACAAAACCCTCCTCCCTTTTCGGGCTAACCAATCTCATTTGCTTGGCCTATCACATTGATCATATGAAATTTTTCCTAATTTTGGGAAATTTTACAGCATCATAGGCCATGGGAATTGTGAAAGCATCATTTCATTGATAAAATGAACGGATTTTTTTGAATGAAATCAACCGTACATAATATCTTCCCCAATATTTCCCCCAATCCCCAATCACATTCCTATTATGTGATTTATTCTTTGCAAAATAAAATAAAATGTATGATTAGCCGAACATTATATTGTTGATTTTTTTCTTATTCAGCTGAGAATTTAATTTAGATTCAATTTAGTGGCCAATTAATTTGCCAAAATCCATCAAAAAAATTCATTAAAATTTTCAAAAATGTCTCACCAAATTATTTTGCTCCTTTTTACTATTTTGCTGCCTTGGTATCTTAATTGTTAATTCTTGTCAACTCCTCGTCTGATCCTCCATTGGCATCCACTTCTCATCGAGTAAATTTAATGTTTAATTTTAAATTGCTTTGAAAAAAAACAAGTTAAATTCATGAAAATTAGAATATGTGAAAAATTATTCATATATCAAATTTTTTTATTCAGAAAATTTTAAAATTCGTATCAAATTCGTTTTTTCAAAAATAATGCGGTAATTTTCCATTTTGCGACTCCTCTAATAAAAGCTCTGAAAATCACGAATCTGGGTTATATAACGCCAATAAATTATATTTTATTTCCATTCATCAATAAAATGGCCAATTATCATCGATGTGATATTTTAACAGGTGAAAAAATGTTCACAAATATAATTTGTTGTCGGAGACAAATGAAAAAATACATTCAATATTGCAATAAAAAAGGGGTTGCCTATACGTATCCAATATATTTACCAGCTATTTAGGGGTTTCATAAATCCGAAAAATTTAAGCAATCCGTATCAGAAATTTTGCATAAATGGTATTTTTATTTTTAACTGAAATTTTCGCGGGTGGACGTTTCAGTGTCGGCCGTTACAGCATCAGCGATTTTGACTAGTTATATCTCAGCAAAGAAGAAAACATTTGAGAAAATCTTAGTATCATTGGATAGAGCTAATCAAACTCTATTAAATGATATATAGCAATTTCTTAAAAGGTAAATATCCTCATAATTACAAGCTTCTAAGCAAGAAAAAGCGACTTGTATTAACTTTTTCGTCTTTAAGTCACTTAAATTTTCATGTATCAAAAAAAGCTTTCGAAACTAATCAAAAGAGCTCGAATGGCTCTATCCAATGATACCAAGATTGTCTCAATCTCAAATGATTTCTTCTTTGCTGAATTATGACTCGTCAAAGTCGCTGACACTGAAACTTCCCCCACCCGATACCCTTTGACAGCCATTTTGGGAAGGATATTTTGAGTTAAATTTTTCACCTGCTTTGCACAATATAAAATTTTATTATATATTAACGGATTTATTTAATCGCACAAAATTTGAATAATAATTTTTATTTCATCACAATGTAAAATTATTTTTATCCGAAATTCATGAAATTCAAAAATTTTTAGCTTTTCAAATCCGATATCCAACATTTTGGCTTACTCATGGGAATCTTGCTCTAATAGAATTCATCATAGTTAAGAATTTATGGAAATAAAAAATTGGTATGGCCTTGCTCGATTGATATTTTCATTACCCTTCCTACTGCTTCAATTATTAACACTTCCATTATTTCTAATCTACATTGATTATCGTCAGAGGAATTGCTATCGGATAATGTTCTCCCTCAGTGTCAGCGATTGCCTTCAACTTTTATCCCATTCCGTGATGCTATTGTTGAGATTATTTAGAATAAACAATCCACTTTGGATAGAAAGGGTTTGTAATTTGCATATATTATATTTTATTTATATAATTCATAAAAATTGTTACTATAATAATTAACTAAAATAAAATATATTTTAATTTTAATTTTTGAATGCAGTTTTGTGGAGGGATTGTTACGATTTCATCTGATCAAATGTATTTTCTCTCATTTTTGCTTGCCCTGGAACGTTTAATCATTGTAACCAGGGCACGATTCCTCACTTCATTAAGCGATGTAGAACCCTGCTGGGAAGTGCTTCTTTTTAATGTTTGTTTAAAAAAATCATATAAGAAATCGTCATTTGCCAATGAATGAATAAAGGGAAATTTAGCCAATTTTGCTAAAAGAAAAATCAATGGAAATGTATATGGAATCGAAATTTAAGAAAAATTATCAAATTTTATTTAGATATTTTGATTGGAAAATAATAAAATTTAAAATAGGTCCTAATTATAAAATGGAATAAGAATATTATAAACAATGAAAAATTTTAGAATATATAATTTTCTGAGAAAAAAACTAAAAAATATTTAAAAAATAACTGCTATCTAATAATAAAAATTAGAAAAATTATTAAAATAAATTTACTTTTTAATAATTACAGATCATTTAATACTTTATCAGATTTAAATATATGATAAAAGAAAATTATTAGAACAATAATAATTTATTTACAATCTATTAATAAATATTTTAGTCGATGTTACTGCTTTCTTGGCTTGCCACATTCGCCGGTGTGGCAATGTTCATGACACCTTTTCTCCATATGGAGTTCAACGATGAGAGTTACACATTTCGTTATGGGAATTCTTCCACTTCATCATACAAATACATGCAGACATTCCGATCTGCTGAAATGTATTTTAATTTACTAATAATGGTGCCATTGCCATTTCTCTTCTATCTCATCATTATCGTACTGCTTATAACGGTAAAATATTTTGAAAATATTTTGTGTGTAGGTGAAAACCGGTGGGATCAATTCCGATTTTCGGAATTCCTATATTTTATTACCCTTCCAATTCCGAAAAAAAGCAAAGTGGAACTTTTCATAGTTTTTGGATTATTATTTGAGAACATTTTATTCGCAAAGGCATTAAATTTTTGAAACATTTATTTAGTTTTCAAATTTTTTTCCAATTTTGTTCGCTAATTCTGGTGTTTTTTTAGTTCAATTTCGATATCGGTTTTAAAAATTCTAATTCCATAGCAAATTTCGTTTCCGATTTTTTCATCTTCAAGCTTCCATTGCAGGAAAAGAATATAAGAAAATATAAAATACAGGATTAATTGATTTGATTAAAATCAAAAAAAAATATTAAGAATACAAAATGTATTTGGGCATAAAGTTGATGAGAGGATGATTTTCAATATTTTAATCAGTAACTTCCCATTCTTTTTTCTATACAAATACAACATATTTTTATTTTAAATGTTCGAAACTATAAATCATCGATTTTATTATTTAATTATCGCAACCTTAATAATCATTTTTTTACAAATTTTTTTATTAATTTAATCTTCAATTTTTATTAGCATCGGCGTGGAAGTATGTTGGCACATGATCAAGGGCTACTCGTTCCGCGTGAGAAGCGCGTTTTGCTATTGGCATTTGCACAATTCATCATGCTCACTATTCCCTATATAGTCGCCATTGTTGGCCAACCGCCGGGTGCAACTATGCAAATCAGCCAGGAACAAGCTGTCCAATTCGAGAGGAATTTCCACTTTCAATGGATTCTCATAAATGGGATGAATCCAGTTTTATTGTTAGCTACAAACATGTAAGTTTTTTATTTATTGAAACTCCAACCATAGCTTGAACTTAAATTAAAAAAATCGACATAAAAATTCTCATTTTTGATATTCATTTTGTTGATATTGAGGAGAATTACTATTATTTCCTCATCACACTATATCATAAATATATTAGATAGAGTATTTACAATTTTCGATCTTAAATCGGAAAATTTTATTCATAATTTATTAAAAAAATTAAAGATTAAATTGATGATAAATTTAATACTAAATTACCATAATATTTTCTTTTGAATTTTCTCTTTAAAATTTATGTGAAATTTATTTTTAAAAATAATATTCATAAAAGTAACCTAAAGAATTAATTTATATTCAGACGACTGACATATAAATACAAAAATTATAATTTTTAATAGACCAGTACAACCCAGAGAATTTTGAAATGCCAAATTTTTTATTTTATATTTTTCGGAAATATAACTATTTTTACTTTGCATATTTTATATTTGTAATTATTTAAATATTAAATTTAACTTCAATAAATTATTTTAGTGAATTTCGGCAACGTTTCCTTCAAATCTATCGACTAAAAAAGGCATTTAATAATGTGATCCACATTGGCCAATCTTCACAAGTGGTCCCTTCATCAACACAAAATTTGCATGGCTATAATCCACGATGAATTTTAGTGGATATTATTAATTTTTAACTTCATTCCACATAAAAAATAAAACTAGGATTGCATAAGTTTTTTGATCTCTTTGATATTTTTATAATTTTTATTCCAATATATACTTTTAGAATAGTTTGTCTGTCCCCCTCCCTAATTTTTCCTATGTTTTGAAAATGATGAATTGAGTTGAATTTTTGTACTCGAGACGCGTCGATTGATATATATAATTTGTCGGTGTTTGGCCAAAACTAAAGGTATCAAACCGTCTAAACCATATTTTAGTTTTTGGTTGTAACTCTTTTAGTTTCGGCTTAACCCCGACAAACTATATATCAATCGACGCGTCTAGATGAGCTCAATAAAATGGTTATAAGATTTGGGGTATTGGATCAAGCACAAAAAAGTTATAATCAAAAAACTGAATTTTCGGCAAAAGAATGTGATTTTTTGGCAAAAGGAATGTAAATCTTTCAGCAAAAAATATTTTCTCTTAATTTATTCTTCTATTCATGAGCATTTTAGCTCTATATAAAATATTTTCTAAAAATAAATATAATATTATAAAATTTAAAATCAAAATCAATGATTAGATTATTCATTTTTTTACACAATTTTTTTTGAATTGTCTAATTTATTAGAAATACAATTTTATAAAGCGTGCCAAAATTGTTTATATCATTTTAATTTCCTTTCTTGAGACATTTCGTGTCTAAAAAATTTTTGAAAAGAATTTTAAACATCAAATTTATATTATGGCCGCAACAAAAAAATTTAGTAAATAGCAATGATTAATTTTAATTGGTAACTTTTAGAATTAATTTTAATTTGCATATCACCCTTACAAGGGAGGTACCTCACCTAGGTGACCCTTTTTAATGAGACTTGGCATATGTTTAGGGCATATGATGCCTACACCTAAACCGCAATTTTTATCTGCTGAATGGACACGCCTCGGATTTTATGGCCATAAAACCTATTTTTTCAGCCATTTTGACCATAGTTCATATCTCCTTATAGTATAGACATAAAAATAAGATCAATATGTCATTTTGTAGAGAATTTAATGGGCTTTCATTTTTATATAAACATCATGGGTCTACATATTACCTAGAATTTTCAGGTAGTCAGAAAAATCTGAAAATTTGCATAGAGATACTTTATGATATGGTGATCAAAAAAGATAACTGGGCCAAAGTACAACGATTTAATCTAACCGAGTTATGGCCCATTGAAAATTGGCCAAATTCGGTATTTTCGGAAAAAAATCGATAAAAAATTTCAAAAAATTTTTAGACCCATGATGTTTATATAAAAATGAAAGCCCATTAAATTCTCTACAAAATGACATATTGATCTTATTTTTATGTCTATTCTATAAGGAGATATGAACTATGGCCAAAATGGCTGAAAAAATAGGTTTTATGGCCATAAAATCCGAGGCGTGTCCATTCAGCAGATAAAAATTGCGGTTTAGGTGTAGGCATCCTATGCCCTAAACATATGCCAAGTCTCATTAAAAAGGGCCACCTTAAGGTGAGGTACCTCCCTTGTTAGGGCTAACTAAAGCACACAATTATAATCACAATTCATTTGTAAAATTTTATAGAAATTATAATAGAATGAAATTGAATGCAATTTTAAACTTAAATTCCTTGATAATTCCCCCGTTGGGTTTTATGCTGAATTTTGCCCTTCTTTGGCTTATTCTTTATCGAACACCAAAAGAAATGTGGCTTCATAGTCGGGTTCTGCTCCAAACATGCATTTTGGATATTCTCCTTTTGATTGTCTTCTGCATTGGAATTCCAGTGAGATATTTTATATAATACTAATTTAATTAACAGAATTAATAATATCATAAAATAATTTTTAAAAGCAAAATAAATAATTAAACATCAAAATTTAACGAATAAATATCAACAAAAGATTCCATGACAATTCTTCAAGCTAGTTTACACAAACGGAGCCAACGCGTAGACTCCAAGAGGAGTAGGATTTTTGGGGAAGCCAGCGATTCAATTGATTTGAATCGTTGGCTCCGCGTTGGCCTAGTCGTTGGCTACAAAAATTCTAATAATTTTTCTACTTATCAGAAAATTATAAAATTCTGCTATCTGATACAGTTAAGTCTGCTCTATTTATTGTTATAAAAAAATTTTTTTGGTCGCCTAGATAAAAAAAAATTTTTGATGATCCCCAAAAATCCCATTCCTATTGGAGGAACCAATGCGTTGGCTCCGTTGTAGCTTCAGTGCGATATACTTCAGTGCGACAATTCGCCGGCGATTAAATTGACGCAGAAAATATGTATTTAGGGGCTTTAGATGATGGAAAATCCGAATATAACATTGGCTTTTCAATAATTAAATTGCCTCTGAATTATTATCGGTTCATAAACCGAGTTGGAAAATATTAAATGTTCGAATTATCCGACAATTTTAAGTTCATTTGACGCGCCTCGATGCAATCACCTTAAAATAAAATAAAAAAGATATGGCCGTTTTAGTCATGAAGTTTGCTTATGCACTTTATTTATGCAAATTGAAAGACCATAACATTTTATTTTTTAACTTTTGTAAAGCCAATAGCAGCTTCATTCTTAGCTCATTGAGCCATCTCGAATGATATATTTAGTAATATGATCCAAACCAAAATACCAAGGTTCAACTTTTTTTAAACCGGTTTGTGAACCGATAACCGTTTATGAAATTATTTTTATTGAATTAATACGATATTGGGAAACCCCATCATCGATACTGAATTATAATACTGTCAAATTATCACACTGCCGAATTATCGTGCAATCTAAGCAAAAATTTAATCCATTTCTGGATAATGATAATTTAATATATATTTTTTCATTATAGTATTCCACTTACTTTAACAAGGATGGGAATGGTAACAAAATTCTACTCTTATTTGATGGCTATTTGATTACTTCCGGTCTATTTGGTCCATTTTTAAATGATCCAAAGCATTTGTGGTTTCTAGTATTATTTTGGTGTTTTTTATTCCAATTAGATGTATTTGCCATTTCTGTACAATTTCTTTATCGCTATTTGGTCTTAAATCGGTAAGAAATCTATAAATTTATACGTTTTTTTGTTTGGATTTCCATTTTTTTATGCCCGTTAATTCATTTCTTTCTGCCCTAAAAAATAGAGCACTTTTTCTGTCGGTTTAGCAACGTTTACACGGCTCAATAAGGAATAGGATTTTTGAATGCCTTCAAAAAAATTTTGTAATTGACCAAAAAAAATAATTTTTATATCAAAAATATAAGGCACTTTTCTACCTCCTCTTTGTGGCTTTAGCCCTTAACCTACCTAAACGCTAAACTTAACCTTAATCTACCCTACTTTAGATTCCAAACATAGAAAATGTTAACAATTAAATTTTTTGATTAATAAGTTTTATAGTTATTTAAATTAATTAAACTTATTTATTTATTCATTTAATTTAATTTAATTTAATTTAATTATTTTAAAATATGTAAAAAAGCGTATTGGGGCAGAGGTGATGAGAGTGACAGGCACGAGAAAGAGAAAAGAGATAAAGGGAAATTTTCAGGGGAAAAAATTGAATTATCGGGCAGAAAAAATATTGCCTTTTTATTAAAATATAAAAATTTATTGAAAAATTGAATAATAAATTTTATAAAAGCATCAAAATAACCTTATGTCAATATCTGCTTTTCCTTATTGTACCAATAATTTGTTCATTATTATTGATATGTGGTGGTTATTATGCAATTAAGAAGCCAGTGTTGAATAATTCAGTTGATTTGTCTGACATTCCCATTGATTTTAACCAGAATATCACATTTGCTTTATTTGAAATAAATGTAAGTATGTTTAATAATTTATTAAAATTTTTTATACAGGAATCTATTATTAATATCATATTGCTATCAATTACATTATGCTATTTTATATCATATTTTATTATTCTTTTTTGTGGTCGACAAATAGTCAAATATGTGGCCGTCCATGCGATGAATCAAAGGCTGAAAATGCTGAATAAGCAGTTGACTAAAAGCTTGATTATCATTGTATGATTAATCACAAATAAAATAGTTTTAATATTAATTTTTCCAAATTTTGACATATATTTCTTCAAAAATTTACATATTTACATTTTTGAAAATAAATTTTTGTGTTTTTCATTGAAAATAAATTTTTGTGTTTTTATTGAAAAATATTTTTGCATTTTTTATTAAAAATATATTTTTTTGTTTTTATTGAAAATACATTTGTTTTTAAATATAAATTTGTGATTTTTTCCTCAAGATAAATTTGTATATTCTTTTGGAAGATAAAATTACATTATAACTATTAAATTATTTAAAAATTTTAATATTAATTTAAATTATTTTCAGGCTAGTATTCCACTTGTTTTTCAAGCTATTTATGGTCTTTTTCTAATTATCTCGAAATTTATTACGACGCTCAATTTGAATGAAGGATTTTTCGTTTATTTGCTAATAAATTGGCTGCCCATTTTCAATCCGTTAGCCAGTCTTTGGACCTTTCGGCCATATCGAGATGCATTGATGTCTCCTTTCAAAAAAGCTTCAACTGTTGTTCCTTTACAATTAGCGACAACATAAATATTGATGAAAAGAAATAGTTTTAAAAAAAATTCAAAATGAACTATTGAAAAATTTTTCTAAAAAATTTATTATTTCTTATTTTTTTTCTCTTTAATAAAAATTTTTAAAATTTTAGTACTTTCCCTTTTAGATTATAAAATATTTTAAAAATGCAAATGTTGAAAATTATGCGGCAATTTTCCACTGTTAAGTTCACTTCCTGTGAATTTCTTTACAACTCACATTTTAGAGTTGCAATAAAATTAGTGAACATGTAGGGATAAAATATTCAAACTTCCCAATTTTCCAATCCGAATCCCTAGAATCTCTTAATTATTCCCCAAATCCAATCTAATTCTATTAGCCTCTCTTTAGCCTCTTTTGCAATCTCTCAATATTTCCCAAGGCTATTTAGCCAATTTTCTAGATGCTATTAAAAACTTGAATTCTGGACCGTCATAGTACCCCTAACGAGTGCGGGGCGAAAAGTTCCGCGGGCAATTTTCGAGGGAAGTCTCCGCATCCTGTTCCCCGCTTTTTCATTTCACGCTCGCGGGGAATTAATCCAAATTCTAACCCCCTACTAGATTAATTTTAGACAACGGCTAATTTAAAAATTATTAAATTCGATTCCCAAAAATACATTTTATTCCATCTAATAATATATTTTTAATTAAGGAAGTGGAATTTTAAAAAATTTATTTTTAATAATGAAAAAATTAGTAAAAAATAAAAAATTAATTAATATATAATTTTAAAATATGAATAAAAAAACGATTTAATAAATGACTTTTTTTCTTTTAATTAATTATCGGTGATTGCCAGGGCAATTTATAATTTCTTGAAATTTGTTTAATTTGTGGCTGCCTTGTCCCGGTTAGTTGAATTTGCACAGCAGTGGATTGAACAACACTTTTTCCAATCAATTTGTTGAACACAAAACGGCGAAATGTTCGAATGGCAATAATTGTGACCAGCGGATTCCAAACAGGCAGCCAACTGTTCGGCAATTGACTGTACATTTTGAATGTTTGAATTGTGGCCGCATTCCCTTGGAACACATTTGCCATAATGAATGTGTAAAAAATGAAGAGAATGGCTGGAATTAGGGCCTTAAAATGATAATTATAATTATTATAATAATTTTCATCATAGAGAATTTTCAATTTGCAAAATTTATTAAAAAATTATATAAAAAAATTAAAAATTATGAAAAAAGAATTAAAAATTATTAAAAATTATTCAAAAAAAATTTTGAAAAAAATTTTGAAAAAAATTTACAAATAAATTATATAAAAAAATTAAAAATTATGAAAAAAGAATTAAAAATTATTAAAAATTATTCAAAAAAAATTTTGAAAAAAATTTACAAAATTTTAAAAAATTATGTAAAAAAATTATTAAAAATTATGCAAAAAAAATTATTAAAAAAACTATTTAAAAATTTAAAAAAATTATATAAAAAATATTAAGTAAAAAAATGTAAAAAAAATATGCTTAAAAATTTCTATACTTTATTTGCGGAAAAATTTTTAATCCTAGGGATATATTTTACCAAAGTAAATAATAATTTATTTAATAATTTTTGCAAATTCAAATATTTATATCTACTAATTCTCGAAAAATTATAAATAAAAACCTGTGCCATCAGTGTAATTGTCAATTGAACATTCACTTCACGTTGACGTTTTAAATGATTGCCACTCAATTCTTTGACAATATGCCGTCGAATTCGCCATGCACAAAAGCAGGTGATGCTGAATGGCACCAATTGATTGCAATATTGCACTTTATCACCGAAACTTTGCCAGAAAAGTGCCTCATCCGAAACATTCTGTTTATGAAATTAAGTATAAATTTTTTTTAAAAAAAAGTTAAAAATGTAAAAATTTTTTTTTATTAATTTATGGAAAAAATAAAATTTAAACATATGAATTTTTTGTACCAACTCGATTTCCAAACTAATATTAGCTAAGTTAAGATACAATTTTATAGCTAATATAGCTAGGGGAGAGTGATATGAGTTGCAATAAATTATGAGACCAAAAAATGCAAAATAAACCAAAATCGCTAATAATTTTCACTTTTTTGGCATAGTCATTTATTTTTAATTTACCTTTTTTATAAAAAAATTATCTAGAATAAGAATTACATCATTTTCATTAGTATAAATTTAAAAATATCTAATTAATAGCCAAAATAAAAATACTGATTAAATTGGTCTCATTTTGATATTCAAATAGGCGGACAAAATAGTCTTCCTATCCCATTATTACATTTCTTCTCGACACGGCAACTTTGATAATTTGTTCTTCGTCGACATTTCCACCAATTGTAGCATTTATAATTGGCCCATTAAGAAGATGAATAAGGATTGGGTCTCGGACGAATTGCGCCATTCCAATTGGGACATATTCCGACAAAATGGCCAAATAATAACCAAAGCCGATCCAAAGCAAAATAGCGCCCAAGAATAGAAAATATTTTTCCATACTAAGCCATATATTACTGTAAAATATGATAAATTTTTTTGCCATATATTACTGTAAAATTTCATAAAATTTTTTTAAAATAATTACGATGGAATTTTGATGAATTAAAATTAAATTATTGGCATGATAAATACTGTTGATTATTATTTATATTCATTAATTATCTTAAATTTATATCTATTACAGCTAATATTGGAAAATGGTTACTTCCATAATTTAGCTTATATAGGGCTAACTAATTTTGCAAATCTCTGCTTCTAGGCAATCCATAAATTCGAGATTTACTTCATTCAATTCGGAATGGTCAATTTAATATATGAAAAAACCAATAGGAGATTGTTTTTTGAAAGCTGAACCCATTATTTAAACCAAAACCAGTTTAATTTTATCTAAGTATTAACACAGAGCTGAAATTGAAATTTTCTAAACTAAATTTACCTTTTATGAGTTGAATCAGTTTACTCTCAATTTTACCCAAGTCTAGAAGACCAAAGATTTCCTAAATCAATTTACATCAAATTTATTCCTTGAATTAGTCAAAATAAAAAAAGAGCTGCAACATATCTATTATTTTTCTCATATTTTTATCACAATTTTATGGCCATAATTTTTTCCTATCAAAGCATTATAGCTGAATCTGGTGTCTAGTTGTTTACTAATAATTTTTCTCATTTATTTTTTAAAAAGATAGGAAGTAATACCGGCAAAGAGCCAAATAACGATACAGGAATTGGGCCCCAATGCCGGCCACCATAATAGTGGAAAATGCATTTTGAATCAAGAAGATGATGAACATGGCCAATGAAGACAAATTGTTGGCAATACCAAATGGCATATTCAACACAATGATTCGATTGCCCGCATTGGATTCGAATAAAAAAATCTGAATAAAAAAAGAAGATAACGGTTGCGGGCAGGTCCTAGAATTTAGATATAAATTTAGTCTAACTTTGGCTTCCCGCCTTCTTGGCGCCGTTTATAACTTAAAATATTTAAAGCAAATTTAATATTTTATTTTCAAATTGAATAGCAGAGTTTTGGCTCTTAAATGATTTAATTTTTTTTAATTGGTAAAGAATTTATGTTATTATGCCTTTAAAATTTTTAAAATTTATTTTACATTGGAATGGAGAAATTTGTTGTGGTTTTTTTTGCATTACAACATTATTTGTGAATGAATTAAATAAAGATAATTTTTTGTTTGCTAAAAGCTTGATCTTTAATTTGATAAAAAAAATATCAAAATTGAATTGTAAAGGAAGTCAAGTTGACCCGAGATAAAGGTTGGGCGAACCCATAAATATTTGCTTTTAATAATTTAAAAAAATTATATTTCCATAATTTCACTTTAAAAAATTTAATTTATGACCGGTTCTGTAATAAATGCCATGAGCGTATAGCATATGTCGACGATGCATGTTTGCCATAGGATCAATTTCCATTTCTTCAACTCCCCGATATTACCCTTGGTTTTGAGCAGCCAAATTAGCAACAAATTTGAAGAAATGCCCAATACCAAACATATCCCGGAATTGAGTGATTGAATGAAACGCGGATTTGGACCTTGATTTTAGAAAAAAAAATAATTTAAAATATGCCAAATTTTGAAAATTTCTCGGCCATTTTGGTAAATTTGAATTTTAAAAAATACAAATAAATAAATATTTTTATATTTTTTTTATATTGATAGACCCTGGTGTTGATTAAAAATAAAAAAAATTATTCTGAATTTTCTTAAAAATATAATTTTAGAGAACTTGTTTTGGTTAATAAATAAAACAATTTTAATTAGGTCAATCTAAGAGAAAAATCCAATTTTAAAATTTTAAATACATAAAAAGAAATAAATTAATTCTAAATTTATTTAAATATAATTTTAATTTTTTAAACATACCTTGAGACATTTTCAAACAAGATGTAAATTTTGAATAATTTGAAATTTTTAATATTTTTGTTTGATTAATTCTCTTTTTTAATTTATATTTCCCGCTGATAATGAAGGATGTGTTACTGTTCTGAGGGCTTATTTTAATGGTTTTGGTTGGCATCACAGGAAGTACAAAATAATATAACACTAATAATTTAACATATTAATTTTAATTATTGTCTACCATTTTGTATTTTTTAATTATTTATAGTATATCAAACATCGTGAAGTACATTGTAAATTCTATTTAGTCGATTTTTATATAATAATAGGAATTAATTATAATTGCATCTAGAATTAGGTGGAAATATAAAATTTGCCAAAATTATTTACAACAATTAAAGATTTTTCCATATTTAAAAAAGCACTTTAAATCCGGTATCAATAATTATTACTAGATATTTTTTCTTTAAATAAATTTTATCAGTGATTTAATGAAATAATTTATAAATTAAAATTTAATTGAAATATTTGCAATGTACTTTGTGCCTTACTCATAATTATATTTTACATTAATTTGTAAAATTTTACAGAAAATATATTAAATATTTTAATTGAATACAATTTTCCACATAAATTACCTGCTCTACTACTAATTATTAAGGATTTTTTAATGTATGAATTCCATTCTTCCTTGATCATACATCGTGAAGTACATCGTACATTTTATTTGGCCGAATATTATTTTTTTAAAGAAAATAATTATAATTTTGTCTAGATTAGAGGCTAATATATCGTTTCATTGACATTAATGAAAAATGATTTAGAATAGTGAAGATTATTAATATATTTTATATTTTTAATTTATTATTTTGGATAAAAAAATATTATTAATTCTATTAGGTATTTATTCGAATTGGTTAAGTTCATGAAGATTTATGAAATTTTTTCCTGCTTTATTTCCGCTTATTTCGTAAACTTTTGTCGGCCTTTTTTGCTGAATGTAAATGAAAGGTTTATCGTTTTATTTACTAATAAATTGGCTGCCAATTTTCAATCCTTTTGTCAGCGGTCTTCGACATTTCGTCGATATCCAGATATTTTAATTTTAATTCACCCCTTTAAAAAAACAAAAACAACAATTGTTTTCAATTATAATTATTGATATTTGAGAGGTAGTACAAATTTTCAAAACAGAATAAATTTTTAAATATTGTAAATATTCTATTAGAAGCCCCCTCTCTATTTGTTGGCCCTTCTATTAAAAGCCCCCATCGAAAAATGCATGTCAAAACTAACCAATTTAGAGCTGAAATTAGGCCGAAATTAAGCATTTTTTGTTTCAAAAATTCCGAAAAGTTTCCACCTCGGAAGGTCTCTGAAATTTATAAGCCTCGGAGCTTCTAATAGAATATTTATGGTATCTTTAATTTCTAACAGATATTATTTCTAAAACAAATTGAATAGAATTAATTTCCAATTTAAATAAAAATTTTACAATATATTTTATTTTCATTCTTTACTTTTTTTCACCCTCATGAATTAATTGAAAAGATATAATTTTGAAAAAAATTATGGATAATTTATTAATTCTAAAGATGAAAATTTCCAGCTGCCTATCAATTATTTCATAGAATTGAGACATTACAAAAAATGTGCAGTCTTCAATTAATAAAAAAAAAAACTTCTGTCATCTGTAATTTTATGTTCAGACTTCAATAATTTGTAGGTTGAAAATATTTTCACTGGCAATTAATTTTTACATTGAAAAATTTATAGTGATAAAATTGGTAATCAATTGCAATTATTCAAAATTAAGTTTATTTGCATATTGCAAAGTAGGGTTGGCCCCCGTCCCCTCCCCGTCCCCGTTCCCCCCCCGTCCCCGGGCTTTTTTGCCCCCGTCCCCCGTCCCCGTCCCCGAAAATGAATATTCCCCGTCCCCGAATCCCTCCCCGTGGAGCTTCTCCCCGGCCGGGGACCCCGAAATTTCGGGGAAATTTTTTTAAAGAAATTCAACTAAAAAATCATTTTTTTTTCTCTATTTTCGTGTATGAAAATTGTTATTTTTAAGGAAAAATAATCTTCTTTTAATTTTTTTTCACTCAAATTCCTAATTTTATTAAAAATATTTCCTATATAATTTTAAAAGAGTAAGCTGGTTAATGTTAATAGATAGTACAGCATATACAGAGTTCGTTCTTCCCATTTTTAATAAAAAATTTTTAATTTCCCTTTTCATTCACATATTTGTGCTCAGGGGTAATCGAAGTCAGAGAATTCGAAAACAGTTATCCGTTTTGTCTTATTTTGCCATCTTGGTAAGATAATGCCAAATTTTATCTTTAACCAAGAAAAGGCAAAGGGAATAGGAGACCAGAGTTACCAAAATACTTACCAAATTTTTATGGAATTTGCAATATATTTTCGAGGAATTGTTTTATTTTTTTGCCTAATTTTTAATTTGCCTTATAAATGCCATATTTTTAAAAATTTCTTTAAAAAATTGATGATGTTTGTTTGGCCATTTTTCTTCCAATTTTTTACTTGCATGGCCAAATTTTGGTCTAATTTTTCGCTGCGCGGCTATTTGGGCTAAAAATTTTTTCAACAATTCTGGCTCCATACAATCACAGTTAAAAATTTGCTGTTGGCGAAGGCAAATTTAATTTCGAATAATTTTTGGTGGAAAAAAACCAAAGAAATGGAGCCATGATTGGATGATGAGCCTATTTTGGAACAAATTTCGGATGAAGAAATGGTCCGTCTTTTGTTATAAAATATTTAAAAATCATCCAATTTTATGCAATTTATTTATTTATTAAACAATCAGAAAAATTTTAGAAATAAAAAATTTTTTTGAAAGATGAAAAAAAAAATTTTTTTCAAAAAGGCAAATTCCCCGAAATTTCGGGGTCCCCGTCCCCGTCCCCGTTCCCCTCCCCGCGAAGCTCTCCCCGTCCCCGTCCCCGAAGCTTGACTCCCCGCAATTCCCCGTCCCCGAAAATCCTTCCCCGGGCGCCGGGGTCCAACCCTATTGCAAAGGCAAAAAAACCTTTAACTTCCAGATTTTATAAAATAAAATACATTTGCCATATAAATAAATATTTTAGATCATTCTAAAGATTTATTATTTAAGAGAATATAAAATAATCAAAATTTGTTAAAAGAATTTTTTATCATAAATGAAAATCGAGGTATTTTTGTTCAAGTTATAGACAAAAATTTTATTTAAAAAAGCTCCGAAAGAAAACATTAGACCAAATTGAGTCATTGGAAAAATTAAACCAAATAATGGCCCCTCAGGGATAAGTTTTAACAATAATGACCATTTGGAAAAAATTTAATAAAATGAAATTCGAATATTAAAGAAAGTACTAAAGAACACAAGAGTGAAAAAAATTGTAAATATTTAAAATAATTTTTGAAAATTGACCCTTGATTTATGGACCAATTTTTAAAAGATAGATAGGTTAATTAACTGGTATCTGAATTTTTAATTAAATATTAAACATTTTCTGATGAATGGGATTAAATTTACATATTGAATAAAAAATAGTTTCATCAAAAAATTCATTTTTCTCAACAAAATAATTTAAATCATTTGACAAAAAAATTCGCACCCATAAAAACGTGCCAAAATTGTTTTCAATAATTCAAAGCTTTTCTTGATGCATTTCGCATTTAATTCCCATACTCATTTTAAAAATACAATTTATATTTTTATATTCACTACGTAAAAAAATTTATTACATATTATAATTTTAACTTTAAAAATTAATATTTATTTAAAAATTAAAATTTTTTTGTAATATTTGCATATTGTCCATAAAGCATTCAATTATAATCTAATTACTTAATTAAATTTTAAAGAAAAATATATTAAATATTAAAATGAAATTGAATCTAATTTTCCGCATAAATTCCCTACTAATTCCCCCGCTGGGTTTTATGCTGAATTTCACCCTTCTTTGGCTTATCCTTCATCGAACACCAAAAGAAATGTGGCTCCATAGTCGGATTCTGTTGCAAACATGCATTCTGGACATTCTTTTCTTGGTTGCCATGTGCATCGGAATGCCAGTGAGATTTTCTAAATTATTAATAGTTTTGATTTGATGAATTAATAGTTTCTTAATATTAAAATACCATAAAATTATTAATAAATAATTTATTTTATATAAATTTTTAGAAAAAAAATAATAAACAATTAAAATCCAAATAATGTCTATAATATATTAACTAATATATTTACACATTATAGTATGCAACAATGATTGATGCCGATGGAAATAATGTTTTCCATTTATTTGATAGCTATTTGATTCTTTTTGACCTATTTCATCCATTTTTCAAAGATCCAGTGAATTTGTTTTTCTTGGCATTATTATGGCATTTTTTATTCGAATTAAATGTATTCGCTCTTTCTGTTCAATTTCTCCATCGTTATTTGGTCTTAAATCGTTAAAATTTATATTTAATTTTACAATTTATTTTAATAAAAATTAAATAATACATTTATAGAAGCATGAAAATAACAATAAGCCAATATATGCTTTTCCTTACGGTACCATTAATTTGTTCTTTTTTAACAATATGTGACGCATATTATATAATGAAACCATTAATGAATAATTCCGCTGATTTATCTAACATTTCCGTTGATTTGAAAGATAATACCATATTTGCAATATATGAATTTAAAGTAAGAACAGAAATTTTAATTATATTTTTTAAAAATTATAAATCATAATTCAGAATAAATTCGCAATGTTAATAAGCACAATAGCTTATTTTCTATATTATTCAATAATAATCTTTTGTGGTCGACAAATGTTCAAATATGTGGCTGCCCATGCAATGCATGTAAAATTGAAGGAGTTGAATAAACAACTGACTAAAAGCTTGATTATTATTGTAAGTTAAATTAAAAAATAAAAATTTGATAGGTTAATTATTTCTGAATTTGAATATTTTTCTCTATGTTTTTCAAAAAAATACATTTTTGTGTTTTTTATTGAAAATATATTTTTGTTTTTTATTGAAAATACATTTTTGTATTTTTTATTGAAAATATATTTTTGTTTTTTATTGAAAATACATTTTTGTATTTTTTATTGAAAATATATTTTTGAGTTTTTTATTGAAAATACATTTTTGTGTTTTTTATTGAAAATACATTTTTGTGTTTTTATTGAAAATACATTTTTGTGTTTTTTATTGAAAATACATTTTTGTTTTTTATTGAAAATAAATTTTTGTGTTTTTATTGAAAATACATTTTTGTGTTTTTTATTGAAAATACATTTTTGTGTTTTTTATTGAAAATACATTTTTGTGTTTTTTATTGAAAATGCATTTTGTGTTTTTCAATTTTCATGGAAAATAAATTTGTGTTTTTTGTGTTTTTCAATGAAAATACAATTGCGTTTTTCATTGAAAATACATTTTTGTATTTTTTATTGAAAATATATTTTTGTTTTTTATTGAAAATACATTTTTGTATTTTTTATTGAAAATACATTTTTGTTTTTTATTGAAAATACATTTTTGTGTTTTTATTGAAAATACATTTTTGTGTTTTTTATTGAAAATACATTTTTGTGTTTTTTATTGAAAATACATTTTTGTGTTTTTTATTGAAAATGCATTTTGTGTTTTTCAATTCTCATGGAAAATAAATTTGTGTTTTTTGTGTTTTTCAATGAAAATACATTTGCGTTTTTCATTGAAAATACATTTTTGTGTTTTTTATTGAAAAATACATTTTTGTTTTTTATTGAAAATACATTTTTGTATTTTTTATTTAAAATATATTTTTGTGTTTTTTATTGAAAAAACATTTTTGTGTTTTTTATTGAAAAAAACATTTTTGTGTTTTTTATTGAAAATACATTTTTGTTTTTCATTGAAAATACATTTTATGTTTTTTTTTAAAAATATATTTTTGTGTTTTTTAATTGAAAATACATTAATTTTTATTGAAAATACATTTTTGTTTTCATTGAAAATACATTTTATGTTTTTTTTAAAAAATATATTTTTGTGTTTTTTTTTTAAAAATATATTTTTGTGTTTTTTATTGAAAAAACATTTTTGTGTTTTTTATTGAAAATACATTTTTTTATCAAAATAAACTAAATTATTTAATAAATTCGAATAATAATTTAAATAATTTCAGGCCAGTTTTCCGTTTATTATTCAAACTTCTTTTGCTCTTCTTTTAATTACCTCGTTTTTTATAACGATATTGAATGTGAATGAAGGATTTTTCGTTTATTTGCTAATGAATTGGCTGCCCATTATTAATCCTTTGGCCACTCTTTGGACCTTTCGGCCATATCGAGATGTTTTGATGGCACTCTTCAAAAGAAAAACAATTGTTGTTCCATTACAAATAACAACAAAATGATGTTTGAAAAACAATTTCATCAAAACCTATAAAATTATTTAAAAACTGATTTTCTAATATTTTGAGAACTTAATGTAATTTGTAAAGTAAGCGGATTTTCCTCCAAAAATTTTAAATTTGATTTAATGCGGCGATTTATTAAAATGGAAATTAAATTTCAAATTATTTATTATGCAATGGTTACAAATTAAAATTAAATTGATACTTGAATCAAAAAGAAAATTGCTTTTTGTTAAATTAATCAAAATTGATGTGAAATCATCAAGAAGCGCAGCATCCAATTGATTATTATTAATTTCAAATTGGCTCATTCACACGAAGGATCGCTTCCGGTGCGTCTAATTTGCTGAGATTGTGCTGATGACATTCGTAGGCGTACAGATAGCGGCAATATCTGTAGAATAAAAAAATATATATTTATCTTATTATGTGTTTTAGGTAGATATTTTTACGAATTGTGTATTTTTAATAAATATAATTTTAATTTTTGATTTATTTTTAAATTGATTTTTGCCTTTTAATGCATTTTAAAGAGAAAATTTATCACAAAAAATCATTAAAAAGCAAAAAATTACCAAAAGAGTTAATTTGCCTTTTCCGAAATTAAAAATATTTTGACTGATTTTATAGAAAAATCAAAATAAGTATCTAAAAATAAAAAAACTCACTGAGAACGGAGTGTGAAAGCCGCAGAAATGAGAGAATTTGACAATTCAAGGGCTTTGGTAACATCACGCCACAATTTTTTATTGATCACTTCCACAATACCACCACATTTTACGACTGCATTGTACAACTTTAAATAAATAAGTATAATTATTTTAATTAGATAATAATGTTTTTTTTTTATAAATTTGGATACTATTAATTTGGCGAATAAATTACTGAAAATAGCGATAAAATGCTAAAAAAAGGCGAAAAGATCGTAACTGCTTAGTGATTTGTCTTGGACCCACAAACCATATACCCAATCGATAGATTTCGTCAAGACGAATCGTTTTGTATATATTTCGTCATGATTTGATCAAAAATTAAGGGATTAACATTGTACCGTTTATCGGTTTTTGGTTCAAAACTCATTAAAAAGTTATTAAATCCAAGCCAAATCATTATCAAAAGATGTGACTCGATGAGATCTATCGAATGCGTATATGGTTCAGGGGTCTTGGATAAATCTCTGAACCGTTATAAACCATTATATTCTATTCGCCAAATTAAATAGTCTATTCGCCATTTTCAGTAATTTATTCGCCATTTTAAATATTCTCCTAATAAATTTTTATTAAAAAAATTTTTATAAAAAAATTTAATTTTTTTATGTATTAGATTCCAGAATTTTTCAAGAAATTTTTCAAGAAAATCTTCATAATAAATCATCAAAATTAGTTTAATCTTTAATGTGTTTATAAATGGATACAAGAGGGTGTTTTCGAATTCCCAAATAATTTTAGAATTTCAAGATTCTCTCCTTACCTTATACAAATCCAACACTTTTTTGGCCATAATTGGAATACGGGTTACTGGTTTGCCATTTTGTGCCATGAATTGGAACCAATCGTCCAACCATTTCTTGCGCTCCGGATCATCATTGATTTCATAAAGCTTTACAAAATATTAAATGAATAAATTGGTATTTTCTTTCATCATTTTTTTCAAATTTATTTTTTTTGTAAAATTTCGCTTGAAATTTTTTTACGAATTATTCGATAATGGGAAATCCGATAATTAAATTGGCTGAGAGACAATAAATATCGGTTCAAAATCCGATTTTTGAAAAATTTAAAAATTAAAAGAAAAATTTGAAAATTAAAAGAAAAATTTTAGCTAAATCGACTCCATTAAAATAATTCTCAAGTCTATCTAACCTCCTTAAATTGTTCCTCATATGCATTATTGCAATGTTGTTGTTTTGGTGCATTGATATCATCGCTGAAAGAAAAATTTGAATAGATTTTTTGGTAATATCCAAATAATTTTAGTGTCGAAAAATTGGCATTTTTAAGCCAGTTTTAATTTCAATAAAATAGTTTTTATGGGACTATAATGCCTCTGGTCAACTCTGATGATGCTTTTTTAAATTCTATTCATTCCTAGCTTTAATCCCCATAATCATATTAATTCAATTATCTTCTAATGAATAGACGACATGGGTTTTAAAATTTTTAAATAAAAAATTAATGTTTTAATTTTAAAATAAGAAGTGAAAAAAAATAAAAATTTGCTAATAATTTTTTTTATTAAATATTCTAAAAATTTTTTGATTTACTTTTTAAATTCGACGGTCAATTTGTTGATGCCTTGCTTTAATTCGGCTGCATTCTCCAAGCTAGCTTTTAATGCCTTGATTTGTTCATTCTGCTTCTTGATCGTCAAATGGGCCTCGAAATTGGCATCGTTCAAGTTGTCTAGAATTTATAATTTTATTTCATTTTTTAATTTATTATTTTTAAATTTTTTTATTTAAATTTTTTTCTTATTTTAAATTATTATGTAGGATTCGTTTATTTTTTTTACAGCATTTTGTAATTAATTTTAAAATATCCTTGATTTTTTTGTCAATGTCAATGTCTATCGATTTGTTAGTGTCAGTTTTGTTTATAAGATTTTAGTTTCAATTAGATTTAATCGGTTTTTAACTTAAATTAAAAAGCCAACTAGAATTTCTTGTTTTAAACTGGTTTAACACTTTTAGAATAAAAATTAAACTGCAAGAATTGACATTTTCCTTTAAAAAAATCGACTATTTTTGAGCGAATAAGTGATAAATTAATCCAATAGAATATCTATGAGCTGAGATATGGCCATTGATAACAAATTAAAATCTTTACAACAATATTATTTCTGACCGATGGAAAATAAATCGACACAAAATTTTTAATATTATTGTTTAGAAGTTTTTGTAATTTCTTTCAATATTTTTTATTTCAAAAATCCTAAATTTTTATTTAATCTTTTTTTAAAAATTAAATTTTAATAATTTTATTTTCCAAAAATAATTTCCTTCAACTCACCAATCTTCATTTCCATTTCAGCTTTTTCCGCTAGGTATTTTTTCTTCAAAAGCGGAATTTCCGTCTTCATTTGGGCTTCGGCATCGGCCAATGCCGCCGACAGATGATCGATTTCGAATTGTTTGTTCTTTCGCAAATTCTCAATCTCCTCTACTTTCTCTTGCAAACGGCGTTCCATTTCAATGCGCAATGCTTGCAATTCGGCCAGAGTCCGATTTTCGGCATCACGGCGAGCGGCATCCGCTTCCTGGAATAAAAATTAATTTAAGAAATTTAATGAGATATGTTTGAAGGCCTCATATTCAGCCAGTTTTTGCATCATCTTTGCATTCGTCTCCTGTGCCTTCTCCAAATCCTCATTCAGCACTTCGACCTAAGAATGTGGGAATTTTATGAATTTTTTCAATCTTTTGATGGTTACATCGGATTGCAATAAACATTTGGCCTTCTCCAATCCGGCAATTTTCTGGAGCAAAATTTCGGTCTCCGTCTCATATTCCGCCTGTTTTTTCATCATTTCCTTGCGCAAATTCTATAGAAATGTTTATCAAAAAATGTAATTATATGTTTTTTTGGGTGTCCTTTTTTGAGATAGGATAAGTAAAGATCCAAACCCTCTATGCGTCATTACTCAATACTCATTAAGATAAATGTTAGAGTCATACAGGGATACAAGAAATGATACTATCCCCATAATCCTATGAATGGCTAATTTGATTTGACCTTAAAGCTACATTCATACAAATGAATCCAATGCATTAGCTCCAAAAGAAGGATTTTTGATTAGGTTGAAAAAATTTTTTCTAATCGTCCAAAAAATTACTTTTTTTACCAAAAAATAGAGCAGACTTTACTGAATTAGATAGTAAAATTATAAAAATTTTTTTATCTTTTATAAAATTTTTAGAAATTTTGGAGCCAACGATTCAAATGGAATTGAATTGACTCAGCCGTTAGCTCCGAAATTTTTAATGATTTTTCCAATCGTCAGAAAATTTTAAAATAATGCTATCCAATACAGTAATTCTGCTCTATTTTTTGATATATTTTTTTGGACTACTAGAAAATTTTTTTGAATGTACTTAAAAATCCTACTCCTCTGATCAGAGTCAACATGTTAGCTCACCTTTTTGATTTTTCCCTAAACAAAATCCTCTGATGACCCATAGGGTGGACAATTTAATCACACCTTAATAAGCGCGTACAATCGATAATTATTTTCCCCTAGCTAGAATCCGGGTATGCGACGGTTTGTGGCGGGCCGGTTTGTGGCGAACTAGTTTTTGCTTTATAACTCATCTTAATCTGAACCGTTTTGGAATGTTTTTATATTCATTTGATAGAGCAATGTATTATCTATCGAATGATATAAAAATCATTTTATATTATACAAAATAAAGAAAGTTATGCGCTATTGAATAAAAGTGGGCAAAATGGTGTCAATTTTGAAGGTTTTTGATTTATAAAAAATGTGAAAATATGTTTTATAATTTGATTTTTATATGGGCTGATAGAGAATTTTTTCTCTATTCAATGATATAAAAAACATTCGAAAACATTTATTACGCGCTGAGCTATTAGCTTTCGCCACAAACCGGCCGCGCCACAAAACGTCCCGCTCCGTAGAATCCTATGCTGCCCCTATCCCTATCCCTAGCAGAATGAAAATAGTTTGTATGCGCTTAGGTTTGGTTTGACTCAGGACAATTCACTTTTTTCTGTTGCTAAAAAGTAGAACCCAAATCATATAAGTACCCCAAAAAAAGATGTAATAAGAATGAACCACTATTAACAAAAATTTGTATATGGCAAAAACGATAAAAAAAATATTGTTTATTATTTACCTTTTCAATTTTTTGGCTCATTTCCAATTTTGAAGCCAATCGAATGTTCAGCATCTCCTTTTTGAGTAGCAAAACTTCGTTCTGAAAATTTTATAATTTTAAAGAATTGAAATTTATATTTTTAATAACATTTTAATTTTTTAAAAATTAATTAAAATTTCTTCTTAACAAATTTTTTAAAAAATTACCTCAAGTTTGCGAATTTTTTCTCGGTCATTTCCTTCATCGTCGATCATGTTATCAACCAATATGAAATCGGACAAATCCATCTCAAAAATTAATTTCCTTTTAATATGTCCTTTTTAGGGAATATTCTAAAAAATAAATCGAAAATATTATAAAATTAATTATTTTTGGATGAAGGTGAACGAAAAGGAATATGAAAGTGGTTGCTGCTGGGACATTTGAGCGTCGTTTTGTCTTTTGGGGGCCATTGTTGACCAATGACCTCACAATTTTGTGACACTGAGGGAGGCAAACATTCATCGCTGACCATTCTCCCTACATTCTTTGCCCACACCATTCGTATTTAATTTATTTGGCTTGGCTTTTTATTGACTAATTACAAAGTTATTTTTTTTCGATTTAATGAGGCAAAAATAAAAAGGAATTTGATTTGGTTAAATTTATATAATTTTATGGGAAAATTTAAAAGATATATTTTAATAATTAACTTAAATACCAACTGAAAACAAATATTTTCATCGGTCTTTCGCATTAATAAATGTCAATATAATCTTCTAAGAATTCTAAAGCAATAAGCTCATTTGATTTGATTTTGCATGGTCGATTAATCGACGTGATTACTTTTTTGCGCCGCCACATTTGCGCTGCCAATGTTGTAACTAGAGTAGGGCTAGGAATAGGGGCTAAGTTAGGGCTTGCATGGGTTTAGAGCTAGGGTTTAGGCTTTAGGGCTAGGTAGGGTTAGGATTAGGAATCGGATCTAATTCGGGTAAGAACTGTTTAATTTTTGAAAATCTGTTTAAAAAATTTAAATTTCACTTGCTCATAATTATTAGGTGAAACTCTTGATTTTAAATTTGTGGCGAAATTTGCGTCCCCAAATTTTGCGGCACTAAATAAAAACGAAATTTGCCGCCCTACCGAAAAACATTAACATACATATAGCGATAGCATAGTGAAATTTAGGGTCGTTTTTAAGACTCAGAGGATGGGTCTTAACTCTTAGATTAAGGCTAAGCTCCGGATAAGAGTTGGACAAAGTCGGTTTTCGGTTTAAGAAAATCGATGAAATTTCAAACCGAAATTGGGAAATTTTACTATTTTAAACCGATAATATGAGAAACCGAATTTTTTTCCAAAACCGAAAACCGGATTTTACCAAAATTCCCGTTTAAAACCGACTTTATCAAATTCTATTCCGGAACTCGGAGGATGCCTAATAGACTACAAATTCATTTTTGTTGAGAGCCGTAAAATTCGGGGCTGCAAATTTTGCTTAACCGATTTAAAACTGAAAAAACTATATGGAATTAATGAATCGATAGAGCCATAGAATTGTATGATGACAATTAAAATATGCTGAAATCAAAATCTCTCAAAAAAAAACAAGAAAAATTGTAACACTTAATTTATCGAAATAATTATTGATCTAATATAATTGAGATAGAAAAATTGCCAAAATAAAATATAAGCATCAAATATCGCGATTATCTCCGATATTAATTTAATCAAGCTGAGCTGGAGAACCTCTTTTTCTTCTCCTTTGTACGGCATAATCAATCGAGCACATTCTTGAGTGCCTGAAAATATAGGAAAATCTTTTAATAGGATTTATTATTTAATTGGCCGTAAAAAACATAGAATTAAGAATTCAGAAGTTAATTCTAGGCTATCAAAATTACATTCAATTGATAGATCTTTTAAAAATGAATTGATGGTTTATAATTTACAATGGTTTGACAAAGTATAAAACGATTTAAAATTTTGGTTTTGGCCCAAAACTAATATAAAATTGGTTCAAAATAAGCCAAACCATAATCAGGATGTTATTGGCGTTCTTTTATGATTGTTTATAAAGCCTGTCGTACAGTCGATCGTGCTCGCGCTCGGGGTTTTCTCTTGAGCCCGAGCTCGAAAAAAGACTGTATGGACATCAACAAACCCGAGCTCGAGCTCCAAGCGCGGGCTCCGAGCACAAGCGATTCAAAAATTCACAAAAAAATTATAAGCAAAAAAAGCAAAAAAAAAACCGATTTCTCGGCAAAAAAACATTTTCTCTTTTATAAAAATGGGCAATGCCAACATTTGCCAAATGTGGTCTATCCCAATTGTAAATGCTGGCATTGGGCTTACAAAGATTGAAAATTGTGCTTAGAATTTATTACAGCAAATAAAATTAAGCATTTTTGAAGTTTTTTTCCTTCTGACTGGATAAATTTTAATATTGAATTTTATTTTTGTAAACCTTCTTCATTAGTAAAAACATGATTGATTTAAAAAGTTAAACGGACTAATTGATTGGAAGCTAGTTGGATGCACAAGCTACAATTATGCCAGACAAATAATTCATTTAATGTATGGTTGATCGAGATCAAGAGAAACGAATGCAATGTTTAATAAAATTAACTGTTGATCTTAATTCTTAATTAAGAATTTTATTTTAACCATAAATTAGTTAATTGCTTTAAAAAAAATTTTTTGAGCGAAAATTTGCACAGCTTATCCATCAGATTTTAATTTAATTTCCATTAAATTTTAATTGAAATTAGCCAAATCAGACGTAGAGGATTTTAATTACGGATGAACTATTATAATTAAAAAAAATATTATAATGGTTGCCTTCAATTTGAATATTTGCCTAGGTGTTAAATTAAAAGAAACTTTGGAAGTATATAAAAATGCCACAAAAATGAAAGAGGGTGATTATTAATAAAAAAAAAATTAACAAAAATGCAAAAAATAATTAATTTCATCATTTTCACCATTTTAATGGCAAATTCTTTGGTAAGTAAATTTGGAAAAAAAATTATAGTTTATAATTATTAGGGCCCGGATTTTTATTGATATCAATATTTTTCTTGCGAACTTAAAATAGCTTTAAACCAACATAAAACAACTTTTTATCATAGTTTTAGTTAATTTGCATGCACTTTTATGTCAATATTGATCAATATTTTGGCATTTTTTGGTCGTCAATATTTATGTCAATATTTTGACATTTTTGACAATTTTTGGTCAATATTTTCAAATTTTTGAAGAATTTTTAATATATTTTAGAGTTTTTAAGAAAAAAATTGAAAATTTTTTGGAAAATTTTTCAAATTTTTGAAAAAATTAACAAAATTGATTTGTCATTTTTTGAAAATTTTATTAATGTTTATAAAAAATGTAGTAAATGAAATTTTTAAAATTTCTGAATAAAAAACATCGAAATTTGAATAAGTTGTGATTGCGAGTTAGAGAAAAATTGTTTTTTTTGAAATTTTTGATATTTAAAAAATTTTCATCAATATTCCATCAATATTTTGCATATTTTTGGCCATTTATATCAATATTTTAATACTTTTATGTCAATATTTTATGCCTATATTTCGAGATTCTATATCAATAAAAATCCGGGCCCTAATAATTATTATATAATTGCTATTAAATTAACTGCATTTTTTGAGAATCCATAATATTAGAGGACAAATAAAGCATCTTTTTTTGTTGAAATTGTGGCGTAATTTTTTGATTAATAAAGTACATGAAACTGAAAAATAAAGATATTGTGGGTTAAAATTAAGATTTTCCTTTTAAGCAAATAAAAATGATAAGAATTTTAATTTACTTTTTTATCTTTTAAAAATTATTACAGTGAAAAATGTGCTAAGAATTTAAGCCAAAAATGGCCTTCAAGGAGAATTTAAGCCAAAAATGGCCTTCAAGGAGAAATTAAGCCAAAAATGGCCTTCAAGGAGAAATTAAGCCAAAAATGGCCTTCAAGGAGAATTTAAGCCAAAAATGGCCTTCAAGAAGAAATTAAGCCAAAAATGGCCTTCAAGGAGAATTTAAGCCAAAAATGGCCTTCAAGGAGAAATTAAGCCAAAAATGGCCTTCAAGAAGAAATTAAGCCAAAAATGGCCTTCAAGGAGAATTTAAGCCAAAAATGGCCTTCAAGGAGAATTTAAGCCAAAAATGGCCTTCAAGGAGAAATTAAGCCAAAAATGGCCTTCAAGGAGAAATTAAGCCAAAAATGGCCTTCAAGGAGAAATTAAGCCAAAAATGGCCTTCAAGGAGAAATTAAGCCAAAAATGGCCTTCAAGGAGAAATTAAGCCAAAAATGGCCTTCAAGGAGAAATTAAGCCAAAAATGGCCTTCAAGGAGAAATTAAGCCAAAAATGGCCTTCAAGGAGAAATTAAGCCAAAAATGGCCTTCAAGGAGAAATTAAGCCAAAAATGGCCTTCAAGAAGAAATTAAGCCAAAAATGGCCTTCAAGGAGAAATTAAGCCAAAAATGGCCTTCAAGGAGAAATTAAGCCAAAAATGGCCTTCAAGAAGAAATTAAGCCAAAAATGGCCTTCAAGGAGGATTTAAGCCAAAAATGGCCTTCAAGGAGGATTTAAGCCAAAAATGGCCTTCAAGGAGAAATTAAGCCAAAAATGGCCTTCAAGAAGAAATTAAGCCAAAAATGGCCTTCAAGGAGAAATTAAGCCAAAAATGGCCTTCAAGGAGAAATTAAGCCAAAAATGGCCTTCAAGGAGAAATTAAGCCAAAAATGGCCTTCAAGGAGAAATTAAGCCAAAAATGGCCTTCAAGGAGAAATTAAGCCAAAAATGGCCTTCAAGGAGAAATTAAGCCAAAAATGGCCTTCAAGGAGAAATTAAGCCAAAAATGGCCTTCAAGGAGAAATTAAGCCAAAAATGGCCTTCAAGGAGAAATTAAGCCAAAAATGGCCTTCAAGGAGAAATTAAGCCAAAAATGGCCTTCAAGGAGAAATTAAGCCAAAAATGGCCTTCAAGGAGAAATTAAGCCAAAAATGGCCTTCAAGGAGAAATTAAGCCAAAAATGGCCTTCAAGGAGAAATTAAGCCAAAAATGGCCTTCAAGGAGAATTTAAGCCAAAAATGGCCTTCAAGGAGAATTTAAGCCAAAAATGGCCTTCAAGGAGAAATTAAGCCAAAAATGGCCTTCAAGGAGAATTTAAGCCAAAAATGGCCTTCAAGGAGAAATTAAGCCAAAAATGGCCTTCAAGGAGAAATTAAGCCAAAAATGGCCTTCAAGAAGAAATTAAGCCAAAAATGGCCTTCAAGGAGAAATTAAGCCAAAAATGGCCTTCAAGGAGAATTTAAGCCAAAAATGGCCTTCAAGGAGAAATTAAGCCAAAAATGGCCTTCAAGGAGAAATTAAGCCAAAAATGGCCTTCAAGGAGAAATTAAGCCAAAAATGGCCTTCAAGGAGAAATTAAGCCAAAAATGGCCTTCAAGGAGAAATTAAGCCAAAAATGGCCTTCAAGAAGAAATTAAGCCAAAAATGGCCTTCAAGGAGAAATTAAGCCAAAAATGGCCTTCAAGGAGAAATTAAGCCAAAAATGGCCTTCAAGGAGAATTTAAGCCAAAAATGGCCTTCAAGGAGAAATTAAGCCAAAAATGGCCTTCAAGAAGAAATTAAGCCAAAAATGGCCTTCAAGGAGAATTTAAGCCAAAAATGGCCTTCAAGGAGAATTTAAGCCAAAAATGGCCTTCAAGGAGAAATTAAGCCAAAAATGGCCTTCAAGGAGGATTTAAGCCAAAAATGGCCTTCAAGAAGAAATTAAGCCAAAAATGGCCTTCAAGGAGAATTTAAGCCAAAAATGGCCTTCAAGGAGAATTTAAGCCAAAAATGGCCTTCAAGGAGAAATTAAGCCAAAAATGGCCTTCAAGGAGAAATTAAGCCAAAAATGGCCTTCAAGGAGAAATTAAGCCAAAAATGGCCTTCAAGAAGAAATTAAGCCAAAAATGGCCTTCAAGGAGAAATTAAGCCAAAAATGGCCTTCAAGGAGAAATTAAGCCAAAAATGGCCTTCAAGGAGGATTTAAGCCAAAAATGGCCTTCAAGGAGGATTTAAGCCAAAAATGGCCTTCAAGGAGAAATTAAGCCAAAAATGGCCTTCAAGAAGAAATTAAGCCAAAAATGGCCTTCAAGGAGAATTTAAGCCAAAAATGGCCTTCAAGGAGAATTTAAGCCAAAAATGGCCTTCAAGGAGAAATGAAGCCAAAAATGGCCTTCAAGGAGAAATTAAGCCAAAAATGGCCTTCAAGGAGAAATTAAGCCAAAAATGGCCTTCAAGGAGAAATTAAGCCAAAAATGGCCTTCAAGAAGAAATTAAGCCAAAAATGGCCTTCAAGGAGAAATTAAGCCAAAAATGGCCTTCAAGGAGAAATTAAGCCAAAAATGGCCTTCAAGAAGAAATTAAGCCAAAAATGGCCTTCAAGAAGAAATTAAGCCAAAAATGGCCTTCAAGGAGAAATTAAGCCAAAAATGGCCTTCAAGGAGAAATTAAGCCAAAAATGGCCTTCAAGGAGAATTTAAGCCAAAAATGGCCTTCAAGGAGAAATTAAGCCAAAAGGCCTTCAAGGAGAAATTAAGCCAAAAATGGCCTTCAAGGAGAATTTAAGCCAAAAATGGCCTTCAAGAAGAAATTAAGCCAAAAATGGCCTTCAAGGAGAATTTAAGCCAAAAATGGCCTTCAAGGAGAAATTAAGCCAAAAATGGCCTTCAAGAAGAAATTAAGCCAAAAATGGCCTTCAAGGAGAATTTAAGCCAAAAATGGCCTTCAAGGAGAATTTAAGCCAAAAATGGCCTTCAAGGAGAAATTAAGCCAAAAATGGCCTTCAAGGAGAAATTAAGCCAAAAATGGCCTTCAAGGAGAAATTAAGCCAAAAATGGCCTTCAAGGAGAAATTAAGCCAAAAATGGCCTTCAAGGAGAAATTAAGCCAAAAATGGCCTTCAAGGAGAAATTAAGCCAAAAATGGCCTTCAAGGAGAAATTAAGCCAAAAATGGGCTTCAAGGAGAAATTAAGCCAAAAATGGCCTTCAAGAAGAAATTAAGCCAAAAATGGCCTTCAAGGAGAAATTAAGCCAAAAATGGCCTTCAAGGAGAAATTAAGCCAAAAATGGCCTTCAAGAAGAAATTAAGCCAAAAATGGCCTTCAAGAAGAAATTAAGCCAAAAATGGCCTTCAAGGAGAAATTAAGCCAAAAATGGCCTTCAAGGAGAAATTAAGCCAAAAATGGCCTTCAAGAAGAAATTAAGCCAAAAATGGCCTTCAAGAAGAAATTAAGCCAAAAATGGCCTTCAAGGAGAAATTAAGCCAAAAATGGCCTTCAAGGAGAAATTAAGCCAAAAATGGCCTTCAAGGAGAAATTAAGCCAAAAATGGCCTTCAAGGAGAAATTAAGCCAAAAATGGCCTTCAAGGAGAAATTAAGCCAAAAATGGCCTTCAAGGAGAAATTAAGCCAAAAATGGCCTTCAAGGAGGATTTAAGCCAAAAATGGCCTTCAAGGAGAAATTAAGCCAAAAATGGCCTTCAAGGAGGATTTAAGCCAAAAATGGCCTTCAAGGAGAATTTAAGCCAAAAATGGCCTTCAAGGAGAATTTAAGCCAAAAATGGCCTTCAAGGAGAAATTAAGCCAAAAATGGCCTTCAAGAAGAAATTAAGCCAAAAATGGCCTTCAAGGAGAAATTAAGCCAAAAATGGCCTTCAAGGAGAAATTAAGCCAAAAATGGCCTTCAAGGAGAAATTAAGCCAAAAATGGCCTTCAAGGAGAAATTAAGCCAAAAATGGCCTTCAAGGAGAAATTAAGCCAAAAATGGCCTTCAAGGAGAAATTAAGCCAAAAATGGCCTTCAAGGAGAAATTAAGCCAAAAATGGCCTTCAAGGAGAAATTAAGCCAAAAATGGCCTTCAAGGAGAAATTAAGCCAAAAATGGCCTTCAAGGAGAAATTAAGCCAAAAATGGCCTTCAAGGAGAAATTAAGCCAAAAATGGCCTTCAAGGAGAAATTAAGCCAAAAATGGCCTTCAAGAAGAAATTAAGCCAAAAATGGCCTTCAAGGAGAAATTAAGCCAAAAATGGCCTTCAAGAAGAAATTAAGCCAAAAATGGCCTTCAAGGAGAAATTAAGCCAAAAATGGCCTTCAAGGAGAAATTAAGCCAAAAATGGCCTTCAAGGAGGATTTAAGCCAAAAATGGCCTTCAAGGAGGATTTAAGCCAAAAATGGCCTTCAAGGAGAATTTAAGCCAAAAATGGCCTTCAAGGAGAATTTAAGCCAAAAATGGCCTTCAAGGAGAAATTAAGCCAAAAATGGCCTTCAAGAAGAAATTAAGCCAAAAATGGCCTTCAAGGAGAATTTAAGCCAAAAATGGCCTTCAAGGAGAATTTAAGCCAAAAATGGCCTTCAAGGAGAAATTAAGCCAAAAATGGCCTTCAAGGAGAAATTAAGCCAAAAATGGCCTTCAAGGAGAAATTAAGCCAAAAATGGCCTTCAAGGAGAAATTAAGCCAAAAATGGCCTTCAAGGAGAAATTAAGCCAAAAATGGCCTTCAAGGAGAAATTAAGCCAAAAATGGCCTTCAAGGAGAAATTAAGCCAAAAATGGCCTTCAAGGAGAAATTAAGCCAAAAATGGCCTTCAAGGAGAAATTAAGCCAAAAATGGCCTTCAAGAAGAAATTAAGCCAAAAATGGCCTTCAAGGAGAAATTAAGCCAAAAATGGCCTTCAAGGAGAAATTAAGCCAAAAATGGCCTTCAAGAAGAAATTAAGCCAAAAATGGCCTTCAAGAAGAAATTAAGCCAAAAATGGCCTTCAAGGAGAAATTAAGCCAAAAATGGCCTTCAAGGAGAAATTAAGCCAAAAATGGCCTTCAAGGAGAAATTAAGCCAAAAATGGCCTTCAAGGAGAAATTAAGCCAAAAATGGCCTTCAAGGAGAAATTAAGCCAAAAATGGCCTTCAAGGAGAAATTAAGCCAAAAATGGCCTTCAAGGAGAAATTAAGCCAAAAATGGCCTTCAAGGAGAAATTAAGCCAAAAATGGCCTTCAAGGAGAAATTAAGCCAAAAATGGCCTTCAAGGAGAAATTAAGCCAAAAATGGCCTTCAAGGAGAAATTAAGCCAAAAATGGCCTTCAAGAAGAAATTAAGCCAAAAATGGCCTTCAAGGAGAAATTAAGCCAAAAATGGCCTTCAAGGAGAAATTAAGCCAAAAATGGCCTTCAAGGAGAAATTAAGCCAAAAATGGCCTTCAAGGAGAAATTAAGCCAAAAATGGCCTTCAAGGAGAAATTAAGCCAAAAATGGCCTTCAAGGAGAAATTAAGCCAAAAATGGCCTTCAAGGAGAAATTAAACCAAAAATGGCCTTCAAGGAGAAATTAAGCCAAAAATGGCCTTCAAGGAGAAATTAAGCCAAAAATGGCCTTCAAGGAGAAATTAAGCCAAAAATGGCCTTCAAGAAGAAATTAAGCCAAAAATGGCCTTCAAGGAGAAATTAAGCCAAAAATGGCCTTCAAGGAGAATTTAAGCCAAAAATGGCCTTCAAGGAGGATTTAAGCCAAAAATGGCCTTCAAGGAGAATTTAAGCCAAAAATGGCCTTTAAGGAGAAATTAAGCCAAAAATGGCCTTCAAGGAGAAATTAAGCCAAAAATGGCCTTCAAGAAGAAATTAAGCCAAAAATGGCCTTCAAGGAGGATTTAAGCCAAAAATGGCCTTCAAGGAGAATTTAAGCCAAAAATGGCCTTCAAGGAGAAATTAAGCCAAAAATGGCCTTCAAGGAGAAATTAAGCCAAAAATGGCCTTCAAGGAGAAATTAAGCCAAAAATGGCCTTCAAGGAGAAATTAAGCCAAAAATGGCCTTCAAGGAGAAATTAAGCCAAAAATGGCCTTCAAGGAGAAATTAAGCCAAAAATGGCCTTCAAGGAGAAATTAAGCCAAAAATGGCCTTCAAGGAGAAATTAAGCCAAAAATGGCCTTCAAGGAGAAATTAAGCCAAAAATGGCCTTCAAGGAGGATTTAAGCCAAAAATGGCCTTCAAGGAGAATTTAAGCCAAAAATGGCCTTCAAGGAGAAATTAAGCCAAAAATGGCCTTCAAGGAGAAATTAAGCCAAAAATGGCCTTCAAGGAGAAATTAAGCCAAAAATGGCCTTCAAGGAGAAATTAAGCCAAAAATGGCCTTCAAGGAGAAATTAAGCCAAAAATGGCCTTCAAGGAGAAATTAAGCCAAAAATGGCCTTCAAGGAGAAATTAAGCCAAAAATGGCCTTCAAGGAGAAATTAAGCCAAAAATGGCCTTCAAGGAGAAATTAAGCCAAAAATGGCCTTCAAGGAGAAATTAAGCCAAAAATGGCCTTCAAGGAGAAATTAAGCCAAAAATGGCCTTCAAGGAGAAATTAAGCCAAAAATGGCCTTCAAGGAGAAATTAAGCCAAAAATGGCCTTCAAGGAGAAATTAAGCCAAAAATGGCCTTCAAGGAGAAATTAAGCCAAAAATGGCCTTCAAGGAGAAATTAAGCCAAAAATGGCCTTCAAGAAGAAATTAAGCCAAAAATGGCCTTCAAGGAGAAATTAAGCCAAAAATGGCCTTCAAGGAGAATTTAAGCCAAAAATGGCCTTCAAGGAGGATTTAAGCCAAAAATGGCCTTCAAGGAGAATTTAAGCCAAAAATGGCCTTTAAGGAGAAATTAAGCCAAAAATGGCCTTCAAGGAGAAATTAAGCCAAAAATGGCCTTCAAGAAGAAATTAAGCCAAAAATGGCCTTCAAGGAGGATTTAAGCCAAAAATGGCCTTCAAGGAGAATTTAAGCCAAAAATGGCCTTCAAGGAGAAATTAAGCCAAAAATGGCCTTCAAGGAGAAATTAAGCCAAAAATGGCCTTCAAGGAGAAATTAAGCCAAAAATGGCCTTCAAGGAGAAATTAAGCCAAAAATGGCCTTCAAGGAGAAATTAAGCCAAAAATGGCCTTCAAGGAGAAATTAAGCCAAAAATGGCCTTCAAGGAGAAATTAAGCCAAAAATGGCCTTCAAGGAGAAATTAAGCCAAAAATGGCCTTCAAGGAGAAATTAAGCCAAAAATGGCCTTCAAGGAGGATTTAAGCCAAAAATGGCCTTCAAGGAGAATTTAAGCCAAAAATGGCCTTCAAGGAGAAATTAAGCCAAAAATGGCCTTCAAGGAGAAATTAAGCCAAAAATGGCCTTCAAGGAGAAATTAAGCCAAAAATGGCCTTCAAGGAGAAATTAAGCCAAAAATGGCCTTCAAGGAGAAATTAAGCCAAAAATGGCCTTCAAGGAGAAATTAAGCCAAAAATGGCCTTCAAGGAGAAATTAAGCCAAAAATGGCCTTCAAGGAGAAATTAAGCCAAAAATGGCCTTCAAGGAGAATTTAAGCCAAAAATGGCCTTCAAGGAGAATTTAAGCCAAAAATGGCCTTCAAGGAGAAATTAAGCCAAAAATGGCCTTCAAGGAGAAATTAAGCCAAAAATGGCCTTCAAGGAGGATTTAAGCCAAAAATGGCCTTCAAGGAGAATTTAAGCCAAAAATGGCCTTCAAGGAGGATTTAAGCCAAAAATGGCCTTCAAGGAGAAATTAAGCCAAAAATGGCCTTCAAGGAGAAATTAAGCCAAAAATGGCCTTCAAGGAGAAATTAAGCCAAAAATGGCCTTCAAGGAGAAATTAAGCCAAAAATGGCCTTCAAGGAGAAATTAAGCCAAAAATGGCCTTCAAGGAGAAATTAAGCCAAAAATGGCCTTCAAGGAGAAATTAAGCCAAAAATGGCCTTCAAGGAGAAATTAAGCCAAAAATGGCCTTCAAGGAGAAATTAAGCCAAAAATGGCCTTCAAGGAGAAATTAAGCCAAAAATGGCCTTCAAGGAGGATTTAAGCCAAAAATGGCCTTCAAGGAGAATTTAAGCCAAAAATGGCCTTTAAGGAGAAATTAAGCCAAAAATGGCCTTCAAGGAGAAATTAAGCCAAAAATGGCCTTCAAGAAGAAATTAAGCCAAAAATGGCCTTCAAGGAGAAATTAAGCCAAAAATGGCCTTCAAGGAGGATTTAAGCCAAAAATGGCCTTCAAGGAGGATTTAAGCCAAAAATGGCCTTCAAGGAGAATTTAAGCCAAAAATGGCCTTCAAGGAGAAATTAAGCCAAAAATGGCCTTCAAGGAGAAATTAAGCCAAAAATGGCCTTCAAGGAGAAATTAAGCCAAAAATGGCCTTCAAGGAGAAATTAAGCCAAAAATGGCCTTCAAGGAGGATTTAAGCCAAAAATGGCCTTCAAGGAGAATTTAAGCCAAAAATGGCCTTCAAGGAGAATTTAAGCCAAAAATGACACTCAAGATTTAAGCGAATAACAAATACATTTTAATTTCAAACAATTAACCGCTCAAATAAAATAAACAAATCTTTATATAAAATAAATCTCTGACTTTGCAATATCGTCTTAAAATTATTCTCACAGAAAATTTTCGCCGAATTCTCCACCATCACCAATGGCTCTAATGAAATGGAGGATGGAAATAAAGCATTGTTTGCTGATGCCGGCCTCAAATCCAAATTGCTTTTTGAACGTTTTATGGGTATTATAAATATTCTCATTATACAAATTATTAAATTTTATTTTAAACAATTTTGATTTTCTTTCATAAAATTAAAATAATTTTTGATATAAATTTTTTTGTCTCATTTAATGAAATTAAAAAAGGACCCAATTATTAGATTTATGAATTATTATTGTATCTATTAGATTTGATGATTAATTCAAAATATTGATTAAAATGGCCAAAATTTAAAAAAAAAAGCCTAAAATATTGACATAATAGTAAATATTAATGATCGAAAAAGGCAAAATATTTAACTTATTGATATAAAGTCAATGAAAATCTTTTTAACTTATTGATATAAAAGACAATGAAAATCAATAAAAGCAATGAAAAAAACATTGAATTTAAAACTATTTTAGGCTCGCAATAAAATATGGGAAATATTGAAAATGTCGAAAAGTTTATAACGGTTTTGTGGTTTGCCCAAAATTCATAAACCATATACCATTGGATAGAGCTCGTCAAGATGCTTCGATTGGTATATAATTTGCCATGGTTTAATTGGTTTTGAACCAAACCCCTTTGATGGTTTTAATGGTTTAAAATCCTTAATTTTTGATCAAACCAGAACAAAATATATACCATTCGACGCGCCTTGACGAGATCTATCGATTGGATATAAAGTTTGGGGTCTAGGATTAACCCCTGAACCATTATAATCTTTTCGCCATTTTCAATACTGTTTTCGCCATTTTCAATGTTTTTTTCGCCAAATTAAATTCATCCTTAAAATATTGGAAATCAATATAAATCTGATCCTTTAGTAAAATACATTAAAATAATAAAATTTGCTCATTCATAAATTATTATAATTTAATAATGAAAATTGTAGTAAATGAGAAAAAATGTCGTCTGGAACATCGATGGAGTTGTGGGCCAACACCAAACACAACTGAATTATCAACACTTGAAAAATTATCATGCCAAGTGGCACGCGCATTTTGCCCAAAGACCAAAAGTACATAATAAAAATCGATAATATATGTTTTTACGTGGGGCTTAATTCTTCCTCTTATTTGGCTGAATTTAGCCTCTAATTTTGCGAAAAATGGTTTTTTGGCTATAATTTGGCCAAATTTTTATCTGTCAAAAGTATAATATACCATTCGATAGCCCACAAAAAAATCTATTAAATGAAGTTTAGATCACTTAAATTGGCTCATTGGCCACAGAGTTATGGCCAAAAAAACACATTATCACAAAAATGGCCATAACTCAACTAAATTTTGTCCAAGCCCATAGCCTCTACATATCCTAATCCCATGCCGCCCCTAACCTAACCCTAACCCTAACCCTAGCCCCTAAAAAGTTTTCTAAGGAAAAACAAAAATAGTCAAATTAGAGGCTAATTTCAGCCCAATTAGAGGAAGAATATTATAAATTTATAATAACAATTTTGAACAGATGCTGTAAATGAATGTTGTGTGGTGCATGATGCATGCTATGGAGAAAAAAAGGGCCAAAAGAATTGTGATGACCATTTGTGCCAATGCCTTTCTGTATAATATTATTATTATTTGTTACGGTCCTTTTCAGATTTTGGCCTTTTCCGGGAAAAGAGCATACATAGGCTTTTAGCCTACCGATTTTGGAAATCTCGGTTTCATCGGCAACATAGAAGCTGGAAAATTGGCTCATTCGATTCGGCATGGTCGATTTTTAGTCTATGTTAAGATCGTTATTAAGTGGTAACCAAAAATTAGTAACCAAAACCTGTTTGGGTTTAAACAACTCTTCAGTTTACTAAAACACGTTTAGAATGGTTTGAAATTGAAATTTCATAGGTTAAATCGACCATGCCGAATCGAATGAGCCTTGTAGAAAATAATAGTATTCTACGTTGTTGGCCCAAAAAGGGAATAATTCGACTGTTGGTGGTTCTTTACTTTATTAAGGCAAATTAAATATAAAACGGCAATTAAATGTTTGAAAGAAATGTTTGTACTGATGTTCTGGTTAAAGCTGGTGTCTGATTGACTTGTGGTTGATGGTTGATAAAATGTACAAAAATGGAATTTTTTAAATAGGTCCAAATTTCATCATGCTTATTCTTTTCATCATGCATATTCTTCATCTCAATCTCAATCCACGAATGTCAGCCACAGCCCAAAGTCCCGCATTCCACGTCCATTCTTCCTCTCGCCCCCCGATCCATGCTCACCGAATTGCCAATAGGCAAAGGACTCAAAGCCCCCAATCACCCCCATGCAAGGGGAATTCATGGCCAAAGTGGCGATGAATAATGGTCCAAGGACCGAAAAGACCAATTTGGGGAAATTGGGAAAGGACACCTCCCCCACCCTTTCTCCCAATGTTTGGGAGATCAAGAATCGATAGTCGAAAGATTCGACAAGCCTATTTTCACGTCCGTACGAAGTGAAAAAATCGAGATTTAAGAATTGATAGGTCAAAGGCCTGATGGCCTTTTTCGGGAAAAAGCCAATTTCTTCCAAAATCGGCCGTAACATATTTGGGATGAAATTTATGGCAAAATATCATCAATGTTTTAAGATTGCCACAAAAAATGATGGGCCACTTTGTGAAATGAATGTTGGCGTAGGATTTTGTGCATTAAATCGGATTATTGGCGGCGGTCGCTATAATTCAGTTAATTTATAAAATTTAATTAGTTATTTTTTTGTGATTATTTTCTATTTCTAGAGTAAATGATGATGTACCAATTTGAAATGCGTAAAAATGTGAAACATTTTAAATTTTGTGATTTATATATTGTTGAATTGAAGAATAAAAATTGCTTTTTATTTATTAAAAAATTTGGTCAATTAATTAATACTTAACATTACTGTAATAAGTCACTAATAGAGTTTTACGCAAATAATAATATATTTTTTATGCACTCAAATCCAATTTATTTATTTCTCTAATTATGATTATGACATTTTGGATGATGACCCCAATTGAATCAACTAGAAAAAAGACATATAAATATTGCCCACAGCTTCAATCCCAGCTACATATTAATATATAATATTTTTATTATCCCTCCTTTTCAAAAAATTTTTGGATTTATTTAAATTTACCAAATTTATTTTAACTAAGCAGAAGAAAGATGCTATTTTTGCAAAAGATAAGCAAATTTGTCCACCAAACTTATATGTATATGTGTTAACAAGATGCTTATATTTTGCTATGAAAACGCTGTTTCATTCGAGGATAATTTCAATTTTTATTTTGATTACGAAAATTAAAATTTGGAATTTTTCTGCTTATGTATGCGTTTGAATTTTGAATGAATTCAATAAGAAAATATATTTAAAAATTAAGCCTGCGATATTTTTAATTTTCCATTTATAAATAAAAAAAGTTATGGCCATTTTATTCAAGCTGGGCCACACCTTTGGCAACTTTTATGGCCATAAATTTTTATTTTGTGCAAAAACAATGGCAAATTCGTGATCAGTTCATCGAGACGCGTCGATTAAGGTATCGATTTAAAAATCTACCCACAAGTTCAAGTTTTGGGTGTTTCGTGACATTTTTTCCTTTTGGCGGTTTCGTTATTTGGGGGTTTCATACTTCACATAATTTCCCTGTTTGGGGTTTAGGGCTAGGGTTAGGGTTATGGTAAGGTCGGCATGGGATTTAAGGGCTAGGAGCTAAGGATATGTTGGGGCTATTTTTCGACCCTTAATGGGAAATCCTTCACTTTTACACATTTCGTCATCGTCATATTGTTTTTCAGCCTCTAGGAATTTTCGGACCCCCCCCCCCCCCTCGCCTAGTTCGACTAAGCTCATCGAGCTCTTTCAAATGCGCTTTCACTCGTCTAGGTAAGTCCATCAGATAAAAAAAAACCCATTCGTCCCGAATTTCGAATTTTCATCAATAATTTTTGAATTTAATTAAATTTACATTTCTTAACAAAATTCACTGGAAAGTATATAATAGGTTTAAAATTTTAAATATTATGGTAATTCCCTTGAGAAGAATGAGAAGCATGAAATTGGTCTAAAGTGAGAGTATATTTTGTTTAACAATAATGTTGATGAATTAGTCTCTAATAATTTCATGCATTTTTGGGTATTTACATTAAATGGATATCCAAATTATAAATTACTCTTAATCTTAACTGGCCGGTCACATCTGTGGGTTATGGGATGAATTGCGATATTCGAACTGTGTCAATTGATGATCAGGACGATGATTTTTTTTTTCCAATACAATTGAAAATCTCTAGCAAATTTTATTAATTAGAAAACATTCCAAATTATCATTGACATAACAAAATTTCCTCGCTCCTTGCCATTTTGAAGGACGATTAATAAATTAAATTGCAATTAAATATTTATATTAATATATTTTTTATTTATCATAAAAATTGTGACTAGGACTGCGCAAAGTTGGTTTTTAACCGAGGTCTTCAGTTGGCTAGGATTGCCGATGGCCGATCTCAGTTTTCCTTGCGGTTTCAAAAAAATCTTCGTTTTTTTTTTTTTGAAAAATTTGAAAAATTTAATTTTTCATATAATAAAGAAATAAAAGCAATAAAATAATTTAAATAAGAGTTACAATACTTTTTTCTTCATAAATTTTTAAATATTCTTGCCACAGAGAGAAAATTTCAACTAAAATAGTATCTCATTTAAAAATTAGTTGTGTAAATAAATAGTAGAGTAGAGATCCGACAAGACAAGACTCTAGGCCGAGACTTTATCTCGGCCTAGATTAATAAGCATTAATGCTGGTCTAGTCTTTGCATTCATATTTGCATAATATTATTTTATAAATGAATATTTGTTATCAAAATGAATTTTAAAAATCCATTATAGAGGTCAAAAAGCAATGCAATGGAGAATGGAGTTTGATCCTTGAATTTACGATTGTGTTTATTTTGAAACCAGACGAAGATCATCAACCTCTGCTGGACCGTTTTAGACTTTACCTCTTGTATTAGGAAAAGTTTTTGCTTTCGGGTCCAGAATCAACCATCAACAATTTGGGCGAAATTTTCGACCTATTGTTGATCGAAGTCAGTGTTAAATATTTTCCAGTAATAATTTACAAAAAAAAGAATTAAATAGTCCTAAATTTTTCTTAATGAAAATCAACTTTCTGATGAGCCCCTAATAATTTTTGTGGAATGAACTGTAATCTTTGAATTCACGATTGTGTTTATGTTTGGCATCAGAATCAGGACGAAGATCACCATTCACCAGCCTATAGACCGCCACTAGCCTTACCCTATAATCTTGCGTTAGAAAATGGATTTTGTTAGCGGACTAACGATGCCTTTCCATCAATTTTGTAGCCAGTTGTCATTTCATAAAATTTTCCCTAAAAAAATTTTCGCCTGCGCGCGCAAGCCACGCAATTTCCTATAAACATTTTTGGATATTTAAAAGGTGATTAAATACCCTAAATTTAAATCATAATTTATAATTTTTCCTAAAAATAAACCCCCTAAAAATAAACCTTCAAAAATGCCCATCCAATGCCCGTCCTATTCAATGAAAACCTTCACGGCATTTTTCGCTCTGATAATTTTCGCTTTTTTGCTGCTCCAAGTGAATGCGGCACCTCGTTCCCATTATTCATCAGCCAATTTGAATGGGAATGGGACATCTTCGTCCACTTCTTCCGCGGTTTGCGATCATTGTAAGCAAACTTACACGGTTGAGGAAGGACAAACAAAACGAAAAGCTATACTTAAACATATGAAAGTTTGCGAAAATTTTGAGCCAAAATCGGATGAAGAGCAAGAAATGAAGGAAATAATGGAAAAGGTTGGTAAAAAATAAATATTGGCTAACCGCCTGAATTTTTCGCATATTGGTCCGGTTCGGGTCATTAGCATCTCGACCACAGCGATTTTGAAGAGTAGTAGCTCATCAGCCTATTAACCAATTTAAATGAAATAAGGTGCATTTAATAGCCATTAGTATTGGCCATCCATTGGCATATTGATATCCAAAACTAAGTTTTTGATCAAGTTATGGTCATAAATACAAAAACAAAGGCGATTTTTCAAAATTTTGACCATATCTTGGCTAAAACTCTAAAATTTAGGTATACCAATGTATAGCCAATACTTTAGGCTATAAATGTACCTTATATCATTTGAATTGAATTGGTAATTGGCTGATGAGTTAAGGATCGTCAAAATCGCTGAGAAGCTAGTGGCAGACAAGCTAATAAGTCCTTCACCATTTTTTTTATCAATATCTCATCATCAATCTTTCAGCCAATTATTAAAATTGTATTTTATTATGAAAATGATTGAATCAAATCATAAATGGCCAGAATGTTATGGCCTAAAAACAACAAAATTACTTTTTATCAATTTCACTAATTGTTTATCCAATCAATAATAACAATTAGTGTTATAAAAGTTTTCGACCTAAATTAGTAAATTTAAACGAATATTTCATTTGAAAAATTTTTTGCCTTAAATTCGAAGCAAAAAATTTTTTTTTAATAAAAATTCCATTTTTTATAGTTTACCAAATTGACCAAGGAAGTGGACGAGGAATTCGAAAAAAATATCAAAATTCATTTTCCCAAATTGGCTGTTCAAATATGGGAACTCTGCAAAAACTATTCCAATTTGGATGTAAGAATCAATTAAAAATGGAGATAACAAGAAATTGGATTGAATAATGGCATACATTTTTCTGTCTATTTTGCTTACCTAATAATAGAGTAAAATGGGAGTACTGCACTAATGGAGTTTGTCCCCTAAAATGGAATGAGGATGAGGAAGAAGATGATGAAGAAAGATCATACTCAGCTTCATCTCTTCCTCTTCATGAGCCTCATCCTTCATTCTTTCCCTCTTATTTAAGGGACTAAATCCATTTGTAGCGAAATGGGCAGCAGGCAAAGGCCATCTTACAAATTGAAATCCCTAAATTTTTTATTTTCAAAAATAATGTCGTATTTTAAAAAGAAAAATGTTAAAAGAGGATCTTTTTCATAAAATTTTGATAATTTATAATTGAGAAAAATATGAATTAATTTACTTATAAAATCATAAAATTAAAAAACAATGTAAAATATTTAATTTTGATGGTACATTAATATTTGGCCATTACAATTACTACTAGTGGCGGTACTTATCGACTTTGTGTGCACACTTTTGAAAAGTGCTTGGTCCCCCCTATGGTTTGTCATATTTCGGGTTAGGGTTAGTCAGGGTTAGTTTAGGGTTAGAATGGGGTAAGAATCATCATGAGTGTATCCTAAAGCCAAACCCTAACCCAAACCCTAAAACCCAAAGGGGGGACCAAGCACTTTTCAAAAGTGTGCACACAAAGTCGATAAGTACCCTAATGGCTTATGGATAGTGTTAATTTTAAATTAGAGCTAGAATTTAGACATAATAGAATAGAAAATTTTAAAGATCTGATTTAATTTCAATTTACATGATTTCTAGTTGGAAAAGAAAGATTCGGCCGAAGAAGAGGACAAAAAGACAAAAGAAAATTTGGAAACGATTGTTGCCCTTATCAAAAAGGAATTGAAAATAGAAATTGAGGATATTAATAACAATTTAGTTAAAATATTCGCCAAATTGAAAGAAAATGAGCAAAAATCCAATAACCAGGAGGAGAATAAAGTGGAAGAAAAATCTGATAAACAAAATGAAGTAAAATTGCCAGAAATGGACAAAAGATTGGCAAAATTGCATGAAAAATCGAAACCAATTTGCAGTAAAATATATTCATATTTTTTTAATTAATTGCCCATTTTGTGTCATAGAAGATGCAGCGGGACGGACCTATTCAGTGCATGAACGATTAAATTTCCTCAAAATCCACTATTTCACAAAGAACAACATGCCCGCCTTGGATTTTATTGTAAATATAAGCAATAATTTTAATTAATATTTAGAGATTTTTAATGTTTAAGAATAAGTCTATTTTGATTTCTAGTGACAAAAAATGCGGAAAATATTATTTATAACTTAAAATTAAAATTTTTATTTTGAAAAAATTCTGACATTTCTAGGTTAATATTAAATAACAGAAATTTATTTTATGTTTTTTATATATTTAGGAAGCAATTTTGCCATTAACAGACGGATTGCATAAAGATGCACAGCAAATATCGGACTTGGTTAGCGTATTTCTGATGGAAAGAAAAAATAAAACGTAAGAAAGGGGAAAAATATCGTTGTTCTGCATTTAAATAAAACGCAAATTTGTATTGTCGTTTTAGCTAAAATAAAGGCAAATTGTCGCTTTATTAGCTACGCAAAGTGTCGCTTTATTAGCTAAATAAAACGCAAATTTGTATTGTCGTTTTAGCTAAAATAAAGGCAAATTGTCGCTTTATTAGCTACGCAAAGTGTCGCTTTATTAGCTAAATAAAACGCAAATTGTCGCTTTATTAGCTAAATAAAAACGCAAATTGTCGCTTTATTAGCTACGCAAAGTGTCGCTTTATTAGCTAAATAAAACGCAAATTGTCGCTTTATTAGCTAAATAAAAACGCAAATTTTTATTGTCGTTTTAGCTAAAATAAACGCAAATTGTCGCTTTATTAGCTAAATAAAACGCAAATTTTTATTGTCGTTTTAGCTAAAATAAACGCAAATTGTCGCTTTATTAGCTAAATAAAACGCAAATTTGTATTGTCGTTTTAGCTAAAATAAAGGCAAATTGTCGCTTTATTAGCTACGCAAAGTGTCGCTTTATTAGCTAAATAAAACGCAAATTTTTATTGTCGTTTTAGCTAAAATAAACGCAAATTGTCGCTTTATTAGCTACGCAAAGTGTCGCTTTATTAGCTAAATAAAACGCAAATTGTCGCTTTATTAGCTAAATAAAACGCAAATTGTCGCTTTATTAGCTAAATAAAAACGCAAATTTTTTATTGAAATGTTAGATAAAAAAGGTAATGTCGAAAATTTATCATTGAATGAATAGTTATTTTATTATAGGTCTGGATAAACTTCCTTTTTTTCAATTTTTTTGTTTAATAAAGGAATTAATGGATTTTGTCATATTTCAGTTAAATTTAACTATTCGCACTTAAAACCGTGCCCACATTCCACAATGAACTCATTAATTCAATTAGTCATTTCCCCTTTTCCCCTTTAGAAACGACAGAGAAGCGGGCGAACATGATAAAAAATTTGTACAGTTTATGGGAGAAGAATTGAAAAAAATTTACGAAAGAATGATCCATGTCCATGAATTATTGAAAGAAAATTTCGGAAAATTACAAAAGAAAATTATGGATGAGGATTCGGCGAAACTTTTCTATAATTGATAAATGGAAATCAAATGCCTATTGGAAATTTTGAAAATTGAAGATGAATTTTGAATTTTATTGTTAATGAGACACATTTCGGGTCTATAAAATTTGTTTCTATTTTCTTCTTTTCTTGTCATTTTGAAAAAAAGTTTAAATCTGACGCCAAGGTTATTGACTAAAAAATTGATGGGAAAATGGGATGAGAAATGGAAATGAGGGAAGAAATTCAAATTCGAGGGAAATGGAAGGGGAATGATTTGATTGATGATTTTTTTTCATATTAATTATCCATTATTATATTTTTAATCAATTCATTGATGGCCAATTCCCCTTCAAATCCATCAAATTTATTGCATTAAACACGACGGATCCAACATTTCTGGTCCGCATGATGAAACTGTGCGAAAGTGGTTTACAAAGACCGACTCTGGTGGAGATGGTTTTCCCGATAAAGAGGAATTTTTGACATCCATGTTAAAAAAGGGTCTGGGTCAACCATGATGATGATGCTTCACATTTTTTAATGGAGAATGTTATGCATTATATTATAGCAATATTTTAATAATATCGAAAAAGTGGTGATAGCATATTAATGTGTAAAAAAATAATTAACGATTAGGTTGCTTTTAACTTTTAAAAAGTGCAAAGTAAAAGTTCAAAATTAAAAGTTAAAGTAGCTAATTGAAACGGGGCCCGGGAAGAGTGGCGAAATTTGGGCCTTTTTGTGCCCTTCCAACGCATCTGCAATTTGTCCCCATTCCTCCATCAAATTCCCTTTTTTCCACTCTTATCTTTGGTTTAATTACCCAATTTTGAGGAACTTGGCATTTCCTACCCTCTTCACTGACTGAATGATTTAGAATAAATTTTGGAATTGCATTGCCCAACTTTATTGTTGGATGGTTTTTAAAAAATACATTACTTTATTATTCATTTTTTACTTATTATATTTAAAAATTCTTCTCCCTTAAAAATGATTCATTTTAAATAATCGATTATTCTAGTGAATTCAATTTTTTTGCATTTATTTAAAAATTCTGTAAATATAAAATTCCATAAAATTCTGAAGAGAAATATTAGCTTGAATGAACTCCAGATTAATCTCAAAACATTTATATGTTGCAGCCGAACTCGTTTTTTAGCCGATCTCGTTTTCGGCATGTTCAAGTTATCGTACAGATTTGATCTATATCTCATTTGATTTGTCAGGATCGATTTTCTTTATAAGATTTCAATTTCAGAAAGATTGACAAGTTTGAACCAAAGTTATGGCCAATTGAAATTTCAGGTTTTCAAACCGGTCTAATTAGATTAAGGCTAGGGCTATGTTCAGGCCGGCATGGGTTTTAGGGCTAGGGTAGGGTAGGCTAGGGCTAGGAAAAAGAATTAAAACTCTAATTGGCCTAGGAACTAAGATATGGCCGCCATTAATCACAAACTACAATGTGTTCCACTACACTATTTCTGTCAGAAAAAAAACGAGATCGGCTAGCCGAATTCGAAATCGGCTAAAAAAACGAGATCGGCTGCAACATATAAAAAATAAAATGCGGAAAGATGCAATCATAAAATAAAATCAGAAAAATCCAAACTCAAATATGACTAATTCTTTTCGCCATTACTTTATTGTTGGCCTTTTCCGTTTTCTATTCGAAGTTCGAATATTATTTGCAGAAGCAACAACATCGACTGCGGCAGTTCGAATTGAATTTTGTATGTTTTGAAGCCTTTCAAATAAGGCTAGCCTATGAAATTTGTTGTATATGAGTGTATCGCTCTTATTCGAGGGTTTGTGTGCTGCTGATTTCTTTTCCATTTGATTTCTCTCCAAATGGGCCAATTTTTGTGAGCATTCCTCGACAATTTCAATTGCTTTTGGCCTTTGTTCTTGTTCAGTTGCTTGGGTTCGCTTGAGGAAGAAAATAAATTGTTTAAATTTTGATCATTTTTGGATTTAGAAAAAGCATTCATTAATCGGTTCTCAAAACTCAATTGGATTGAAACCGGTTTTCAAGGAACCGGTTTCAATTATGATGAAAACGGGTTTTCATTTAACATGAAACTGGTTGTCGATAAAATGATGAAATTATTTCTTCTAAAAATGAAACCGGTTTTCAATAAGATGGAATACCGGTTTTCACTTATGATAAAACCGGTTTAGATGAACCGTTTCTCTTTAAGATGAAACCTTTTCTCTTTAAGATGAAACCATTTCTCTTGAAGATGAAACCGTTTCTTTTTAAGATGAAACCGTTTCTCTTTAAGATGAAACCGTTTCTCTTTAAGATGAAACCGTTTCTCTTTAATATGAAACCGTTTCTCTTTAAGATGAAACCGTTTCTCTTTAAGATGAAACCGTTTCCCTTTAAGATGAAACCGTTTCTCTTTAAGATGAAACCGTTTCTCTTTAAGATGAAACCGTTTCTCTTTAAGATGAAACCGTTTCCCTTTAAGATGAAACCGTTTCTCTTTAAGATGAAACCGTTTCCCTTTAAGATGAAACCGTTTCTCTTTAAGATGAAACCGTTTCTCTTTAAGATGAAACCGTTTCTCTTTAATATGAAACCGTTTCTCTTTAAGATGAAACCGTTTCTCTTTAAGATGAAACATTTTCCCTTTAAGATGAAACCGTTTCTCTTTAAGATGAAACCGTTTCTCTTTAAGATGAAACCGTTTCTCTTTAAGATGAAACCGTTTCCCTTTAAGATGAAACCGTTTCTCTTTAAGATGAAACCGTTTCCCTTTAAGATGAAACCGTTTCTCTTTAAGATGAAGCCGTTTCTCTTTAAGATGAAACCGTTTCCCTTTAAGATGAAACCGTTTCTCTTTAATATGAAACCGTTTCTCTTTAAGATGAAACCGTTTCCCTTTAAGATGAAACCGTTTCTCTTTAATATGAAACCGTTTCTTTTTAAGATGGAACCGTTTCTCTTTAATATGAAACCGTTTCTTTTTAAGATGAAATCGTTTCTTTTTAAGATGAAATCGTTTCTCTTTAAGATGAAACCGTTTCTCTTTAAGATGAAACCGTTTCCCTTTAAGATGAAACCGTTTCTCTTTAAGATGAAACCGTTTCTCTTTAAGATGAAACCGTTTCCCTTTAAGATGAAACCGTTTCTCTTTAATATGAAACCGTTTCTTTTTAAGATGGAACCGTTTCTTTTTAAGATGAAATCGTTTCTCTTTAATATGAAACCGTTTCTTTTTAAGATGGAACCGTTTCTTTTTAAGATGAAATCGTTTCTCTTTAATATGAAACCGTTTCTTTTTAAGATGGAACCGTTTCTTTTTAAGATGAAATCGTTTCTCTTTAAGATGAAACCGTTTCTCTTTAAGATGAAACCGTTTCCCTTTAAGATGAAACCGTTTCTCTTTAAGATGAAACCGTTTCCCTTTAAGATGAAACCGTTTCTCTTTAATATGAAACCGTTTCTTTTTAAGATGGAACCGTTTCTTTTTAAGATGGAACCGTTTCTCTTTAATATGAAACCGTTTCTTTTTAAGATGAAATCGTTTCTTTTTAAGATGAAATCGTTTCTCTTTAAGATGGAACCGTTTCTCTTTAATATGAAACCGTTCTCATTAAGATATAAGATGAAGCCGGTTGTCACCAATTAATATAATTATCGATTAGATTGTGAATTAAGAGAGGAAATGTGGTTCGCAATTGTAAAGAATATTTTTTACCTCAATAATTTCCATCATATGCCCGAAATTCCTTTTCAATTCATCATAGAGTATTTTTAAATTTTTTGCATTTTCAATTTCACTTTTTTCACTTCTAATTTCTACTTCTTCAATTTCATTATCGGATTGATAGGAAAATCTCGACGATGAGTAAATGCTCGATAATGATGCTGATGGTCTAATTTTTGGAGGAATGTTTGCGGCCAGAAACATATTAGATAATAAGTCTAGCCAATTTTTATAATTTTCTTCAAAATCCCCATTTAATTCTTTCCAAAATTTCTTTATTTGAGAAGATTGGACAGCCAACATGAGCATAAGTCGACCCAGCGAATAAATATCCGTTTTCGGACTAATCTAAAAATGCAAAATTGATGGAAATATTTAAAATAAAATTAATTTTATTCTCTAATTGACGCTTTCTCTTTGTTGAAAGCTTTATTAAAATATAATTTTTATAAATATATAAAAATATTGCAGTAAATATTGGAAATTTCGGAATTTACTAAATGCTAGGCTGACAATTTTGAGATAATATTAATTTGCCGAAAACTTTTCTTATATTTTTGAGGCCAATTAAATTGACCCTAACTGGGGGTTTAGGGCTAGGGTTAGGTTCAGGGCAGGCATGGGAATAGGGACTAAGGGCTAGGGGTTAGGCAATCTTATAGAAGTCTGATTTGGTCAAGTTATATGGCCTCAAATATATGATATTTTTCGACACGAAAAGTTTTCGGCAAATTCAGTGCTTTTTTTCGGCAAATTAAATGACTGCCAACAATTTTTTAGAGATCTCAACTTCTAGATTTCCTACATTTTCGAGAAAATTGGCTCATTCTATTCGGTATTGTCTGAAAAATTTCAAATTCAGACCGGTGTTAAAACTTTGGTAAAAGTTATTAAACCAAAACCGGTTTCGGTTTAAAAAATGGTTCAGATTTTCTTAATAAGCCAATATACCTCTTTGAGATTGAAATTTCATAGACTAAATCGACTATTCTTAGTAGAATGAGCCTATTCCCGGCAATGTACCGGCGGGTCAAAAGAAATCTCCAAAATTTACTAGTCCAGCATTTGGTAAATTCCGGAATTCCACCGCATAATAGTTGAAACCAGGGTTTACATTTGTCCTTATTTTATAAGAAAAGTCCTTACAAATTGACCCCCGTCCTTAGAAAATTGAAAATGTCCTTACGTCCTTAAATGTCCTTACAAATCCATAAATGTCCTTATTGCCCTTATATTGTCCTTATAAATGGAAATTTTGGCTAAATTTTTCCCTATCCGGCCATTTTTGGCTAAATTTTTCCCTATCCGGTCATTTTTAATTAAATTTTCTCTCAAAGCCCTACTTCTACTGAAAAATGTACATTCCAAAAAAGATCCAAGCGATTTTTTCTATCAAAAATAAAAAAAATTTATATGTCCTTATATTTTAAAATTTTTGTCCCTTATGTCCTTATAAAATTGAACTTTTGTCCTTATAAATCGAATTGAATCGATGGGAACCCTGTTTAAACATTTGTTATTTTGAATTAACCTCTTCAATAAGGATATTGTAAAGTTCGGGCGCCCGATAAAAAAAACTGGTCATCAAATTTTTCCTGTCATTTTGGCTCAATATTCGTTTTCCGCTTTCGGGCAGAAATTTTAGTGCAGCACCAAAATCTGTCAATTTCATTTGGATACTCCCAAAATTATCATCACACAAGGATTTTGGATCCGGCGAATTTGGCATAATCATCACATTTTCCGGTTTCAAATCAATGAATATATAATCTGGGATTAATAGAAAGTGAATATATAAAAAAAAAGTCCCAAAATTGTCCGAATTTCCGAATTGATTAGTTCAAATTTTACAATTATATTGTAAATTTAAATTACGCTTTTTTTTGTTCAGTTTTTTGTAGTAGTAATTTATTTATTTTAATTTTAAAGCTTTTTTCAATTGTTGAAATTTATAAATTCTTATCAAAATAAAATATCAAGCTACTCATACTTCTTTCATGCAATTGATGTAGGCCTAAACTGATTTCATGCATAATATAAAGGAGCATTGTCTCCGAAACTTTATCGCAAAGGCATCGTTCGCTAAATTGTTCCATCGCTTTTTGCCAATATTTATATAAATTTTGTTCACCCAATTCCATAACAATGGCAAAATATTCTTCACCTCCTTCTTTGGATATGAAAATTTCACTGAAAAATCAATAAATATTTTTCATTCAAGAATAATTTGTAGAGAGCGGATTTATATACATCCAAAAGTGCCAATATATGCACCAAATATACCAAAAAAATTCCAAAATATGCACATTTATGCACAAATTAAATTGATTTTTTTGATATTAAATGTCAAAAAATAATAAAAAAATTTTATTAAACTCAAAAATTTATCATTCTGTTGCTAAAATTGCAAAAAATATAAATTTCCAAAAATTTTTTGTTGCTGAAAAAATGTTGGATATTCGACCCATAGGGGGCCGGCCGTTCATCTTTTAGGATAAATTTTTCCATTTTATTTTTTTTACAATTTTTTTAGTCAAAATAAAGAAATTTTCCAGAAAAAACTACAAAATAAATTTTGTATAAATTTTTTCCAAAAATTAAAAAAATACAAAAAAATTTTTTAAAAATTTTGAAATTTTCATTAAAAATATTTGGCAAAAAAATGCACGAATTTTTGGAAAATATGCACAAAAATATGCATTAAAATGCCAAAATATGCATTATGAAACCGGTTCAAAATCATTTTTAGAACTTAAACACTTTTTTCGCACTGCCGAATGTTGTGCATTTTCGCACACAAAATATGCATTTCCTAAAAATCCGCTCTCCTCTCTAATAATTTGTATCATTATAAAAAAAATTTAAAATAATTATAAAAAAGGTTAATTTTTACTTTCGTAAAAAGTTCAAATTATGGCTTGGCTGCTTATGAGGCAATTTTGAATTTTCCCCATGGTAATGAAAAATATCATTGAGAATTGCCAATTCATTTAGAATTCTTTCATTATTATTTGTGAAACGCTCATCATTTTCAGTTTTCGATGTTCGGATATTATTTTTAAACTTCGATGGTTTGGCCACTTTTATGGCCACACAATCTGTGGTCGCTTTTGATGGCATTTTCCATTGTTGGCCAATATAAATAGCATGATAAACCTTCAAATATTTAATTTAAAAATTGGCACTAGTCTAGTTTACAGGCTGGAAGAGGAAAATGGAAGATGGGAGTCTGGGGGCATTTGAGTAATTGAAGGAAAGAAAGATGAGGGCAGCCAATATTTTCAATCAAATTGCCAATCAAATGAAGGAGGGAAGGGGTCAATCCAGAAAATATACACTAGGGGTTTAGAATTTAGGGTTCGGAGGATGGGATTGAACGGAGTAAATGTCGCGAAGCGACGGGACAGAGAGTTCTGAAATGTTAAAAATTATTGTATGTGTTTTGGTTTATATGTTTTGGGTGTATGCGAACTCTCCGTCCCATCGCTTCGCGACATTTACTCCGTTCAATCCCATGCTCCGAAGTCCGAACCCTAAACCCCTAGTGATGCTTTTTGGATTGACCCTTTCCCTCCTTCATTTGATTGGCAATTTGACTGAAAATATTGGCTGCCTTCATCCTTCCTTTCCCTTCAATCACTCAAATGCCCGCAGGCTCCCATCATCCATTTTCCTCTTCCACAGCCCGTAAACTAGACTAGTACCAAAAAATTTTTCAGATGGGAAATTTAGAAATCCTCATTTCCTTTGACAACATTATTAAAAACTTCAAAAGGATTTTGTAAAAATTTTTATAAATTAAAGTTTAAAAAGGAATTTTTAAAAATTTATTAATTATTATTTTTTCCAAAATTTTTTTATTTATTTACCATTGCCGTTCCACCGCTGCCCATTGGCATAGTGGAGATCAAATATTTATTGCCATTTATGAATTCCACGGCCATCATTTTCGACAAAAGCTCATTTTTATGACAGGAACAATGCCTTGGATGATTTGGAAGTTTTTTTAAATTAACAGTGGGGAAAATGTGATGCGAATTTTTGAATGCAAATGTTGAGAAATTTATAAAAATTATGAAGATGATAAATTGGATAATTAATTTTGGTTGATTCATTGAATGGTAAATTAAAGATTTTTTAAAATAAACTGAAATTTATTTAAAAAGATTATTCAGCTGAAATTTAGAAAAAAGTCATAGATTTAAAAAAATGAATTTAATTTTTTTCTTAAAATGTTGAAGTAAATTTATTTTTTTTTTCTTTAAATTAGATATAGAGAGTTTTCTGGGTAATTCGTAGATGAAATTGATTTTGACATTGAAATATTCCAATATCCAATCTGTTCAAAAGATAAATTATAAATTTTATTTAAGCAAAATTTTTGCTTTAAATTATTTACGGTTTATACTATGGCTACAATTTTGAAGGGTGACCCAATCGTCGCATTTTTTCCGCATTTTTTACTTTTTCCCTTGGGCATTTTTGATTGAATTTTTTTTACAGCGGCCAATTTTATATAAAACTTTTCACTCTGCAACCATTTTTAAGCTAAAATTTTTCGCTGCGCGACATTTTTTTGAAAAAGGGCAATAGAAAAATATTTCCAATAATTTAAAATGAATTCTTAGCTAATTGTAAGCTTTTTTTTAATAAATGTCGCATTTTTGCTGCTTTTAGACTAATTTTTGCCGCATTTTTTTATGGCCAATGCCGCATTTTCGGTCAAGTGAATGGGTCACCCTGTTATATTAATTTATTTGTGAAGATTAAATTTATACTATTTTTCAAAATTGTTTTCCAGAAAAAATGAGTCGGGCCAATTTTCCGGCTCCGAGCCTTTTGATTTTTGAAGCATAGGGAGAAAATAGAAAAATGAGATAAAACATAACCATATATTAAAATTATATATTTGGAGTCTCCTAACTCCTATATCCTCCAAATTTTTTCCAAATTAAGGGAAGAGAAAACTACCAATTGCCGTGTATCCAAAGCCACATTTAGTCTGGAGACGCACGCACCCGACAAGACACTGGAATCGAAGGCATGAAAATCCCACTTTAGGATTTTTATAATGGGTCCAACCTTTATTTTATGGATTAAATCACATGTCTGTGATATTCCTTGAGGCATTGGGCTATTTTGAATTCATTGCGCTACATTCCTCTTTATAGGAGGGCAGAGGGAATTTATTTATTTATGGTTACTATTTTTTTGCAGAACAAATTAAAGAGTTTAAAATTAAAAATTGAAAAACCGGTTTAAATGGTTTGACTTATTAATTTTGGGACTAAACTTGACATTTTTTACACCAATCGATCGTCTTAATGAGATCTACAAATTGGTATAAGGTTTCTTGGGTCTAAAACCGTTTTCTAATTTATTAGAAATAAAAAAAACTGTTTTTCTCCAAAAAAGGAAATTTATTCTGCAAAAAATATTTTCCTTAATTTGTAGGCATTAATTAAAATTGTGTTTCTGGCCGTTTTTTAGCCATAATTCGGTGAATATTAAATATTGCCCAATGTTTTTGATATCATTTTGTAGCTAATTTTATCCTTAATAAATATGCTATGAACACTGCCATAGCAGCTTACCACTTTCGGCACCAAACCGTTTCGTCCGCAAATGTCGTAAAACGAATCAATCACACACCCATTTTTTGATAATTTTTCTTATTAGAGAAAATAATTAGTTAATTGGCAAAGAACTTCTTAAAAATTGACTTAAATCAAAAATTAAACGATATTAATTTTAAACACCATCCGGGTTGGTAGTAAATTAACTTTGGTTGCTGGTAATTATCAGCGTATCATTGGTCAATTCACATTTTTCCCACATTTTTCATAGCCTATGCCACATCTTTAGTCAGACCAAATGGTCGTCACCCTGATTAATTAGGATATTTTAAAATAATATTTGAAAATTTTATTTCGAATTTTATATTCGATATAATCAGCAAAACATAAAAAAATATTCTTACTGATCCTTAATTTTTTTAATCAATTATTATTTTTTCGTTCTTATTTCCGATTGTATTTTTTATTCTTATAGAGAGTCAAATTTTTGTAAAATTCCGACTAATTATTTATTGATGCAAACTTTGTTCTATTCTCCCTCCAGCCTCCACTGAAGATTGTTGTTAATTTTTTAATCGCAAAAATTGTGTTCACATTTTTACACAAATATCAGAGTTCGCGCAATTTATTAAAAACAAAAATATTTTTCTAAAATTCTCCATGATTGACAAAGAAGAACATAGGGAATCGTAGAAAAAAAAATAAAAACAAACTTTTGCTGAGAAAAAAGACAGAATTTTGCCGGCGTCTTATGGAGGCCAAACGAATACTAAATACAAAAAAACCAAAATCACAACAAAATTCACTCTGCCTTTGTGTGAAAACGGCGAAAATTATCAAAATGAAGCAACAAGTTTTTTGCCTGTTTCTCTTCCCAATTCTTGCTGCTGCCGTGCAAATTCATGGATGGACCGGTGGGCAGCCACAAGGCAAGGATATATTAAATTTAAATGATAGCCCCAAAAAATGCCAAATGCCAATAGAATTTTTGACTTCTAATAAATCAGAAAGAGGTTTTAGATTATACAAATCTTATACCATTTTATAGATCTCATCGAGTCGCATCTAATGGTATATAATTGTCATGGTTTGACCCAAAATAAAAGAATTTAAAACCAAAAACTGGAAAATGGTTTAAACGGTTTAATAGCCATTAATCTGAGCCAAAACATGACAAATTATATACCATTCGATATGTCTTGATGAAATCTACAAAATGGTATAAGGTTTATGTGGTCTAAAACCGGTTCCTGATTTATTAGAAGTCAAAAACTTTTTATGGCATTTTTTGGGATTTTGGCTGGATTGGCATTTTTTGGAATTGGCATTTTTGGATCAGCGATTAAAATTGATCGGAAATAATATTTAAATTTTTTACTTTGATCAAAATAAATATAATTATTTTTTCAAATGGTGTAGGGCGTATCCAACGTGAACCTGCCCTAGGCTACCAAGGCCCTCAAGGCTCCAGCAAATATCACATTATGGTGGGTGAATTTGCCATTCAATGTCTTTTCGTGGAAAATTTTGGCTAAATTGGCATTGACAAGGAGCACAATCGTGATGAGCGCGGAATTTTTGGGGTAAAATTTTACTCGTCTGGATAATAATTAATTAGTTTTTGCATTACAAATTATTTAGCATTTTTGTTTTTCCATTCGTCAATCAAAATCAAATTTTACTAATAATCCTCACATTTAAGAAGATCGGAAAACTATTTGGAGGCGGAAAAGGAAAGGAGGTGAGTTTTATGATTTTTTCGAAATAGCAGCAGTTCGGTTTCATTCGATTAGCGTCGAGGCATAGAGATTCGCACAAAATCGCACAATTTGGGCAAATTAAACATTAGGAGAGTTGTAGCAATCCAAAACTAGTTAATTTTATTATTATTTTTGTATCTACCATTTTTGTTTTTCCCCGAAAATTTGTTTTTTGTTGGTCGGGAATCAGGATTCCAACCCGCATTATTAAACAAAGCAAGCAGCCATTGCATTTGCATTACAAAATTGATTCAAATTTAATAGTGAAAAAAAAATTGATAAGGTGATTGAATATGTAAGACAAAAATACAGAAATGTATTTTAGTAATGGATGGTATTTAATTTTGTAAATAAATTATCGAAAATTGTGAATAGAATATTGAAAATTGCGAAAAGTTTATAACAGTTCGCCTCTGCGCACCGTCAAATAATGGTTTCTAGACCAACAAAAACCCATTTCCCACTTTTGTTCATCAAAAAAATTATTTACCTTCGGTGGGATTCGAACCTGCGACCTCTGTCTAACTCCCACCATCTTAACCATTCGGCCATGAAAAAAGAATTGCTGAATTAGAAATTTTTGCCGGCTTCCATAGCCCTGGGTTTTGAGAAGAGACCCCATAACCTATATATCATTTTGTAGCTAAGACTCTAACTTAAAATCCTAGGATTACATTAGGTATTTAAAAAATCAAAAGAAAAAGTTTTCCCCTGGACAAACCGAAAAGTTCACTTTTTGAAACCGGTTTTTTTGCTTATATCTCAAAACCAAAATTCGATTCTTAAAAAGTTGAAGTTTTCTGGTATGTCCCATGAACATGGGAAACTTTTCATTTTCAGAAAAGATGGCTAAAAGTGGCTGGCTAGATTTTGTAACTATAAACCAAATTTTTTAATATTATAATAATATGATTAAAATTAAGAAGAGCAGCGCAGGAAAACCAACAACTGGAGGAGGAGGAGGAGGAAAACAAAAACAGCCAACACGACCAAAGCCAAAAGCTAAACCGTCTGATAGTAAACTTACCTTTTTCCCTGCATTTGGATCCCGTGTATCCCCAAGTTTATTAAATGATATATAAACCCATTCCTTCCCCCAATTGACATACACTGATTTAATGCGCAAAATTCCTTCGACATTTGATTGATTCAAATAATAATAATAAATTATTTAAAGGCAACCTTTCGGAAGTCATTGTCCGCCAAATGAAAATTGGGTTAAGAATGCAAAAAAGCAAAAAATTACCTATTTTAGGATTTTTTATCACCTATTTTTGGCAAATTTCCCGAAAAAACCTAAATAGGCACCTATTTTTTTGCCATTTTTGTGATCTAAAAATCCGCTTCCTATTGATGTAATTTTAGAGCGGCCTAAATGTCGTCAAAAAAGACTTTTTAATTTTTTTTTATTTTAATTTTAAAAAAGATGATTTTCATCCAGAAAAATGCAAATTTATTAGACTCATAATTTTAAGTATTTAAAAAAGGTGAATTTCATATAATTTTGGGTTCAATTGCAGGGCTGCCAGATGGTTTTTCACTTTGGGGGGCATTTTGGTATAAAAAAGGGGGCATTTGGGGGGCATTTCCGCTAAAAAGGGGGCATTTTGGGGGGCAGTTTTAAAATGTGCCAAAAATGCGAAAAATTTTTTGCCAATAATGGCCGCGCAGCGAAAAATTAGACCAAAAAATGGCCGCGCAGCGAAAAATTAGACCAAAAAATTGCCGCGCAGCGAAAAATTTTGAAGAAAAATGACCCATTTGGGGAAAATTTTAACAAAAAATCAAAAGGGGGCATTTGGGGGGCAACTCGGCTCGGGGGGCAAAAAAGGGGGCAAAATCCTAAAAAGGGGGCAAATGCCCCCCGTGGGTGGGTATTCTGGCAGCCCTGTTCAATTGTATAGGTCATTTAGAAGAACTTCCTATATGTTGCTTTATTACTTTCTCATTCCATATTGGGTCATTTCCGCTGCTAATTTTGGCAAATAAACGAAAATGTTTTCTTTACAATGTATTAATTTCATTAAATGTTTTATTCCAAATGTTGAGAAAAATGAAAATATTATAATTAAATGTAAGATTTACAATAAAAAGATGCGGTAAAAATTGCTTCAAACAAATTCATGAATTTTAAATTTAATGTTCATGTCTTCCTCGAATATACAAACATCCATTCGCCTTAACATAAATTCCCTTAATTGGACATTTTCCACCGTTGGTCGTTCGTTTATGGCAATGCAAATTCACTGTTTTTTGCCTCGGATAAATCGATGAAAAGCCAAATTTGTTGTGCCATATCCCATTTGGAATGTGTTGTTTGCCCATTTTCATATGGAAAGGCCATGTATTGCCAAGATGATCCACATAATCATCGCCATCATTCGGATTAGGATTCTTAATACAATAAAAATAATGATCTTATCAACAGAATATCATATAGAATCATACTACATCTTTTTTTTTATTTATCTCGCGGAGAAATTTATCGATTTTTGTTTAAATAATAAATATTCAAACCATTTGTCAAGCTAATTTTAATTTGTTCTTTAGATATATTTAATTCCAACTTCCCAGGCTTTGATTTTATTTCGTTCAAATATTCGTACTTTTATAATGATAAATTTGAGTGAATATAGGATTTTCAAAAAAGCAAAATTTGCTTCCAAAAAAAGAAAATCTCCAAAAAAATAAACCCACCTTTTGTTGAATTTCTTCATGATTGTGCTTTCCTCTTGTATATAAACATCCATTTGATTTTAAATAAATTCCAGCAAATTTGCAAGTTATTCCCTGCTTTTTTCTTCGACAAATCAAATACATTTTTTTTCCTTTTCTTCCATTTGTAAAAATTGAAGAAAAACCAAATTTAGTACGTAAAATTTCTTGTTTAATATTTTTGCCAATTTCATTGTAAAATTTCCAAATTTTGCCAAATTTGTCAATATAATCATCGCCAATATTTTGGGGTTTTTTCTATAAAAAAAATTATACAAATTTAATTATAAAATCATTTCCCCGATTAAATACCCCATTTTGTGTGTGTTCATGTTCTCCTCGTATGTATAAACATCCATTCGATTTCAAATAAATTCCAGCAAAAGGGCATTGTCCACCAGTAGAATTTGTTTTTTTGCAACATAAATTTAAAGCATTTTTGCTATTTTTATGAATTCGGGTAAAGCCAAATTTGGTGAGCAATTTGTCATGTGAAATATTCTGACCAATTTGAGCATGAAAAGGCCATAATTTTCCAAAGTGATCCACGTAATTTTGTTCAAGTGTCGAGGATGGCGGATTTACCTAAAAATCAAATAGAATTAAAACGATCAAAATGGAATTAAATTAGCAAAAGATTAGTAATATTCTTCTGATTCTACTAATAAAATTAGATGAAAAAGAAGGGATTGATTCATATTTTAATTCGTTTTCGAAATTTTTTCATTATTTTTTAAAAAATTATTATTTAAATGGCTTACTTTTTTCTCCTTTTTACGCCGAATATTACTTGCAGATTCCATTGGATGATTGTGTTTATTTCGTGTATAAATAATTGAACAAGTCTTCAGAAAAATTGCCTTGAATTGGCATTGTTTGATTTGGCAATGGAATTGTCGAGTCAATTTTTCCTCCTTTCCAACAATCATTCCACCCATTTTGTTTTGGCACCATTCCTTCAAATGTTTTTCATCCACAATTTTGCTGCCAAATTCCCAGCATTTTCCCGAATTATCCATAAAATCGGGTTCATCTTCATCCTCTTTTTTTTCCTCTTCTTCTTCATCAGTCATATCTTCATCCTCCTCCTCTCTTTCTTCGATTTGTGTTTTTTCTTCATCATCATCTAAATAATTAATATTAATAAATATTACAAATATGGTACTTGTGTAGTTTAGGTCCTATTTTTTGGAAAGTGCTTGGTGCCCCCTATGGTTTCAGGGTTTGGGTTAGGGCTTGGGTTTAGGATACACGTAAGATGATTCTTACCCCATCCCAACCCTAACCCGACACTGACTGACCCTAACCCAGATATGGCAAACCATAGGGGGGACCAAGCACTTTCCAAAAAATAGGACTAAACTACACAAGTACCACATATATTCAATTTTACCATTATTATTAATACGATTATTTTTTCTGCCTGCAGCATTCAAATCCATTCTCATCCAAATTAATTCTTCGAATGTAGATTTTCGAAATTATGGAAAATAATGGAAAATATCAATTATGGAAAATTTTTTGCTTGAAATGTGGAAATTCAATTCTAAAAATTAGTATTTTTTATTGTATTTTCATTTCATTTAATGTCACTAAAAATCATGGTATAAAAAGCCACTAAAAATCGATAAAAGCAAAGTCGAGTGAAGAGAGAATGGTGCAATAATGGTGAAAAAAATTCGGTGGATGTGCATTGTGAACATTTCCCAAATGAGGAAAAAAGTGGGCTGCTGCTGGGGAGAGGGAGAGGTCCTCATTCCTCAATTGATTTGGATACACGGAGGCATCTTTTCCAAAGCGGCAATAAATTTGGATGGAAAACCAAAAATCTAATTCTAATAACAAAATTGCAAGATAAAATTGAAAAATTAATTTATACAAGATTATGGTTTAAATTTCGGAGATAATAATAGGAAAATTATATCGTATATGCTACATTTGTGGGCCAATCTGGATGAATTATAGCTCATTCGAAAGAGCTCGAAAAACTGAGTCGATCTAGGGTTGGGGGAAATCCGAAAATCCTCAGGGGATGAGATACAGTAATCCGAATAATAATTATAGCCCTAACCATACCATAGCCTTAGCCCTAAAACCCATCCAGGCCCTACCCTAGCCCTAGAACCCATGCCAGCCTTAACCTACTCCTACCCTAAACCTAGCCCTAATTTGCACTTAAAATGACCATAACTTTTTTATTTTTGAGTTTTATGCGAAACCGATGGCACAGCATACTCTGCTCGTCGAGACGCATCGAATGAGCAACTTAAGTTCTATCCGCTAGCAATTATTGCATTCGCATTCGTTTCTGATGGAATTTGTTCCATCTATCATATGAGATTTAAAGCTAGATATTATATTTATACTAATTAGAAGTAAAATGAACAATGAAGACATATTTTATAACTTCTTTTTCTTCTGCTAATTCATTGAAATTGTAAGCTGGATATTGGTGTGAAATGTTAAAAATTTAAAGTTGGAATTGTATCTTTGAATATAACAATTTACATTAAATTGCGTTTATCGAATTATTTGAAAATGAAAGCTTAAAAAACAAAAATAAATATAAGAAGAATATATTGAAATTGACCATTTCACAAAAAGTAAGTTCATATATTTTTATTTCAATTATTTTTGTGTTCATGTTTTCCTCGAATATATAAACATCCATTCTTCTTAACATAAATTCCAGTAAATGGGCACTCTTTTCCATTGATCGTTCGCTTTCTACAATATAAATTCAATGTTTGTTTTTTCCGTTGAATTCTTGTAAAGCCAAATTTGTTAAGCCATATCTCATCTGGAACTTTTTTGCCAATTTTCGAATGAAATGGCCATGTTTTGCCAAGATAATCAACATAATCATCGCCAACATTTGGTTTAGGATTCTAAGGAAATAATTAAAAATAAACATCATAATTTCTTGTAACTCCCCCTTACAAATACATTTTTCTCCCCCTTACAAATACATTTTTCTCCCCCATACAAATACATTTTTCTCCCCCTTACAAATACATTTTTCTCCCCCTTACAAATACATTTTTCTCCCCCTTACAAATACATTTTTCTCCCCCTTACAAATACATTTTTCTCCCCCTTACAAATACATTTTTCTCCCCCTTACAAATTGATTTTTATTGACGGACGCAGCTTCACCAAATTGGGTAATCTTTTCCAAATGAGGAAAAAGTTTGGAGAGGGAGCGGAGCAACCGATACAAATTCTCTAATAAACAAAAGTGTAGAAAAAATGGAAAAGTGATTTCTGTAGATTAAGGTTGTGAGGTATTGATATATAAAGAAAATCGGAGAAGTAAATCAGCTTTAATAATTTTCACCTTTTGAAATTGCAGTGTTAGGATTTTGAGTTTTACAAAAATAAAAAATTTTTTGTTATTCACGATAACATCATTATATCACTAATCAATAATCATATAAAAATAAAAGTTATAATGTATTATTCTGTACATTCTGTTCTGATTTTTAATAAAACCTGTTCTGATTATTTATTAGCCTTTTATTAGAAAACTTCCCCTCCAGGGAGTATACGCCCCAACTTGTCGCGGCCAACTTGTCGCCGAGTTGACTTGTCGTTGTCGCCGCCCAACTTGTGGCCGACCCAACTTGTCGCCGTTTAAAATTACTCGCCAAAGGGCCTAAACTCTAAAAACAAATTAAATTATAATGTTTTTGTTATCAAATTAAAGAGCGAACTCGTGGCTATCCAATGATATTAATAGTGTTTAAAATGGTTACGAACAGATGAAGTTATGTTCAAAACCATTAAAATCAAGAAAATTCAGAGTAAATGTGGTTTTAAACGGTTTTTTGGGTATAATTCGACGAATTATGAATTATTCACAATAAAATTAATATTATTGGATAGCCGACAGTTCGCTATTTCCAGCAACAAGTTGGGCGGAGACATGTCGGCCCGGCGACAAGTTGCCCGCGACAAGTTGGGCGAAGACATGTCGGCCCGCCGGTGACAAATTGCCCGCGACAAGTCGGCCGGCGTCAAATAGTCCTGTTCCCCCCCTTCCAGCAGGAGTTTCGCGAAATATCTACACATACCAAAAAGCTTCAATTCGATTGGCTGTCCACAAAATAGAGGCTTTCATTCGATTTTCTTATTATCTCACCATCCTAATTCTCGCCTCTCAATGACTTCGATAGGCTTCACTGAAGGAAATTCGAGGTCCACCCTATGTTCCTCTCATCCCACCATGGACTTCATACGCTCCTCTTCCCCCACCTACACTTCTAAATTACAATTTTCCTAGCCGCATATTGCGCGAACACATTGGCCATCGAATTACATTCCTTCCAATCTCATGGATTTTGGATCAATCAACCGCTTCGCGCGTCACCCTCATTCCCCTAATAGGCATAGGCCCTGTCTCGATTTCTTCCTTTTAGGGAGATGGGCCTCGAACGAACCACTATGCCATAATCTTCTCGATATCCATCAAGAAGATAGCTTTCATTTTTCCAATTTCATGGGCTTTGAATCGATCGAACACTTCACGCTCCCCATTACCCCAACCAATAAGCCTCGATTTCTTCCTTATAGGGAGATGGGGCCTCCAGCGATCCACTGCGCCAATGGCTTCTTCTCGTTATCCTATCCACCTGCAGTTAAGGAAAATGGAATTGTAGAGTCCACCGTCCACCTCTCCTCGGGCTACCGACTTCTCTCCCTAGCTCCCCATTTACTTCGATCGCCATCAGTCATCAATCACCCCATTTCCAGCATTCTGCCACCGCGCATCAAAAATTCCCCTTTGTTTTGGTTTTTATTGACATCAACCATTTTTCGAATCTAGCACGGAATTAACGGAATATACCGTTTGATGGTTTTGCATTATTTATATCTGTAGACAGACATTATTTTATTGCAACTATTTCAATACCTGGACCATTGTTTTAGACAGTCCAACAAGGAAATAATTTATCCGGAAATGTGATATAACCAATTCCATTAATGGCCATTTTCACACTAAATAGCTCAAAGCTCCAATTCCCAATATTAAGGTTTACGAAAAAACCTCATTCAACTATGCTGAAAATGCCTTCCTCTATGATATTGCCTTGCCGGTTCTCTTTATTATTTTCATTTTGTTTGCTTATTTCGATCATCCTATTGCCCAATGGATGCAATGCTACTGATGGTGAAGGATTTTTGTTTAGAAACTATTTTAGCATTAATTTAACGATACTTTTACATTCCGATTATTGCGGGGGGGGGGGGGGGGCAAGGCGATGAAGAAGAAGAAGGTGAGCATGATGAAGAAGATAAGATAGAAGAAGAGGATGATAAAGAATAAGAAGATTATGAAGATAAAGATGATCTTATTCAGCATATTCCTTCTTCTTCATACTCATCGGCTCATCGCCTTGCCCTCCCCCGCCCCCTCCCCCTACAAAACAGGAGAACCAATTAAATAATAATAATAAATTAATCCATTTCAACGAGATTTATTTATTTTAGTATATGGACTCGGATAAACCATTGAACCAATATAAAATTTCTAAAAAAAAGAAATAAATGTTAGCATGTCGAAAAATGAACAGTTTTTAGGCAATAAAATTTGGCCGAATAAGACTATATTTTAAAATCCATACTCTGCTTAGTCTCTCATCCATAACCTAAATGACCCGAAAACTTAGTTTGCTGGCCAAGTTTTATCTCAAAGGAAAAAATTATTTTACAAAATTAAATCTTTCCGAAATAACATTTTTGATAGATTTTTATTATTTAAATGATTCTAAATTTAATAAATTATTTTACAGAATTAGGAAAAGGAAAAAGGGAAGAGGGAAATTCAAAAAGTCATCGTAATTGGGAAAAAATTTTGGAAAATGCTCCCATTATGGATAGTCTAAATCAATTTCCGCAAGATTTCATGGACCTTCTCACAAATGGACTCATCGATTCATTAAAATCCATCGAGGAATTGGTGAAGCATCAAAAATTTATGGTGGATAAATTGGGAGCGGAATGGATAAATTATGAAATAATATTGAATGAATTTGACGACCGCTTTGTCGAAAAGGGAAAATTATTGCTAATTGCTATTAAAATAGCCAAGGATGAAATGGGAAAAATAGTGGAATTGCCTGTTGAAGTAAAAGAGAGATTGGAAATGATAAAGAACAAATTAACTATTCTTTTGCAAACGGATAAATTATCGGTCAAGAATGTGAATTGTTTTTTTTATTTATTATTGGGAAAAAGTCAATTTGAAATTTGAATGGACTTGGCATTGTCGATTTAGTAACGAAAATTTTAATTTCACAGGGGATTGAGCTTATTTTGAAAAGTTGAACCATTCTCAAAATCCATACCGTTTTTGACTTCCAAACTTGCCTAAGCCCAAAAATGGTCAGAAATTGAAATTTCTTAGACTAATAAACGAGAACACAAAAAGGCGGAATTATTCTAAGCGAAAACACAAACAGGTGGGATAATTCTAAGCGAAAACACAAACAGGTGGAATTATTCTAAGCGAAAACACAAACAGGCGGAATTATTCTAAGCGAAAACACAAACAAAGCGGAATTAATCTAAGCGAAAACACAAACAGGCGGAATTATTCTAGGAGAAAACACAAACAGGCGGAATTATTCTAAGCGAAAACACAAACAGGCGGAATTATTCTAAGCGAAAACACAAACAGGTGGAATTATTCTAAGCGAAAACACAAACAGGCGGAATTATTCTAAGCGAAAACACAAACAGGTGGAATTATTCTAAGCGAAAACACAAACAGGCGGAATTATTCTAAGCGAAAACACAAACAAAGCGGAATTAATCTAAGCGAAAACACAAACAGGCGGAATAATTCTAAACGAAAAACAATCAAAGCGGAATTATTTTAAGCGAAAACACAAACAGGCGGAATTATTCTAGGAGAAAACACAAACAGGCGGAATTATTCTAAGCGAAAACACAAACAGGCGGAATTATTCTAAGCGAAAACACAAACAATACGGAATTATTCTAATAAACATATTCCAATTATCTGAGTTGCCACGAAGCCGATATCCCCAAAGTAGTTAGAAAAGACTAAGTAAATTCCCGGGAATTAACCATTTCCAGAATAAGCTATAACATACTCTTTTTTGGATAAATTCATTCCTCAACGAGTTAGAATAAAAGAATATAATCAGCCTATTCAAGAACTTCCCCAAAGCATTTTTTAAGGATTCATGGGAGCTGATAGAGCTGGACTACAATTTGGAATGGATTTTGAAAATATTTGAAAGTGAAAATTTTATCAAATTTTGGAGAAAAAAATTCGATCATTTCAAAGAAAATTTACAAAAAATGGAAAAATTGAAATTTGTTGATTGGCGACTGGGAATATTGCAAAGAGAAATTGTGGAATTTCAATATTTTTTAACGAGAGGAAAAAAATTGTGGAAAAAATTTGGGAAAAGAACAGCAGAAAAAGCTGTAAAAAATGTTGTACGAAAAAAATTGTTTAATAAATTTGGGAACCGAACAGCAGAAAAAATTGTAAAAAATTTTGGACAACACAAAGGAAAGAAACAAAAAATTGATGATGGACCAATTAATTCTGAGGATACGAAAATTATTGAGGTAAAAGTTTTAATTTCACATTTTTTAATTGTTTTTTTTTTGGAAAATAAATGCAAAAAAATATAACGGTTCATAATTCCAGACATATGTATTTAAAGATTTTAGAATAGAAACGAAAATCATTCTAAACCGTTTAATTCCCATTTAATTTGACGAATTTTGTATCAATCATCATAACAAAAATAGTAAATTTACACTTTGATGTACCAACCAAATATTCAATTTAACAATTTTGTTTTTTTATAAATGCAATTATAAATTTTTAGCAAATATTGGATGAGGAAAATGGAATTCTGGAGTGGCTGGAAAAATTGGAAGAAATTGGTTTGGATTCCATCGAAATGCATGTTTCCTTGCAAAAATGGTATTTGAATCAAGTCAACCCCTCAACATTAGAATTTAAAAAATTGCTAGAATTTTTAAATGATAACACGAAGATTAAAGAAGGATCTTCAATGGAAAATATTGGTTTGGAGGAGTTGAACCAGAAAGGAATAAGGTTGGAATTTATGGAGAAGAATAGGTTGAAGGCTGCCATCAGAAAACTCATCAATTATTATTATTCCATTAAAAGATTTGTTTGATTGAATTGAAGAAAACAACAACACAACTGGGACTGACTGTGATTTGCATTGATGATTTTATTTGGAAATTATTTAAGTTTTTTATTATTCAATCAATTGTACTGATTTCGATCACACCAAAGTTCTATGGTATTAAATGCTTTTGGAACCTTAAAATTTAATTGAGAATATACTCATTTCGGCATTATGGATTTACTATTAAAATTTAATTCTGTTATTCAAACCCAATTCGAAATTAGTTTACTAATTTTTGCCTTTAATTTTATCTTGGATTATGAAAATTTTTGTTTAAATTAAATTTATCGTTTTACTAGGAAATCAAAAGTATATTGAAAAAAAACAAATGCATTTTTAATTCAATTATTTTTGTGTTCATGTTTTCCTCGAATATATAAACATCCATTTGCCTCAACATAAATTCCAGCAAATGGGCACTGTTTTCCATTAGGTGTTATCTTTCGACAATTCAAATTCAATGTTTGTTTTTTCTGACGTATTCTAGTGAAGCCAAATTTGCTAAACCACATCCCATTCGGAATATTTTTGCCAATTTTTGAATGAAAATGCCATGCTTTGCCAAAAATGTCTACATAATCATCACCAACGATCGGTTTAAGATTCTTAATACAAAAAAAATAAAATAATTAAATCATTTTTTAATATTAAATTTTGAAAAAAAAAAATGAGCAATTTCTAATTCTCACCTTTTGTTGAATTTGTTCATGATTGTGTTTTCCTCTTGTATATAGACACCCATTTGATTTCAAATAAATTCCAGCAAATTTGCATTTCTTATAGTCCTTTTGCGTTTCGCAAAGCAAATTTAAAGTTGATTCTTTTGTCCGAATTACACAAGAGCCAAATTCGTTGCGTAGCATTTCGGGTTGAACATTTTTGCCAATTTCTTTTTTAAATTTCCAAATTTTGCCCCAATGGTCCACATAATCGTCGCCAATATTTTCAGGTATTTTCTGTAATTTTTAAGCACATTTGATTTTAAAATCCTTTTGTACGAAAATTAAAATTTGCTCCTAAAAAAGCAAGCCCAACTAAGAACCCACCTTTTGTTGTATTTGTTCATGATTGTGTTTTCCTCTAGTATACAAACAACCATTTGATTTCAAATAAACTCCAACAAATTTGCACTTTATACCGAGCCGATGCGTTTGACAAATCAAATTCAATCCTTTTCCATTAGTCAAAATACAATTAAAGCCGAATTTGGTGCGTAACATTTCTTGCTGAACATTTGGACCAATTTCTTTATTAAATTTCCATATTTTGCCAAAAATATCCACATAATCATCGCCAATATTTTGTGGAGTTTTCTGTAATTTTGTTTGTTTATTTAATTTTTAAATACATTGTCCCCAAAAATTACTCCTCTTTTCGTGTGTTCATGTTCTCCTCTTGTGTACAAACATCCATTTGATTTAAAAAAAATTCCTCTAAATGGACATTTTCCACCAGCCGGATTACTCTTATAGCAATATAAATGTAAAGTTTTGTGGCTTTTTGCAATGCCGTTAAAGCCAAATTTGGTAAGCAAATTGTCATGCGAAACATTTATACCAAAATTGGTACGAAAAGGCCACAATTTGCCATATTTATCGACATAATCTTGTTGATATTTTAGGGATTTCGGATTTGCCTATAAATTGAAGAGTATTTAAAAAGTTAAAATAAATTATGTAAAATTGGATTACTTTACATTGTAAAGTAATCCAATTTACATAAAATTTGTTAAATCCTTCCGTTTGTAAAAAAAGACTAGAGAATGTAGTGAAATAGAGGGAATTATTTACCCCGTATCAATCAAAAAATTTGACTATTGGAGAAAGCATTAAAAAACAACTAACAATAAATTTTATTACTTTTAGATTTTAAAAAATATTTTAGAGAAACTCTAATAAATTTTAATTTGTTCCAATTAATCTTGATTTTTATCAATTAATTTAAATTTATCTTCCAATAATAGATGAATATTAATATTCTCATTGAGTTTAATAAAATCTAATCATTTACCTTTTCTTCTTGATTCATATTTCCCAATGCATGAATGTGTTTATTTCGTGTATAAATGGTTGAACATGACTTCAGAAAAATTGCCTTGAATTGGCATTGTTTGATTTGGCAATGGAATTGTCGAGTCAATTTTTCCTCCTTTCCAACAATCATTCCACCCATTTTGTTTTGGCACCATTCCTTCAAATGTTTTTCATCCTCAATTTTTCTGCCATATTCCCAGCATTTTCCCGAATTATCCATAAAATCTGGTTCATCGTCATCTTCGTTTTCATCATCTAATAAAATGAAATTTTAATTAAAATTAATATTTAATTTTTACCATTATAATCAATGCAAATATTTTTCCAATTGACATTCAAATTCAAATTCATTTTATTTCAATTAAATTCTTCTCAGTTATTGTCATGGAAAATTTTCTGCTTTGATAAAAATAGCTCTAAAAATAAATATTTTTAAATTTGAAAACGAATTAAATAAGATAATTTATTTTGGTTTAAATTAATCAATAACATTTTTATTACTGGACAAAAGCAAAAAGATATTCGATAAATTAGTAGTAAAATGACTAGAAAATATGGCAATGAATGGAGAACATTGTCTCTTATCTATGAATTTGGGTCGCCCCGAAAATGCGCCCCGAAACTTTATTGTTCAATTCATTATATTTTTTGTCGTGGTCAAAGAGGAATAGTTTGATCAGAAAATGAAGGATGAATTCACCCAAATATTCCACACGCTAAAAATATTCAAATTTTGAATAGAATTGTTAATTGCCTCATATTTATTTATTTATTTACGGTTGGGATCATTTCCATCTCAGCGATTTTGATGTGTCGCAAACAATTAACCTACCATATTTTTGTTTTGATTCGTCAAAATTTATTTTAAATATATGTTTTATCATTTTATTCCATTTTCCCTTTCTGAAATTCATAAACACACAATCTATTGTTAGTGAATGATAGAAGAGGCTCTTTAAAATATAAAGAAGGTTCCTAATAGAGGAAATACGGTATTCAAATACTTAAGAATACTTATTAGGGATGTTTTAATAGCTCCATTAAGACCAAAAATTCGTTTTGTTTTTTGGCTATAAATTGTCAAAAACCCAACAATTTTCGATATGAATATATCAATGGATAGACAATACTTGTGAGACTATTAAATGCACTTTAGAGAAGTTAAATGTGGCTAGTCAAAATTGCATGGCACGGAAATTGTCGCGACGGAAATGTTCCATTTCGTTATTGATGAATTATTTACTTACTTTATAATTAGGAAGAAATCCTTTGAGAGATCCATTGCTGAATATTTGGATTAAATGAGCCTGTAAAACATTGATTGATTTCGATGTTTTTTTTTAATTTACCTTATTCACAAATTTGTAGCCAATTGTCTCTTCAATGGCGGATAAATGAAATTCATTGTAAATCTGCATTATTCGCTATAAATGAATTTAATGAGAAAAGTAATAGAAAAGATTTTTTAATGATTTTAGTATCAAATTGTTGGCTATCAAATAAAATATTATTTAAATTTGTCTCAAAATACTATTTGAAATGACTTTTACCTAGGAGGATTAGTGAAATAATTGGTTATTTTTGGGATTATCTCAGCCAATTCTGAACCAATTTAAATTAAATAAATAAAATTGAATAACCAACAGTCTGCTCTTTTATTTGATAATAAAAACATCACAGTTATAGTCCTTATTAGTATTATTATAAAGGCGCAAATTGGGCTGTTACAATATTATCATTTTCAAATTTAAATGTCGAAATAACTCTATCTTACCAAGATAAATATTATTTATATATTTTTTAAAATTCTAACTAGGTAGGCTATTCTATATTATTTTAGGATTAATGCTTAATAATTCCATTTTTTACCCATTTCTGTAGCTCATTTCTGTCTTTTTCTTCCATTTCTGCTTTTAATATTTTCAAATCATTTTCTTTCAAATGCATCAATGCCCGTTTTGCAGCAGCCCTATGTGCGCTTCGATAGCTTTGCCCCGTTCCCATGAAATGGAGATTGTCATTGAGGATCACAGTTATCGCCTTGAGACCATTGAGTTCATGTCTCCTTTAAAAAAAATTAGACAAATTTTAATATAATTTGGTGGTTTGAGTATTGGGTGTTACCTGAAATCAACTGGGCAGCCAATTTTTTGGTGCAATTTTATAACCGGCGAAAGATTTTCCAAGTATTTTTCGATCTCTTCTTGCATCAAATTGTAAAAAATTCGCCAAACAATTTCCAAATCCCGGCCAGAATCCATGTAAATTGCACCGGCAATTGCCTCAAAAACATCGGCCATCACTTTAGGCGTTATAATGGTTTGCTCGCCATATTCTTCTTCTTCACTATTTTCCTCTCTGATGTTGTTTTCTTCAATAAAATTTGGAGGGATAATCGAAAAATCATTTTGCTTGCAAAAGTTGACATAATCATTGATAACTTTTTCGTGGTATGGTTTAGCGGAATGCGTCAAAAAATGCTGCAAATTTTTAAATATTTAAAAAAAAGCTATTTTATTATATATGCCTCGTGGAAATTGTATTTGAATGCCAATTTTGCAAACATTGCATTTGAGACCAATGGGGGATGCATCGGTTTAATATCACAAGGCGAATAATTGTTGTTATGTTCAAAAAGGAATCGTTTGATCAGAAAATCAAAAATGAAATCACCCAAGAATTCCAAACGCTAAAAATATTTAATGAAATTTTGAATTGTGATAGATCGATTCCAAAAAAATTGATATTATGTGCGATTCCATAAATAGTGCAAATATAAACTTTGTGTTAAATTATAAATAACAATTTAAAAATAAAATCGTTTAAAAACCGAAGTTATTTACATTTTTTTTGATTTTGAAACATTGTTTTTGCCCTCCAAACATTTTTGTTTTGATGTTCTTCCAAACATTTTTGTTGTTTTAATGTTTTTGTTGCTCCAAACATTTTTGTTGTTTTTATGTTTTTGTTCGCCCAAACATTTTTGTTGTTTTTATGTTTTTGTTCGCCCAAACATTTTTGTTGTTTTTATGTTTTTGTTCGCCCAAACATTTTTTATTTTTAATGTTTTTATTCCTCCAAACCTCCAAACATTTTTGTTTTGATGTTCTTCCAAACATTTTTGTTTGTTTTAATGTTTTTGTTCCTCCAAACATTTTTGTTTGTTTTGATGTTTTCGCCAAAACATTTTTGATTGTTTTAATGTTTTTGTTCCTCCAAACATTTTTGTTTTGATGTTCTTCCAAACATTTTTGTTTGTTTTAATGTTTTTGTTCCTCCAAACATTTTTTTATTGTTTTAATGTTTTTGTTCCTCCCAAACATTTTTTATTGTTTTAGTGTTTTTGTTCGCCCAAACATTTTTGTTTGTTTTAATGTTTTTGTTCCTCCAAACATTTTTGTTTTAATGTTTTTGTTTATCCAAACATTTTTGTTTGTTTTAATGTTTTTGTTCCTCAAAACATTTTTGTTTGTTTTAACGTTTTTGTTTGCCTAAACAATATGTATTTTTATTTAATATAAAAACATTGTTTTTTTTTATTTATATCTTTTATTTTTAAATAATTTATTTTTCAATTTAAAATGAAATATTTATATTTTCATAATTGTGGAATCGATCCTTTACCTAGAAATTAAATAACCTACATCATAATTAGGAAGAAATCCTCTGATAGAATAACCATGAGTGAATGATTGGATTAAATGAGCCTGTAAAACATTGATTGATTTCGATGTTTATTTTTTAATTTACCTTATTCACAAATTTGTAGCCAATTGTCTCTTCAACGGCGGATAAATTAAATTCATTGTAAATCTGCATTATTCGCTATAAATATTATATTTAATACGAAATTAAATAATTTTTACTTACTTCTGTTTGCTCTAATTTTTCAATTAGGCCTTTATGCTTTTCGGCAAATCCTTCTTTTAATTCTTTGCTTCCAATGTGTAAATGTCCAATTTCTTCCTTTTGTTGGGCTGTCGAATTTTGTTGTTTTTCAGCTCCGAGAATATATTGTCCAATTTCATATTTCAATTTATGGAGCCTTTTCTTTATCTAAAAATATTACAAAAATCAATGAAATTATTTATGAAAAAATTATTTAAAGCTATTAAAAGTTTGTGTGCCAAAAATTTCAAATTCTTAAAAATTTTTGAAATATTTATTTTTTGAGTAGTAATTTTGGATGTTAAAAACGGATATGACTTTATTTTCAGTGCCATTTTTGTTGGTCATCTTCATAAGGATCTAAATGTAATGCCAACATTTGCCAAATTTGATTCCCAATGGTAAATTAATTTTGGCTCTGGGTTTAACAAGATTGGCATAAAATATGGACAAATTAAATTTGGGGCCAAATTCATCCTAACAAACCTAATTAAGTAAATTAAAACTATAAGAATTGCATTCTGAATTTATAATTTTGGCTTAATTTAATATTATTTTATTCATTTTAAACCTCTTCGATGATTGAATTGATGATCGGATATTTGTCGGGAATTTTTTTGCAATATTTTCGATGTAGTATAATTTGACTGGCTCTTGGAAATGTTGAAATCCATGTGAAGCCAATTTTGTAGCGACAATTCATCATTTTTGATCCAGCAAAATTCACCTTTATATTACAAGTATAAAAAATTCTAAATTACGAAATTATGAAATATTTTTATATGAATTAAAAAGGGTTTAATCAATTCTCAATATAATAAAAAAAAAACAATTGCTTTTTCCCATTTATCAAAGTGTATTTAAATTTAAATTCAAAATGTAAATTAATAAATAAATTATCATTTTGGTCAAACTTGAACCAATTTAAGTCATCAAATCATTTTCCTTCTCTTTCATCATCTCTTCATCATCTTCATCGAAGTATTCGCTTATAAAATTGGCCATTTGTGCCTTCAACCAATGAAAAACATCAATTGGGATTGGCCCACACAGTCCTCGGTTAAATAGAATGGGGCGACTTCCTTTTTGTATTGCTTCCATTTGAAAGTCCAATTGTTTGTTCGGCCGTAAATGGATACTTAATTTGAAGTCTCGATCAGCAGTGTGTTTGAACATTGGCAAATCATCGATGGCTAAAATAAGATTAGATTGGGTAATACGTAATAGTTGACTTTGTACCCCCCCTTTTTTCAAAAAAAATTTTTAATTTTATTTTGCATTAAAAACGTGTATTTAGGATGGGGAATCCGAATTTGATATTAGTTTTTGGATGGTATTTAATTTGGCAAATAAATTATTGAAAATGGCAAATAGAGTATTTAATTTGGCAAATAGGATTTTTTGTCTCAAAAGTATTGAAAATGGCAAATAAATTATGGAAAATGGCAAATAGAGTATTTAATTTGGCAAATAGCAATAAAATTATCATTGCGTAGGAGGTGCGCGGGATTTAGCCGGATATAGGGGGATTAAGGTGGATATACTTGGATTAGGCCGGATTAAGCATAGAAATGGAATAGAAATGGCCCGGAAGGCCACTGGAAGGTCGGGGAAGTGCCTGAGAGTGCGGGGGATATGGGGGGATTAAGGTGGATATAAGGGGATTAAGGACCAAAATGATGGGATTAAGGCGGGAAATGGGTAGGAAGTGATGGGGAAGCCTGCCGAAGGCATGTGGGCTGTCCAGGGGTGCGCGGGATATACTCGGATATAGGGGGATTAAGGTGGATTTAGGGGATTAAGCCGGATTAAGGTCTGGAATCGATGGGAAATGGCGCGGACGGCCAGTGAAAGGTCAGGGAAAGTCCTGAGAATGCGTGGATATATCCGGATAAAGGGGATTAAGGTGGATTTGGGGGGGGGGGGGGATTAAGCCGGATTAAGGCCTGGAATCGATGGGAGCGAGCTCGGTTTGGGCTGTTTTGCTTCCGGCTTCGCGAGATTCCTATGCTCCTAACCCCTAACCCTAGCCCATAACTAAGCTTAATCCGGCTTAATCCTCATATATCCACATTAATCCCCCTATATCCCGCGTGCTCCGAACTCCTAAACCCCTAGCCCCTAGATCCCATGCCGCCCATAACCATAACACTAATCCCTAGCCCCTAACTAAGCTTAATCCGGCTTAATCCCCCTTAATCCACGTATATCCTCGTATATCCGGGGCTTATCCCGCGCTGTCTCCGGGCCTCTCTTACACTTCCTCGACATATTCATACTTTGTTTTGTCGAATTGCCATTGCATAATTTTCTTTCCATTCATCTTCTAAATCATTCATTGCATTTAGCAAACGTTTGCCATCCCATATATAAAAAACCATTGGAAAAACATGGATGCTGTCGTCCTCTTCCCTTTTGACATTCTACAATTTGAAATTTTTCAAAAAAATTTTGAAAATGTAAGTAAAACCTGTAAGAAATGAATCATTTTTACCGAATATTTTGGGTCAAATTTCAATTCAATTCTTACTTTCCGTGGATTTGGTTCATCATCGACCGTATATTCCATTGTTTCGAGGCGAAGTGTTTTGTCATCAGGTGCCCATACGAGTGAACCTTTAATTTAATTAAAATATAATTTATTTTGATTTTTCCTTATCAGTAATATTTTTGGCTGAAGAATCGGGGACCCGGTTTTGTGCTATCATAATGAGATTTTATAATTTTTCAAATCTGTTCCCGAATAATTATAAGTAAGTAGCAAGAATTGGATTAATCTGAAGGAAATTGACCAAAATAAATCCATTTGCGTAATTTGGATTTAGAATGCCTCCAAAAAGCATGCATCCTGACTCAATTTTGTTCATGCAATTTATGATAATTTTTGATAAGCCCAATGTCACAAACATTTATATTTATACTATTGGATGAAAGGTCGCATATTTGGGTAAATGTAAATGTTGACATTGCTTGCCCCCTTAACAAAATCGGTCGGTAATGTTTGAGCGCCGCACGTTTGAGCGCCAGCGACTTTGACGAGTCATAACTCAGCGAAAAAGAAACTATTTGAGACAATCTTGGTATCATTGGATAGAGCTAAGCAAACTCTATTAAATGACATATAGCAATTTATGAAAAGTTAAATATCCTCTTAATTACAAGCTTCTAAGTAAGAAAAAGCGACTTGTATTAACTTTTTCAACATTAAGTCACTTAAATTTTCATTTATCAAAAAAGCTTTATCCACTATTTAATAGAGCTTGAATAACTCTATCCAATGATACCAAGATTGTCTCAAATGGTTTCTTCTTTGCTGAGTTATGACTTGTCAAAGTCGCTGGCGTTCAAACGTGCGGCGCTCAAACGTTCTGGCCCGTAACAAAATGGCCAAATAGTCAACGATCGTGTTTGCGCGTTTCATCGAAAAGGTCGGAAATGCGCATTTTATCGAAAAAGGTCGGAAATGTTCATATTCCAATTTAGGTGGATTAAACTAAAAAACCAATGATGTTTTCGGATTCAGCATGTTGGAAAACCAATAAAAACATTTTAAAAACATATTTTTATGGATCCTAAACTAGCAAAAACATTGTTTATTTGAAAACATGTAAAATATCAAAAACATTGTTGTTTTAAATGTTTTTGCGCAAAAAAATGTATGTTTTTAAATTGGTTTTATGGGTTTTCCAGCATGCTGAAACCGAAAACATCATTGGTTTTTTTGGTTTAACCCCTCTAAATTAGAATATGAACATTTCCGACCTTTTTCGATGAAACGCGCTTTTCCGAACTTTTCGGTGAAACGCGCTAGCACAAAACAATATTTTAAACTAATTTTGATTTAGGGTCAGAGTTATTTATACATAAAAAATTTTGTAAACCTATCATTCCATCGTCTTTTTCAACCACAATGCTGCTTTCTATTTTTGATTTCAATTTGTTGACGCCCATCTTTATCTGCGATTAATGATAAAATAATATCGTTTCATTTAATTTAGAAATTTTTACTATTTTTTCATTATTTTTATTCATTTTATTCAAAATTTTAAATAAACCTCTTCGATAATTGAATCGATGGAATTTTGTTGGGAATTTTTTTCGCAAAATTTGCGATGCAAAAGAAAATGACCGGCCGCTGGAAATGTTGTTGAAATCCGAGAGAAGCCAATTTTGGAAAAGTAGCCGAGGCGAAGCATTTTTGTTATAAGAAAATTCAGCTTTAAAAATACTATTTTTTGCAAATTAAATGAAAATAAATTTTAATAGATTTTCATGGATTTCATCCAATTTTAATAAAAATGAATTAAAATACCGTTTATCAAAGTGATTTTAAATTACAAAATTCTTAAAATTAAATGTAGAAAAAATATCATTATTGGTCAGAGATGGACCTATTTTAAGTCTCTTCAAATCATTTTCCTTTGCAGGTTTAACTTTTATTCATCATCATCCGAATCAATTTCATCCTCATCCTCTTCATCATCCTCTTGATCAAATTCTTCCTCGCAATCGTAATAAGCCACAATTTCGTCCATTTGCGTCTTCAACCAATAGAAAACTTCAATTGGGATTGGTCCGCGCAGTTTCCACAATCTATAATTGTATTCTGTTAGTACTGATTCCATTTGAAAGTCCAATTGTTTGTTAGGTAGTAATTGGATTCCCAATTTTTCGGTGCTGATTGTGTCTTTGACCAATTGTTGGCAAAGCATCGGCGGCTTAAATGTGGGATTACCAATTTTGTTGATTCTATTTTCACAATTCGTACCTTATCTTGTCGTTGTCGAAGTGCCTTTGCATAATTTTTTGGCCACTCAAATTCTAAAGTTTTCATTGCATTGGAAAAACGTATGGCATCTTCCGCTGACCATATAATTTTAAATTCACTGTAGCAAAAGTTGTCTCCATCTCCATTTTCGATATTCTTCGATTTGAAATTTTTAAAAAAAATATTTAAAAAACTCAAACCTGGGAAATTTTAATGCGTTTAGGGCCATCTTTGTATTGCTTGAATTCAATTACCATCTCCCGCTGCTTTGGCTCTTCATCAACCTTATATGCAATTTTAGCAAAGTAAAGTTTTTTTTCTTTAGGTTCTTTGAAGGCGTTTTCAGCAGTTTTTTGGGGAATTTGTTTGAATCTTGTTGGTTGCAATGTTTCAGGACCTTTAATTTATCCAATATGTCTATGATATTTTTAGTGAAATAAATTGGCCATTCAATTCATAAGTAATATTATGATGGAAATTAATATGTTAAAATTTTTATTTTTATCATCCAAAACTCTATTAAATAGAATAGGGTTGTAGGTTGAAAACCAATAATTAAACTTTTAAATTTAAACAATGGTCAGGGTCAGCGTTTTTTTTTAATAAAAAATATCGCAAACCTATAATTACATCGTATTCTTCAATCACAATGCTTCGCCCCATTTCAGATTCCAATTTATGGATGCCCTTCTTTATCTGATAAGATAAATATTTTAAATTACTTACTAATATACTTCCAGAATTTTTCAATATTTTGAATTATTTTTGGTACTTTTCCGTTATGGACCACCCTACTAAATTATCCTTGGTTTCCTTCAGCATTTTCTTGGTAAAATTTGGCTTTCTCTTATCAAATTGGTTTGATATTATGAAAATGATGTTAAATTCTTGATAAGCACCCAAAATTATCTCTAGAGAATAAGTTTCATAATTTTTTGTAGGGTTAGGGTGGGAAAAGTATTCATATTTATTTATTCATAAAAACATTTATCTTATAAACCTCATCGATGATTGAGTTGACGGACTTTTTGTCGGGAATTTTTTCGCAAAATTTTCGATTTGCAAACACTTGGCCGGCAGCTGCGGGAATTGTTTTAATTCGAGAAAAGCCAATTTTAGAAATATTTCCAATACGAATCATTTTTGTTGCAGCAAAGGAAATCAAAATATTTTTATCTGTAAATAGTAAATACTAAATAGAAAATGCTGATTATGATTAATAAAATCTGCTGATAGAAAATTGTTTAAATCAGACTTTTACTATCTAGTTTTTCTTTTTTCCCATTGAACTAATACTTTTTGTTATTATTGGGATTTAGGGATTGATATAAAAACGGCTCTACCCCGAAGTCCCGAAAAGACGAAGTCGCGAAAGACGAAAAAGGGAAGTGGACGAAGTCCCGAAAAGACGAAGTACCGAAAAGGAGAAAATGGGACGAAATCCCGAAAACTTGAACTTTTGGGTGGATCAATTTTTTCGATCGATACCTCAATCGATGCGTCTTGATGCCAGGATCATGAATATGCCATTAGTTTTTCAAAAAACTCAAAAATAAAAAAAATTATGGCCATTAAAGTCAAACTGGGTCACACCTATGGTAACTTTAATGGCCATAACTTTTTTATTTTTTGAAAAACTAATGGCATATTCATGATCCTCGAATCAAGACGCGTCGATTGAGGTTTGGGTATGCGATAAAAACATCCCCCAACTCTCGTCTTTTGCGTACTCGTCTTTTCTTCTCTCGTTTTTTTCTTCCTTCGTCCTCGTCATTCTTCGGGGGGTGGACGGTGGACGAAGAAAAGAAGGGCGAAAGACGAGACGTTTTACAACATTGGTTAGAGGGATTGATCAAAAATCCCAAATATTGTCCGAAATCCCTACATTTCCCAAAATTTCTACGCCGAACCTCTGCTATGCTACTGCGACCACACCTTTTGTTATAAAATAGAAGAATGAGAAAGAAAATTAGCAATTTTCCATCAACCATCATCCATCACACATCATCGATTTGGGCGCTCACTTACCTAACCCAATCCCCAAAGTTCTACCGGCAAAACATAATTATGTTGGATTTTATCTCATGGGAAAATGGGACGATCGATTCGAATGTCAATACCTGCTGCTGGCCATTTATTTTGACCATAGCTCAACAATTATCAAACTGAGAAAACAATATACATTCGAAAGCTCAACGTGTCTTCTATACTAACTAGCTTTTTTTTTATTAAAATTTAAAACATTTTATAGAAAAGCGGGTTTTCCTATTAAAATTCGGGTTTATTATTACACTCAATGGGATGCAATTTTTTAAAGCTTGAATTCGTAAAATTTAGACAAAATTGTTAATTATATTGTAAATATTTAAATCACCTAATTAATTATGAAAAATTTGCACAGCAGAAAAAGAATCTTAAATTTAAAATTTGCTCCAATAAAAATGCTTCGCCTAGGCTGCTTTTCCAAAATTGGCCTCTCTCGGATTTCAACAACATTTCCAGCAACCAGTCAAATTCTTTCGCATCGCAAATATTGCGAGAAAATTCCCGACAAAAAATCAATCAATTCAATCATCGAAGAGGTTAAATTTGATGCTAAAAAATAAATAAAAAAATGGTGCGATTTTTTTGCCGATCGGTTTCTTTTGCTGAAAGTTTAATAACTTGTTGGTGTTTGATTATAGACGTACAAAACTTATCTTATATCCATTTTATAGAGCTAATCGAGACGCGTCGAATGGGCATATAATTTGTCATGGTTTGTTTAAATACAAAGGTATCAAACGGTTTAAACTAGTTATGGCTTTTGGTTTATAACTCTTAAGTTTGAACCAAACCGTGACAAGCTATTTATCAATCGACGCGTCTCGATTAGCTCTATAAAATAGGTTTTATGCGTCTAGCATCAAACACCAACAAGTTATTAAACTTTCGGCAAAAGAAACCGATTTATTCGGCAAAAATAACTTATTCGGCAAAAAATAGCCTTTCTCATAATAAAATAGATAATTTTAAATATTTAGGTAAAGAAGAGTGTCCATAAATTGGAATCAGAAATTGAAGCCGGAAAACAAAAATATTCGGCAAATTCATCGGCAGCTAATTCCTGGCTCACAGATTTGCAACAAAATTTTAATGCTTTGCGAAATGGAATCGACGAACAATTTAAATGTTTGATTGAACATTTGGAAAATGGAATGGACCAAAAACATCAGGGTTCAATTGAAGAATTGAAAGAGCAAATGCAAGCGAATTATGACGGCATATTTTTTGAATTGGAAAAACGAATGGGACAAAAACTTAAAGGTTTAAAGTTTAATTCAATAATTAAAAGTTTAATGAACAAAAAGGCAATTGTAAAGAATTGTGGTCTCGAAAATTTTTTCGAAAATGGGTTTTCCAGGGTTTTCGGAGTCGTAGAACACGAATCTAACATCCAATTGTCATATCCTGCCATCGTGGCTTGGTAAAGTAATGCTGATTTTTACCAACCAAAAAAAGCAAAGAGGAGGGGGACCAAGGGCAATTTTATTGAACATTTTTTCACGTACTATAACTAGCTTAAATTTGGATACTATCTTATAAAAATGGTACCATCTACCATTCGATTCGGCACGACGAACTGTGTCGATTGAGCTATAAATATGGCTATGAAAAAAATTTTCAGTTGGCCTTGGTCCCCTCTTTGCTTTTTCTTGGTTAAAGTCGGCACTCAACATTACCTTACCAAGATGATAAAATATGAAAAAATGGAAGTTAGATCTTTCTTTTACTACCCGCGGAAAACACCGAACACCCAGAAATTAATTGTCGAAAAAAAATTTTTGGGACCACAATAATTTAAAATTACCGATAAAAACATTCAAGATTCAATTGAAGAAATGCACATGGGAATGGATGAGAAGTACGGAAATTTAATTGAACGAATGAAAGATGAAGTGGAAAGTTTAAATGAACAATTGGAAAGCATTGATGAACGAATGGACGCAAAACTTAATGGTTTTTAATTCAATAATTTTTGGTACTTGTGGAGTTTAAAAGTCCACTTTTTCTTCACAATTTTTGTTTTCAAAAAAATTTTTCGGAAATGATATACCAATCGACGCGTCTTGATGAGCTGTGGTTACGAAAATGCTAGCGGTTTTGCATAAAACCCAAAAATAAAAAAAGTTATGACCTTTTTTCCCGCTAGAATGTGTTGGAACTACGGAGCATTTGCACGACTGTAACTTTTTTTGTTTTTGTGCGAAACGGATGACAAATTCGTACTCCTCTCGACGAGAAGCATCGAATTAGCTATATTTTGGTCTAAAAAATTTTCAAAAAATTTTTCGAGTAGACTCATCTCATAGGAGGGATCTCCACTTTCGCCATTTTCAAATGACCATAACCCGGCCAAAAATGTATGGATGTTCAAAATTTTTTACATTTTCGTTACCAGCTCGTCAAGACGCGTCGATTGGTATATAATTTCACCAAAAAATTTGCAAAAAATTTTTTGAAGAAAAAGCGGACAAATTCTACAAGTACCTAATAAAAGTAATGAATTAATGAATAAAAACATTCAAGGATTAATTGAAAAAATGCAAAAAGGAATGGCGGCAAAGCAAACTTCAATTGAAATATTGGAAACACGAATGGACCAAAAGTACAAATTCCTAATTGAACAAATGAAGAAACAAATGGAACAAAAACACGAAGTCTCCATTGAACGAATGCAAAATGGAATTGACGAGAAACTTAAAAGTTTAATTGAACAATTGGAAAAACAAATGGGCATAAAGCAAAAGAGCTTTGCTGGATTATTGGAAAACCCAATTGATGAAAAGCAAAAAGGCTCAATTGAAGAAATGAAAAATGGAAGCGATGAAAAGCGCGAAATCCCAAATGAAGGATTTGGAAAACGAGTGGTAAGAAAATTAATATTTTTAAAGACAATCCTCTGGCGAACAGATAGTCTCTCTTAGTCTAGTATTCCAATCGAGTCAAAATTAATACAATTCAACTCCTCTCTCTAGACGAGACGAATAAGCAGCATATGCCGCACTAATCGTTCCGATTAAAAGTGAAGCGAGAATAAATCGGTTTATTTTGGTACTTTTCCGTTATGGGCCACCATAGCTTTACAAAAATTACGAAACTTATTCTCTAGAGGTAATTTTGGGTGCGCTTATCAAGAATTTTAACATCATTTTCATAATATCAAGTCAATTTTATAAGAAAATGCCAAATTTTACGAAAAAAATGCTGGAGGGAACCAAGGATAATTTGGTAGGGTGGCCCATAACGGAAAAGTACCTTTATTTTGCCGAAAGTTTTATAACTCATTGTTGTTTGATCCTAGACGTATAAACCTTATACCCATTTTATAGAGCTCATCGAGACGCGTCGATTAATATATAGTTTGACACGGTTTGGTACAAAACTAAAAGAGCAATAAACCAAAAAACCTTATCTGGTTTAAACCGTTTAATACATTTGATTCTACGCGTCTCGATGAGCTCTATAAAATGGGTATAAGGTTTATGCGTCTAGGATCAAACACCAATAAGTACAAATTATTAAATTTTCGTTAAAAGAAACCGAATTATTCGGCAAAAAACCGCAGCCATTTTTTGAAAAAAAAATATTCAAAAATTCCCAAAAAATAATTTTAACACCAATTTTTAGCGTGACGGACGAACACAGCTCATTTACTATGTAGGACGGTGGACTGTCTCTAAGATATTCATATGCTGTCTCCTCATGCTAACTGCAATTCATTATTTGGCTGACTATTATTTAGGACCGGTTTTTGAAAAAATGCACAAACAGTTTGCATCACGCCAATTGGAGGCAGCCATAAGCAATTTTTCCTTTGCGAAAAATAATAAATGGACGGTCAGTCGAGATCAACTTCCGGAATTGAATATTGGCCAAGATCAACTCACATTGACTCATTCGGGAAAAAGTGATGGTAAAAATTCAATAAAAATTCGTTGAAATACAAAAATTATTTTTAAGAACCTATTACTGTTCGTGCCGAACTTCCAATTTCAAAATTATCTTTGAACAAAGCAGATGGATTCAAAATTGTTGGCTATTATGAGACAAAAATTCTTAAAAATCGGTCAGTTAATTTTTTAAAAATTTAAATTTTTGCTAATATACATAATTTTTGTTTTTTTGAAAAATAAAAAACATCCAGAATGTTTTGACAAACAAAACAAATGTTTGGATGAACAAAAATACAAAAATTTTTTATTATAAGGAAAACACAAAATGTTTTTATTAAGGAAAACACAAATTGTTTTTATTAAGGAAAACACAAAATGTTTTTATTAAGGAAAACACAAAATTTTTTATTAAGAAAAACACAAAAAATTTTTTATTAAAGAAAACACAAATTGTTTTTATTAAGGAAAACACAAATTGTTTTTATTAAGGAAAACACAAATTGTTTTTATTAAGGAAAACACAAAATGTTTTTATTAAGGAAAACACAAAATGTTTTTATTAAGGAAAACACAAAATTTTTTATTAAGAAAAACACAAAAATTTTTTTATTAAAGAAAACACAAATTGTTTTTATTAAGGAAAACACAAAATGTTTTTATTAAGGAAAACACAAAATTTTTTTATTAAGGAAAACACAAATTGTTTTTATTAAGGAAAACACAAATTGTTTTTATTAAGGAAAACACAAATTGTTTTTATTAAGGAAAACACAAAATGTTTTTATTAAGGAAAACACAAAATTTTTTTATTAAGGAAAACACAAATTGTTTTTATTAAGGAAAACACAAAATGTTTTTATTAAGGAAAACACAAAATTTTTTTATTAAGGAAAACACAAATTGTTTTTATTAAGGAAAACACAAAATGTTTTTATTAAGGAAAACACAAAATTTTTTATTAAGAAAAACACAAAAAATTTTTTATTAAAGAAAACACAAATTGTTTTTATTAAGGAAAACACAAATTGTTTTTATTAAGGAAAACACAAATTGTTTTTATTAAGAAAAACACAAAAAATTTTTTATTAAAGAAAAAACAAAATTTAGAAAACACAAAATGTCTGAATTATTAATATTATTAATTCACAGTTTTGATGTGGCAATCGGATTTTGTGATTCGGAATTTCCCTCGGATAAACAATTGGGCACTAGTAAAAACTCAATCGGACTGAGAGGTGACAAAATTCTGGTCGGCGGATATTCTTACGATACTGCTCTGAAAACATTTACTGACGACGATTTAATTGGCATTTATTTGGTTACGATGGCTGGTCATTTGATGTGTTATGCCATTTGCAATGGAGCATTAATTGGTAATTGAAAATTTTTTTATATTTTTTATGGGAAACATTGAAAATGTCGAAAAGTTTATAACGGTTGAATGGTTTGTCCAAAATTCCAAACCATATACCACATTGGATAGAGCTCGTCAAGACGCGTCGAATAATATATAATTTGTCATGGTTTAATTAGTTTTGAACTAAAACCCATAAAATGGTTTAAGTGGTTTAAAACCCTTAATTTTTGATCAAACTACGACAAAATATATACCATTCGACGCGTCTTGACAAGATCTATCGATTGGGTATATGGCCATCTAAACCTATATAAGGCTTTTCGCAATTTTCAAAACTTCGCCATTTTCAATGTTTTTTCGCCAAATTAAATGCCATCCTTTTTTAATATTAATTAAATTCAAGGAATGACTGTTTTGCCTTCCCATTTTGCCAATCTCAACCTGTTCCCGGCAGTTAGCCTATGCTCGAAAGGCACTTCAATCAAAGCAAATTTTGGCCTGGAGCATTTTGATTTGATGATGAAGAAGGAATTCAAATTTCCTAATAATAGAAAACTGAAATTTTTTGGTTAATTTCGAGGAGAATATCGATTAAACTGGAAATTTTTCCAACTATTAGCTATTTAAAAACCATTATACAATCTTTTTATCTGATAAATTAATTGGAGAAAAAAAAAATCGATTTTTCTGCACAAAAATTCGCTACAGATTTATTGATAATCGTATACAAAAACTTATTGAAGTAACATAAACTTTTATTATCGCCCATAAATTTCAGTCTTAATATACCCAACTATGCAGATTGAATTTGTCACAATTTATTTAGTATTCATTATTCTGGAATTAAATTTTTAAAAAATATTATTTGGTAAATTTTCGACAAATATTTCCTTAATTTTAATTTACTGCATCCAAAAATTATAAAAAAATTAAATATAAAAATTCCGCAAATTCATGTCCAAAAAAGTTTAAATAAATGTAAAAGCTTGTAAAAAATATAACTTATTTTCATGGTAAGAAGATTACATTTTATCATTTATCCGAAATTTTTTTTCAATTTAAGAAATGTCGGAAATATTTTGATTCACGTAAAAAAATGAAGAAGAAAATTTTCGTGTGTATTTGTTTTAATTGATGACTTTTGTAGAACGTAGATTTGGAATTTAAGAAAAATTATTGAAAAATGGGAGAATTTAAGATATTATCATGTGATTGTAAGCTTTAATATTAATCATTCATCCTTTTGTTTTTTTCCACTAATTCTTTTCCATTTTCTCATTGTTCTTCAGCCATTTCACTCGCCGGTGGATTGTTGGTCTTGTTGGTGATTGCCGCTGACCCACATTGATCTAGCAAATGCAAAATTATTTTCGACCTATCGTTCCCCCAGCCACCTTTATAAAATTGATTGGTGTATTTCTTCACAGGATTACACACGGGGCAATCCTCTTTGATGCAATTCTTCCAATGTGTGATTATTTGACGAGATGATGCACAATGCGGATATTGGCATTGACGGCCAAGATTGCAATTGACCATATGCTCGAGCACTTTCTTCATCACATCGCAGTAGGCCAATGGGCATTTGGTCGGATTGTGCGTTTCTTGCTGAAGAAATGTCAAACATTTTAACCAAATAATTTAATTTATTTATTACTTTTGCTCGTTGTTGGCATTTTTGGGAGTGTAAAATGAGGAGAAGTTGTTGTTGAATCAATTTTCGCTTCTCCGGACACTGGGATTGCCCGCCCTTAATTTGCTGAGATGCCAGACCCATTCCATTTGACCCACTGAAAAATGGAGGGAATTAAAATAATTTACGAAAAGGGTAATTAGTGATTACGTCAATTTTTCGACTTTTTCTTCTTTCTCAAAAATACACTTTTCTTCAACTTTTGCCTCTTTCAATTCTTCATTCTCTTTCACAATTCCTTCTTCTTCCATTCCATGGCACTTTTCTGCATTTTCTTCCTTTATTTCAAATTCGAATGGCAATGGCATTCGTGGATTGCTGTAGCTGGATTTGGCCACATAAATTCCATTGGCCATTTCTTTCTTCTGCTTTCGACGCAATTTGATTTGGGCGGCCATCAATTTACGTCTTTCCACAACCAACTGGCATTTTTCGCAATGGCATTCACGGAAAGGGCAAATAGACTAAATTTGAAAAGGTTTTATAATTTTTGATAACAAAGAGTGATTTCCAATTCCATAGATGGTTATGGCTAAGAAATCTTTTCTCCAACTTTTTTAAAACTAGGCCAAAAATGTTTAAAAAATTTAGGAAAAAATCCCTTGAAGTGTGTTTATCCAAACAATTTAGCAAAATTAACTACTTATTCCCATTTATCGTTTTATAATAACCTCACCTTTTTGTGACCTTCAAGGATGTTTCCCACCCCATGAGCATTGCAACGTGCACAATTTGGTTTCCTTGGCTCTGGGCCATTTTGTTGTCCTTTCCCTTCTTCATTTTTGACTTCGCCTGGTTTTCGTGTGCTCAATGGATTGTTCAGCAGTCGCCTTCTCTCCACCATTTTGCACTTATCACATTGACAATCTCGATAGGGGCAAAATGGTTTATGGCCTTTGCGCGGATTTTGCTGAAAAATTCACAAATGCAAATTATTATTTTATCTAATTGTTAGTATTTTGGTGATATAAAAAACTACAAAATTTTACAAGAATTTTTATATAAAAATTTAATTTAAAAAGGAGTAAGAGTTCCGTAACTATGATTGGCTGCTTTTATAATGAATGCCTATTTTTTTTGCTAGCTATTTGGATTTTTTTTGCTAGCTATAAATAAAGATTTTTTTGCCACTCTCAGACACTTCCCCGACCTTCAAATGGCCCTCCGGGTCATTCCCAATCTATTTCAGACATTAATCCCCCTTAATCCGACCATATCCACCCTAATCCTCATATATCCGGCTATATCCCGTACACCTCCTTTTTATCCATTTTGGCCATAATTAAACCAATTTTATCCAAATTTCAATTTTACAAACCATTTTCTATTATTTACAACGTGAAAGACAAAAAATCCCAGCCAGCTAACAAAAAATCCAAATAGCTAGCAAAAAAAATAATTATTTATAGCTAGCAAAAAAAATCATTATTTATAGCTAGCAAAAAAAATCCAAATGGCTAGCAAAAAAAATCATTATTTATAGCTAGCAAAAAAAATCATTATTTATAGCTAGCAAAAAAAATCCAAATGGCTAGCAAAAAAAATCATTATTTATAGCTAGCAAAAAAAATCATTATTTATAGCTAGCAAAAAAAATCATTATTTATAGCTAGCAAAAAAAATCCAAATGGCTAGCAAAAAAAATCATTATTTATAGCTAGCAAAAAAAATCATTATTTATAGCTAGCAAAAAAAATCATTATTTATAGCTAGCAAAAAAAATCATTATTTATAGCTAGCAAAAAAAATCATTATTTATAGCTAGCAAAAAAAATCCAAATGGCTAGCAAAAAAAATCATTATTTATAGCTAGCAAAAAAAATCATTATTTATAGCTAGAAAAAAAAATTATTATTTATAGCTAGCAAAAAAAATCATTATTTATAGCTAGCAAAAAAAATCATTATTTATAGCTAGCAAAAAAAATCATTATTTATAGCTAGCAAAAAAAATCCAAATGGCTAGCAAAAAAAATCATTATTTATAGCTAGCAAAAAAAATCATTATTTATAGCTAGCAAAAAAAATCATTATTTATAGCTAGCAAAAAAAATTATTATTTATAGCTAGCAAAAAAAATCATTATTTATAGCTAGAAAAAAAAATTATTATTTATAGCTAGCAAAAAAAATCATTATTTATAGCTAGCAAAAAAAATCATTATTTATAGCTAGCAAAAAAAATCATTATTTATAGCTAGAAAAAAAAATTATTATTTATAGCTAGCAAAAAAAATCATTATTTATAGCTAGAAAAAAAAATTATTATTTATAGCTAGCAAAAAAAATCATTATTTATAGCTAGCAAAAAAAATCATTATTTATAGCTAGCAAAAAAAATCATTATTTATAGCTAGCAAAAAAAATCCAAATGGCTAGCAAAAAAAATCATTATTTATAGCTAGCAAAAAAAATCATTATTTATAGCTAGCAAAAAAAATCATTATTTATAGCTAGCAAAAAAAATCATTATTTATAGCTAGCAAAAAAAATCATTATTTATAGCTAGCAAAAAAAATCCAAATGGCTAGCAAAAAAAATCATTATTTATAGCTAGCAAAAAAAATCATTATTTATAGCTAGAAAAAAAAATTATTATTTATAGCTAGCAAAAAAAATCATTATTTATAGCTAGCAAAAAAAATCATTATTTATAGCTAGCAAAAAAATCCAAATAGCTAGCAAAAAAGATATTATCCCTTTTATAATTCCATAGGATTTTCTTATGATCATCTTAAGAGAGAGCGGAGCACCATTTATAATAAAAAGGCATCAACTTGTGTGAACCAATTTGAATGTTTGCATAATCAATAATCATATTAAAAGAGCAGATGATTCTTTACTATGTATGATATTTTAATTCAAATTGATTCATAATTGTTGGACTTCTGTCCGAAAAAGCATTCAATATCTATATTAAAGATCATTTTAAACGATTTTATGCTCACAATTTCTTCAGTTCTGGACCAATTTTTATAAAAAATTTATATTAAATGATAGTCAAAATTCTGCTCTTTAATTTGATGTCATCCAAATTGGTTTATTGTTTAGTTCTTGTCCTTGATGAATTATTAATTATAAACGGCGCCAAGTTTGGGGTGTAACCATCTTAATACCTAGGGTTCGAAAAGAATCACCCTCTATGATTGATAGATCCGGGGGCACCTCTGTATGGGCTTTCAAATCTAATGAGTTCAAGCATAAGTAAAGATATTTTGGAAATATCCATTGCCTTCCCCTATTTTTTTTCGCTATTTCCAGTTTATAATTTGCTTATTTTCCACTCATTCACTTCATTGTGGTTCAGGCATCGTTGGCATTTTTTGTCCACGTGGTCATCCCAATCTGAATTGCCCAAATCCGAGTCGAGACCCTTCCCAATAGCCGAATCAAATCGATGGCCATCCAAAGAAATTGCTTCTGGACCTGCTGATTTACCATGAACTGTTGGTTGTTGCATTCCCATTTCTGCTGGGATTAAAATTAAATCACCATGCTATAAAAATATTTAAAAAATAATTAAAATTTTATCATTTAAAAAACCTTTTTGCTGTATTTCAAAAATTCGCAAAAAAGATAAGGAACTGTCTTAAGTTCTTTGTAGATTTGTCCTCGTTCTTCCGGTGTTTTTGCATCCTTCAGTTTTTGGTGGATAAAGGCGAGATCGCTGTTTAGTTGATTTTGATCCATATTTCTTCCATATTGTTGTTTGGTTGATTGCATGATTACTGCAAATAAAAGCAATGCAAAAAATTAAATTTGAGAAAATTCAAAAATTGTTTCAAAGGTATAACGCCTTTTGCGGAACCATCTTTTGCGGACGAAACTGTTTGGTGCGGTTGGCAGTAAAATTTATGAGGCATTCTTTATACCATTTATTCGGCATAAAATTAGCTATAAAATGGCATCAAATTCACTGTTCAATATTGGGTATTCACCAAGTTATGGCCAAAAAAATCCGGAAATACAATTTTAATTTAAACCAATGGTTTTTTGGCCATAACTCAGCGAATACCCAATAATGGCCAATGAAATGCTAATTTTATGCCCAATAAAATAGTATAAAAAATGCCGCATCAACTTTATCGCCATTGACACCAAACCGTTTCGTCCGCAAAAAGAAGGGTCCGCAAAAGTCGGCTCTCGGCTAGCCGTTGCAAAACCTTTCTGATGAGCTGACTGCTGTGGTGGTTGGATGTTTTGCTTTTGAGTTTCGTCTTTTGCTATTTCATGACACTTTTCTGATGAATTTTCTTCCATTAATTCGTCATTTTTCCATTCCCCTCATCATTTGCCGTCATTTGCAATTCATCAAATTTTTCCTTCAATTTGGCCATTCCATCGTTCCAACCATTTTTTGCCTTCAATTCGTCGAATTTTTCACCAATTTCCCAAATCATTTGAATCATTGAAGGATCGATGATTGATTTGGAAGAAACGGTGGAAGAAGAACCGGCGAGGGCCTGATTGGTACTTTAAAAATGGCAAATTTGTAATATTTTCTATCTTATTTGCACTGCTAAGATAATTTTGGATGCTAATACGAATATCATTGCCCATTTGGCCATCTTGGTAAGCCCAATTCTGACATTTACCATTATGACAGGTCACACATTTGGCAAATGTTGGCATTGACCCTTACCAAAATGGCGCCAATTATGTAATGGGGAACTAAGAAAATGCAATAAAAATTGCTTTTTTTTTAAAATTTCGCCCTACCAGAAGATATGAGTCCTTAAAAGTCGTGACCGGGCAAGGGGGTGGGGAATTAAAAGAGGTAATACACGGTATAGTTGCTATTCGATTCTAGTTGAGAAGAGAAAAACTAAAAGGTACCCCTTTGGGTCATAAGGATTAGGGTTAGGTTCATTGTGATCTACAGTAGATGAGTTTTTATCCCTGAATGATCTCTAATGATCATAACAATCCTGCTGATAAACCAAAGAGGGGGGGGGGGGGGAGGACTTCCCAGTTGACACAAATACCATTATTTCTGATAGATGTAAGCTAAAAGAGATATTCAATCATAAATAAAACCTCTCGGACTTAGAAAAATTCCGCTGTAATTCCACTTTCTTCTCTGCTGCTGAATGCTTGCATTCCACTTTGCATGCTTCGCAATGATTCTATGAAATAATTTATGGAATAAAACCTCAGTTAATCTTAAAATTAAAACCTCCTGTTGCATTTCGATTCCATTCATTTTCAATTTCATTTCTGCCATTTCAGCCTACATTTTAAAAATTAAAATTTCTGAACTATTTTAAATAATTAACCTCCAATTTTTTAATTTTTTCCACCACCATTTTCATGTCCATTTCATCCGATGGAATTTCACAAAAATCAAATTCGTCGGCAGAATTCTCGCCAGAAGAAATATTTCCGCTGCCATTTCGATCCATTTTCAGTAGATTTTTAGGTATTGAAAATATTAAATATTTGACCTTTAATAGAAAAAACTAAAAAATAACAATAATCTGACTAAATTATAAATTTCCTATAAAAAAGTAAAAGAAGGAAATTGGCAATATACAAATATTAGAGCAAATTTGGAATTAAGCAGGCAATTCCATCAATCACCATTTTATCTCTCATCTTATTGTATAGATGGACAAAAATTATGGTTGCATAATGCAACAGATTTGGGGATATATTGCCTCGGGCAAACATTCGAATTATATCTTGGCCGCCGGGAAACTGAAAAGAATGGACAAATGGGAAAAGGCAATTTTTGTTCACTTCTGACTTTTCTCCTCTCCCTATGGATGGAATAGAATGGCGGAGTAGGACCATCCATTCAGCCAAAATACCACCCAAGCCACCACATAAACCCAGACCACACACAAATCGCAACAAAGATATATGGCAAGGCGTCGGGGCCACTCATTCAATCCGCCTTCCTCTCCCAACGCCCAACCACAGGCCACACAAATTGTAATAAACAGAGGGGAGTGGCAATGAAACACCCGAGATCCTTGTAAAGGCCAACACGACCGGCGCGAATGGGGAGAAGGAAGAAGAAATGAAAATGAGGGGAGGGGAAAAACAAAAAAAAGGCCACGGTACTGTCAGCTGCCTCGAATTCTTAAGCAGCCCAATTCGAATAGAATGGGCCCTGAGCCCTTTTTGGCCCTTCCCATTCCAAGAGCAATTCTACCACCCAAATTGCCGGGTGATCCAATGTCCTTTGCTCGACACATTATTTTTTCCATCCTTCTCATTCACATTTTCAGCCCCATTTTATTACCGTCCGGGTCCGGGGCACCCGAACCATCCGGTAAAACACAAAATGAATGGATTGAATTGAGGGAGTGAATTTGTTGTTTTCTGGTCCATTTATTTTTTTTTTGTGCAAAAAAGAGCGAAGCGCAATTTTTATTTGCCGTCTTCCTTTTTCATTTCTGCCGCTTTCGGCTAGCGGCCACATAAAAGAGAAAGGGAAAATAGCAGGCAATGAAGGTCATTATTGGTTGGGAAAGGGGAATTGAATGCGGAATGTGGATAAGAAGAAAATAAAAAAAAAAATGAAAATTGAGAAAAATAACAGCGCGTATGCAAATGTTAGTTTTAATTTATTTCACTCCAAAAATTATATAAAAATGCATGCCCATCGAAATTTCAAAAATTTACAAATGTTATTTGATTTTTGGAAATTGGAATATTTCATCAATGGATAATTCTTTTCACTTGGCCTTCTTTGTCAGTTTAGAACGCATATTCCCATAACAACTCCACCTCCATCACCCGCCGAAGAACAGGACCAATTTTCGGGGCATTGTGAATGACGCGTGCAAAATTTTTTAGTCACTCTAGGCTTGCATTTCTGGGAACACCGACATCTACCACCATTTTCATGTCCATTTCATCCGTTGGAATTCCACAAAAATCAAATTCTTCGGCAGAATTCTCACCAGAAGAAATGTTTCCGCTGCCATTTGAATCCATTTTCAGTAGATTTTTGGGTAATTAAAATTTTGTTTGACCTTTAAAAAATAAAGTAAAAATTTGGACATGAAAAATCGATTTATTGTTTATTTAAAAGAGTGATTGAAGATTCAAGCAATTAAGAAACAATTAAATTGAATAAATTCAATTTTTAAAATAATCGAAATTAATTTTTGATTCATCATCCTTATTTACTTTCGTTATCATCAATTGCCAAAATCTTATTCAAGTTAAAGGACACTTTCGAATTCCTTGAATTGTCATTTGACTTTTTCAAAATATTTATCTCTCAAATTATAAAATTTTGGTCAGATTCGAATCCGCTCAGAGAAATTATTTTTTTCGGACTTGGTAAAAGTAAACACTTTTACGAATTTTTAATTAAGCCTTTTTTGTGTGCCGAATAGTTGTCAAGAAAATCACCTTTGTCCTACCGGAATTATTTGCGCTAATTTTCTCACATTGTTCAAATTTTAATGAACCAAAAAAAGTACATTGGGCAAAGAAAATACGGAATGCCCTCCCCATATTTTTCCTTGAGTAACGTTTATTAGTATCCGCGGATAATTTTCGCGGATGGCCTAAACGTTCCGCTATACGCACCTTGACTATCAGGCATTATATGTTATACGCTTTTTCATTAAACGCTTGCGTATAATTAACCTTAATATAAAATGAACCCAAACATTCCAACAGAGAAATTATGGCCAATTTTGTGGTCCGACCGAAATGCACTGTACCCAACCAACTTTCAAACAAGGCAAATATATTCGATATCTTATGATTTTAAAATAAAAACAATCAAACATGGTCAAAGTGATTTAACAGAAAAATCAGTTATAACACAGATGGGAGGGAAGGCAAGGCCCATTTTCCTAAGGGGGGAAATATGGGGAAGGCAGGTCTCGGGGGACGTGGCCCATATTGGGAGGAGAGTCAGCAGTCAGCAGGTCGAGGCCAACGCTAATGAGAAAGGTGGGAAAGAGGCCCATCCTAGAGGAAGAGAGAGGATGAACCCATTTTGCGCGAGGGGAGATGAGGCCCATTTTCTTTGAGTGGAAATGGAAAGGCCCATTTTCCTAGAGGGAAATATGGGGAAGGCAGGTCGGGGGACGTGGCCCATTTTGGGAGGAGAGTCAGCAGTCAGCAGGTCGAGGCCAATGCTAATGAAAAAGGTCGGAAAGAGGCCCATTTTCTTTGAGTGGAAAGGCCCATTTTCCTAGAGGGAAGGAAGTCCATTTTCCTCGAGGGGAAGAGGCCCATATTCTTCGAGCGTCCATGATGTCCGGGCGCACGCATCCACCTCCAATATCCCAGATCCAATTCAGTCAGCTAAAATTTCTCCCCTCTCCCCTGCCAATATATAAGTGGCCTCAAATTTCACTAAAAATTCATAAAAGAATAAATTTTACATTTTACTCCTCGACATGTCTATTATCCATTATTCCAGTCCCTTTGCTATCATTTTTTTCATCGCAAAATTTGCTACCATCATTTTGCCCTCAAATGCAAATGGTCTTAATATTCTCGTCATTGAACCAAACTTTCCTCGTGGGATGAGCCATTTCGCGTTACACAAGCAAATGGTAGAGGAATTGGCTGAGAAAGAATGGGTGAAAAAAGTGGTGAGTGAGAAAAAACAAAGAATTTCTTTTGCAAGATTTCACAAAATTTAATGGGTCGATTGGCCCCAGATCAGTGCTCGGTAAAATATTTAAATTTATGGGCCACTTTTATCCTAATCCTAAAATTAAAAAATGACAATCACAGGTTATAGGCACAGAATTTAAAAATTATATTTTTATTTTATATCCGTGAGTTTCACGTCACGTAAAGCACTCGTAAATATACATTATAGGTATATTATTCGAATCGTAAGATGGTAAATATTAAGTCAGATTTTTGACTTAAAGAGTTTAGCAGGTTCCTTCCCAAACGTGGATAGCCTTCGAGGGAGCCACGATGGGGTAATTGCCGAATTGGAATATTAACATTCATTTATCCGATTGGAAATCACAATAATAATAATAGGCGAAGATTGGGATTTGGGGCGGCTGGCCCATCGCTGGGCCGCTGGGATGTTGGGGTGCCCAATCCCAACTAAACCAGGGCCTATCGGGGCGATTGAACACTTAGTGGGGGATTTGGATTGGTTTTATAATCCCGGAGAGCTAATTGGACCTAGGGGGAACAGTTGTTGTTTAATTCCCTCTAACAGTAAAATATATAAATATTAACGTCAGATTCGGATTCTATGCCTAAAATTACCCTGGGATACTAATTTTTATCCAATTTTTTGACATAAAATATTTGGATGAAAAAGAGGACGTTCATGTAGAATTATGGTCCCAATTTTTTTTAAAATATTCAAATTTTGATTTTTGGAGTAATTTGGGACGCTGAACACGAATCTGATATCCATTTTGTAATATCTGACCATAATGCCGACTTTTACCACGAAACTGCAAAGGAGTACCAAGTGTAATTTCAAACAAAATTTTTATAAGGACATGCTATAGCTCATTCGACCCAACTTGACGAGCTGAATCGAATGGTACTAGGTCTGGCCAAAAATAATGAAGAATAGCCAATTTACGGCTAAAATAAATATTTGTCATGGTAAGATATTTAGCCCTCTAACTTGGAATGCAAGAAAATTTTCACAAAAAAATAATACCATTCGATTCAGCTCGCCGAGCTGCATCGATTGAGCTCTAATATGGCCATATAAAAAATTTTTTGAAAATTTCAAAAAAAAAATTTGGGACTACAATTCTACATGATTGCCAAAAAGAGGCCCACAAACTTAAGCATTATCTAGTGCCGTACTATTTTTATTTGTAATTTTTTTTACATACATATATGCTATTTTAGAAAATACAAATATAAATATAATTATAACAAATTAGGAATTAGGATTGACTAATAATGCATTAAAATCAGGGATGTCCTTGGGAGGACAAAAAAAACAAGCAAAAATAAATTTACAAAAAATGCCTTATAAAGCAGGAATTTGATAAAAAAATTTATTACCTATTCGCATGCGTTTCTTGTTTCTTTAAGCCATTTATAGCCGCTGCAAAAAATAGTTAAATAACTATTTTTCCGAGCCCTAATTTTGGGATTGAAATGATGAATGAGTGGAACGAGAGAATTATTGAATACAGTTGGAGAAAAAAATATTTATCCAAAATTGTGTGAACATTTTTATCATTTTTTTAAATCCGAAAATGCAAAAAAAGTATATCTGACAACCCTTTTTACATTGATATTTTCGCATTTTATGCATTTTTTTTCAATGGAATCAGATAATTATACTCAAAATTCCAAAAAGCAGGCAAATGCGGTACTTTTCTGTTATTAAAGGGAGGGGGGGGGGGAGGAGCAAACTTCTAGCAGGGGGAGATCCGATTCTTTCGTTAAAAAAAGCTTATCTCATTCTAATATAATTAAGACAAAATATAATTTGCGTAAATGACCTGTCGTGGCCGATGTTCATTCAAAGATTGTTTGATGATTGACATTTTACATTTTTGATTTTTACGTTTAAATTTCCATTTATTAGTTTGTCCTTTCCATTCACATTTATTTCCATCCCAATTCCCAAATTTTGCTTTGTCATTGGCCAAAACCAACGCATTTTGTGCTCGTTTTTGGCCCCCAAAAGCTTTGTCATTGTAGTTTTATTTAATGTTTGGCTTGTTCCCCCATTATTACCATTCCCACTGATCATTCACAAAAAGTAAAGAATTCATTCACAAATAAATTGCTTGGATAAAATATAATTTTATTGGACTCAGTAAAAAGAGTAATTTTGGTAATTGTTGGATCAATTGGGATTCAACAAAGTGGTGCCACGACCAATTTGGAAAATCTTCGAGCCATTGGGGCAATAATCTGGTTTGCCATTGGGGCAAAAAACTTTGGTTTTGGTCGTAAATTAAAATAATTTTGAATTCCCCTGCCTAAGGCAAAACTGTCTTCCTCAATCTTCAATCGAGTGGAACGTGTCTCATCAAGGAGGCCTCGAATCGAACGATCACCCGACAACAGAAGGCGACACGATCGACCGGCCCATCGACGATCAGCACCGGCCCAAATTTTGATTGAAAGGAGTCGGAGAATTGCAAATCAGCGGCCAAATAACAACAGAGACCGACGCCAATCTCCGCCAATTCAACAACAAGCACCGGCGCCTCAAATTCAGCCAGTCGTAATCCAAGTGCCTGTCCCCCAAATTCCGGCGCATCAACCTTTTTGGCCTAGACCCCAATTTCAACCAAGGGTCTTTTGGAACGCAAATTTTCAAAGACAACCCCAGGCTATCTATCGACCTCATCATCAGCAACAAAGTCGGCAGCAGCGCCCAAATCAACGTCCCCATCATTTTGATCGGCAACAACCCAGCAACAACCAGCAACATCGACGTAATCGGCCATTTGTGAGACGAGGCTATGGCGGACGTCCTGCAAATCACCGTCAAAATGCTGCGCGACCGGCTCAATACAATCGTAATGGAAACGAACGAAATAGACTTTAAAATCGGTGAGAACGATATGGATGGGGCAAATAAATTAAGAGAAAAATGCATTGAACAAATGGGAAAATTAAAAAATGCTATAAAGGATTTGGATGAGGAAAACAGAAATTATGGAAATTTTTTGGAAACTTTAGGCCAGGAAAGAAAAGAATTGGAATTGGCGACTTATAAGGGATTGGCAACTGGTGTTTCTGGATTTTTGACAATTATGAATACTGCCAGAGGCGTTATTGATGTTTTGGAGAAAAATAAAAGATTTTTCGATAAGATGTTGCCATCGGCCTCAAATGAAATTTTGGACATTAGCCGAATGGCAATTCGCGAAAATATTAATGTAAAATTGCCAGAAATTAAATTGCCAGAATTTTCGGGTGAATTGAAAAATTGGAATTCGTTTTTTGAGGAATTCACTGCTGCCGTGGATGACCAAGATATCCCGGACAAGCGAAAAATGCAGTACCTGAAAAGTGCCCTAAAGGGCGAGCCATTGGAAATTGTAGAAAGCTATCCGCTAGAGGCAAAAAACTATAAAACCGTTTTGAAAATTTTGAAAAAACAATTTGGTGATACTCAAAACATTAAAAACAGCCTACACAGCGGTTTAAGAAAATTGAAAAAGGCAAACAATTTTATGCCCGAAATAAAGAAAACGCACAGAGAAGTGCGAGCAATTTTGAATCAATTAGAAAACGTGGGGGAAAACATTGAAAACGCCCAGTTAATTTTCGAAGTGGAATCAAAATACCCCCAAAACATATTAAGAAAAATTTATGAAAAGAAGAAAAGCAGCCCAAATTTGGGCATTAAAGCCATGATGGATTTTTTGGATGAATACCTAAAGCTAGAGGAAGACATTTATAGAATTCACAGGGAATTTGATTTTGGAAATGAAAAATATGAAAAGAAATATGGCAAATATGAAAAATATGACAAATACATTGGATTCAAAAAGGGTCAATGGAAAGGCCCAAATAAGTATGAAAATAAAACAATAGCAAATATGCAAAAAAGAAATTGTAAATTTTGTGGCGACGAACATTGGGAGGATAAATGCCCCAAATTTAAAACAAATGACGAAAGATTGGCCAAAGCAAAAGAACTAAAAATTTGTTTGAAATGTTTGGGAAAAGGCCACATTTCAAAAGAATGCAAAAAGAATGTTAAATGTTTTACATGCAAAAAAGATGGCCATAATTCAGCTTTTTGCCGCCAAAAAGCCAAAAAAGCGGCTGATGAAAAGAAAAACTATAAAGAGCACAATAAAATAAAGAATGAAAAAATGTGCATGGCCACAGAAATTAATGAGGAAAATGAGAATAAAAGTCTGGAAAAAGTCCTAATGAACAATTTAATTGGAAAAAAGAAAAAAGAAAAAGACATTACATTAATGCAGGTTGCCTTGGCCCCCGTCCGCAATCCATATGCACTGGGCCAAAAATCGGAAGCGGCAATCTTTTTGGATTCCGGATGTGAAATCAGCCTCATATTAAATGTGCTTGCAAAGAAATTGGATTTGCATATAATTGGAGAAAAACAATTCCGTGGAAGCGGATTATTCAATAAAACAATTATAATAAATTCTCCAATTTACATTTTTCAAATTTTGTCCCAAAATAATGAGGCGATAAATATTGTTGCAAGAGGTGTTGAAAAAAGGCAAATGGTTGAAAGATTGAAAATGGCTGACCCAAAAACATTCAAACATTTCTTAAAGGATGATATAACCAATGAAGAAAATATTTTGGAGGTTATGCCTGAAATTTTGATTGGATCGGACTTTTATTCGGAAATTGTTGGGTTGCCTAAAACAAAATCTGGATTTTCAATTTTGGAAACTAAAATTGGCAAAATTTTAACTGGAAAAAGCCACATTTGGAAAACAGAAACTGAACCTATTATTTGTCAAATGATTGAACAAGAAAAATTTTGGGAAATTGAAGAATGTGGAATAAATGAAATTAAGAAAAATGAAAACGATATTTTTGCTCACAAACATTTTTTGAATACAGTCCAAAGGGACAATGAAGGCCGATTTGTGATTAAATGGCCAATAAGGGAAAAACCCTCGCAATTATCAAACAATTTCTGGATTTGCCTTAAAAGGCTCCAAGGCGTTTGGAATAAATTAAATAAAAATGGGCTTTTGGAGAAATATTGCGCCCCATTCAATGAACAAATTGAAAAGGGAATTATTGAAAAATGCAAAGATAATTCGGGAATTACTGTTTATATCCCCCATCATTGCGTAATAAACGAGGAAAAAGGAAAAATTCGCCCAGTTTTTGACTTCAGTTGTAAAACGCCTGAAGGGATAAGTGTAAATGACTTTATATTAAGGGGCAGAGTAATGTTGGCGGATATTTGTGGAATGATTCTCCGTTTTCGAAATTTCTCAATTGCCATTTTTTGCGATGTAAAAAGTGCCTTCCATCAAATAAAAGTAAAAGAGAATCAAAGGAATTTGGCACGATTTTTGTGGTTCAAAAACCCAAAAAAGCCCCCTGCCTTGGATAATATTGAAGAAATGAGATTCACATGCATGCCCTTCGGCATCATAGCTGCTCCTTCATTGCTTGGCGAAGTGACGGATTATCATTTAGCAAATTATGGCACTGAATTTGCCGAAAAGTTGAGAAAAGGAATTTATGCCGACAATCCAGGATTCGGTGCATCAAACACAATGGAAGCAATAGAAAAATGCCATGAAATTATAAAAATATTTGGAGATGCAAAAATGAAATTGCATGAATTTGTTAGTAATGATAAATTAGTAATGGAAAAATTTGGCGATAAAGAAAGTAAAAATCCAATAAAAATTCTTGGAATTGGCTGGGATGTGGAAAAAGATGCCATAATTATTGAAATAAAAGAAATAAAGAATGAAATCAAATGGACAAAAAGAAAAGTGGCAAAGGGCACAGCCAAAACTTTTGACCCGCCAGGATTAAAAATTCCCGCAAATTTGCCAAGAAAAATATTTTTTCAAAGTCTATGGAAAGAAAATAAATATGGCTGGGATGATCAAATTGATGAAGCATATTTGGAAGAATGGAAAAATATAATTGGTGATTCTGGAAAATTTTTAATTAGAAGAAGGGCGGTCAAAAACCCAGATGCCGAAATGGAATTACATATTTTTGTGGACGCATCGGCCAAAGCATATGCATCGGTTGCCTATATTGTTGAAAAAATGAATAAAATGACTAATTCATCAATAGTATATGCCAAAGGCAAATTGGCCCCTATCAAAGCCAAATTGACAATTCCACGATTGGAATTGATGGCTGCTGTTTCCGGTTGCAAAATGCTTGAATTTATAAAGAAGGAAATTGATTTGAAAATTGGCAATTATTATATATGGTCCGATTCAAAGGTGGTCTTGAGCTGGATACTCATCTCCAACGTGGATAAATTGCCAAAATTTGTGAAAAATAGAGTTTTGGAATTGAGAAAGGATACGAAAATAAAATGGAAGTATGTGCCCACAGATGTGAACCCGGCTGATTTGGCAAGCCGTGGCTGCAATTGTGCAGAATTAAAAGCCAATTCGATCTGGTGGGAAGGGCCAAAGTTCTTAAAATTTGATGAAATTAAATGGCCAAAAGCACCAGAATTGACTAAAAATGAAAAAGAATGGGATAAAAAATTGGAAGAAATAAATATGGATATGTTGGTTAATGAAATTATTGACATAAAAATAAGAAATGAATGGCCAAAATTGGTAAATATTTCGGTTGCAACGTGCAAGGCAATTAAAATTTTTGGCCAAAAAAGTAAATTTGAAACGGAATTTATGATTGATCTTCAAAATAATAAAAATGCAATTGAAATAAGAAAATTGGCTGAAATTTTGCTCATAAGCCAGGATCAGTATAAATATCCTCCAAGTGAAAAAGAAATGCAAAATTTATTTATGGAAAAATCAAAATATGGAATTTGGACATGCCCTGGACGATTGGGCAATTCTGGACAAAAAGCACAAATTTTTATTTCATATGAATCGCCATTGGCTGAAATTATTTGTAATGAAGCGCATTTGCGCACGCTTCACAGTGGTCTCCGGCAAAGTTTGACGGAATTGAGAAAAACATTTTGGATTCCAATGGGAAGAAAGAAAATGAAAATGACAATTAATAAATGTTTTTATTGCCGGAAGGCAAAATTGGAGCCAATTGCCTTTCCAAAGATGCCAAATTTACCCGAAGAAAGAGCAAAAATTTCGATTCCCTTCACAAATTGCGGAATGGATTATGCCGGTCCTTTTGAAGTGAAAAATTTCAAAGGAGAAATAATGAAGATTTGGATCGAAATTTTTACATGCATGGCAACGAGATTCACACATTTGGAATTGATTCCGGATTTGACGGCAAAATCCTGCATCAATGCATTGAGAAGATTCATTGCCGAATATGGAAAGCCTAAATATTTAATTAGCGATAACGGCACACAATATCGATTAACATATAAAGTAGTAAATGAAATTGAAAAGAAAATTGAATTGGAAAAAATAAGGTGGACATTTATACCATCAGTGTCCCCTTGGTTCGGGGGATTTTACGAAGCGATGGTAAAAATTATGAAAAAAGCCTTGAAGGCAGCAGTTGGACGAAAATTTTTATTTTTTGAAGAATTGCGGACAATTTTGCCGGAAGTTAAATTGGTAATGAATACCCGGCCATTAACATATGTCTATGAAAATGTTGAAGAAAGCCTGGAAATTTTGAGGCCAATTGATTTGATGTTCCCAAAAAGGAATGAAAAAATTATTGATTTGGATAATTTGGAAATTGATGAATTTAAACTAAAAGAAACCCAAAGGGATGAATTGATTAAAAATTGGAAAAACGCAAATGATATGTTGAATTATTTTTGTAAAAAATGGGAAAAGGAATATTTGAATGAATTGAAGGAAAGGGCGGATCGTCACCGTCAAAAAATTGCCAAGAAAAATTATTTGCCACAAATTGGAGAAATTGTGCTGGTCCACCAAGAAAATGCTCCAAAATTTTCATGGAATTTGGGAAAAATTGTTGAATTAATTAAGAGCAAGGATGGATTAATAAGGTCGGCTAAAGTAAAATGCAAAGGTAAAATTTTGACAAGGGCAATTGTCCTTTTATACCCATTGGAATTGAGAGCACATGCTGAAGAAGAAATTGAAGAAAATAAACAAAATACAAAGCATCCAATGAAATTAAGGGAAAGGAAAAATGTTAAAAATTATAAAGAATACTCTGATGATGAAGATTTGAAATTTGGTGCATTTGTTTTGGAAGATCCTCCGAGTGAGATTCAGAGGAAGAATTGTGGGTAATAAATGAAGAAAATGAGGATGAATTACAGAATGAGAATGACTCTGAAATACATGAATGCATATATTGCGCACAAATGCGCGAAGAAGTTGCAAATTCATCAAATTCGTTAACTGAGGATGAAGAGGAAATTTTTTATGAATCCGAAGCCGAATCAGGTTCAGGTGTGTATTGGTGCACTTGTCCATGTGCGATTGGAAGAGGCAGATCGACCCCAATTGAATGCATTTGCAAATCTTCCCTCAAACCGTGTTTATGCCAGCCCAATAAGGGCAAAAAGAAAAATAAAAAGTGTAAAGAAAGGTTGGAGAAAATAAAAAAGGATTCCGATGATGAGCCGGAACCAGAACCAATGGAATTGGGAAGTGAGAATTTGGAGGAAGTGGTAATGTGCCCATTGGTATTTGAAAGAAGCCGGCCACGTCAAAATCCACCAGATGAATATTTGGAGGAGGGCGTATTCGATATAAGCCGACCACGGCAAAATTCATCAAGGAAACAGCGCCCCCGTAGAAATTGCTTATTCTGTGGCGAATTACACTTTGAAAGAGAGTGCAAAAAATTTACTCCAAATGAAAAAATTGAATTTTGTGTGAAAAAAGTTGGAGAAAGTGATGAAAAAATAAATAATTTAAAACAATTACTGGAAAATAACAATAAAGAATTAACAGCCGTCAAATTAGAATTTATGAATGTGGTTGAAGAAATTAAAAAACTGGAAAATAAGTTGGCAAAAGTAGAAGAAGAGGCCGGTTCGGCCAAATGGGGAATGTTACGAATGAAAAATGAATTGTTCTCAAAAGAAAGTGGGTTATCCGATGGCGATGAATACCCAAGGCCCAAAAATAAGCAAAAATATAAGAAAAATTTCCCCAAAAAGAGTAAATCGAGCACTGTTTTGGCTGTTGCTAGTGCGATTTTGATGATTATTTTCTTTTTATTTAATCCAATTTGTGCTTCCCCATGTGCAAAAAATGAAATTAATTTAAAATTTCGACATTTGGATGAATGTGTTTCAAGTGGGTTAATAATAAATGAGAGAGAAGATGGAAGTTTGTGCTGGACAAAAATTGAATGCAATTCGACACATTTGAGAAAGGAATTTGCCGCAAAAGGGTATTGTGGGCCTAAATGTGAATGTCCAAAATGGACCGACCAATGCACATTTTTTGATGGCCCAGCAATTAAAAATTCCACGAAGAAAAATGAAAAAACGATGGAAATTTTGAGAAATTTAAAGCCAAATTATTGCTCGCTTGAGGCGACAGAAGAATGCAATAAAGTGGCCAATTGGAAGGAATTCAACCAAATCGAGCTTTTTGATGGAGAAAAATTTTTGATTAAGGAAATAAATTTGGAAATAGAAGATGTGAATAAAGATGGCTTTGAGTGCATCGGCGAAGGTTTGTCAACCGGATCGCCAAAATATTGCGCAGAACACACATGCTCAGAAAAGGGCACAAAATTTTGCTATTTCCCAAGAAAGGAATTAAGTTTCCTATTGACTTCGGATGGGAGAATTCCGATCAAGGCATGGGGAAAGACAAAATTAAAAGTATTTGATTTTAAAACGAAAAAATTGGAATGTCCTTGCCAATTGGAATGCATTAATGAAGGAATCCAATTAAAATCTGAAATTAAATTGGGCGGAATTGAAGTTTGTAGTGGCGAATGCATTTATATTGCCCATCCAGAAAAAATTGAAAATATTACAATGCCACAAGAAAAAATCATTTCTGGCTTTGAAGCCATTGGAAAATTTTTCAAAGAAGGTGAAATGATAAAAGAAATGGGGATTAAATGCAAAGCAAGAGACATTTGTGAAATCATTGCATGCCGAATTTGCTGGAGTTATTTGAAAAATCCCCATTGCTTCCCCGAATTTGCAATGTTTTTATTTGGAATACTGTTTTATTTTGCATTGAACACAATCTATATTGTTGGAAAAATTATAATTTGGATTTTGAAATTGTTTAATATAATTGGGAGAGCAAAAATAAATTGTGTCCTTTGGACAGCAAAAACAATAAGAAAATTGACAAGAAAAAGAAGAAATGCGGAAAATGAAAATTTGATTGATGAATTCCCACTGGAAGAAGTGCCTGTTGAAGAAGAAAGGGAGAGTTGGGCCTCAAGGATCAGTCCACTCAACCCAAATAATTGTAGTCCAGTGGGAACCAAATACGCGGTATTTGCAATTATTCTATTTGTTTTCCTCTTTGGAATCACCAACGGACTCACAACATTGACAGCAAATGAAGAAAACTGCATAATAAAGAAGAATGGCGAAAGAAATTGCCTATTTGATCATGTTTTGGAAATTGCCTTAACGGCAGAAGAACAAGAAATTCAAATAATGATGACTGATAATAGAGGAAAAATTGCTGGAGGCATCCAATTGAATGTGCCCAGAGTGAATTTGATTTGCCCAAAAAATTTCAAATTCTTTTCAAGAACGGTAAATATTGAAGTGACATCTGCCAAAAGCTGTGATGATGCTGGCAGTTGCAAAAATCAAAAATGTTCAAAATTAAAAATGGATGAAAAAATTAAGGAACTGAAAATTGGTAATGATTATCCGGGAATCACACAATGCATGGAAACACCCGGCGGTTGGGGAGTGGGATGTTTTTATTTCACACCCGCTTGTTTATTTTATCGAATTTATATGACCCCAGCTGAAAAAGATATTTTGGAAATTTTCAATTGTCCAACAATTTGGGAAAGATCATTAAAATTAAATGTTTCGATCATAAAAAATGGTGAGCAAAATGGAACAAAAGTAATGGATTTGGCACCGGGAGAAAAACAAACTTTCAAAGAATTGGAAATAACGGCAAAAGAAATTTCGGTGCCAAATATCCCATTGCTGGCTACCACATTTATAAGCGATGGGAAAAGAACAGCCACTTTAGACCAGGAAATGGAGAGCAATTTGAAAAAATTTAAATGTAAAAGTAAAAAGGAGGCAATGGAGTTTTCAAATTGCACAGTTGATGTCCAAAGCTGCAATTGCCATCCAGCGGATGGCACAGTAAAATGCCTTTGCCCGGAGGTTTCCTCCGGAATGCAGATTTTCAAAGATGACAATGTTTTGCCCTTCAACCACAACGGATTGATAATTAAAAATGAGGATGGAAATGTGATGGCATCCCCCGACTTTACTTCGATTATTTTGCAATTAAAAATTTCTGGAATGAATTTGAAAACTGAAGTGGAAATGAATACATGCAAAATAAGCAATGCCAATTTAACCGGATGTTACGAATGCGAAAAAGGCGCACAATTGGATATAATGTGCGAAACGGATTTCGGAAAATCTTTGGCAAATATTGTTTGCCCGTCAGCAAAACTGTTGACCACTTGTTCCCCGAAAGGGACAAGAAAAATTCATTCCGTCCATTTTTCCACCGCACAAGTTGATGAAGAATGCGAAGTTTTTTGTGGAAGCACTTCAACTAAATTTAAGTTGAAAGGAACGTTGGCATTTCCAGAAATGAAAGATGAAAGTGAATGGAAAATGGCCGTTGGCCCCATCAATTTGATAAATGAATTTAAAGGATTTGATTTTAAAAATTTGTTGAAATATTTGTTGGACCCAAAACAATTAATAATTTGGTTGGCGACAATTTTCGGAATGTTTGCAATCTTCTATTGCTCCGCGCCAATCATTCTTCGGCTGCTTCTTCGGTTGCTGATGGCACCTTTTGTCCCCCGGAGTGTCGTGGCCGATGTTCATTCAAAGATTGTTTGATGATTGACATTTTACATTTTTGATTTTTACGTTTAAATTTCCATTTATTAGTTTGTCCTTTCCATTCACATTTATTTCCATCCCAATTCCCAAATTTTGCTTTGTCATTGGCCAAAACCAACGCATTTTGTGCTCGTTTTTGGCCCCCAAAAGCTTTGTCATTGTAGTTTTATTTAATGTTTGGCTTGTTCCCCCATTATTACCATTCCCACTGATCATTCACAAAAAGTAAAGAATTCATTCACAAATAAATTGCTTGGATAAAATATAATTTTATTGGACTCAGTAAAAAGAGTAATTTTGGTAATTGTTGGATCAATTGGGATTCAACATGACCTGCCAATCACAAAAAAAGATAATAAGAGAAACAGAAAATAGAAAGATCAATAAAAAACGATTTTTATATGATTCATAAAATTGGCTTTTAAACATAGTAAACAGGGCCATTCCAATCAAATTTATATGAATAAAATAAATAAAAATATTTTTTTTTGCCAGTTTTTCCTCATTCCCCTATTGAGTGAGCAAGAGCGAGATCTGGATTTGGAGAAAAGGGCTGAACAATCGCGTGGCAAATTGACGATTAAAAATGCCTTAGTGAAGCGGAACAATGGAGATAAAGGAGATAAATCGGCGATGTACAAACCGTGGGAGGATATAAATTCGCAGTATGGACCGGGTGAAATTACGGCCGTAATCACTAGACCAGAAGTGTTTTTGGGTATGAAAAAATTAATAAAAATAAACCATTTTAATATATTTTAATGGACATAAGGCACAAGCAATTGTAATAACTACAGCTGGGAAAAAAGTGATATGTAAAATTGCAAAAAAGTTGCATAGAATTTTTTCAATATGAGCAAAATTAAATAGTCAAAAAAATAATCTTTGTTAAAACAGCAAATAATTTTGTTAAAATTTCAATTAGATAAATTTTTAGGTATTAGAGAATTGTAAAAAAAAATTTAGAAATTGAAAAAAGAAATTTTTTTTAGAAAATTTTTTTTCGTAAAAAAATGGCCTTTCGAATTTTTTTTGTGGCATTTTTTGTAAAAATCCAAAAATTTTCTAAAAAAGAGATATAAAACCAAAAGTGATAAAAAGTGAAAAAATTTTAATGTTTTACGTTCAAACCAAGTAAAAAATACGTTTTTCGTGTATTTTAGTTTTTAGAGACACCGCAAAAAAGTGATTTCACGTTTTTTCCCAGCCCTAGTAATAACAATTCTGACCTTTTGTACATCCAAATTGGCTTTTCCAAACTTAAAAAAGGTCATTTCTGCTAGATCTTATTAAGTAACAGGCCAGAGACTAAGGCATAAATAAAAAATTTATTATGGGTTAATGATGATTTATGCGAAAGGAAGTAGTATAATAACCAACATAAAATAACCGGCCTCTGTCCGAGTTCCGTTTCCAGATTTATTTTTCCAATTGTGGAAAAAATTCAATTATTGCCGAAAAAATTAGGTATTTTCAGAACAATGTGTATTATTTTTAGAATTAGCCGAACAAAAGGATCTGATCAATGAGCTAAAAAGGGAACAATTCGATGTTGGGCTTGCAGATGTGTTCTATTACGGTGCGTTCCCGTTGCTCTGGTTGGCCAATGTCAAGCAAATTGAGGCCATATCGAACATGCACTCGCCCCCGGTATTCTTCGATTTCATGAATACAGCATATCTGGAAAAAATCATTGCGGAAGGCAACATACCAGGTAAAAAAGTAAGGATGGTATTTAATTTGGCAAATAAATTATTGAAAATGGCAAATAGAGTATTTAATTTGGCAAATAGGATTTTTTGTCTCAAAAGTATTGAAAATGGCAAATAAATTATGGAAAATGGCAAATAGAGTATTTAATTTGGCAAATAGCAATAAAATTATCATTGCGTAGGAGGTGCGCGGGATTTAGCTGAATATAGGGGGATTAAGGTGGATATACTTGGATTAGGCCGGATTAAGCAAAGAAATGGAATAGAAATGGCCCGGAAGGCCACTGGAAGGTCGGGGAAGTGCCTGAGAGTGCGGGGGATATAGGCAAAATGATGGGATTAAGGCAGCAAATGGGTAGGAAGTGATGGGAAAGCCTGCCGAAGGCATGTGGGCTGTCCAGGGGTGCGCGGGATATACCGGGATATAGGGGGATTAGGGTGGATTTAGGGGATTAAGCCGGATTAAGGCCTGGAATCGATGGGAAATGGCCCGGACGGTAAGTGAAAGGTCTGGGAAGGTCTTGAGAATGCGTGGATATATCCGGATAAAGGGGATTAAGGTGGATTTGGGGGATTAAGCCGGATTAAGGCCTGGAATCGATGGGAGTGAGCTCGGTTTGGGCTGTTTTGCTTCCGGCTTCGCGAGATTCCTATGCTCCGAACCCCTAACCCTAACCCTAGCCCATAACTAAGCTTAATCCGGCTTAATCCTCATATATCCATATTAATCCCCCTATATCCCGCGTGCTCCGAACTCCTAAAACCCTAGCCCCTAGATCCCATGCCGCCCATAACCATAACCCTAATCCCTAGCCCCTAACTAAACTTAATCCGGATTAATCCCCCTTAATCCACGTATATCCTCCTATATCCGGATATATCCCGCGCAATCTCAGGCACTACTGCGACCTTCCACTGGCCCTACGGGCCATTTCCCATCAATTTCAGGGCTTAATCGGGCTTAATCCCTCCATATCCACCTTAATCCCACTATATACACCTTAATCCCCCTATATCCGGCTATATCCCGCGCACCTCCTGCTCAATAATAATTTTATTGCTATTTGCCAAATTAAATACTCTATTTGCCATTTTCCATAATTTATTTGCCATTTTCAATACTTTTGAGACAAAAAATCCTATTTGCCAAATTAAATACTCTATTTGCCATTTTCAATAATTTATTTGCCAAATTAAATATTTCCCAAAAAGTAATCCTATATATAATTTTAGATGAATAATATATTTCATATGTAATTTAATATTATCTCTTTATTGTTTTGCGTGTCCTTTGGGCTTCTATAGGGATCTTAGTGTTTCGATCCTTAAGTTACATTGAATTATTAATGGATTGTTAGAAATATTTTTTCTGCTTTTTCCAAAATTAATTTTTTGCTATTTTTTCATTCTAGAAGAATTCACAGCCACATTCAAACCAGATGTGACGAATTCAAAGATGGCTTTTAATGATTTGGTAATGCAATAAAATTTTATGATAAATCTATATATTATATATGTTACGTCAAATTCTGATAATTTACAAATTCTGATAATTAGGGGGTTCGGATTTATATGTCGCGAAAATCGCAAAATATGATCATAAATATGTCGCGAAAAATGCCGAAATATGCATTAAAATATGCTGAAAATGGCGAAATATGCTCAAAAAATGGACGAATTTTTAACAAAAACAAAGAAATAAATTAATTTCAATTCTCACAATTGTAAAATTAAGTAAATTTCAAGGCTTTCTGGAGTGAATGTCTGTCTATTATTGGCCAAAAAAATTTTACAGATTGATAAATGAAAAATTTAGGGAAATTTTAGTTGGTTAAAAAAATTTTAATGGACAAAAAATTTTTCATGCATTTTTTATTATGAAAATTTAAAATTTTGGTCAAAATGCTGAAATATGCTCCAAAATGTGCAAAAAAATGCTTGGAATGCCGAAATATGCTCTGATATGATAATATGCCGAAAATGTCAAAATATACTAAAATATGACATTTTAAACCGGTTTAAAAAACAAAAATTCCAATGTAAAAACATTATTTTGAACGCCTTTCTTCAAAACATAACATATATGCAAAGAAATTGAAAAAAAACATAAAAATCCGATCCCTACTGGATAATAGGTGTCACTATTTCCATAAGATTCCTATCCCTGACCTAATCCTATTCCTACATCCTATTACCGATTTTATGTATGTTTCTTGCTGAGAATTATCAGAATTTGTAAATTATCAGAATTTAACATAATATATATATATATTAAAATTAAGGACCAAAAATTCAAAAAAATTTACCGCGACCATTATTCTACAAAAGAAGAACCGCCAAAATTTGAGGATTTATTCCGAAAAGTTAAACACTACTTTATCAACTCGCAACCATTTTTGGACTTTGTGTTGCCGAGCGAAATATTGCATGATAATAGGCTGAAATATATTGGTGGAATGGTGACGATGAGCAAAAACATTGGAAATGAAATGCAAAAGATGGATGAGAAGGTTGATAATATTTTTTTTAAATATTCTTTTTCAAATAGAAATTTTTTTAAAAATGAAACATTTTTCAGGAGCAAGACGCAATTATACAAGCCAAGAAAGGAAAAGGTCTAATTATCGTCAGTTTCGGAACGGTTGTCGAGTCGGAAAAAACACCGGTCGAAAAATTCAACATCCTGTTCGAGGCGTTCAAGCGATTCCCTGATTACGTGTTCCTTTGGCGATTCCACAATAACGCGCATGGTCAGAGCGCAATTGATAAACACAATGAGGCCAGAGGCACTCGCGGAATCCACATTTACACGAAAACCTGGTTGAGTCAAACCGCACTGCTTGGTTTGTTTGTTTGTTATTTAATATTTCAAACCCATCAGCAGTAGACAATTGAGTGACCAATTAAAAATGAGGAAAATTGGATAATATGTAGGCCACTGGGCCACGGATTTATTGAAAATGAATTCAAGAAAAATTTATAGCATTGTGTTTTTGTTATGGTTCAAAATAATTTCAAAAATTTTTTTTCTATAAAATCGGACCATAAGGTTTCAGTCTAAGAAAAGCTTATTTCTTCCTCTAATTCGGCTTATTTTAGTCTCTACATAATTTGGCTATTTTTGTTTTTCCTTAGAAAACTTTTTAAGGGCTAGGGTTGGTTGGCCGACACTTGCGGACCCGACAATTGCGGACGAAACGGTCTAGTGCCGAAGGTGGTAAAGCTGGAATGGCATTGTTTATAATTATTATTAAGCATAAAATTAGCCTCAAGATGACATCAAAAGGTTTAGCGAATTTTGAGTATTCACCGAATTATGGCCAAAAAACCTTCAAAATCGCAATTTTAATTAAATCAACGGTTTTTTGGCCATAAATCGGTGAATATTCAACATTCACCAAAACTTTTGATGTCATTTTGTAGTTAATTTTCTGCCTAGTAATATGCTATAAACAATGCCACTCCAGCTTTACCACCTTCGGCTCCAGAATGTCTCGTCCGCAAGTGTCGCAGTACGCTAGGGTTAGGTTATTAGGGGCGGCATGGGATTAGGGGCTAGGGACTTTTAGGATATGTAGGGGCTAGGGGCATGGCCAAAATTTTGTTGAGTTATGGCCATTTTTATGATAATGTGCTTTTGGCCATAACTCTGTGGCCAATGGGCCAATTTAAGTGATCTAAACTTCATTTAATAGATTTTTTTTGTGGGCTATCGAATGGTATATTATAGTTTTTGATAGACAAAAATCTGGCCAAGTTATGGCCAAAAAAAACCATTTTTCGAAAAATTAGAGGCTAAATTAAGCCGAATTAGAGGAAGAAATAAGCCCCACGTTTTCAGTTTGCACGTTTCAGTCTGTTTTTTAATCTTTATTTTTTGCAATAAAATTTTCACCTTTGTCCAACCATATGGATAACATTCAACTATCATAAATAATTTAAAATAATTTAAATTTTTTTTATTTTTTTAAATTATTAAAAATTTAATTTTATAAATTTAAAAGTCTTCATAATTTAAAACAGCTTCTAAAACTTTCCATTCACCATACAGCGGATCCAGCCACTCGTTTGTTCATCTCCCATTGTGGAATAAACAGTGTGTATGAGGCGGCCTTATATGGCGTCCCATTGTTGTGCATTCCTTTCTTTGGCGATCAGTTCTACAATGCCGCAGCAGTAGAAAAACGTGAACTTGGTGCTGTGGTGAACATTTTCGATAAGAATTTGAAATCGGATTATGTTCAAAAAAAATTTCGGTTGCATTGAATAAACGGTTTGTAAATTAACAGAAAACACAAAAAATTCCTAGTAGTTCCACTACATTTATTGATTAAAATATGTAGTGTGTGCCCATCAGTGCAGAGGGTTGGTTTATGCGCTCGGGGAATTTGGAAGTGAAGCAATGATTAATTGGGGAAGTAGACGGGTATCTCAGAACCCCTGACGTCTTGGCCAGTCCAACTTGGCCTTCCCCGTTTTCCTTCCCTTCCCGTCCCCTGTGAGAATTAAGAGCTGGGGCCAATCCAAATTAAACTCTACGGTTTGTCCTAGTTTGAGGCCGCTCCTCACAAGTTTGAACCATTAAACTGTATTTTGGTTTTTTTGGTTTATCTTTTTTGGGTTTGGTCTAAACTCCAACAAACCATATACCAAAAAATGCGTCTCGATGAGATCTATCGAATGGTATTAGGTTTATGAAGTCTAAAACCAGGTTCCGACAAGTTATGAGATTTTCGATAAAAAGATCCGATTCTTTCGGTAAAAGCATCTTATCTCATAAATTAAACTATAAAAAAATTTGACAATTATTATAAATTTTAATAAAATTGAAATTTTTTCACATTTTTCCGATATTAGATATATTCATTTTTATAGATCTTACATATCCCAAATAATTTTTTAGCGAAGAGATGAAAATGGCAAAGAAAAAAATGATCAACGCTAAACCACTTGAGACATTCCTTTCCACAATAAAAAAGTTTTATGAAGAAAAAAAGAAGCGCATTAATCAATTGAATGAAATTGCAGTGTATGGCGATTTGAAATTAGAGAGCACTTTGACATTTGAGGAATATGAACACAACGAAAAATTTAAGGTAAATTATAGAGACCGGCACCGGACCGGATTTTTGCCGGATCCGGCCATTTTTAGCCGAATCCGGAATCCGGAGAAAAAATTTTATAACTGGATCCGGTCCGGAATCCGGCACATTTTATGGAGATTTTTAAAAATCCGGCCAAATCCGGAGATTTTTTGACGGACCCGGCCCAAATTTACCCAATCCGAAATCCGTTCCGGAATCCCGCAGATGATATTTTACCGGTCTCTAGTTAATTATCATTTGCAGTTATACTTTTATGTATTTTTTATTTTTTTATTGCAAACAAATAGGGATTTTTAGAGGAACTCATCTTTATAGGCCATCAGCCATCACATCTTATCAAAAATTTGGATAAAATGTCATTTTTTGAAAAAAATTTGTTCAATATTCAATATTCATATATCATAAATAAGGGGTGTGGGTTTTTTTTACCGAAAGAATCGGATTTTTTTCCCGAAAAGCTCATAAGACCCTATTAACCTTATACCATTCGATAGAACTCATCGAGTCGCATCTTTTGGTATATGGTTTGTTGGAGTTTAGACCAAACCCAAAAAAGATAAATCAAAAAAACCAAAATACGGTTTAATCGTTCAAACTTGTGAGGAGTTGCCCCAAACTATGACAAACCATATACCAAAAGATGCGTCTTGATGAGATCTATCGAATGGTATAAGGTTTATAGGCTCTAAATCCAGGTGCAGAAGTGTTATGAAAATTTTTTGGAAAAAGATCCAATTCTTTCGGTAAAAGACCGATTCTTTCGGTAAAAGAAAGAATCTTATCTCCTTTAATAATTTCATTTCATGTTTAGGAAATTTTCAAAAAAACTGTTGATAAATTGGAGAATAAATTGCATGAATTTGTCGCCAAAAATTCAAAAATTAATGATGAGTTGTTATTATTGAATAAAAGAGAAGCAACAACAACAAATTATGATCATTTATTGAAATCCGAATGGGGCAGAGAACTGATATTGCGCGCCAAAATTTTCATTGCGCAAGTTTTTTCGGACGGCGGAGAAGTGACCCGACTGGATTTGTATTCATTCATGCACGCAAACAAGGAAGTGGGAGGACCGTGGCTATCAAACAAAGGCGAAAATTTATCGTTGTTGTTGGCCACAATTTATGGCATTTCTGAGCTACAAAGCCAGGAGGTGGATGCCCTGATCAATGAGGAAATGTGGAAAGAACATTTGAAAAATGTTCCAAAATTAAAAATGACGGTGGTGCCTAATAAAGAGCCTCTGAATGATGAGAAAAATAGGGAAAAATTCAACACTGCTGACCAAGCATGTGATGCTGATGATCGTGATCACTGTGAGGAGGAGAATGATCAGCAGCAGGAGGAGGAGCCACGTAATCGAGTGCTCATTGAGGGTGGCGGACCGGTCGGCCTGTTGACTGCAATCCGGCTATTCATGGCTGGAATGCACGTGACTTTGGTGAACGATCGCAAGGAGTACACGCGCCCGCAGGTGATCGGTTTGGACATGAGTTGGCTGGCACAATTGCGCTTCTTGTTGGGCACCAAATTTGGCGAACTTATCAACAATCGGCCAAATTCGATTGGTCGCGTCGTGACACCGCACAAAGGAGTCCTCCCGATTCAATATATTGAGAAAGTGGGTTTTGTTGTGATATAAAAAAAATCGAATTAAATTGATTTTTATGCCCAAAGATGGGTTTTTCCTATTATAAAAAAAATATAATTTATAAAAATTGATAAGCTTTTTTAAATTTTATTGCTTCATAATACCTCGCCTACATAAAAACTGCAAAACTTTTGCAGCAAAAAAAGATAATGGAAAAAGAGGAGGGCATTTGCTGCATGCAGTTTTTCTGCAAATTTGGGTGCCTACATAAAAATGCAGTTTCTGCAAAAAAGTAGCTGCATTTGCAGAAAATTTAGAATGATCGGCCGATCATTTTTTTGCAGCTGCAGTTTTTCTGCAAATTTGGGTGCCTACATAAAATTTGCAGAAACTGCATTTGCAGAAACTGCAATGCAGAAACTGCAAAAGTTTTGCAGTTTTTATGTAGGCGAGGTATAAATGAGAAAAATCTTACGGAATTTTAAATGATCAATTCGTTTTTTAGCGTGAAAATAAATATAATTTCAACACTATGGATAAAATGAAATGGTTACTATTTTTTTGGCAAAAAAAGTAATTTTGTTGGCATAAAACTTTGTGTCGAAAAATCAACGTTTTTGGTTCCATAAAACTTGACTGACCAAAGAAAACTTCTGTATAAACCCTCTAGCTCCAAATGCTCTGTCCTAGACCTATGGCCTAGCCCTATGCTAAATCCTAAGTCCTAACACTTCGTTATGGCCAAGATATTTGGCCTCAAAAATCCCTAAAAATCTTTATGCCAAAAAAATACTTTTTGTGCCAAAAAAGAATAAATTTTATGTCACAAAAAATTTTCCCAAAAAAATTCTCAAACCATTTTATTGGAACATTATAATTATTTTAAATTCCACTCACTATTCAAATATGTTTTATAAGTCAATAAGCCAACATGAAAAATGCGGACATTAAATGGAATTAACCATCCCGTTTAATTATTAGAAAAGCGGTTGGTATTGTGATCAATCAGTTTCAAATTTTTTTTAAAAGAATGAATGAGCGTTTCAAAAATTTGCGGATGTGATTAGCGCGGGAATCGCAATTTGCCGCTTCCAAAAAATTCCCGCAACCGTCAGAAAGTAGGGAAGGACATTCTGCATAGTTTTCCTGCTGCGAGGGTCTCGTTCCCATCGGTTTTTTCCTGCTGTTGGCCTGCCGATTTTTGTTGGATTCATTTAATTTTTAATTACTAGAGTACGGATTTATATGTGTTACGGCCAATAGTGGAAATCGGGCATAACTAGTAATGGCCGGCCAAAACTAGTAATGGCCGAAAATCGGCCAATACTAGTTATGCCCGGGCATAACTAGTAATGGCCGGCCAAAACTGGTAATGGCCGGCCAAAACTGGATTAAGGTGAAAACAAGGTGGATATTAGGGGATTAAGGTGGATATTGGGGGATTAAGGTGGATATTGGGGGATTAAGGTGGATATTGGGGGTTTAAGGTGGATATTGGGGGATTAAGGTGGATATTGGGGGATTAAGGTGGATATTGGGGGTTTAAGGTGGATATTGGGGGATTAAGGTGGATATTGGGGGATTAAGGTGGATATTGGGGGATTAAGGTGGATATTGGGGGATTAAGGTGGATATTGGGGGTTTAAGGTGGATATTGGGGGATTAAGGTGGATATTGGGGGATTAAGGTGGATATTGGGGGTTTAAGGTGGATATTGGGGGATTAAGGTGGATATTGGGGGATTAAGGTGGATATTGGGGGATTAAGGTGGATATTGGGGGATTAAGGTGGATATTGGGGGTTTAAGGTGGATATTGGGGGATTAAGGTGGATATTGGGGGATTAAGGTGGATATTGAGGGTTTAAGGTGGATATTGGGGGATTAAGGTGGATATTGGGGGTTTAAGGTGGATATTGGGGGATTAAGGTGGATATTGGGGGATTAAGGTGGATATTGGGGGTTTAAGGTGGATATTGGGGGATTAAGGTGGATATTGGGGGATTAAGGTGGATATTGGGGGTTTAAGGTGGATATTGGGGGATTAAGGTGGATATTGGGGGTTTAAGGTGGATATTGGGGGAATAAGGTGGATATTGGGGGAATAAGCCCAGAAATGGATGCTAAATGCCCCAGAAGGCCATTGGAAGATCGGTGAAGTGTAAGACCGGAGACAGAGTGAGATTAAGGTGGATATTGGGGGATTAAGGTGGATATTGGGGGATTAAGGTGGATATTGGGGGAATAAGCCCAGAAATGGATGCTAAATGCCCCAGAAGGCCATTGGAAGATCGGTGAAGTGTAAGACCGGAGACAGAGTGAGATTAAGGTGGATATTGGGGGATTAAGGTGGATATTGGGGGATTAAGGTGGATATTGGGGGAATAAGCCCAGAAATGGATGCTAAATGCCCCAGAAGGCCATTGGAAGATCGGTGAAGTGTAAGACCGGAGACAGAGCGAGATTAAGGAGGATTTAGGTAGAATAAGCCGGGTTAAGCCTAGCTAGGGGCTAGGGTTATGGGTTCGGAGCATAGGAATCTCGCGAAGCCGGAAGCAAAACAGCCTAAACCAGGACTCGCGACCTTCCATTTAGGGGTTTAATCCCCCTTAATCCTCCTTAATCCCCATATATCCGGCTTAAACCCGCGTATCTACTAACCTCTGTTACACTTTCCCGACTTTCCACTGTCCCTCCGGAAAATTTCCCAATTATTTCGGGACTTAATTCGACTAAATCCCCCATTATCCATCTTACTCCTCCTATATCCGGCTATATCCCACGCACTTTCAGGCACTTCCCCACCTTCCAGTGGCCTTCCGTGGCATTTCCCATCCATTTCGGGGCTTATTCCCCCAATATCCACCTTAATCCCCCAATATCCACCTTGTTTTCACCTTAATCCAGTTTTGCCCGGCCATTACCAGTTTTGGCCGGCCATTACTAGTTTTGGCCGGCCATTACTAGTTTTGGCCGGCCATTACCAGTTTTGGCCGGCCATTACTAGTTATGCCCGGGCATAACTAGTATTGGCCGATTTTCGGCCATTACTAGTTTTGGCCGGCCATTACTAGTTATGCCCGATTTCCACTATTGGCCGTAACATATGCATCGAAAAGGGCCAATATATGCGCATACATATGCACTAAAAAAGGCCAAAATATGCAGCAAATATGCCAAAAAATGCCGAAATATGCACACATATGCACAAAATTAAATTGATTTTTTTTTGATTTTAAATGTCAAAAAATTACAAAAATTAATGATTCCGCTGCTTAAAATTCCAAAAAAAAATATAAATTTCCATAAATTTTGTGCTGCTGAAAAAAATGTTGGATATTCGACCAATTGGGGGAACCATTCACTTTTTAGGAAAAATTTTTCCATTTTATTTTTTTACAAATTTTCTAGTCAAAATAAAAAATTTTCCCGAAAATACTACTCTAACATAAATTTTGAATAAATTTTTTCCAAAAATTAAAAAAATTTTTCTAAAAATTTCGAAATTTTCCTAAAAATTGGCAAAAATTCTCGAATTTTGGGAAAATATGCACTAAAATATGTATGAAGCTGCCAAAATATGCCAAGATATGCACATATGCACGATATGTCCAAAATATGCCAAAATATGCATTTTGAAACCGGTTCAAAATCATTTTTAGAACCCAAAAACAATTTTTTTGCATTTCCCAATGCTGTGCATATTCGCACACAAAATATGCATTTTCATAAAAATCCGTACTCTATTAATTACATATCGAAAAACAGGTCACAAAGAGCAGACTAGAGGAATTGATCAAATTCATAAATGGCAAGAAGAAAGCTGCAAAAATTGAATTGATTTATGGCAGTCAGGTTGAGGCCGTCCGGATAGAAGAAAATGACAAAGGCAAAAACCGAGTGGAGGAGGAGAAGACCATCGCGATGATAAAAGGAACAGGCGGGATGCAGCAAATTGAATTCGAGTTGATTGTTTGTGCTGGCGGTGCAAATGATAAATTGAGGGACCAAATATTTGGTAAAAAACTAAGGGTGTGATTTTTTTACCGAGAGATCGGTTCTTTTTACCGAAAAGCTCTTAACTCGTCTGAACCCGGATTTAGACCCTCCTTATACCATTCGATTGATCTCATCGAGACGCATCTTTTGGTATATGGTTTGTTGGAGTTTAGACCAAACCCAAAAAAGATAAACCAAAAAAACCAAAATACGGTTTAATCGTTCAAACTTGTGAGGAGTGGCCCCAAACTAGGGCAAACCATATACCAAAAGATGCGTCTTGATGAGATCTATCGAATGGTAGGGTCTAAATCCTGGTTTGAGTTATGAGCTTTTCGGAAAAAAGATCCAATTCTTTCTGTTAAAGAATCTTATCTCGAAAACAAATAATTCTACACACCGCGTGTTAATTTTAATTTAATATTTGCATTTTATTAAAAATCCAAAAATTCAAATTTGAATCATTTTTTAATCTTTAAAAAATTAATAAATTTTAATAAGCAAATTAAAAAACATATAAATTATCAAAACTAGTAAGATTACTTTGTATATTAAAACGTACGGGGTCAATTTCCGAATAAGCAAAGGACCGTGCAAATATGGGCGATTCCCGAATAGTGCAAATCTGGGCTTTTTCGACTTATAATAAATCAGAAACCATTTTAGGCCCTACAAACCTTATACCATTTTGTAGATATCATCGAGATGCATCGAATAGTATATAAAATGTCAGTTTTAAGCTAAAAATTTAATAGCTAAACCATTTAAACTATTTTTTAAAGTTTTGGTTTAAAACTATTTAATTTTGTAACCAAACCATGACATATTATATACCATTCGATGCGTCTCGATGAGATCTACAAAATGGTATAAGGTTTGTAGAGTCTAAAACCGGTTTCTGAATTATAAGAAGTCAAAAAAATCCACATTTGCACTATTCGAGAATCGACCTAGCATTATATTACAACTTAATTAAAGGAATGAGCCCCAGGATGCGATCAAAACCCATAAGTCATGGCATCCTTCGATACGATAAACACACAGCGGAAATATATATTCCAAAATTGTTAGTTCTATTTGGGAAAGACGCTGAGAAAATAGCGGGATTTATGAAGAAAATGGATTTCCAAAATGCGTCAGATGGAATTGTATTGACGAAAGGGATTAAGAAAATGTTCAAAAACTTCAACAAAAAAATGCTCAATTCTACTAATGTGGCTATTGTAGTGTTGGAGACGTCCAACACTTTGTCCATTCTTTTCCGGACTCCGTCACCAATGGTGCAATTGAATACTGCCATTGAGAAGGAAAAAAAACATTTTAAATATAATAAAAATGTTAGTGAATGGCAAAAATAAAGTTTTTTTATCTTTATATTATATTCGTATAATTTACAAAATAATATTTAATTTATTACTTAATTATTTAAAATAATATTTAAAATTCGTAATATTTATTAAAAATATGGGCGGGTTTTTTTAACCGAGAAAATCGGTTTTTTTTCCCGAAAAGCTCTTAACTCCTCTGAACCCGAGACCCTATAAACCTTATACCATTCGATAGATCTCATCAAGACGCATCTTTTGGTATATGGTTTGCCCTAGTTTGGGGCAACTCCTCACAAGTTTGAACCATTAAACCGTATTTTGGTTTTTTTGGTTTATCTTTTTTGGGTTTGGTCTAAACTCCAACAAACCATATACCAAAAGATGCGTCTCGATGAGATCAATCGAATGGTATAAGGAGGGTCTAAATCCGGGTTCAGACGAGTTAAGAGCTTTTCGGTAAAAAGAACCGATCTCTCGATAAAAAATCTTAACTCTTAAAAAATCTCTCGAAATAATGTTTTAACAATAAAATAAATTTTATTATAAAATCATACAATTAGTGAAATAAAATTCCTATATAAACAATATAATATATAACCCTCCATGGGCTTATAAAAAATGATCAGCAGAGGTCATGTAACCATGAATATCTGGGGCAGTACCAAAAGAGCGATTTTCGCCAAAATTCCATAATTAGGTACTTATTCCGTTGGTATCCCCTTTTTGAAAAGTGCTTGGTCCCCCCTATGGGTCGTCAGGTTTAGAGTTTGGGGTCATTCAGGGATATGTTAGGGATTGGATTAGGATGATGTAAAAATCATCCCAAATGTATCCTAAACCCAAACCCTAACAACACCAAAGGGGGGGCCTTCACCTTTTCCACACTTTTTCTAAGGTGACCCAAAAAGGGGATACCAACGGAATAAGTACCCATAATTCTTAATAACAAACATATAAATTATAATGAAAAAATATTTGGTAAAAAAAATAAAATATTTTCTTAAAGAAGACTGACGCATTGGAACGCTTTTGGAAACGACTGCTGAGAAAATGGGCAAAAGTGGCATTCGATTTTGTTAACGAGAACTATGCCAATCGGTCATTCAGCCTTGAATTGGATAAATATGGCAATAATCTACCATCGAATGGAGAAGGGAATGCCAAAAAAGAAGGTGGGAAAATTTTAAGAATATGGGTCTAATAAGTAATTTTTTGTATAAAACCAATTTAGAAGATGAAATTAGCATAGAAATGATATGCTTTATCATTTTTAAGGCGAGGAAAAGTGTTTTTTAAACGGAAAAATAATTTTTATTGGAAAATTTCGAAAAAAGTGAAGTGTCCCCCCTATGGGTCGAAAAATCGCAATTTTTTTTGGTGAAATTATGACCCTAAACCTATTCTCCTATGCCCTATTCTTAGCACATACACCTCCGAATCGGGTCGGGTACAACTCGTATAATCTCAACTCCTATAATGGGTCAACTCGTATAATCACAACTCGTATAATCTAAACTCGTATAGGGAGAATAGTAATTTTTAAGAATTTGTCCTTTCATTAAGTAAAACTAGGAAAATAGAGCTATTTTAGGTGTGTGTAATTTACTGGATTGAATATTTTATTTATAAAAATTTCCATCCAAGACTATTTTGTACCTCCCATGGCATTTTATCTTACAAAGTTAGAAAATATATCAAAAATCTAAGGACAAGTTGACCCATTATACGAGTTGGACCATTATACGGGTTGCGATTATACGAATTGGGGTTATACGAGTTGTGTCGACACCCTCCGAATCCTATGTCCTAGCCCAATCCTATGCCTAAACTTGATTCCTGCATTTAAATTAAAAATGGCCATAACTTTTTTAGTTTTATGAAAAACCAATGGCAGATTCATAATAGAGATCGGCAAGGCGCTTCGGTCGGTATCCGGTTCGGTATTACCGAAAAAATACCGTTTCGGTGTCCCGAAAAATACCGATCGGTATACCGTACCGTCCGATCTCTAATTCATACTCAGCTCGCTGAGGCGCGATGAATGGTATATAATATGGTGGAATAAAATTTTGAAACTTTTTGACCCATAGGAGGGACCCTTCACTTTTGGAATTTTTTTTTTTTTGGTTTTCCGTTTAAAAACGTCTTTTCGCGACTTAAAAATGATAAAGCATATTCATTTTTATGTTTATTTCATCATTCTAAAATGGTTTTATACAAAAATTATTTGGGCCCATATTCTTAATATTTACCAAAAGGTGCTGTAAGCATTGACCCGACTAGTGGAATATTCAACGTGGTCGTTCAAACATTCGATGTTCCCATCAAGCGAATCGGCAAGAATTCGATGGCGGTGGTGTTCGGCGATGCACTTGCAGCACAGCATCCCCTCACTGGCTCCGGCATGAGTTCAGGTAAAATTGTATATATATATAATTGAACACTGACCCGCCGAAAACATTGAAAAGTACTTAATTTGCTATCGCGAAAAACAGGAATAATAAATATGAGATAAAAAATTTTTATCATTATTTTTTTTGCTAAATTTTCATCAATATTTTGCCTATATTTTAATATTTTTGCCAATATTTTAAAATCTTTCGTCAATATTTTATCGCCATATTTCCCGATTTATCATCATCAATATAAATCTGGGCCTTTTTCATCAATAAATTATATATGACAGCCATCATGATTTGGCTTTGAGTTTAATGAACGTTATTATAGGCGAAAAGTCGCTATGGCTGATATAAATTTTAGGAGCAATGAACAGACTTTTTTTTTTACAAAAAATAAATAGGAAAATAAATTAAAAAAATCAATTAAAACCGATTTATATTTCTCTGGCGATACGATTAACCAAAAACGGGGCATTTTTGTTTAAATTTTTATAAAATTGAATAGAATAAAATGCCCTATGAATAGAGATGGTGATAAATATATATTAAATAATAAAAAATATTTTAAATTTAGGCAGAATGGCAGTTGACCGATTTTTGAACAATTTGCATGATTTGAATGGCTCATACTCGGAGGAGAAAATTGAATATTTCATTGAAAAAGTCAAAAAAGATTTGAACGGGGTTAAGAAGCATGTTACTCAATTTGCGAAATTGGTTGTTGACATTATTGACGATGACGAGGCGAAAATTGATGAGAATCTGGTTGCAGAGGAGGAAAAACCAACCGTCGGTCGTATATAACGCACACTGCTCTTTGCTGTATGGTGGAAGTGAATGTGAGAGTAAAGAAGAAAGAGGATGGGGGATAAATGGAAATTAATGCTACATTGTTAAATGTTCCAAAAAATTGCTGTCAATTTTCTGCTTTTTTTTTTCAACCGTACACTGTCTTTGTTTTCCACATATGGTTTGGTTCTTTTTTTTTCAATCGTACACTGTCTTTGTTTTCTTCATATGATTTGGACATAAATATTCTATGAAAGAGTTTAACTCTGAATTTACAATTTCCCCATTAAAAGTTTGGTCAATTACAATAATTGATGGGAATGAGTTCGTTCTGAGGCCAAATCCTCCCACTAAATAAAAAGTATAAATTTAAAATTTTATTTTATTTTATTTTTCTCCTACATGCAATGGATCTCCGATTCATCTCATTTTGAGGTCCTTCCAAGTTCCAACAAAGAATGTTGCCGCTGGAAAGGAAAAAATAAAATTGCAAAAACACCATTTTAATACTGTGTATTTGTATTTGCAGAAAATACAATAGGAAATAAACAAAGCACCAATGTGAGCGGCATGTGCTCACTGCTGCCAATTGTATTCCAAAATCTGCAATGACTTTGGAAAACCACACACAATCACCGTCGTATATGGATCGGCAAACAAAAATGGAGGCCATCTAATTGTGCTCAACAAAACCGCTGCCCTTATTCATCCAAATTATATCTCATATGTGTATAATAATAGAACTCTACCCACAATTAATGATACTGCCATTTTGGATGTGAGCGACTAATTGTATAGATACCTATTTATATGTTGCGGCCGATCTCGTTTTTTAGCCGATCTCTTTTCGGCATATTCTAGTTATCGTACAAACTTGATCTATAGCTCATTCGATTCGTCAGGGTCGGTTTTCTTTATAAGATTTCAATTTCAGAAAGATTTGACAAGTTTGTACCAAGATTTTGGCCAATTGAAATTTCAGTTTCAAACCGGTTTAACTAGGGTAGGGCTAGGGCTATGGTCACAGGCCGGCATGGGTTTTAGGGATAGGGTAGGGTAGGCTAGGGCTAGGAAAATGAATTAAAACTCTATTTGGCCTAGGAACTGAGATATGGCCATTAGTCACAAACTACAATGTCTGCCACTTTGTACTAAACCCATAAACCTTATACCCATTCGATAGATCTCGAAGAGATGTATCATTTGATAATTATTTGGTTTAGGTTTAACCAATTTGTAAGTAGTTTTGAACCAAAAACCATAAGTTTAAACGGTTTAAAAGGTTTAAAACTTTTAATTATTGGTCAAAATTCGACAAATTATATACCATTCGATGCGTCTTGACGAGATCTATCGAATGGGTATATTATATGGGGGTCTTGTTGACAAACCACTAAATCGTTATAAGCTTTTTGCCATTTTCAATACTCTATTCGCCATTTTCAATACTCTATTCGCCATTTTTAATATTCTATTCGCCATTTTCAATACTCTATTCGCCATTTTCAATACTCTATTCGCCATTTTCAATACTCTATTCGCCATTTTCAATACTCTATTCGCCATTTTCAATACTCTATTCGCCATTTTCCATACTCTATTCGCCATTTTCAATACTCTATTCGCCATTTTCAATACTCTATTCGCCATTTTCAATACTCTATTCGCCATTTTCCATACTCTATTCGCCATTTTCAATACTCTATTCGCCATTTTCCATACTCTATTCGCCATTTTCAATACTCTATTCGCCATTTTCAATACTCTATTCGCCATTTTCAATACTCTATTCGCCATTTTCAATACTCTATTCGCCATTTTCAATACTCTATTCGCCATTTTCCATACTCTATTCGCCATTTTCAATACTCTATTCGCCATTTTCAATACTCTATTCGCCATTTTCAATACTCTATTCGCCATTTTCAATAATTTATTCGCCAAATTAAATACTATCCTTTTTAATTTACTTTGGCAAAAATTTTTTATTTAAGACCCTCTACTGAATTAATTTTTGGAAATATTCTCTTCCATTGGACCATTCAATTTGAATTTTTGTGGAATATTCCAAATGGCCATAGTACTCAATTCAATGTGCAATTTTACTCTGTTACAATTGTTCAATCACCTTGACAATTCCCAATTTTTTTAATATCGAATTTTCAGACTCAAAATACCTATCATACATTGCTGCGTATTTTAATTTGAGATAAAAATATGTTTTGTTCATATTTGGGAGATAAAATTTTTCCGGAAATATATTCTCCCTCCATCGGTTCGGTTACTTATCAATTACATCATTTTCAATCTATCAATAATAATTTATCCAAAAACTCTAAACTATAAAAGAATTTTTAGACTTTCTCTTTTCACCCTCCCATTATTTACATTAAAATTTTTCTCCAAAAACTCCAAACAACAAATGATAAGCCATTTTTCAAGCAGAAAATTTGGTAATTTCCTTTCCTCCGTTTGCCTATTTAAATATCAACAAAAAAATCATCTATCACCAATTCATTCATCCATTAATTAATTTAATTTAAAAAATATTTCCACTTTATTAAAAATGACAGCAGCTGAAGCAGAAATTCGTGCCGCCTGGAAAGAGATTGACGATGCATACCGCGCTCGAGACGCAAAACGGATAGCAAAGACCATTTTGCCAGAGGCAACGCATATATCGGCGGTATTTTTGGAATTAAAAAATATTAATAAAACAGCACAAAAAATATTTTTAATGTTTCTTCAATATGTAAAAATAGATTTTATTATTTAAAAAATGATAGATTTTTAATCGGATTTTAATAAATTCTGATTACTTTATTAGGATAGATTTAGTAGGGGAAATTTTTTTAAATTAATAAATTTCATTTAAATTATAAAAATTAATTTTTAATCTTTTAATAATTTTTTTATGCCAAATTTGAAGCCCAATCCCCCGGTGTATGGGCGCGATGCAATGGAAGAAGTTTATGCGAAAGCGTTCATCCATTTGCCCAACAACAAATATTTCTTTTCCGATGCGAGAAAAATAAAATAATTTTTTTAAAGATTTTTTCTCCTTTCAGACTGATCTGAAGGAAATCATTGTCGAGGGAAATATGTGCAGCATTATTAGTGAATTCAGTGTTACCAGGTCCATTCTGGATATAATTATTTGTTGAGTTTATTTTTGTATATTTCTTCAGTGAGGGTAAGACCACCTATGGGAATATGTTGACCGTCATGAAGCGATTGGCCGACGGCAAATGGTACACACTTCACAATTTTGCACAATGGCATAATGAGGAATGGATGAATAAAACCCTTATTCCGAAGGAATAAGCATTGATGGGATTGAAGAGGACGGAATGTTTTTTGGCCATTTTTTAACCTTGTTGATTGAAAAAAACATGAAATTATATGGCATTTTTTTTATTAAATAAATTGTTGATTGAAATAAATATAATAAAATGCGCAATATTTTTTTTGATGTGTCATTCTTTTGTCATATTTTTTTAAATGATTTCGTCGTTTGTCCCAGATCAACATATATTGCCAAAGTATTTAATTTGGTTAAAATGAAAAATAATAAATAATGAAAAATAAAAAAAAATTAATATTGATTAAAATAAAAATTCAAAAAAATTTATATGATCAAATCGTAGGGGGTCGATTCCTCAAAAGGCAAAGGGCCGTGCAAATGTGGGCGATTCCTAAATAGTGCAAATGTGCGTGTTTTCGACTATAATAAATCAAAAACCGGTTTTAGATGATCGAGCAAACCTTATACCATTTTGTAGATCTCGTCGATTCGCATCGATTGGTATATATGTTGCAGCTAATTTGCGGAATTAGCTAATCCCGGGACTAGCTAGCTAAAATGCGGAATCCGCGTTTTAGCTAGCCGGCCTAGCTAATCCTGGGAATAGCTAGCTAAAACACGGATTCCGCATTCTAGCTAGCTAATCCTGGGAATAGCTGACCCAGGCCAGCTAATTCCGGGAATTCGCAGCTAAGTTAGCTAATATTGGAGAAATTGAAATAAATTTAATAAAAAATAAATAATTTAATTAAAAATCGAATTTTTTTCTCAATGCCTGATTTTAGATCCGATAATTATAATTAGAAATATGAAATAAATTTAAAATTTTTATTTATAATAAAATCAAGAATAATTTAAATAAAGCATCAAAAATAAAGTAAAATCAACAACAAAATTTTATTTTGAAAGAAAAATATTCTTAATCCTCATGTTTATTATCGCATGGATTTGAGCTGTGGCATTTGCTGTTGCATTTCAAATTGTTTTTGAAACATTTGCAGCTTCCTTTCTTGCATGTTTTGGTGCAGCCGCATTTGAAAAAGCCTTGACCTGTTCCCATTGATGACTTCCTGGCAGCCTCCCGAAGACTGATCTCCTTTCCTGGTGGCACATTTTCGGCTGCAATGAAATGTTCTTTGCATGGAGTGAATTGGTTGGAGGTGAATCGCTGTGCCAATACGCCATGTTCTGTGCCGAGTTTGTGCAGTCCTTCTTCGTTCACCTGAATTTTTAATTAAAATATTTAAATATGAATAAATGAAATTGCCTCCAAAACAACGGCTTTCACATTGCCAAATTCCGCTCGGCCTCTGTCCACATCAGGGATTGGGACCATCACTGTTGCGCCAATTTGTTGCAGTGGAAAGCGTTTGGCGGAATTGTTCAGCATTTTGTCCGCTTGTTTCATTTGAGATTTTTTGGCTGCATTCCTTTGTTCCGATGCCTTTTCTTCTTTGTTGCAATGCTGGCAAAGCACATTGGTGCCATATCCTTCCTCGGCTTCATTTTCTTTCACCGAACATGGCGCAATTGCATGGCATGTTTTCTGGCATTTTCTGCATTTGTGGGCGCCTGCTTTCTTTCCACACACCACGCACAAAACCTTAATTGAAAATTATCAACAAAATTTTCATCATTTAATTAATTATTTTAATTATTTGGATTAATTTTAATATGATTAATAAAATTAAAACCTCATTTGATGAAGATGGATTATTTTCATCCGCCTCTTCCGCATCATCAATTTCTTCGATTGTTTGTGCCTCTTCCGCCTCATCAATGTCTTCATTCAATGCCATTTTCAATTGCTCCTCGTTGTGGATTAATTCATTGACATCTTCCGGCAAATTTGCTTTTTGAATGCCCAGTTTTGCCTCACTTCCGAACATGGCCTTGTATGGTGATCGACCTATTCCTGAATATTTTATATTAAAAAATAATTAATCAAAAATAAAACCTTCATGCAGACGAGAATTGATTTGCCATTGGACAAATCGCAGGCCTTCACTCCATTTTGTCGTATGGTTGTCCTTTTTCCAGCAGGCCAGCATTTTGCGGATTTCTTGGTTCAGGCGCTCAATTGATCCTTGTGATTGTGAATGGCGGGCAGAGCCATGCACCATCTTGCAATTTGGCCATAAATTGTGGATTTCTTCGATGACCTAATTTTTAAAAATAAAATTTAATCATTTTAATTAATAAATTTAACCCTGCTTGCTGTAAATTCGCGCCCGTTGTCGGTGTGCAGCAGAACCGGCGCCCCCAAAATTGAAAAGATGTCGACCAATTGCATTGCCACTTCTTCAGCCGTTTTTGATTTCAGCGGCCGAATCATGCAGAATTTTGTGAGGTGGTCTTGGTAGGAGAGCACATATTTGAAGGGGCCGTCAGGTTCGGACTGAAAGTCAATCAAGTCAGCCTTAACAATTATTATTTCATTAATAAGAATTTTTAATTAATTAAATAAACCTGGCATCTGGAATTCATTGCGGATGATACAATCGGCTTCGTGACAATTCCTTTGCGCACTGCAGGTTTTTTCAATTGGCATGTTTCGCATAAAGACAAATATGCGCTAATAATCTCTTGAGTTATATTTGCATATGTTTCTGCCAGTCGATAGTACATTTTTATTCGTCCGCTGTGTCCCAATTCCTCGTGAACCCGGTCTATCACTGCGAAAATGTCCTTAATTTTTAAATATTTAATAATAAACAAAAATTAAAAAACCTCTTTGCAAACAAAGCGTAATTCCGTGCCTTTTTTGATCAGTTTTTGCACCCTGACTCCTTCCACATTCAATTCCAAAATGTCAAATTTGTCCAGCAATCGATAATCGCTCTTTGCTTTCTTGATAGAATGATCATTTTCCAGTTGAATTAATCGTTGTAATTTTGTGGCATATTCTTCGCGGGAAATAATAGGTAAATTCTCAATTTTTGATTCGAATTTTGCTTCCATAATTTCTAGAGGATTTAATTAATAATTTATTATTTCGAGTTTGTAAAATAAATTATAAAAATAGAAATGACATTCGATGTAAATAATTGTTTGGGATAATGGAAAATTATTTTTGAATTTTAAAAATATTGATTTATTCATTATTAAATGTCCGAATTAAAAAATTCGATTTTTAATTAAATTATTTATTTTTTATTAAATTTATTTCAATTTCTCCAATATTAGCTAACTTAGCTGCGAATTCCCGGAATTAGCTGGCCTGGGTCAGCTATTCCCAGGATTAGCTAGCTAGAATGCGGAATCCGTGTTTTAGCTAGCTATTCCCAGGATTAGCTAGGCCGGCTAGCTAAAACGCGGATTCCGCATTTTAGCTAGCTAGTCCCGGGATTAGCTAATTCCGCAAATTAGCTGCAACATATATATTGTCATGGTTTGGCCAAAATTAAGAGTTTAAAACCAAAAACGGGAAAAATGGTTTAATACCATTTAATTTTGGGCCAAACCATTACAAAATATATACCAATCGATGCGTCTTGATGAGATCTACAAAATGGTATAAGGTTTGTAGGATCTAAAACCGGTTTCTGATTTATTATAAGTCGAAAACACGCACATTTGCACTATTGAGGAATCGCCCACATTTGCAGTTTGCACTATTGAGGAATCGACATAGCACCGATCAAATAAATAATATTGGAAATACCAAATAAAATTTTAATAATAGAAGAAGGAATAAATGAATTAATGCTTCAAATTTGAGAATGAATTTGATTGAATTGATTGAATTTGTTTTCCCCGATGATAGTCCATACTCAATTGGGGAAAATTGTTGTTAAATTGACATCGAACAATTTGGATTTTATTGCATTTTTGTGGTTCCTTTTTCTGTTGCGATAGCCAAAAAATTGTTGTTTACATCATTCCAAATTGAATTTGGACAGAATTTTTTCAAAAATGAGTTCATCTTCCAAACAAAAGAGAGTTTAAACGATTTAATACCTTGAATTTTGGCCAAGCCAAGACAAATAATAAATCAATCGATGGGTCACAATGAGCTCTGTAAAATGGATATTATAAGGTTTGGGGGTCTAAGATCAAGCATGAAAAAGTTATACAATGAAAAATGATTTTTGGACAAATAATGCATTTTATAGATAAATAAATGCAAATTTATGGGCAAAAAATTCATACAAAATTATAATAGATCAGGGGTCGCATTCGTCCTTAAATTATAAGAAAAGTCCTTACAATTTGAACCCCGTCCTTAGAAAAGTAAAAATGTCCTTATTCCATAAGAATGTCCTTACAAATCCATAATTGTCCTTATTGCGCTTATATTGTCCTCATGAATGGAAATTTTTGGTAAAAATTTTCCTTTCTGGACAATATTTAGTAAAAATTTCCCCTATCGGGCCATTTTCAGCTAAAATTTTCTCCTATAAGGACATTTTTGGTGAAAATTTTCCCTATCGGGCCATTTTCAGCTAAAATTTTCTCCTATAAGGACATTTTTGGTGAAAATTTTCCCTATCGGGCCATTTTCAGCTAAAATTTTCTCCTATAAGGACATTTTTGGTGAAAATTTTCCCCTATCGGGCCATTTTCAGCTAAAATTTTCTCCTATAAGGACATTTTTGGTGAAAATTTTCCCTATCGGGCCATTTTCAGCTAAAATTTTCTCCTATAAGGACATTTTTGGTGAAAATTTTCCCTATCGGGCCATTTTTGACTTAATTTTTGTACTATTGGGAAATTTTTGGTATTTCTTCTTTCAGACAATTTTGACTAAAATTCTTCCTTCGGGTGCCATTTTTGGCAAAAATTCTTCCTCGGCAGTTGGGCAGTTTTAACTTTTAATTGTTAGCATTGATACCCTTTTATTCTATTACTACAAAACAAAAAATGAGAGGAAATTCGTTTATAAGAAAAAGTATATTCATTTAGAACAAACAAGCGCTTGTAAAAATCATTAAAAAATAAGTATTAAAAATGCATATAGTCCGTTAGAATTTAAATAGTACTCTCCTAATGGGTTTAATTCGAAAATTTTTAACATCGAAGAATTCAATTCATCTTTCACTCATTTATTCAATTACCCAATTTAATTTCTTCTCATTCATCCCTTCTCATCCTTTTCATCCTTTCTCATCTTCCCAACCGACTCGTTATCCTAATCATCTCCTCACATCCACTCATCATCTCTTTTCATACTCCCAACCATCACCTTATCTTTTCAATGATCTTTTCTCATCCTCCATTTCATCCCTTCTCATCTTTCCTTTCATCCGTTTTCATCCTCACATTCAACTCTTTTCATCCTCCCATTCATCTCTTCTCATCTTCACATTCATCCGTTTTCATCCTCACATTCAACTCTTTTCATCCTCTCAATCAACTCTTCTCATTTTCACATTCATCCGTTTTCATCTTCCCATTCATCGATTTACAACTTCCTCATCCCTTTTCATCCTCCCAATCAACTCTTCTCATCTTCACATTCATCCGTTTTCATTCTCCCATTCATCCATTTACAACTTCCTCATTCCTTTTCATCCTCTCAATCTTCTCTTCTCATCTTCATTCACATTCATCCTTTTCATCTTCACATTCATCCCTTTTCAACTTCCTCATCATTCCTTTTTATCCTCTCAATCTTCTCTTCTCATCTTCACATTCATCCTTTTCATCTTCACATTCATCCCTTTTCAACTTCCTCATCATCTCCCTTCTGATCCTCCCAATCGTCTCTTTTCATCCTTTCAATAATCTTTTTTCATCTTCATATTCATCCGTTTTCATCTTCCCATTCATCTTTTCTTTTCTCCCCATTTATTCATTTTAATCGCCCCACCCAATCATATCTTCTCATCCTTCCATTCATCTTATAGCCTATGCATATTTTCCTTCTATTTAAATTTCTCTTCTTTTCATCATCTCCTCGAATTTATTTCCTTTGTTTAAAATATTTTGCTTTTTTGTTTTTACAATTTGTTTTTTTTTTCTCAAGCATTGTGTATATTTCAATTGTTATTTTCTCAAAAAAATTTCTTAAATTATTCCAAATTTCTTAATTTCTTTATCATTATTTGTAAAAAACTATTTTTCTTTATTTATTCACTCTCATTTCATTTTTGGACATTAAATCCAAAATTAAAACATAACGCCAAAATAAATTTAACTGCCCCTATTTTGATGACAAACAAATCCATTTAGTATATTAGGATAAAAAAAATTTTTGTATTAAAAATTAAAAAAAATATACATGTCCTTATATTTTATAATTTTTGCCCCTTATGTCCTTATAAAACCAAAATTTTGTCCTTATAAATAGTCTTAACGGTGCTACGTCGATAGTCCAAAAATGCAAAAAGGGCGTTAGTCCAAAAAATGCAAAAATAAAAATTTTGAAATAATTGTTTTTTTTTTTATTAATTTTTTATGCAAAAAATGATTTAATCATGAGATATAAAATTATAAATCAATAATTGTTTCGTACAGGCCTATCTTTTTTTAGTTTTTTAAAATACCCCATATTGATTTTTTATGAATTTCTAAAAAATATGACCAAAATTCAAATATGCCTAGGGTATATTTGACAAGTTTTGGGCTGGGATTTGAATTTTTTGAATTTCTTTTATCAGAATCATATTCTCCATCAAAAAATATAGGCCTATCTTTTTTTAGTTTTTTAAAATACCCCCATATTGATTTTTTATGAATTTCTAAAAAATATGACCAAAATTCAAATATGCCTAGGGTATATTTGACATGTTTTGGGCTGGGATTTGAATTTTTTGAATTTCTTTTATCAGAATCATATTCTCCATCAAAAAATATAGGCCTATCTTTTTTTAGCTTTTTAAAATACCCCCATATTGATTTTTTATGAATTTCTAAAAAATATGACCAAAATTCAATTATGCCTAGGGTATATTTGACATGTTTTGGGCTGGGATTTGAATTTTTTGAATTTCTTTTATCAGAATCATATTCTACATCAAAAAATACAGTCCTATATTTTTTAGTTTTTTAAAATACCCCCATTATGAATTTCTAAAAAATATGACCAAAATTCAATTATGCCTAGGGTATATTTGACATGTTTTGGGCTGGGATTTGAATTTTTTGAATTTCTTTTGTTAGACTCATATTCTCCATCAAAAAATACAGGTCTATCTTTTTTTAGTTTTTTTAAAATACCCCCATATTGATTTTTTATGAATTTCTAAAAAATATGACCAAAATTCAAATATGCCTAGGGTATATTTGACATGTTTTGGGCTGGGATTTGAATTTTTTGAATTTCTTTTGTTAGAATCATATTCTCCATCAAAAAATACAGGCCTATCTTTTTTTAGTTTTTTAAAATAATACCCCCATATTGATTTTTTATGAATTTCTAAAAAATATGACCAAAATTCAAATATGCCTAGGGTATATTTGACATGTTTTGGGCTGAGATTTGAATTTTTTGAATTTCTTTTGTTAGAATCATATTCTCCATCAAAAAATACAGGCCTATCTTTTTTTAGATTTTTAAAATACCCTCATATTGATTTTTTTATGAATTTCTAAAAAATATGACCAAAATTCAAATATGCCTAGGGTATATTTGACATGTTTTGGGCTGAGATTTGAATTTTTTGAATTTCTTTTATCAGAATCATATTCTCCATCAAAAAATACAGGCCTATCTTTTTTTAGATTTTTAAAATACCCTCATATTGATTTTTTATGAATTTCTAAAAAATATGACCAAAATTCAAATATGCCTAGGGTATATTTGACATGTTTTGGGCTGGGATTTGAATTTTTTGAATTTCTTTTATCAGAATCATATTCTCCATCAAAAAAATACAGGTCTATCTTTTTTTAGTTTTTTTAAAATACCCCCATATTGATTTTTTATGAATTTCTAAAAAATATGACCAAAATTCAAATATGCCTAGGGTATATTTGACATGTTTTGGGCTGAGATTTGAATTTTTTGAATTTCTTTTATCAGAATCATATTCTCCATCAAAAAAATACAGGTCTATCTTTTTTTAGTTTTTTTAAAATACCCCCATATTGATTTTTTATGAATTTCTAAAAAATATGACCAAAATTCAAATATGCCTAGGGTATATTTGACATGTTTTGGGCTGAGATTTGAATTTTTTGAATTTCTTTTGTTAGAATCATATTCTCCATCAAAAAATACAGGCCTATCTTTTTTTAGTTTTTTAAAATAATACCCCCATATTGATTTTTTATGAATTTCTAAAAAATATGACCAAAATTCAAATATGCCTAGGGTATATTTGACATGTTTTGGGCTGAGATTTGAATTTTTTGAATTTCTTTTGTTAGAATCATATTCTCCATCAAAAAATACAGGCCTATCTTTTTTAGATTTTTAAAATACCCTCATATTGATTTTTTATGAATTTCTAAAAAATATGACCAAAATTCAAATATGCCTAGGGTATATTTGACATGTTTTGGGCTGGGATTTGAATTTTTTGAATTTCTTTTGTTAGAATCATATTCTCCATCAAAAAATACAGGCCTATCTTTTTTAGATTTTTAAAATACCCTCATATTGATTTTTTATGAATTTCTAAAAAATATGACCAAAATTCAAATATGCCTAGGGTATATTTGACATGTTTTGGGCTGGGATTTGAATTTTTTGAATTTCTTTTGTTAGAATCATATTCTCCATCAAAAAATACAGGACTATCTTTTTTTAGTTTTTTAAAATACCCCCATATTGATTTTTTATGAATTTCTAAAAAATATGACCAAAATTCAAATATGCCTAGGGTATATTTGACATGTTTTGGGCTGAGATTTGAATTTTTTGAATTTCTTTTATCAGAATCATATTCTCCATCAAAAAATACAGGCCTATCTTTTTTTAGATTTTTAAAATACCCTCATATTGATTTTTTATGAATTTCTAAAAAATATGACCAAAATTCAAATATGCCTAGGGTATATTTGACATGTTTTGGGCTGGGATTTGAATTTTTTGAATTTCTTTTGTTAGAATCATATTCTCCATCAAAAAATACAGGCCTATCTTTTTTTAGTTTTTTAAAATACCCCCATATTGATTTTTTATAAATTTCTAAAAAATATGATCAAAATTCAATTATGCCTAGGGTATATTTGACATGTTTTAGGCTAGGATTTGAATTTTTCAAAATTCTTTTAAAAGAATCATATTCTCCATCAAAAACTACAGTCCTATCTTTTTTATTTTTTTAAAATACCCCCATATTGATTTTTTATGAATTTCTAAAAAATATGACCAAAATTCAATTATGCCTAGGGTATATTTGACATGTTTTAGGCTAGGATTTGAATTTTTTGAATTTCTTTTGTTAGAATCATATACTCCATCAAAAAATACAGGACTATCTTTTTTTAGTTTTTTAAAATACCCCCATATTGATTTTTTATGAATTTCTAAAAAATATGACCAAAATTCAAATATGCCTAGGGTATATTTGACATGTTTTGGGCTGAGATTTGAATTTTTTGAATTTCTTTTATCAGAATCATATTCTCCATCAAAAAATACAGGCCTATCTTTTTTTAGATTTTTAAAATACCCTCATATTGATTTTTTATGAATTTCTAAAAAATATGACCAAAATTCAAATATGCCTAGGGTATATTTGACATGTTTTGGGCTGGGATTTGAATTTTTTGAATTTCTTTTGTTAGAATCATATTCTCCATCAAAAAATACAGGCCTATCTTTTTTTAGTTTTTTAAAATACCCCCATATTGATTTTTTATAAATTTCTAAAAAATATGACCAAAATTCAATTATGCCTAGGGTATATTTGACAAGTTTTGGGCTGGGTTTCGAATTTTTTGAATTTCTTTTGTTAGAATCATATTCTACATCAAAAAATACAGTCCTATATTTTTTAGTTTTTTAAAATACCCTCATATTGATTTTTATGAATTTCTAAAAAATATGACCAAAATTCAAATATGCCTAGGGTATATTTGACATGTTTTGGGCTGAGATTTGAATTTTTTGAATTTCTTTTGTTAGAATCATATTCTCCATCAAAAAATACAGGCCTATCTTTTTTAGATTTTTAAAATACCCTCATATTGATTTTTTATGAATTTCTAAAAAATATGACCAAAATTCAAATATGCCTAGGGTATATTTAACATGTTTTGGGCTGGGATTTGAATTTTTTGAATTTCTTTTGTTAGAATCATATTCTCCATCAAAAAATACAGGACTATCTTTTTTTAGTTTTTTAAAATACCCCCATATTGATTTTTTATGAATTTCTAAAAAATATGACCAAAATTCAAATATGCCTAGGGTATATTTGACATGTTTTGGGCTGAGATTTGAATTTTTTGAATTTCTTTTATCAGAATCATATTCTCCATCAAAAAATACAGGCCTATCTTTTTTTAGATTTTTAAAATACCCTCATATTGATTTTTTATGAATTTCTAAAAAATATGACCAAAATTCAAATATGCCTAGGGTATATTTGACATGTTTTGGGCTGGGATTTGAATTTTTTGAATTTCTTTTGTTAGAATCATATTCTCCATCAAAAAATACAGGCCTATCTTTTTTTAGTTTTTTAAAATACCCCCATATTGATTTTTTATAAATTTCTAAAAAATATGACCAAAATTCAATTATGCCTAGGGTATATTTGACAAGTTTTGGGCTGGGTTTCGAATTTTTTGAATTTCTTTTGTTAGAATCATATTCTACATCAAAAAATACAGTCCTATATTTTTTAGTTTTTTAAAATACCCTCATATTGATTTTTATGAATTTCTAAAAAATATGACCAAAATTCAAATATGCCTAGGGTATATTTGACATGTTTTGGGCTGAGATTTGAATTTTTTGAATTTCTTTTGTTAGAATCATATTCTCCATCAAAAAATACAGGCCTATCTTTTTTTAGATTTTTAAAATACCCTCATATTGATTTTTTATGAATTTCTAAAAAATATGACCAAAATTCAAATATGCCTAGGGTATATTTGACATGTTTTGGGCTGGGATTTGAATTTTTTGAATTTCTTTTGTTAGAATCATATTCTCCATCAAAAAATACAGGCCTATCTTTTTTTAGTTTTTTAAAATACCCCCATATTGATTTTTTATGAATTTCTAAAAAATATGACCAAAATTCAAATATGCCTAGGGTATATTTGACATGTTTTGGGCTGAGATTTGAATTTTTTGAATTTCTTTTATCATAATCATATTCTCCATCAAAAAATACAGGTCTATCTTTTTTTAGTTTTTTTAAAATACCCCCATATTGATTTTTTATGAATTTCTAAAAAATATGACCAAAATTCAAATATGCCTAGGGTATATTTGACATGTTTTGGGCTGGGATTTGAATTTTTTGAATTTCTTTTGTTAGAATCATATTCTCCATCAAAAAATACAGACCTATCTTTTTTAGTTTTTTAAAATACCCTCATATTGATTTTTTATGAATTTTTAAAAATATGACCAAAATTCAATTATGCCTAGGGTATATTTGACAAGTTTTGGGCTGGGATTTGAATTTTTTGAATTTCTTTTATTAGAATCTTATTCTCCATCAAAAAATACAGTCCTATATTTTTTAATTTTTTAAAATACCCCCATATTGATTTTTTATGAATTTCTAAAAAATATGACCAAAATTCAAATATGCCTAGGGTATATTTGACATGTTTTGGGCTGGGATTTGAATTTTTTGAATTTCTTTTGTTAGAATCATATTCTCCATCAAAAAATACAGACCTATCTTTTTTAGTTTTTTAAAATACCCTCATATTGATTTTTTATGAATTTCTAAAAATATGACCAAAATTCAATTATGCCTAGGGTATATTTGACAAGTTTTGGGCTGGGATTTGAATTTTTTGAATTTCTTTTATTAGAATCATATTCTCCATCAAAAAATACAGTCCTATATTTTTTAGTTTTTTAAAATACCCCCATATTGATTTTTTATGAATTTCTAAAAAATATGACCAAAATTCAATTATGCCTAGGGTATATTTGACATGTTTTGGGCTGGGATTTGAATTTTTTGAATTTCTTTTATTAGAATCTTATTCTCCATCAAAAAATACAGTCCTATATTTTTTAATTTTTTAAAATACCCCCATATTGATTTTTTATGAATTTCTAAAAAATATGACCAAAATTCAATTATGCCTAGGGTATATTTGACATGTTTTGGGCTGGGATTTGAATTTTTTGAATTTCTTTTATTAGAATCTTATTCTCCATCAAAAAATACAGTCCTATATTTTTTAGTTTTTTAAAATACCCCCATATTGATTTTTTATGAATTTCTAAAAAATATGACCAAAATTCAATTATGCCTAGGGTATATTTGACATGTTTTGGGCTGGGATTTGAATTTTTTGAATTTCTTTTATTAGAATCTTATTCTCCATCAAAAAATACAGTCCTATATTTTTTAGTTTTTTAAAATACCCCCATATTGATTTTTTATGAATTTCTAAAAAATATGACCAAAATTCAATTATGCCTAGGGTATATTTGACATGTTTTGGGCTGGGATTTGAATTTTTTGAATTTCTTTTATCAGAATCATATTCTCCATCAAAAAATACAGGCCTATCTTTTTTTAGATTTTTAAAATACCCTCATATTGATTTTTTATGAATTTCTAAAAAATATGACCAAAATTCAAATATGCCTAGGGTATATTTGACATGTTTTGGGCTGAGATTTGAATTTTTTGAATTTCTTTTATCAGAATCATATTCTCCATCAAAAAATACAGGCCTATCTTTTTTTAGATTTTTAAAATACCCTCATATTGATTTTTTATGAATTTCTAAAAAATATGACCAAAATTCAAATATGCCTAGGGTATATTTGACATGTTTTGGGCTGAGATTTGAATTTTTTGAATTTCTTTTGTTAGAATCATATTCTCCATCAAAAAATACAGGCCTATCTTTTTTTAGATTTTTAAAATACCCTCATATTGATTTTTTATGAATTTCTAAAAAATATGACCAAAATTCAAATATGCCTAGGGTATATTTGACATGTTTTGGGCTGGGATTTGAATTTTTTGAATTTCTTTTGTTAGAATCATATTCTCCATCAAAAAATACAGGCCTATCTTTTTTTAGTTTTTTAAAATACCCCCATATTGATTTTTTATGAATTTCTAAAAAATATGACCAAAATTCAAATATGCCTAGGGTATATTTGACATGTTTTGGGCTGAGATTTGAATTTTTTGAATTTCTTTTATCATAATCATATTCTCCATCAAAAAATACAGGTCTATCTTTTTTTAGTTTTTTTAAAATACCCCCATATTGATTTTTTATGAATTTCTAAAAAATATGACCAAAATTCAAATATGCCTAGGGTATATTTGACATGTTTTGGGCTGGGATTTGAATTTTTTGAATTTCTTTTGTTAGAATCATATTCTCCATCAAAAAATACAGACCTATCTTTTTTAGTTTTTTAAAATACCCTCATATTGATTTTTTATGAATTTTTAAAAATATGACCAAAATTCAATTATGCCTAGGGTATATTTGACAAGTTTTGGGCTGGGATTTGAATTTTTTGAATTTCTTTTATTAGAATCTTATTCTCCATCAAAAAATACAGTCCTATATTTTTTAATTTTTTAAAATACCCCCATATTGATTTTTTATGAATTTCTAAAAAATATGACCAAAATTCAAATATGCCTAGGGTATATTTGACATGTTTTGGGCTGGGATTTGAATTTTTTGAATTTCTTTTGTTAGAATCATATTCTCCATCAAAAAATACAGACCTATCTTTTTTAGTTTTTTAAAATACCCTCATATTGATTTTTTATGAATTTCTAAAAATATGACCAAAATTCAATTATGCCTAGGGTATATTTGACAAGTTTTGGGCTGGGATTTGAATTTTTTGAATTTCTTTTATTAGAATCATATTCTCCATCAAAAAATACAGTCCTATATTTTTTAGTTTTTTAAAATACCCCCATATTGATTTTTTATGAATTTCTAAAAAATATGACCAAAATTCAATTATGCCTAGGGTATATTTGACATGTTTTGGGCTGGGATTTGAATTTTTTGAATTTCTTTTATTAGAATCTTATTCTCCATCAAAAAATACAGTCCTATATTTTTTAATTTTTTAAAATACCCCCATATTGATTTTTTATGAATTTCTAAAAAATATGACCAAAATTCAATTATGCCTAGGGTATATTTGACATGTTTTGGGCTGGGATTTGAATTTTTTGAATTTCTTTTATTAGAATCTTATTCTCCATCAAAAAATACAGTCCTATATTTTTTAGTTTTTTAAAATACCCCCATATTGATTTTTTATGAATTTCTAAAAAATATGACCAAAATTCAATTATGCCTAGGGTATATTTGACATGTTTTGGGCTGGGATTTGAATTTTTTGAATTTCTTTTATTAGAATCTTATTCTCCATCAAAAAATACAGTCCTATATTTTTTAGTTTTTTAAAATACCCCCATATTGATTTTTTATGAATTTCTAAAAAATATGACCAAAATTCAATTATGCCTAGGGTATATTTGACATGTTTTGGGCTGGGATTTGAATTTTTTGAATTTTTTTTATTAGAATCTTATTCTCCATCAAAAAATACAGTCCTTATTTTTTAGTTTTTTAAAATACCTCCATATTGATTTTTTATGAATTTCTAAAAAATATGACCAAAATTCAATTATGCCTAGGGTATATTTGACATGTTTTGGGCTGGGATTTGAATTTTTTGAATTTCTTTTATTAGAATCTTATTCTCCATCAAAAAATACAGTCCTATATTTTTTAGTTTTTTAAAATACCCCCATATTGATTTTTTATGAATTTCTAAAAAATATGACCAAAATTCAATTATGCCTAGGGTATATTTGACATGTTTTGGGCTGGGATTTGAATTTTTTGAATTTCTTTTATTAGAATCTTATTCTCCATCAAAAAATACAGTCCTATATTTTTTAGTTTTTTAAAATACCCCCATATTGATTTTTTATGAATTTCTAAAAAATATGACCAAAATTCAATTATGCCTAGGGTATATTTGACATGTTTTGGGCTGAGATTTGAATTTTTTGAATTTCTTTTGTTAGATTCATATTTTCCATTAAAAAATACAGTCCTATCTTTTTTAGTTTTTTAAAATACCCTCATATTGATTTTTTATGAATTTCTAAAAATATGACCAAAATTCAATTATGCCTAGGGTATATTTGACAAGTTTTGGGCTGGGATTTGAATTTTTTGAATTTCTTTTATTAGAATCTTATTCTCCATCAAAAAATACAGTCCTATATTTTTTAGTTTTTTAAAATACCCCCATATTGATTTTTTATGAATTTCTAAAAAATATGACCAAAATTCAATTATGCCTAGGGTATATTTGACATGTTTTGGGCTGGGATTTGAATTTTTTGAATTTCTTTTATTAGAATCTTATTCTCCATCAAAAAATACAGTCCTATATTTTTTAGTTTTTTAAAATACCCCCATATTGATTTTTTATGAATTTCTAAAAAATATGACCAAAATTCAATTATGCCTAGGGTATATTTGACATGTTTTGGGCTGGGATTTGAATTTTTTGAATTTCTTTTATTAGAATCTTATTCTCCATCAAAAAATACAGTCCTATATTTTTTAGTTTTTTAAAATACCCCCATATTGATTTTTTATGAATTTCTAAAAAATATGACCAAAATTCAATTATGCCTAGGGTATATTTGACATGTTTTGGGCTGGGATTTGAATTTTTTGAATTTTTTTTATTAGAATCTTATTCTCCATCAAAAAATACAGTCCTTATTTTTTAGTTTTTTAAAATACCTCCATATTGATTTTTTATGAATTTCTAAAAAATATGACCAAAATTCAATTATGCCTAGGGTATATTTGACATGTTTTGGGCTGGGATTTGAATTTTTTGAATTTCTTTTATTAGAATCTTATTCTCCATCAAAAAATACAGTCCTATCTTTTTTTAGATTTTTAAAATACCCTCATATTGATTTTTTATGAATTTCTAAAAAATATGACCAAAATTCAATTATGCCTAGGGTATATTTGACATGTTTTGGGCTGGGATTTGAATTTTTTGAATTTCTTTTATTAGAATCTTATTCTCCATCAAAAAATACAGTCCTATCTTTTTTTAGTTTTTTAAAATACCCCCATATTGATTTTTTATGAATTTCTAAAAAATATGACCAAAATTCAATTATGCCTAGGGTATATTTGACATGTTTTGGGCTGGGATTTGAATTTTTTGAATTTCTTTTATTAGAATCTTATTCTCCATCAAAAAATACAGTCCTATCTTTTTTTAGATTTTTAAAATACCCTCATATTGATTTTTTATGAATTTCTAAAAAATATGACCAAAATTCAATTATGCCTAGGGTATATTTGACATGTTTTGGGCTGGGATTTGAATTTTTTGAATTTCTTTTATTAGAATCTTATTCTCCATCAAAAAATACAGTCCTATCTTTTTTTAGTTTTTTAAAATACCCCCATATTGATTTTTTATGAATTTCTAAAAAATATGACCAAAATTCAATTATGCCTAGGGTATATTTGACATGTTTTGGGCTGGGATTTGAATTTTTTGAATTTCTTTTATTAGAATCTTATTCTCCATCAAAAAATACAGTCCTATATTTTTTAGTTTTTTAAAATACCCCCATATTGATTTTTTATGAATTTCTAAAAAATATGACCAAAATTCAATTATGCCTAGGGTATATTTGACATGTTTTGGGCTGGGATTTGAATTTTTTGAATTTCTTTTAATAGAATCTTATTCTCCATCAAAAAATACAGTCCTATATTTTTTAGTTTTTTAAAATACCCCCATATTGATTTTTTATGAATTTCTAAAAAATATGACCAAAATTCAAATATGCCTAGGGTATATTTGACATGTTTTGGGCTGGGATTTGAATTTTTTGAATTTTTTTTATTAGAATCTTATTCTCCATCAAAAAATACAGTCCTTATTTTTTAGTTTTTTAAAATACCTCCATATTGATTTTTTATGAATTTCTAAAAAATATGACCAAAATTCAATTATGCCTAGGGTATATTTGACATGTTTTGGGCTGGGATTTGAATTTTTTGAATTTCTTTTATTAGAATCTTATTCTCCATCAAAAAATACAGTCCTATCTTTTTTTAGATTTTTAAAATACCCTCATATTGATTTTTTATGAATTTCTAAAAAATATGACCAAAATTCAATTATGCCTAGGGTATATTTGACATGTTTTGGGCTGGGATTTGAATTTTTTGAATTTCTTTTATTAGAATCTTATTCTCCATCAAAAAATACAGTCCTATCTTTTTTTAGTTTTTTAAAATACCCCCATATTGATTTTTTATGAATTTCTAAAAAATATGACCAAAATTCAATTATGCCTAGGGTATATTTGACATGTTTTGGGCTGGGATTTGAATTTTTTGAATTTCTTTTATTAGAATCTTATTCTCCATCAAAAAATACAGTCCTATATTTTTTAGTTTTTTAAAATACCCCCATATTGATTTTTTATGAATTTCTAAAAAATATGACCAAAATTCAATTATGCCTAGGGTATATTTGACATGTTTTGGGCTGGGATTTGAATTTTTTGAATTTCTTTTATTAGAATCTTATTCTCCATCAAAAAATACAGTCCTATATTTTTTAGTTTTTTAAAATACCCCCATATTGATTTTTTATGAATTTCTAAAAAATATGACCAAAATTCAATTATGCCTAGGGTATATTTGACATGTTTTGGGCTGGGATTTGAATTTTTTGAATTTCTTTTATTAGAATCTTATTCTCCATCAAAAAATACAGTCCTATATTTTTTAGTTTTTTAAAATACCCCCATATTGATTTTTTATGAATTTCTAAAAAATATGACCAAAATTCAATTATGCCTAGGGTATATTTGACATGTTTTGGGCTGAGATTTGAATTTTTTGAATTTCTTTTGTTAGATTCATATTTTCCATTAAAAAATACAGTCCTATCTTTTTTAGTTTTTTAAAATACCCTCATATTGATTTTTTATGAATTTCTAAAAATATGACCAAAATTCAATTATGCCTAGGGTATATTTGACAAGTTTTGGGCTGGGATTTGAATTTTTTGAATTTCTTTTATTAGAATCTTATTCTCCATCAAAAAATACAGTCCTATATTTTTTAGTTTTTTAAAATACCCCCATATTGATTTTTTATGAATTTCTAAAAAATATGACCAAAATTCAATTATGCCTAGGGTATATTTGACATGTTTTGGGCTGGGATTTGAATTTTTTGAATTTCTTTTATTAGAATCTTATTCTCCATCAAAAAATACAGTCCTATATTTTTTAGTTTTTTAAAATACCCCCATATTGATTTTTTATGAATTTCTAAAAAATATGACCAAAATTCAATTATGCCTAGGGTATATTTGACATGTTTTGGGCTGGGATTTGAATTTTTTGAATTTCTTTTATTAGAATCTTATTCTCCATCAAAAAATACAGTCCTATATTTTTTAGTTTTTTAAAATACCCCCATATTGATTTTTTATGAATTTCTAAAAAATATGACCAAAATTCAATTATGCCTAGGGTATATTTGACATGTTTTGGGCTGGGATTTGAATTTTTTGAATTTTTTTTATTAGAATCTTATTCTCCATCAAAAAATACAGTCCTTATTTTTTAGTTTTTTAAAATACCTCCATATTGATTTTTTATGAATTTCTAAAAAATATGACCAAAATTCAATTATGCCTAGGGTATATTTGACATGTTTTGGGCTGGGATTTGAATTTTTTGAATTTCTTTTATTAGAATCTTATTCTCCATCAAAAAATACAGTCCTATCTTTTTTTAGATTTTTAAAATACCCTCATATTGATTTTTTATGAATTTCTAAAAAATATGACCAAAATTCAATTATGCCTAGGGTATATTTGACATGTTTTGGGCTGGGATTTGAATTTTTTGAATTTCTTTTATTAGAATCTTATTCTCCATCAAAAAATACAGTCCTATCTTTTTTTAGTTTTTTAAAATACCCCCATATTGATTTTTTATGAATTTCTAAAAAATATGACCAAAATTCAATTATGCCTAGGGTATATTTGACATGTTTTGGGCTGGGATTTGAATTTTTTGAATTTCTTTTATTAGAATCTTATTCTCCATCAAAAAATACAGTCCTATCTTTTTTTAGATTTTTAAAATACCCTCATATTGATTTTTTATGAATTTCTAAAAAATATGACCAAAATTCAATTATGCCTAGGGTATATTTGACATGTTTTGGGCTGGGATTTGAATTTTTTGAATTTCTTTTATTAGAATCTTATTCTCCATCAAAAAATACAGTCCTATCTTTTTTTAGTTTTTTAAAATACCCCCATATTGATTTTTTATGAATTTCTAAAAAATATGACCAAAATTCAATTATGCCTAGGGTATATTTGACATGTTTTGGGCTGGGATTTGAATTTTTTGAATTTCTTTTATTAGAATCTTATTCTCCATCAAAAAATACAGTCCTATATTTTTTAGTTTTTTAAAATACCCCCATATTGATTTTTTATGAATTTCTAAAAAATATGACCAAAATTCAATTATGCCTAGGGTATATTTGACATGTTTTGGGCTGGGATTTGAATTTTTTGAATTTCTTTTATTAGAATCTTATTCTCCATCAAAAAATACAGTCCTATATTTTTTAGTTTTTTAAAATACCCCCATATTGATTTTTTATGAATTTCTAAAAAATATGACCAAAATTCAATTATGCCTAGGGTATATTTGACATGTTTTGGGCTGAGATTTGAATTTTTTGAATTTCTTTTGTTAGATTCATATTTTCCATTAAAAAATACAGTCCTATATTTTTTAGTTTTTTAAAATACCCCCATATTGATTTTTTATGAATTTCTAAAAAATATGACCAAAATTCAATTATGCCTAGGGTATATTTGACATGTTTTGGGCTGGGATTTGAATTTTTTGAATTTCTTTTATTAGAATCTTATTCTCCATCAAAAAATACAGTCCTATATTTTTTAGTTTTTTAAAATACCCCCATATTGATTTTTTATGAATTTCTAAAAAATATGACCAAAATTCAATTATGCCTAGGGTATATTTGACATGTTTTGGGCTGGGATTTGAATTTTTTGAATTTCTTTTATTAGAATCTTATTCTCCATCAAAAAATACAGTCCAATATTTTTTAGTTTTTTAAAATACCCCCATATTGATTTTTTATGAATTTCTAAAAAATATGACCAAAATTCAATTATGCCTAGGGTATATTTGACATGTTTTGGGCTGGGATTTGAATTTTTTGAATTTCTTTTATTAGAATCTTATTCTCCATCAAAAAATACAGTCCTATATTTTTTAGTTTTTTAAAATACCCCCATATTGATTTTTTATGAATTTCTAAAAAATATGACCAAAATTCAATTATGCCTAGGGTATATTTGACATGTTTTGGGCTGGGATTTGAATTTTTTGAATTTCTTTTATTAGAATCTTATTCTCCATCAAAAAATACAGTCCTATATTTTTTAGTTTTTTAAAATACCCCTATATTGATTTTTTATGAATTTCTAAAAAATATGACCAAAATTCAATTATGCCTAGGGTATATTTGACATGTTTTGGGCTGGGATTTGAATTTTTTGAATTTCTTTTATTAGAATCTTATTCTCCATCAAAAAATACAGTCCTATCTTTTTTTAGTTTTTTAAAATACCCCCATATTGATTTTTTATGAATTTCTAAAAAATATGACCAAAATTCAATTATGCCTAGGGTATATTTGACATGTTTTGGGCTGGGATTTGAATTTTTTGAATTTCTTTTATTAGAATCTTATTCTCCATCAAAAAATACAGTCCTATCTTTTTTTAGATTTTTAAAATACCCTCATATTGATTTTTTATGAATTTCTAAAAAATATGACCAAAATTCAATTATGCCTAGGGTATATTTGACATGTTTTGGGCTGGGATTTGAATTTTTTGAATTTCTTTTATTAGAATCTTATTCTCCATCAAAAAATACAGTCCTATCTTTTTTTAGTTTTTTAAAATACCCCCATATTGATTTTTTATGAATTTCTAAAAAATATGACCAAAATTCAATTATGCCTAGGGTATATTTGACATGTTTTGGGCTGGGATTTGAATTTTTTGAATTTCTTTTATTAGAATCTTATTCTCCATCAAAAAATACAGTCCTATATTTTTTAGTTTTTTAAAATACCCCCATATTGATTTTTTATGAATTTCTAAAAAATATGACCAAAATTCAATTATGCCTAGGGTATATTTGACATGTTTTGGGCTGGGATTTGAATTTTTTGAATTTCTTTTATTAGAATCTTATTCTCCATCAAAAAATACAGTCCTATATTTTTTAGTTTTTTAAAATACCCCCATATTGATTTTTTATGAATTTCTAAAAAATATGACCAAAATTCAATTATGCCTAGGGTATATTTGACATGTTTTGGGCTGAGATTTGAATTTTTTGAATTTCTTTTGTTAGATTCATATTTTCCATTAAAAAATACAGTCCTATATTTTTTAGTTTTTTAAAATACCCCCATATTGATTTTTTATGAATTTCTAAAAAATATGACCAAAATTCAATTATGCCTAGGGTATATTTGACATGTTTTGGGCTGGGATTTGAATTTTTTGAATTTCTTTTATTAGAATCTTATTCTCCATCAAAAAATACAGTCCTATATTTTTTAGTTTTTTAAAATACCCCCATATTGATTTTTTATGAATTTCTAAAAAATATGACCAAAATTCAATTATGCCTAGGGTATATTTGACATGTTTTGGGCTGGGATTTGAATTTTTTGAATTTCTTTTATTAGAATCTTATTCTCCATCAAAAAATACAGTCCAATATTTTTTAGTTTTTTAAAATACCCCCATATTGATTTTTTATGAATTTCTAAAAAATATGACCAAAATTCAATTATGCCTAGGGTATATTTGACATGTTTTGGGCTGGGATTTGAATTTTTTGAATTTCTTTTATTAGAATCTTATTCTCCATCAAAAAATACAGTCCTATATTTTTTAGTTTTTTAAAATACCCCCATATTGATTTTTTATGAATTTCTAAAAAATATGACCAAAATTCAATTATGCCTAGGGTATATTTGACATGTTTTGGGCTGGGATTTGAATTTTTTGAATTTCTTTTATTAGAATCTTATTCTCCATCAAAAAATACAGTCCTATATTTTTTAGTTTTTTAAAATACCCCCATATTGATTTTTTATGAATTTCTAAAAAATATGACCAAAATTCAATTATGCCTAGGGTATATTTGACATGTTTTGGGCTGGGATTTGAATTTTTTGAATTTCTTTTATTAGAATCTTATTCTCCATCAAAAAATACAGTCCTATATTTTTTAGTTTTTTAAAATACCCCCATATTGATTTTTTATGAATTTCTAAAAAATATGACCAAAATTCAATTATGCCTAGGGTATATTTGACATGTTTTGGGCTGGGATTTGAATTTTTTGAATTTCTTTTATTAGAATCTTATTCTCCATCAAAAAATACAGTCCTATATTTTTTAGTTTTTTAAAATACCCCCATATTGATTTTTTATGAATTTCTAAAAAATATGACCAAAATTCAATTATGCCTAGGGTATATTTGACATGTTTTGGGCTGGGATTTGAATTTTTTGAATTTCTTTTATTAGAATCTTATTCTCCATCAAAAAATACAGTCCTATATTTTTTAGTTTTTTAAAATACCCCTATATTGATTTTTTATGAATTTCTAAAAAATATGACCAAAATTCAATTATGCCTAGGGTATATTTGACATGTTTTGGGCTGGGATTTGAATTTTTTGAATTTCTTTTATTAGAATCTTATTCTCCATCAAAAAATACAGTCCTATCTTTTTTTAGTTTTTTAAAATACCCCCATATTGATTTTTTATGAATTTCTAAAAAATATGACCAAAATTCAATTATGCCTAGGGTATATTTGACATGTTTTGGGCTGGGATTTGAATTTTTTGAATTTCTTTTATTAGAATCTTATTCTCCATCAAAAAATACAGTCCTATCTTTTTTTAGATTTTTAAAATACCCTCATATTGATTTTTTATGAATTTCTAAAAAATATGACCAAAATTCAATTATGCCTAGGGTATATTTGACATGTTTTGGGCTGGGATTTGAATTTTTTGAATTTCTTTTATTAGAATCTTATTCTCATCAAAAAATACAGTCCTATCTTTTTTTAGTTTTTTAAAATACCCCCATATTGATTTTTTATGAATTTCTAAAAAATATGACCAAAATTCAATTATGCCTAGGGTATATTTGACATGTTTTGGGCTGGGATTTGAATTTTTTGAATTTCTTTTATTAGAATCTTATTCTCCATCAAAAAATACAGTCCTATATTTTTTAGTTTTTTAAAATACCCCCATATTGATTTTTTATGAATTTCTAAAAAATATGACCAAAATTCAATTATGCCTAGGGTATATTTGACATGTTTTGGGCTGGGATTTGAATTTTTTGAATTTCTTTTATTAGAATCTTATTCTCCATCAAAAAATACAGTCCTATATTTTTTAGTTTTTTAAAATACCCCCATATTGATTTTTTATGAATTTCTAAAAAATATGACCAAAATTCAATTATGCCTAGGGTATATTTGACATGTTTTGGGCTGAGATTTGAATTTTTTGAATTTCTTTTGTTAGATTCATATTTTCCATTAAAAAATACAGTCCTATATTTTTTAGTTTTTTAAAATACCCCCATATTGATTTTTTATGAATTTCTAAAAAATATGACCAAAATTCAATTATGCCTAGGGTATATTTGACATGTTTTGGGCTGGGATTTGAATTTTTTGAATTTCTTTTATTAGAATCTTATTCTCCATCAAAAAATACAGTCCTATATTTTTTAGTTTTTTAAAATACCCCCATATTGATTTTTTATGAATTTCTAAAAAATATGACCAAAATTCAATTATGCCTAGGGTATATTTGACATGTTTTGGGCTGGGATTTGAATTTTTTGAATTTCTTTTATTAGAATCTTATTCTCCATCAAAAAATACAGTCCAATATTTTTTAGTTTTTTAAAATACCCCCATATTGATTTTTTATGAATTTCTAAAAAATATGACCAAAATTCAATTATGCCTAGGGTATATTTGACATGTTTTGGGCTGGGATTTGAATTTTTTGAATTTCTTTTATTAGAATCTTATTCTCCATCAAAAAATACAGTCCTATATTTTTTAGTTTTTTAAAATACCCCCATATTGATTTTTTATGAATTTCTAAAAAATATGACCAAAATTCAATTATGCCTAGGGTATATTTGACATGTTTTGGGCTGGGATTTGAATTTTTTGAATTTCTTTTATTAGAATCTTATTCTCCATCAAAAAATACAGTCCTATATTTTTTAGTTTTTTAAAATACCCCCATATTGATTTTTTATGAATTTCTAAAAAATATGACCAAAATTCAATTATGCCTAGGGTATATTTGACATGTTTTGGGCTGGGATTTGAATTTTTTGAATTTCTTTTATTAGAATCTTATTCTCCATCAAAAAATACAGTCCTATATTTTTTAGTTTTTTAAAATACCCCCATATTGATTTTTTATGAATTTCTAAAAAATATGACCAAAATTCAATTATGCCTAGGGTATATTTGACATGTTTTGGGCTGGGATTTGAATTTTTTGAATTTCTTTTATTAGAATCTTATTCTCCATCAAAAAATACAGTCCTATATTTTTTAGTTTTTTAAAATACCCCCATATTGATTTTTTATGAATTTCTAAAAAATATGACCAAAATTCAATTATGCCTAGGGTATATTTGACATGTTTTGGGCTGGGATTTGAATTTTTTGAATTTCTTTTATTAGAATCTTATTCTCCATCAAAAAATACAGTCCTATATTTTTTAGTTTTTTAAAATACCCCCATATTGATTTTTTATGAATTTCTAAAAAATATGACCAAAATTCAATTATGCCTAGGGTATATTTGACATGTTTTGGGCTGGGATTTGAATTTTTTGAATTTCTTTTATTAGAATCTTATTCTCCATCAAAAAATACAGTCCTATATTTTTTAGTTTTTTAAAATACCCCCATATTGATTTTTTATGAATTTCTAAAAAATATGACCAAAATTCAATTATGCCTAGGGTATATTTGACATGTTTTGGGCTGGGATTTGAATTTTTTGAATTTCTTTTATTAGAATCTTATTCTCCATCAAAAAATACAGTCCTATATTTTTTAGTTTTTTAAAATACCCCCATATTGATTTTTTATGAATTTCTAAAAAATATGACCAAAATTCAATTATGCCTAGGGTATATTTGACATGTTTTGGGCTGGGATTTGAATTTTTTGAATTTCTTTTATTAGAATCTTATTTTCCATCAAAAAATACAGTCCTATATTTTTTAGTTTTTTAAAATACCCCCATATTGATTTTTTATGAATTTCTAAAAAATATGACCAAAATTCAATTATGCCTAGGGTATATTTGACATGTTTTGGGCTGGGATTTGAATTTTTTGAATTTCTTTTATTAGAATCTTATTCTCCATCAAAAAATACAGTCCTATATTTTTTAGTTTTTTAAAATACCCCCATATTGATTTTTTATGAATTTCTAAAAAATATGACCAAAATTCAATTATGCCTAGGGTATATTTGACATGTTTTGGGCTGGGATTTGAATTTTTTGAATTTCTTTTATTAGAATCTTATTCTCCATCAAAAAATACAGTCCTATATTTTTTAGTTTTTTAAAATACCCCCATATTGATTTTTTATGAATTTCTAAAAAATATGACCAAAATTCAATTATGCCTAGGGTATATTTGACATGTTTTGGGCTGGGATTTGAATTTTTTGAATTTCTTTTATTAGAATCTTATTCTCCATCAAAAAATACAGTCCTATATTTTTTAGTTTTTTAAAATACCCCCATATTGATTTTTTATGAATTTCTAAAAAATATGACCAAAATTCAATTATGCCTAGGGTATATTTGACATGTTTTGGGCTGGGATTTGAATTTTTTGAATTTCTTTTATTAGAATCTTATTTTCCATCAAAAAATACAGTCCTATATTTTTTAGTTTTTTAAAATACCCCCATATTGATTTTTTATGAATTTCTAAAAAATATGACCAAAATTCAATTATGCCTAGGGTATATTTGACATGTTTTGGGCTGGGATTTGAATTTTTTGAATTTCTTTTATTAGAATCTTATTCTCCATCAAAAAATACAGTCCTATATTTTTTAGTTTTTTAAAATACCCCCATATTGATTTTTTATGAATTTCTAAAAAATATGACCAAAATTCAATTATGCCTAGGGTATATTTGACATGTTTTGGGCTGGGATTTGAATTTTTTGAATTTCTTTTATTAGAATCTTATTCTCCATCAAAAAATACAGTCCTATATTTTTTAGTTTTTTAAAATACCCCCATATTGATTTTTTATGAATTTCTAAAAAATATGACCAAAATTCAATTATGCCTAGGGTATATTTGACATGTTTTGGGCTGGGATTTGAATTTTTTGAATTTCTTTTATTAGAATCTTATTCTCCATCAAAAAATACAGTCCTATATTTTTTAGTTTTTTAAAATACCCCCATATTGATTTTTTATGAATTTCTAAAAAATATGACCAAAATTCAAATATGCCTAGGGTATATTTGACATGTTTTGGGCTGGGATTTGAATTTTTTGAATTTCTTTTATCAGAATCATATTCTCCATGAAAAAATACAGGCCTATCTTTTTTTAGTTTTTTTAAAATACCCCCATATTGATTTTTTATGAATTTCTAAAAAATATGACCAAAATTCAATTATGCCTAGGGTATATTTGACATGTTTTGGGCTGGGATTTGAATTTTTTGAATTTCTTTTATTAGAATCTTATTCTCCATCAAAAAATACAGTCCTATCTTTTTTTAGTTTTTTAAAATACCCCCATATTGATTTTTTATGAATTTCTAAAAAATATGACCAAAATTCAATTATGCCTAGGGTATATTTGACATGTTTTGGGCTGGGATTTGAATTTTTTGAATTTCTTTTATTAGAATCTTATTCTCCATGAAAAAATACAGTCCTATATTTTTTAGTTTTTTAAAATACCCCCATATTGATTTTTTATGAATTTCTAAAAAATATGACCAAAATTCAATTATGCCTAGGGTATATTTGACATGTTTTGGGCTGGGATTTGAATTTTTTGAATTTCTTTTGTTAGAATCATATTCTCCATCAAAAAATACAGTCCTATCTTTTTTTAGTTTTTTAAAATACCCCCATATTGATTTTTTATGAATTTCTAAAAAATATGACCAAAATTCAATTATGCCTAGGGTATATTTGACATGTTTTGGGCTGGGATTTGAATTTTTTGAATTTCTTTTATTAGAATCTTATTCTCCATCAAAAAATACAGGCCTATCTTTTTTTAGTTTTTTTAAAATACCCCCATATTGATTTTTTATGAATTTCTAAAAAATATGACCAAAATTCAATTATGCCTAGGGTATATTTGACATGTTTTGGGCTGGGATTTGAATTTTTTGAATTTCTTTTATTAGAATCTTATTCTCCATCAAAAAATATAGTCCTATCTTTTTTTAGTTTTTTAAAATACCCCCATATTGATTTTTTATGAATTTCTAAAAAATATGACCAAAATTCAATTATGCCTAGGGTATATTTGACATGTTTTGGGCTGGGATTTGAATTTTTTGAATTTCTTTTGTTAGAATCATATTCTCCATCAAAAAATACAGTCCTATATTTTTTAGTTTTTTAAAATACCCCCATATTGATTTTTTATGAATTTCTAAAAAATATGACCAAAATTCAATTATGCCTAGGGTATATTTGACATGTTTTGGGCTGGGATTTGAATTTTTTGAATTTCTTTTGTTAGAATCATATTCTCCATCAAAAAATACAGTCCTATATTTTTTAGTTTTTTAAAATACCCCCATATTGATTTTTTATGAATTTCTAAAAAATATGACCAAAATTCAATTATGCCTAGGGTATATTTGACATGTATTGGGCTGGGATTTGAATTTTTTGAATTTCTTTTGTTAGAATCATATTCTCCATCAAAAAATACAGGGTAGCCATTTTTTAATTTTTTTAAAATACCCCCATATTGATTTTTTATGAATTTCTAAAAAATATGACCAAAATTCAATTATGCCTAGGGTATATTTGACATGTTTTGGGCTGGGATTTGAATTTTTTGAATTTCTTTTGTTAGAATCTTATTCCTCATCAAAAAATACAGGGTAGCCATTTTTTAATTTTTTTAAAATACCCCCATATTGATTTTTTATGAATTTCTAAAAAATATGACCAAAATTCAATTATGCCTAGGGTATATTTGACATGTTTTGGGCTGGGATTTGAATTTTTTGAATTTCTTTTGTTAGAATCTTATTCCTCATCAAAAAATACAGGCCTATCTTTTTTTAGCTTTTTAAAATACCCCCATATTGATTTTTTATGAATTTCTAAAAAATATGACCAAAATTCAAATATGCCTAGGGTATATTTGACATGTTTTGGGCTGGGATTTGAATTTTTTGAATTTCTTTTGTTAGAATCTTATTCCTCATCAAAAAATACAGGGTAGCCATTTTTTAATTTTTTTAAAATACCCCCATATTGATTTTTTATGAATTTCTAAAAAATATGACCAAAATTCAATTATGCCTAGGGTATATTTGACATGTTTTGGGCTGGGATTTGAATTTTTTGAATTTCTTTTGTTAGAATCATATTCTCCATCAAAAAATACAGTCCTATATTTTTTAGTTTTTTAAAATACCCCCATATTGATTTTTTATGAATTTCTAAAAAATATGACCAAAATTCAATTATGCCTAGGGTATATTTGACATGTTTTGGGCTGGGATTTGAATTTTTTGAATTTCTTTTGTTGGAATCATATTCTCCATCAAAAAATACAGTCCTATATTTTATAGTTTTTTAAAATACCCCCATATTGATTTTTTATGAATTTCTAAAAAATATGACCAAAATTCAATTATGCCTAGGGTATATTTGACATGTTTTGGGCTGGGATTTGAATTTTTTGAATTTCTTTTGTTAGAATCATATTCTCCATCAAAAAATACAGTCCTATATTTTTTAGTTTTTTAAAATACCCCCATATTGATTTTTTATGAATTTCTAAAAAATATGACCAAAATTCAATTATGCCTAGGGTATATTTTACATGTATTGGGCTGGGATTTGAATTTTTTGAATTTCTTTTGTTAGAATCATATTCTCCATCAAAAAATACAGGGTAGCCATTTTTTAATTTTTTTAAAATACCCCCATATTGATTTTTTATGAATTTCTAAAAAATATGACCAAAATTCAATTATGCCTAGGGTATATTTGACATGTTTTGGGCTGGGATTTGAATTTTTTGAATTTCTTTTGTTAGAATCTTATTCCTCATCAAAAAATACAGGGTAGCCATTTTTTAATTTTTTTAAAATACCCCCATATTGATTTTTTATGAATTTCTAAAAAATATGACCAAAATTCAATTATGCCTAGGGTATATTTGACATGTTTTGGGCTGGGATTTGAATTTTTTGAATTTCTTTTGTTAGAATCTTATTCCTCATCAAAAAATACAGGCCTATCTTTTTTTAGCTTTTTAAAATACCCCCATATTGATTTTTTATGAATTTCTAAAAAATATGACCAAAATTCAAATATGCCTAGGGTATATTTGACATGTTTTGGGCTGGGATTTGAATTTTTTGAATTTCTTTTGTTAGAATCTTATTCCTCATCAAAAAATACAGGGTAGCCATTTTTTAATTTTTTTAAAATACCCCCATATTGATTTTTTATGAATTTCTAAAAAATATGACCAAAATTCAATTATGCCTAGGGTATATTTGACATGTTTTGGGCTGGGATTTGAATTTTTTGAATTTCTTTTGTTAGAATCATATTCTCCATCAAAAAATACAGTCCTATATTTTTTAGTTTTTTAAAATACCCCCATATTGATTTTTTATGAATTTCTAAAAAATATGACCAAAATTCAATTATGCCTAGGGTATATTTGACATGTTTTGGGCTGGGATTTGAATTTTTTGAATTTCTTTTGTTAGAATCATATTCTCCATCAAAAAATACAGTCCTATATTTTATAGTTTTTTAAAATACCCCCATATTGATTTTTTATGAATTTCTAAAAAATATGACCAAAATTCAATTATGCCTAGGGTATATTTGACATGTTTTGGGCTGGGATTTGAATTTTTTGAATTTCTTTTGTTAGAATCATATTCTCCATCAAAAAATACAGTCCTATCTTTTTTTAGTTTTTTAAAATACCCCCATATTGATTTTTTATGAATTTCTAAAAAATATGACCAAAATTCAATTATGCCTAGGGTATATTTTACATGTATTGGGCTGGGATTTGAATTTTTTGAATTTCTTTTGTTAGAATCATATTCTCCATCAAAAAATACAGGGTAGCCATTTTTTAATTTTTTTAAAATACCCCCATATTGATTTTTTATGAATTTCTAAAAAATATGACCAAAATTCAATTATGCCTAGGGTATATTTGACATGTTTTGGGCTGGGATTTGAATTTTTTGAATTTCTTTTGTTAGAATCTTATTCCTCATCAAAAAATACAGGCCTATCTTTTTTTAGCTTTTTAAAATACCCCCATATTGATTTTTTATGAATTTCTAAAAAATATGACCAAAATTCAAATATGCCTAGGGTATATTTGACATGTTTTGGGCTGGGATTTGAATTTTTTGAATTTCTTTTGTTAGAATCTTATTCCTCATCAAAAAATACAGGGTAGCCATTTTTTAATTTTTTTAAAATACCCCCATATTGATTTTTTATGAATTTCTAAAAAATATGACCAAAATTCAATTATGCCTAGGGTATATTTGACATGTTTTGGGCTGGGATTTGAATTTTTTGAATTTCTTTTGTTAGAATCATATTCTCCATCAAAAAATACAGTCCTATATTTTTTAGTTTTTTAAAATACCCCCATATTGATTTTTTATGAATTTCTAAAAAATATGACCAAAATTCAATTATGCCTAGGGTATATTTGACATGTTTTGGGCTGGGATTTGAATTTTTTGAATTTCTTTTGTTAGAATCATATTCTCCATCAAAAAATACAGTCCTATATTTTATAGTTTTTTAAAATACCCCCATATTGATTTTTTATGAATTTCTAAAAAATATGACCAAAATTCAATTATGCCTAGGGTATATTTGACATGTTTTGGGCTGGGATTTGAATTTTTTGAATTTCTTTTGTTAGAATCATATTCTCCATCAAAAAATACAGTCCTATATTTTTTAGTTTTTTAAAATACCCCCATATTGATTTTTTATGAATTTCTAAAAAATATGACCAAAATTCAATTATGCCTAGGGTATATTTTACATGTATTGGGCTGGGATTTGAATTTTTTGAATTTCTTTTGTTAGAATCATATTCTCCATCAAAAAATACAGGGTAGCCATTTTTTAATTTTTTTAAAATACCCCCATATTGATTTTTTATGAATTTCTAAAAAATATGACCAAAATTCAATTATGCCTAGGGTATATTTGACATGTTTTGGGCTGGGATTTGAATTTTTTGAATTTCTTTTGTTAGAATCTTATTCCTCATCAAAAAATACAGGGTAGCCATTTTTTAATTTTTTTAAAATACCCCCATATTGATTTTTTATGAATTTCTAAAAAATATGACCAAAATTCAATTATGCCTAGGGTATATTTGACATGTTTTGGGCTGGGATTTGAATTTTTTGAATTTCTTTTGTTAGAATCTTATTCCTCATCAAAAAATACAGGCCTATCTTTTTTTAGCTTTTTAAAATACCCCCATATTGATTTTTTATGAATTTCTAAAAAATATGACCAAAATTCAAATATGCCTAGGGTATATTTGACATGTTTTGGGCTGGGATTTGAATTTTTTGAATTTCTTTTGTTAGAATCTTATTCCTCATCAAAAAATACAGGGTAGCCATTTTTTAATTTTTTTAAAATACCCCCATATTGATTTTTTATGAATTTCTAAAAAATATGACCAAAATTCAATTATGCCTAGGGTATATTTGACATGTTTTGGGCTGGGATTTGAATTTTTTGAATTTCTTTTGTTAGAATCATATTCTCCATCAAAAAATAAAGTCCTATATTTTTTAGTTTTTTAAAATACCCCCATATTGATTTTTTATGAATTTCTAAAAAATATGACCAAAATTCAATTATGCCTAGGGTATATTTGACATGTTTTGGGCTGGGATTTGAATTTTTTGAATTTCTTTTGTTAGAATCATATTCTCCATCAAAAAATACAGTCCTATATTTTATAGTTTTTTAAAATACCCCCATATTGATTTTTTATGAATTTCTAAAAAATATGACCAAAATTCAATTATGCCTAGGGTATATTTGACATGTTTTGGGCTGGGATTTGAATTTTTTGAATTTCTTTTGTTAGAATCTTATTCCTCATCAAAAAATACAGGGTAGCCATTTTTTAGTTTTTTAAAATACCCCCATATTGATTTTTTATGAATTTCTAAAAAATATGACCAAAATTCAATTATGCCTAGGGTATATTTGACATGTATTGGGCTGGGATTTGAATTTTTTGAATTTCTTTTGTTAGAATCATATTCTCCATCAAAAAATACAGGGTAGCCATTTTTTAATTTTTTTAAAATACCCCCATATTGATTTTTTATGAATTTCTAAAAAATATGACCAAAATTCAATTATGCCTAGGGTATATTTGACATGTTTTGGGCTGGGATTTGAATTTTTTGAATTTCTTTTGTTAGAATCTTATTCCTCATCAAAAAATACAGGGTAGCCATTTTTTAATTTTTTTAAAATACCCCCATATTGATTTTTTATGAATTTCTAAAAAATATGACCAAAATTCAATTATGCCTAGGGTATATTTGACATGTTTTGGGCTGGGATTTGAATTTTTTGAATTTCTTTTATTAGAATCTTATTCTCCATCAAAAAATACAGGCCTATCTTTTTTTAGCTTTTTAAAATACCCCCATATTGATTTTTTATGAATTTCTAAAAAATATGACCAAAATTCAAATATGCCTAGGGTATATTTGACATGTTTTGGGCTGGGATTTGAATTTTTTGAATTTCTTTTGTTAGAATCTTATTCCTCATCAAAAAATACAGGGTAGCCATTTTTTAATTTTTTTAAAATACCCCCATATTGATTTTTTATGAATTTCTAAAAAATATGACCAAAATTCAATTATGCCTAGGGTATATTTGACATGTTTTGGGCTGGGATTTGAATTTTTTGAATTTCTTTTGTTAGAATCATATTCTCCATCAAAAAATACAGTCCTATATTTTTTAGTTTTTTAAAATACCCCCATATTGATTTTTTATGAATTTCTAAAAAATATGACCAAAATTCAATTATGCCTAGGGTATATTTGACATGTTTTGGGCTGGGATTTGAATTTTTTGAATTTCTTTTGTTAGAATCATATTCTCCATCAAAAAATACAGTCCTATATTTTATAGTTTTTTAAAATACCCCCATATTGATTTTTTATGAATTTCTAAAAAATATGACCAAAATTCAATTATGCCTAGGGTATATTTGACATGTTTTGGGCTGGGATTTGAATTTTTTGAATTTCTTTTGTTAGAATCATATTCTCCATCAAAAAATACAGTCCTATATTTTATAGTTTTTTAAAATACCCCCATATTGATTTTTTATGAATTTCTAAAAAATATGACCAAAATTCAATTATGCCTAGGGTATATTTGACATGTTTTGGGCTGGGATTTGAATTTTTTGAATTTCTTTTGTTAGAATCATATTCTCCATCAAAAAATACAGTCCTATATTTTATAGTTTTTTAAAATACCCCCATATTGATTTTTTATGAATTTCTAAAAAATATGACCAAAATTCAATTATGCCTAGGGTATATTTGACAAGTTTTGGACTCGGATTTGAATTTTTTGAATTTCTTTTGTTAGAATCATATTCTCCATCAAAAAATACAGTCCTATATTTTATAGTTTTTTAAAATACCCCCATATTGATTTTTTATGAATTTCTAAAAAACATGACCAAAATTCAATTATGCCTAGGGTATATTTGACATGTTTTGGGCTGGGATTTGAATTTTTTGAATTTCTTTTGTTAGAATCATATTCTACATCAAAAAATACAGTCCTATATTTTATAGTTTTTTAAAATACCCCCATATTGGTTTTTTTATGAATTTCTAAAAAATATGACCAAAATTCAATTATGCCTAGGGTATATTTGACATGTTTTGGGCTGGGATTTGAATTTTTTGAATTTCTTTTGTTAGAATCATATTCTCCATTAAAAAATACAGGCCGATCTTTTTTTAGCTTTTTAAAATACCCCCATATTGGTTTTTTTATGAATTTCTAAAAAATATGACCAAAATTCAATTATGCCTAGGGTATATTTGACATGTTTTGGGCTGGGATTTGAATTTTTTGAATTTCTTTTGTTAGAATCATATTCTCCATTAAAAAATACAGGCCTATCTTTTTTTAGCTTTTTAAAATACCCCCATATTGGTTTTTTTATGAATTTCTAAAAAATATGACCAAAATTCAATTATGCCTAGGGTATATTTGACATGTTTTGGGCTGGGATTTGAATTTTTTGAATTTCTTTTGTTAGAATCATAATCTACATCAAAAAATACAGTACTTATTTTTTAGTTTTTTAAAATACCTCCATATTGATTTTTTATGAATTTCTAAAAAATATGACCAAAATTCAATTATGCCTAGGGTATATTTGACAAGTTTTGGGCTGGGATTTGAATTTTTTGAATTTCTTTTGTTAGAATCATATTCTCCATTAAAAAATACAGTCCTTATTTTTTAGTTTTTTAAAATACCTCCATATTGATTTTTTATGAATTTCTAAAAAAATATGACCAAAATTCAATTATGCCTAGGGTATATTTGACATGTTTTGGGCTGGGATTTGAATTTTTTGAATTTCTTTTGTTAGAATCATATTCTCCATTAAAAAATACAGTCCTTATTTTTTAGTTTTTTAAAATACCTCCATATTGATTTTTTATGAATTTCTAAAAAATATGACCAAAATTCAATTATGCCTAGGGTATATTTGACATGTTTTGGGCTGGGATTTGAATTTTTTGAATTTCTTTTATTAGAATCTTATTCTCCATCAAAAAATACAGTCCTATATTTTTTAATTTTTTAAAATACCCCCATATTGATTTTTTATGAATTTCTAAAAAATATGACCAAAATTCAATTATGCCTAGGGTATATTTGACATGTTTTGGGCTGGGATTTGAATTTTTTGAATTTCTTTTGTTAGAATCATATTCTCCATTAAAAAATACAGTCCTTATTTTTTAGTTTTTTAAAATACCTCCATATTGATTTTTTATGAATTTCTAAAAAATATGACCAAAATTCAATTATGCCTAGGGTATATTTGACATGTTTTGGGCTGGGATTTGAATTTTTTGAATTTCTTTTGTTAGAATCATATTCTCCATTAAAAAATACAGTCCTTATTTTTTAGTTTTTTAAAATACCTCCATATTGATTTTTTATGAATTTCTAAAAAATATGACCAAAATTCAATTATGCCTAGGGTATATTTGACATGTTTTGGGCTGGGATTTGAATTTTTTGAATTTCTTTTGTTAGAATCATATTCTCCATTAAAAAATACAGTCCTTATTTTTTAGTTTTTTAAAATACCTCCATATTGATTTTTTATGAATTTCTAAAAAATATGACCAAAATTCAATTATGCCTAGGGTATATTTGACATGTTTTGGGCTGGGATTTGAATTTTTTGAATTTCTTTTGTTAGAATCATATTCTCCATTAAAAAATACAGTCCTTATTTTTTAGTTTTTTAAAATACCTCCATATTGATTTTTTATGAATTTCTAAAAAATATGACCAAAATTCAATTATGCCTAGGGTATATTTGACATGTTTTGGGCTGGGATTTGAATTTTTTGAATTTCTTTTATTAGAATCTTATTCTCCATCAAAAAATACAGTCCTATATTTTTTAATTTTTTAAAATACCCCCATATTGATTTTTTATGAATTTCTAAAAAATATGACCAAAATTCAATTATGCCTAGGGTATATTTGACATGTTTTGGGCTGGGATTTGAATTTTTTGAATTTCTTTTGTTAGAATCATATTCTCCATTAAAAAATACAGTCCTTATTTTTTAGTTTTTTAAAATACCTCCATATTGATTTTTTATGAATTTCTAAAAAATATGACCAAAATTCAATTATGCCTAGGGTATATTTGACATGTTTTGGGCTGGGATTTGAATTTTTTGAATTTCTTTTGTTAGAATCATAATCTACATCAAAAAATACTGTCCTTATTTTTTAGTTTTTTAAAATACCCCCATATTGATTTTTTATGAATTTCTAAAAAATATGACCAAAATTCAATTATGCCTAGGGTATATTTGACATGTTTTGGGCTGGGATTTGAATTTTTTGAATTTCTTTTGTTAGAATCATAATCTACATCAAAAAATACAGTCCTTATTTTTTAGTTTTTTAAAATACCTCCATATTGATTTTTTATGAATTTCTAAAAAATATGACCAAAATTCAATTATGCCTAGGGTATATTTGACATGTTTTGGGCTGGGATTTGAATTTTTTGAATTTCTTTTGTTAGAATCTTATTCTCCATTAAAAAATACAGTCCTTATTTTTTAGTTTTTTAAAATACCTCCATATTGATTTTTTATGAATTTCTAAAAAATATGACCAAAATTCAATTATGCCTAGGGTATATTTGACATGTTTTGGGCTGGGATTTGAATTTTTTGAATTTCTTTTGTTAGAATCTTATTCTCCATTAAAAAATACAGTCCTTATTTTTTAGTTTTTTAAAATACCTCCATATTGATTTTTTATGAATTTCTAAAAAATATGACCAAAATTCAATTATGCCTAGGGTATATTTGACATGTTTTGGGCTGGGATTTGAATTTTTTGAATTTCTTTTGTTAGAATCATAATCTACATCAAAAAATACTGTCCTTATTTTTTAGTTTTTTAAAATACCCCCATATTGATTTTTTATGAATTTCTAAAAAATATGACCAAAATTCAATTATGCCTAGGGTATATTTGACATGTTTTGGGCTGGGATTTGAATTTTTTGAATTTCTTTTGTTAGAATCATAATCTACATCAAAAAATACAGTCCTTATTTTTTAGTTTTTTAAAATACCTCCATATTGATTTTTTATGAATTTCTAAAAAATATGACCAAAATTCAATTATGCCTAGGGTATATTTGACATGTTTTGGGCTGGGATTTGAATTTTTTGAATTTCTTTTGTTAGAATCTTATTCTCCATTAAAAAATACAGTCCTTATTTTTTAGTTTTTTAAAATACCTCCATATTGATTTTTTATGAATTTCTAAAAAATATGACCAAAATTCAATTATGCCTAGGGTATATTTGACATGTTTTGGGCTGGGATTTGAATTTTTTGAATTTCTTTTGTTAGAATCATAATCTACATCAAAAAATACTGTCCTTATTTTTTAGTTTTTTAAAATACCCCCATATTGATTTTTTATGAATTTCTAAAAAATATGACCAAAATTCAATTATGCCTAGGGTATATTTGACATGTTTTGGGCTGGGATTTGAATTTTTTGAATTTCTTTTGTTAGAATCATATTCTCCATTAAAAAATACAGTCCTTATTTTTTAGTTTTTTAAAATACCTCCATATTGATTTTTTATGAATTTCTAAAAAATATGACCAAAATTCAATTATGCCTAGGGTATATTTGACATGTTTTGAGCTGGGATTTGAATTTTTTGAATTTCTTTTGTTAGAATCATATTCTCCATTAAAAAATACAGTCCTTATTTTTTAGTTTTTTAAAATACCTCCATATTGATTTTTTATGAATTTCTAAAAAAATATGACCAAAATTCAATTATGCCTAGGGTATATTTGACAAGTTTTGGGCTGGGATTTGAATTTTTTGAATTTCTTTTGTTAGAATCTTATTCTCCATTAAAAAATACAGTCCTTATTTTTTAGTTTTTTAAAATACCTCCATATTGATTTTTTATGAATTTCTAAAAAATATGACCAAAATTCAATTATGCCTAGGGTATATTTGACATGTTTTGGGCTGGGATTTGAATTTTTTGAATTTCTTTTGTTAGAATCATAATCTACATCAAAAAATACTGTCCTTATTTTTTAGTTTTTTAAAATACCCCCATATTGATTTTTTATGAATTTCTAAAAAATATGACCAAAATTCAATTATGCCTAGGGTATATTTGACATGTTTTGGGCTGGGATTTGAATTTTTTGAATTTCTTTTGTTAGAATCATAATCTACATCAAAAAATACTGTCCTTATTTTTTAGTTTTTTAAAATACCCCCATATTGATTTTTTATGAATTTCTAAAAAATATGACCAAAATTCAATTATGCCTAGGGTATATTTGACATGTTTTGGGCTGGGATTTGAATTTTTTGAATTTCTTTTGTTAGAATCATAATCTACATCAAAAAATACAGTCCTTATTTTTTAGTTTTTTAAAATACCTCCATATTGATTTTTTATGAATTTCTAAAAAATATGACCAAAATTCAATTATGCCTAGGGTATATTTGACATGTTTTGGGCTGGGATTTGAATTTTTTGAATTTCTTTTGTTAGAATCATAATCTACATCAAAAAATACAGTCCTATATTTTTTAGTTTTTTAAAATACCCCCATATTGATTTTTTATGAATTTCTAAAAAATATGACCAAAATTCAATTATGCCTAGGGTATATTTGACATGTTTTGGGCTGGGATTTGAATTTTTTGAATTTCTTTTGTTAGAATCATATTCTCCATTAAAAAATACAGTCCTTATTTTTTAGTTTTTTAAAATACCTCCATATTGATTTTTTATGAATTTCTAAAAATATGACCAAAATTCAATTATGCCTAGGGTATATTTGACATGTTTTGGGCTGGGATTTGAATTTTTTGAATTTCTTTTATTAGAATCTTATTCTCCATCAAAAAATACAGTCCTATATTTTTTAGTTTTTTAAAATACCCCCATATTGATTTTTTATGAATTTCTAAAAATATGACCAAAATTCAATTATGCCTAGGGTATATTTGACATGTTTTGGGCTGGGATTTGAATTTTTTGAATTTCTTTTGTTAGAATCATATTCTCCATTAAAAAATACAGTCCTTATTTTTTAGTTTTTTAAAATACCCCCATATTGATTTTTTATGAATTTCTAAAAAATATGACCAAAATTCAATTATGCCTAGGGTATATTTGACAAGTTTTGGACTCGGATTTGAATTTTTTGAATTTCTTTTGTTAGAATCATATTCTCCATCAAAAAATACAGTCCTATATTTTATAGTTTTTTAAAATACCCCCATATTGATTTATTATGAATTTCTAAAAAATATGACCAAAATTCAATTATGCCTAGGGTATATTTGACATGTTTTGGGCTGGGATTTGAATTTTTTGAATTTCTTTTGTTAGAATCATATTCTCCATCAAAAAATACAGTCCTATATTTTATAGTTTTTTAAAATACCCCCATATTGATTTTTTATGAATTTCTAAAAAATATGACCAAAATTCAATTATGCCTAGGGTATATTTGACAAGTTTTGGACTCGGATTTGAATTTTTTGAATTTCTTTTGTTAGAATCATATTCTCCATCAAAAAATACAGTCCTATATTTTATAGTTTTTTAAAATACCCCCATATTGATTTTTTATGAATTTCTAAAAAATATGACCAAAATTCAATTATGCCTAGGGTATATTTGACATGTTTTGGGCTGGGATTTGAATTTTTTGAAATTTCTTTAATAGAATTATATTCTACATCAAAAAATACAGTCCTATATTTTATAGTTTTTTAAAATACCCCCATATTGATTTTTTATGAATTTCTAAAAAATATGACCAAAATTCAATTATGCCTAGGGTATATTTGACATGTTTTGGGCTGGGATTTGAATTTTTTGAATTTCTTTTGTTAGAATCATATTCTCCATCAAAAAATACAGTCCTATATTTTATAGTTTTTTAAAATACCCCCATATTGATTTTTTATGAATTTCTAAAAAATATGACCAAAATTCAATTATGCCTAGGGTATATTTGACATGTTTTGGGCTGGGATTTGAATTTTTTGAATTTCTTTTGTTAGAATCATATTCTCCATCAAAAAATACAGTCCTATATTTTATAGTTTTTTAAAATACCCCCATATTGATTTTTTATGAATTTCTAAAAAATATGACCAAAATTCAATTATGCCTAGGGTATATTTGACATGTTTTGGGCTGGGATTTGAATTTTTTGAATTTCTTTTGTTAGAATCATATTCTCCATCAAAAAATACAGTCCTATATTTTATAGTTTTTTAAAATACCCCCATATTGATTTTTTATGAATTTCTAAAAAATATGACCAAAATTCAATTATGCCTAGGGTATATTTGACAAGTTTTGGACTCGGATTTGAATTTTTTGAATTTCTTTTGTTAGAATCATATTCTCCATCAAAAAATACAGTCCTATATTTTATAGTTTTTTAAAATACCCCCATATTGATTTTTTATGAATTTCTAAAAAACATGACCAAAATTCAATTATGCCTAGGGTATATTTGACATGTTTTGGGCTGGGATTTGAATTTTTTGAATTTCTTTTGTTAGAATCATATTCTACATCAAAAAATACAGTCCTATATTTTATAGTTTTTTAAAATACCCCCATATTGATTTTTTATGAATTTCTAAAAAATATGACCAAAATTCAATTATGCCTAGGGTATATTTGACATGTTTTGGGCTGGGATTTGAATTTTTTGAATTTTTTTTGTTAGAATCATATTCTCCATCAAAAAATACAGTCCTATATTTTTTAGTTTTTTAAAATACCCCCATATTGATTTTTTATGAATTTCTAAAAAATATGACCAAAATTCAATTATGCCTAGGGTATATTTGACATGTTTTGGGCTGGGATTTGAATTTTTTGAATTTCTTTTGTTAGAATCATATTCTCCATCAAAAAATACAGTCCTATATTTTTTAGTTTTTTAAAATACCCCCATATTGGTTTTTTTATGAATTTCTAAAAAATATGACCAAAATTCAATTATGCCTAGGGTATATTTGACATGTTTTGGGCTGGGATTTGAATTTTTTGAATTTCTTTTGTTAGAATCATATTCTCCATTAAAAAATACAGGCCGATCTTTTTTTAGCTTTTTAAAATACCCCCATATTGGTTTTTTTATGAATTTCTAAAAAATATGACCAAAATTCAATTATGCCTAGGGTATATTTGACATGTTTTGGGCTGGGATTTGAATTTTTTGAATTTCTTTTGTTAGAATCATATTCTCCATCAAAAAATACAGTCCTATATTTTATAGTTTTTTAAAATACCCCCATATTGATTTTTTATGAATTTCTAAAAAATATGACCAAAATTCAATTATGCCTAGGGTATATTTGACATGTTTTGGGCTGGGATTTGAATTTTTTGAATTTCTTTTGTTAGAATCATATTCTCCATCAAAAAATACAGTCCTATATTTTATAGTTTTTTAAAATACCCCCATATTGATTTTTTATGAATTTCTAAAAAATATGACCAAAATTCAATTATGCCTAGGGTATATTTGACATGTTTTGGGCTGGGATTTGAATTTTTTGAATTTCTTTTGTTAGAATCATATTCTCCATCAAAAAATACAGTCCTATATTTTATAGTTTTTTAAAATACCCCCATATTGATTTTTTATGAATTTCTAAAAAATATGACCAAAATTCAATTATGCCTAGGGTATATTTGACAAGTTTTGGACTCGGATTTGAATTTTTTGAATTTCTTTTGTTAGAATCATATTCTCCATCAAAAAATACAGTCCTATATTTTATAGTTTTTTAAAATACCCCCATATTGATTTTTTATGAATTTCTAAAAAACATGACCAAAATTCAATTATGCCTAGGGTATATTTGACATGTTTTGGGCTGGGATTTGAATTTTTTGAATTTCTTTTGTTAGAATCATATTCTACATCAAAAAATACAGTCCTATATTTTATAGTTTTTTAAAATACCCCCATATTGATTTTTTATGAATTTCTAAAAAATATGACCAAAATTCAATTATGCCTAGGGTATATTTGACATGTTTTGGGCTGGGATTTGAATTTTTTGAATTTTTTTTGTTAGAATCATATTCTCCATCAAAAAATACAGTCCTATATTTTTTAGTTTTTTAAAATACCCCCATATTGATTTTTTATGAATTTCTAAAAAATATGACCAAAATTCAATTATGCCTAGGGTATATTTGACATGTTTTGGGCTGGGATTTGAATTTTTTGAATTTCTTTTGTTAGAATCATATTCTCCATCAAAAAATACAGTCCTATATTTTTTAGTTTTTTAAAATACCCCCATATTGGTTTTTTTATGAATTTCTAAAAAATATGACCAAAATTCAATTATGCCTAGGGTATATTTGACATGTTTTGGGCTGGGATTTGAATTTTTTGAATTTCTTTTGTTAGAATCATATTCTCCATTAAAAAATACAGGCCGATCTTTTTTTAGCTTTTTAAAATACCCCCATATTGGTTTTTTTATGAATTTCTAAAAAATATGACCAAAATTCAATTATGCCTAGGGTATATTTGACATGTTTTGGGCTGGGATTTGAATTTTTTGAATTTCTTTTGTTAGAATCATATTCTCCATCAAAAAATACAGGCCTATCTTTTTTTAGCTTTTTAAAATACCCCCATATTGGTTTTTTTATGAATTTCTAAAAAATATGACCAAAATTCAATTATGCCTAGGGTATATTTGACATGTTTTGGGCTGGGATTTGAATTTTTTGAATTTCTTTTGTTAGAATCATAATCTACATCAAAAAATACAGTCCTTATTTTTTAGTTTTTTAAAATACCTCCATATTGATTTTTTATGAATTTCTAAAAAATATGACCAAAATTCAATTATGCCTAGGGTATATTTGACAAGTTTTGGGCTGGGATTTGAATTTTTTGAATTTCTTTTGTTAGAATCATATTCTCCATTAAAAAATACAGTCCTTATTTTTTAGTTTTTTAAAATACCTCCATATTGATTTTTTATGAATTTCTAAAAAAATATGACCAAAATTCAATTATGCCTAGGGTATATTTGACATGTTTTGGGCTGGGATTTGAATTTTTTGAATTTCTTTTGTTAGAATCATATTCTCCATTAAAAAATACAGTCCTTATTTTTTAGTTTTTTAAAATACCTCCATATTGATTTTTTATGAATTTCTAAAAAATATGACCAAAATTCAATTATGCCTAGGGTATATTTGACAAGTTTTGGGCTGGGATTTGAATTTTTTGAATTTCTTTTGTTAGAATCATATTCTCCATTAAAAAATACAGTCCTTATTTTTTAGTTTTTTAAAATACCTCCATATTGATTTTTTATGAATTTCTAAAAAAATATGACCAAAATTCAATTATGCCTAGGGTATATTTGACATGTTTTGGGCTGGGATTTGAATTTTTTGAATTTCTTTTGTTAGAATCATATTCTCCATTAAAAAATACAGTCCTTATTTTTTAGTTTTTTAAAATACCTCCATATTGATTTTTTATGAATTTCTAAAAAATATGACCAAAATTCAATTATGCCTAGGGTATATTTGACAAGTTTTGGGCTGGGATTTGAATTTTTTGAATTTCTTTTGTTAGAATCATAATCTACATCAAAAAATACTGTCCTTATTTTTTAGTTTTTTAAAATACCCCCATATTGATTTTTTATGAATTTCTAAAAAATATGACCAAAATTCAATTATGCCTAGGGTATATTTGACATGTTTTGGGCTGGGATTTGAATTTTTTGAATTTCTTTTGTTAGAATCATAATCTACATCAAAAAATACAGTCCTTATTTTTTAGTTTTTTAAAATACCTCCATATTGATTTTTTATGAATTTCTAAAAAAATATGACCAAAATTCAATTATGCCTAGGGTATATTTGACATGTTTTGGGCTGGGATTTGAATTTTTTGAATTTCTTTTGTTAGAATCATATTCTCCATTAAAAAATACAGTCCTTATTTTTTAGTTTTTTAAAATACCTCCATATTGATTTTTTATGAATTTCTAAAAAATATGACCAAAATTCAATTATGCCTAGGGTATATTTGACATGTTTTGGGCTGGGATTTGAATTTTTTGAATTTCTTTTGTTAGAATCATAATCTACATCAAAAAATACTGTCCTTATTTTTTAGTTTTTTAAAATACCCCCATATTGATTTTTTATGAATTTCTAAAAAATATGACCAAAATTCAATTATGCCTAGGGTATATTTGACATGTTTTGGGCTGGGATTTGAATTTTTTGAATTTCTTTTGTTAGAATCATAATCTACATCAAAAAATACAGTCCTTATTTTTTAGTTTTTTAAAATACCTCCATATTGATTTTTTATGAATTTCTAAAAAATATGACCAAAATTCAATTATGCCTAGGGTATATTTGACATGTTTTGGGCTGGGATTTGAATTTTTTGAATTTCTTTTGTTAGAATCTTATTCTCCATTAAAAAATACAGTCCTTATTTTTTAGTTTTTTAAAATACCTCCATATTGATTTTTTATGAATTTCTAAAAAATATGACCAAAATTCAATTATGCCTAGGGTATATTTGACATGTTTTGGGCTGGGATTTGAATTTTTTGAATTTCTTTTATTAGAATCTTATTCTCCATTAAAAAATACAGTCCTTATTTTTTAGTTTTTTAAAATACCTCCATATTGATTTTTTATGAATTTCTAAAAAATATGACCAAAATTCAATTATGCCTAGGGTATATTTGACATGTTTTGGGCTGGGATTTGAATTTTTTGAATTTCTTTTGTTAGAATCATAATCTACATCAAAAAATACAGTCCTTATTTTTTAGTTTTTTAAAATACCTCCATATTGATTTTTTATGAATTTCTAAAAAATATGACCAAAATTCAATTATGCCTAGGGTATATTTGACATGTTTTGGGCTGGGATTTGAATTTTTTGAATTTCTTTTGTTAGAATCATATTCTCCATTAAAAAATACAGTCCTTATTTTTTAGTTTTTTAAAATACCCCCATATTGATTTTTTATGAATTTCTAAAAAATATGACCAAAATTCAATTATGCCTAGGGTATATTTGACATGTTTTGGGCTGGGATTTGAATTTTTTGAATTTCTTTTGTTAGAATCATAATCTACATCAAAAAATACAGTCCTTATTTTTTAGTTTTTTAAAATACCTCCATATTGATTTTTTATGAATTTCTAAAAAATATGACCAAAATTCAATTATGCCTAGGGTATATTTGACATGTTTTGGGCTGGGATTTGAATTTTTTGAATTTCTTTTGTTAGAATCTTATTCTCCATTAAAAAATACAGTCCTTATTTTTTAGTTTTTTAAAATACCTCCATATTGATTTTTTATGAATTTCTAAAAAATATGACCAAAATTCAATTATGCCTAGGGTATATTTGACATGTTTTGGGCTGGGATTTGAATTTTTTGAATTTCTTTTGTTAGAATCTTATTCTCCATTAAAAAATACAGTCCTTATTTTTTAGTTTTTTAAAATACCTCCATATTGATTTTTTATGAATTTCTAAAAAATATGACCAAAATTCAATTATGCCTAGGGTATATTTGACATGTTTTGGGCTGGGATTTGAATTTTTTGAATTTCTTTTGTTAGAATCATAATCTACATCAAAAAATACTGTCCTTATTTTTTAGTTTTTTAAAATACCCCCATATTGATTTTTTATGAATTTCTAAAAAATATGACCAAAATTCAATTATGCCTAGGGTATATTTGACATGTTTTGGGCTGGGATTTGAATTTTTTGAATTTCTTTTGTTAGAATCATAATCTACATCAAAAAATACAGTCCTTATTTTTTAGTTTTTTAAAATACCTCCATATTGATTTTTTATGAATTTCTAAAAAATATGACCAAAATTCAATTATGCCTAGGGTATATTTGACATGTTTTGGGCTGGGATTTGAATTTTTTGAATTTCTTTTGTTAGAATCTTATTCTCCATTAAAAAATACAGTCCTTATTTTTTAGTTTTTTAAAATACCTCCATATTGATTTTTTATGAATTTCTAAAAAATATGACCAAAATTCAATTATGCCTAGGGTATATTTGACATGTTTTGGGCTGGGATTTGAATTTTTTGAATTTCTTTTGTTAGAATCTTATTCTCCATTAAAAAATACAGTCCTTATTTTTTAGTTTTTTAAAATACCTCCATATTGATTTTTTATGAATTTCTAAAAAATATGACCAAAATTCAATTATGCCTAGGGTATATTTGACATGTTTTGGGCTGGGATTTGAATTTTTTGAATTTCTTTTGTTAGAATCATAATCTACATCAAAAAATACTGTCCTTATTTTTTAGTTTTTTAAAATACCCCCATATTGATTTTTTATGAATTTCTAAAAAATATGACCAAAATTCAATTATGCCTAGGGTATATTTGACATGTTTTGGGCTGGGATTTGAATTTTTTGAATTTCTTTTGTTAGAATCATAATCTACATCAAAAAATACAATTTTTTTAGTTTTTTAAAATACCTCCATATTGATTTTTTATGAATTTCTAAAAAATATGACCAAAATTCAATTATGCCTAGGGTATATTTGACATGTTTTGGGCTGGGATTTGAATTTTTTGAATTTCTTTTGTTAGAATCATAATCTACATCAAAAAATACTGTCCTTATTTTTTAGTTTTTTAAAATACCCCCATATTGATTTTTTATGAATTTCTAAAAAATATGACCAAAATTCAATTATGCCTAGGGTATATTTGACATGTTTTGGGCTGGGATTTGAATTTTTTGAATTTCTTTTGTTAGAATCATAATCTACATCAAAAAATACTGTCCTTATTTTTTAGTTTTTTAAAATACCCCCATATTGATTTTTTATGAATTTCTAAAAAATATGACCAAAATTCAATTATGCCTAGGGTATATTTGACATGTTTTGGGCTGGGATTTGAATTTTTTGAATTTCTTTTGTTAGAATCATAATCTACATCAAAAAATACTGTCCTTATTTTTTAGTTTTTTAAAATACCTCCATATTGATTTTTTATGAATTTCTAAAAAATATGACCAAAATTCAATTATGCCTAGGGTATATTTGACATGTTTTGGGCTGGGATTTGAATTTTTTGAATTTCTTTTGTTAGAATCATAATCTACATCAAAAAATACTGTCCTTATTTTTTAGTTTTTTAAAATACCCCCATATTGATTTTTTATGAATTTCTAAAAAATATGACCAAAATTCAATTATGCCTAGGGTATATTTGACATGTTTTGGGCTGGGATTTGAATTTTTTGAATTTCTTTTGTTAGAATCATAATCTACATCAAAAAATACTGTCCTTATTTTTTAGTTTTTTAAAATACCTCCATATTGATTTTTTATGAATTTCTAAAAAATATGACCAAAATTCAATTATGCCTAGGGTATATTTGACATGTTTTGGGCTGGGATTTGAATTTTTTGAATTTCTTTTGTTAGAATCATAATCTACATCAAAAAATACTGTCCTTATTTTTTAGTTTTTTAAAATACCCCCATATTGATTTTTTATGAATTTCTAAAAAATATGACCAAAATTCAATTATGCCTAGGGTATATTTGACATGTTTTGGGCTGGGATTTGAATTTTTTGAATTTCTTTTGTTAGAATCATAATCTACATCAAAAAATACTGTCCTTATTTTTTAGTTTTTTAAAATACCCCCATATTGATTTTTTATGAATTTCTAAAAAATATGACCAAAATTCAATTATGCCTAGGGTATATTTGACATGTTTTGGGCTGGGATTTGAATTTTTTGAATTTCTTTTGTTAGAATCATAATCTACATCAAAAAATACTGTCCTTATTTTTTAGTTTTTTAAAATACCTCCATATTGATTTTTTATGAATTTCTAAAAAATATGACCAAAATTCAATTATGCCTAGGGTATATTTGACATGTTTTGGGCTGGGATTTGAATTTTTTGAATTTCTTTTGTTAGAATCATAATCTACATCAAAAAATACTCTTCTTATTTTTTAGTTTTTTAAAATACCTCCATATTGATTTTTTATGAATTTCTAAAAAATATGACCAAAATTCAATTATGCCTAGGGTATATTTGACATGTTTTGGGCTGGGATTTGAATTTTTTGAATTTCTTTTGTTAGAATCATAATCTACATCAAAAAATACTGTCCTTATTTTTTAGTTTTTTAAAATACCTCCATATTGATTTTTTATGAATTTCTAAAAAATATGACCAAAATTCAATTATGCCTAGGGTATATTTGACATGTTTTGGGCTGGGATTTGAATTTTTTGAATTTCTTTTGTTAGAATCATAATCTACATCAAAAAATACTGTCCTTATTTTTTAGTTTTTTAAAATACCCCCATATTGATTTTTTATGAATTTCTAAAAAATATGACCAAAATTCAATTATGCCTAGGGTATATTTGACATGTTTTGGGCTGGGATTTGAATTTTTTGAATTTCTTTTGTTAGAATCATAATCTACATCAAAAAATACTGTCCTTATTTTTTAGTTTTTTAAAATACCTCCATATTGATTTTTTATGAATTTCTAAAAAATATGACCAAAATTCAATTATGCCTAGGGTATATTTGACATGTTTTGGGCTGGGATTTGAATTTTTTGAATTTCTTTTGTTAGAATCATAATCTACATCAAAAAATACTGTCCTTATTTTTTAGTTTTTTAAAATACCCCCATATTGATTTTTTATGAATTTCTAAAAAATATGACCAAAATTCAATTATGCCTAGGGTATATTTGACATGTTTTGGGCTGGGATTTGAATTTTTTGAATTTCTTTTGTTAGAATCATAATCTACATCAAAAAATACTGTCCTTATTTTTTAGTTTTTTAAAATACCCCCATATTGATTTTTTATGAATTTCTAAAAAATATGACCAAAATTCAATTATGCCTAGGGTATATTTGACATGTTTTGGGCTGGGATTTGAATTTTTTGAATTTCTTTTGTTAGAATCATAATCTACATCAAAAAATACTGTTCTTATTTTTTAGTTTTTTAAAATACCTCCATATTGATTTTTTATGAATTTCTAAAAAATATGACCAAAATTCAATTATGCCTAGGGTATATTTGACATGTTTTGGGCTGGGATTTGAATTTTTTGAATTTCTTTTGTTAGAATCTTATTCTCCATTAAAAAATACAGTCCTTATTTTTTAGTTTTTTAAAATACCCCCATATTGATTTTTTATGAATTTCTAAAAAATATGACCAAAATTCAATTATGCCTAGGGTATATTTGACATGTTTTGGGCTGGGTTTCGAATTTTTTGAAATTTCTTTAATAGAATCATATTCTACATCAAAAAATACAGTCCTATATTTTATAGTTTTTTAAAATATCCCCATATTGATTTTTTATGAATTTCTAAAAAATATGACCAAAATTCAATTATGCCTAGGGTATATTTGACATGTTTTGGGCTGGGATTTGAATTTTTTGAATTTCTTTAATAGAATCATATTCTACATCAAAAAATACAGTCCTATATTTTATAGTTTTTTAAAATACCCCCATATTGATTTTTTATGAATTTCTAAAAAATATGACCAAAATTCAAATATGCCTAGGGTATATTTGACAAGTTTTGGGCTGGGATTTGAATTTTTTGAATTTCTTTAATAGAATCATATTCTACATCAAAAAATACAGTCCTATATTTTATAGTTTTTTAAAATACCCCCATATTGATTTTTTATGAATTTCTAAAAAATATGACCAAAATTCAAATATGCCTAGGGTATATTTGACATGTTTTGGGCTGGGATTTGAATTTTTTGAATTTCTTTAATAGAATCATATTCTACATCAAAAAATACAGTCCTATATTTTATAGTTTTTTAAAATACCCCCATATTGATTTTTTATGAATTTCTAAAAAATATGACCAAAATTCAAATATGCCTAGGGTATATTTGACATGTTTTGGGCTGGGTTTCGAATTTTTTGAAATTTCTTTAATAGAATCATATTCTACATCAAAAAATACAGTCCTATATTTTATAGTTTTTTAAAATACCCCCATATTGATTTTTTATGAATTTCTAAAAAATATGACCAAAATTCAATTATGCCTAGGGTATATTTGACAAGTTTTGTGCTGGGATTTGAATTTTTTGAATTTCTTTTTTCAGAATCTTATTCTCCATTAAAAAATACAGGCCTATCTTTTTTTAGTTTTTTAAAATACCTCCATATTGATTTTTTATGAATTTCTAAAAAATATGACCAAAATTCAAATATGCCTAGGGTATATTTGACATGTTTTGGGCTGGGATTTGAATTTTTTGAATTTCTTTTGTTAGAATCATATTTTCCATTAAAAAATACAGTCCTTATTTTTTAGTTTTTTAAAATACCTCCATATTGATTTTTTATGAATTTCTAAAAAATATGACCAAAATTCAATTATGCCTAGGGTATATTTGACATGTTTTGGGCTGGGATTTGAATTTTTTGAATTTCTTTTGTTAGAATCTTATTCTCCATTAAAAAATACAGTCCTTATTTTTTAGTTTTTTAAAATACCCCCATATTGATTTTTTATGAATTTCTAAAAAATATGACCAAAATTCAATTATGCCTAGGGTATATTTGACATGTTTTGGGCTGGGTTTCGAATTTTTTGAAATTTCTTTAATAGAATCATATTCTACATCAAAAAATACAGTCCTATATTTTATAGTTTTTTAAAATATCCCCATATTGATTTTTTATGAATTTCTAAAAAATATGACCAAAATTCAATTATGCCTAGGGTATATTTGACATGTTTTGGGCTGGGATTTGAATTTTTTGAATTTCTTTAATAGAATCATATTCTACATCAAAAAATACAGTCCTATATTTTATAGTTTTTTAAAATACCCCCATATTGATTTTTTATGAATTTCTAAAAAATATGACCAAAATTCAAATATGCCTAGGGTATATTTGACAAGTTTTGGGCTGGGATTTGAATTTTTTGAATTTCTTTAATAGAATCATATTCTACATCAAAAAATACAGTCCTATATTTTATAGTTTTTTAAAATACCCCCATATTGATTTTTTATGAATTTCTAAAAAATATGACCAAAATTCAAATATGCCTAGGGTATATTTGACATGTTTTGGGCTGGGATTTGAATTTTTTGAATTTCTTTAATAGAATCATATTCTACATCAAAAAATACAGTCCTATATTTTATAGTTTTTTAAAATACCCCCATATTGATTTTTTATGAATTTCTAAAAAATATGACCAAAATTCAATTATGCCTAGGGTATATTTGACAAGTTTTGGGCTGGGATTTGAATTTTTTGAATTTCTTTTTTCAGAATCTTATTCTCCATTAAAAAATACAGGCCTATCTTTTTTTAGTTTTTTAAAATACCTCCATATTGATTTTTTATGAATTTCTAAAAAATATGACCAAAATTCAAATATGCCTAGGGTATATTTGACATGTTTTGGGCTGGGATTTGAATTTTTTGAATTTCTTTTTTCAGAATCTTATTCTCCATTAAAAAATACAGGCCTATCTTTTTTTAGTTTTTTAAAATACCTCCATATTGATTTTTTATGAATTTCTAAAAAATATGACCAAAATTCAATTATGCCTAGGGTATATTTGACAAGTTTTGGGCTGGGATTTGAATTTTTTGAATTTCTTTTGTTAGAATCATATTCTCCATTAAAAAATACAGTCCTTATTTTTTAGTTTTTTAAAATACCTCCATATTGATTTTTTATGAATTTCTAAAAAATATGACCAAAATTCAATTATGCCTAGGGTATATTTGACATGTTTTGGGATGGGATTTGAATTTTTTGAATTTCTTTTGTTAGAATCATAATCTACATCAAAAAATACTGTCCTTATTTTTTAGTTTTTTAAAATACCCCCATATTGATTTTTTATGAATTTCTAAAAAATATGACCAAAATTCAATTATGCCTAGGGTATATTTGACAAGTTTTGGGCTGGGATTTGAATTTTTTGAATTTCTTTTGTTAGAATCATATTCTCCATTAAAAAATACAGTCCTTATTTTTTAGTTTTTTAAAATACCTCCATATTGATTTTTTATGAATTTCTAAAAAATATGACCAAAATTCAATTATGCCTAGGGTATATTTGACATGTTTTGGGCTGGGATTTGAATTTTTTGAATTTCTTTTGTTAGAATCTTATTCTCCATTAAAAAATACAGTCCTTATTTTTTAGTTTTTTAAAATACCCCCATATTGATTTTTTATGAATTTCTAAAAAATATGACCAAAATTCAATTATGCCTAGGGTATATTTGACATGTTTTGGGCTGGGTTTCGAATTTTTTGAAATTTCTTTAATAGAATCATATTCTACATCAAAAAATACAGTCCTATATTTTATAGTTTTTTAAAATATCCCCATATTGATTTTTTATGAATTTCTAAAAAATATGACCAAAATTCAATTATGCCTAGGGTATATTTGACAAGTTTTGGGCTGGGATTTGAATTTTTTGAAATTTCTTTAATAGAATCATATTCTACATCAAAAAATACAGTCCTATATTTTATAGTTTTTTAAAATACCCCCATATTGATTTTTTATGAATTTCTAAAAAATATGACCAAAATTCAAATATGCCTAGGGTATATTTGACAAGTTTTGGGCTGGGATTTGAATTTTTTGAATTTCTTTTTTCAGAATCTTATTCTCCATTAAAAAATACAGGCCTATCTTTTTTTAGTTTTTTAAAATACCTCCATATTGATTTTTTATGAATTTCTAAAAAATATGACCAAAATTCAAATATGCCTAGGGTATATTTGACATGTTTTGGGCTGGGATTTGAATTTTTTGAATTTCTTTTGTTAGAATCATATTCTCCATTAAAAAATACAGTCCTTATTTTTTAGTTTTTTAAAATACCTCCATATTGATTTTTTATGAATTTCTAAAAAATATGACCAAAATTCAATTATGCCTAGGGTATATTTGACATGTTTTGGGCTGGGATTTGAATTTTTTGAATTTCTTTTGTTAGAATCATAATCTACATCAAAAAATACTGTCCTTATTTTTTAGTTTTTTAAAATACCCCCATATTGATTTTTTATGAATTTCTAAAAAATATGACCAAAATTCAATTATGCCTAGGGTATATTTGACAAGTTTTGGGCTGGGATTTGAATTTTTTGAATTTCTTTTGTTAGAATCATATTCTCCATTAAAAAATACAGTCCTTATTTTTTAGTTTTTTAAAATACCTCCATATTGATTTTTTATGAATTTCTAAAAAATATGACCAAAATTCAATTATGCCTAGGGTATATTTGACATGTTTTGGGCTGGGATTTGAATTTTTTGAATTTCTTTTGTTAGAATCTTATTCTACATCAAAAAATACAGTCCTATATTTTTTAGTTTTTTAAAATACCTCCATATTGATTTTTTATGAATTTCTAAAAAATATGACCAAAATTCAATTATGCCTAGGGTATATTTGACATGTTTTGGGCTGGGATTTGAATTTTTTGAATTTCTTTTGTTAGAATCATATTCTCCATTAAAAAATACAGTCCTTATTTTTTAGTTTTTTAAAATACCTCCATATTGATTTTTTATAAATTTCTAAAAAATATGACCAAAATTTAATTATGCCTAGGGTATATTTGACAAGTTTTGGACTCGGATTTGAATTTTTTGAATTTCTTTTGTTAGAATCTTATTCTACATCAAAAAATACAGTCCTATATTTTATAGTTTTTTAAAATACCCCCATATTGATTTTTTATAAATTTCTAAAAATATGACCGAAATTCTAATATGCCTAGGGTATATTTGACAAGTTTTGGACTCGGATTTGAATTTTTTGAATTTCTTTTGTTAGAATCTTATTCTACATCAAAAAATACAGTCCTATATTTTTTAGTTTTTTAAAATACCCCCATATTGATTTTTTATGAATTTCTAAAAAATATGACCAAAATTCAATTATGCCTAGGGTATATTTGACATATTTTGGGCTGGGATTTGAATTTTTTGAATTTCTTTTGTTAGAATCATATTCTCCATTAAAAAATACAGTCCTTATTTTTTAGTTTTTTAAAATACCTCCATATTGATTTTTTATAAATTTCTAAAAAATATGACCAAAATTTAATTATGCCTAGGGTATATTTGACAAGTTTTGGACTCGGATTTGAATTTTTTGAATTTCTTTTGTTAGAATCTTATTCTACATCAAAAAATACAGTCCTATATTTTTTAGTTTTTTAAAATACCCCCATATTGATTTTTTATAAATTTCTAAAAATATGACCGAAATTCTAATATGCCTAGGGTATATTTGACAAGTTTTGGACTCGGATTTGAATTTTTTGAATTTCTTTTGTTAGAATCTTATTCTACATCAAAAAATACAGTCCTATATTTTTTAGTTTTTTAAAATACCCCCATATTGATTTTTTATGAATTTCTAAAAAATATGACCAAAATTCAATTATGCCTAGGGTATATTTGACATATTTTGGGCTGGGATTTGAATTTTTTGAATTTCTTTTGTTAGAATCATATTCTCCATTAAAAAATACAGTCCTTATTTTTTAGTTTTTTAAAATACCTCCATATTGATTTTTTATAAATTTCTAAAAAATATGACCAAAATTTAATTATGCCTAGGGTATATTTGACAAGTTTTGGACTCGGATTTGAATTTTTTGAATTTCTTTTGTTAGAATCTTATTCTACATCAAAAAATACAGTCCTATATTTTTTAGTTTTTTAAAATACCCCCATATTGATTTTTTATGAATTTCTAAAAAATATGACCGAAATTCTAATATGCCTAGGGTATATTTGACAAGTTTTGGGCTGGGATTTGAATTTTTTGAATTTCTTTTGTTAGAATCTTATTCTACATCAAAAAATACAGTTCTATATTTTTTAGTTTTTTAAAATACCCCCATATTGATTTTTTATAAATTTCTAAAAAATATGACCAAAATTTAATTATGCCTAGGGTATATTTGACATGTTTTGGGCTGGGATTTGAATTTTTTGAATTTCTTTTATCAGAATTATATTCTACATCAAAAAATACAGTCCTATATTTTTTAGTTTTTTAAAATACCCCCATATTGATTTTTTATGAATTTCTAAAAATATGACCAAAATTTAATTATGCCTAGGGTATATTTGACAAGTTTTGGACTCGGATTTGAATTTTTTGAAATTTCTTTAATAGAATCTTATTCTACATCAAAAAATACAGTCCTATATTTTTTAGTTTTTTAAAATACCCCCATATTGATTTTTTATAAATTTCTAAAAAATATGACCAAAATTTAATTATGCCTAGGGTATATTTGACAAGTTTTGGACTCGGATTTGAATTTTTTGAAATTTCTTTAATAGAATCTTATTCTACATCAAAAAATACAGTCCTATATTTTTTAGTTTTTTAAAATACCCCCATATTGATTTTTTATAAATTTCTAAAAAATATGACCAAAATTTAATTATGCCTAGGGTATATTTGACAAGTTTTGGACTCGGATTTGAATTTTTTGAAATTTCTTTAATAGAATCTTATTCTACATCAAAAAATACAGTCCTATATTTTATAGTTTTTTAAAATACCCCCATATTGATTTTTTATGAATTTCTAAAAATATGACCAAAATTTAATTATGCCTAGGGTATATTTGACATGTTTTGGGCTGGGATTTGAATTTTTTGAATTTCTTTTATCAGAATTATATTCTCCATTAAAAAATACAGGACTATCTTTTTTTAGTTTTTTAAAATACCCCCATATTGATTTTTTATGAATTTCTAAAAATATGACCAAAATTTAATTATGCCTAGGGTATATTTGACAAGTTTTGGACTCGGATTTGAATTTTTTGAAATTTCTTTAATAGAATCTTATTCTACATCAAAAAATACAGTCCTATATTTTTTAGTTTTTTAAAATACCCCCATATTGATTTTTTATAAATTTCTAAAAAATATGACCAAAATTTAATTATGCCTAGGGTATATTTGACAAGTTTTGGACTCGGATTTGAATTTTTTGAAATTTCTTTAATAGAATCTTATTCTACATCAAAAAATACAGTCCTATATTTTATAGTTTTTTAAAATACCCCCATATTGATTTTTTATGAATTTCTAAAAATATGACCAAAATTTAATTATGCCTAGGGTATATTTGACAAGTTTTGGACTCGGATTTGAATTTTTTGAAATTTCTTTAATAGAATCTTATTCTACATCAAAAAATACAGTCCTATATTTTATAGTTTTTTAAAATACCCCCATATTGATTTTTTATGAATTTCTAAAAATATGACCAAAATTCAAATATGCCTAGGGTATATTTGACATGTTTTGGGCTGGGATTTGAATTTTTTGAATTTCTTTTGTTAGACTCATATTCTACATCAAAAAATACAGTCCTATATTTTTTAGTTTTTTAAAATACCCCCATATTGATTTTTTATGAATTTCTAAAAATATGACCAAAATTCAAATATGCCTAGGGTATATTTGACATGTTTTGGGCTGAGATTTGAATTTTTTGAATTTCTTTTGTTAGACTCATATTCTACATCAAAAAATACAGTCCTATATTTTTTAGTTTTTTAAAATACCCCCATATAGATTTTTTATGAATTTCTAAAAATATGACCAAAATTCAAATATGCCTAGGGTATATTTGACATGTTTTGGACTCGGATTTGAATTTTTTGAATTTCTTTTGTTAGACTCATATTCTACATCAAAAAATACAGTCCTATATTTTTTAGTTTTTTAAAATACCCCCATATTGATTTTTTATGAATTTCTAAAAATATGACCAAAATTCAAATATGCCTAGGGTATATTTGACATGTTTTGGGTTGGGATTTGAATTTTTTGAATTTCTTTTGTTAGACTCATATTCTACATCAAAAAATACAGGCCTATCTTTTTTTAGTTTTTTAAAATACCCCCATATTGATTTTTTATGAATTTCTAAAAATATGACCAAAATTCTAATATGCCTAGGGTATATTTGACAAGTTTTGGACTCGGATTTGAATTTTTTGAATTTCTTTTGTTAGACTCATATTCTACATCAAAAAATACAGGCCTATCTTTTTTTAGTTTTTTAAAATACCCCCATATTGATTTTTTATGAATTTCTAAAAATATGACCAAAATTCTAATATGCCTAGGGTATATTTGACATGTTTTGGGCTGGGATTTGAATTTTTTGAATTTCTTTTATTAGAATTATATTCTCCATTAAAAAATACAGGCCTATCTTTTTTTAGTTTTTTAAAATACCCCCATATTGATTTTTTATGAATTTCTAAAAATATGACCAAAATTCTAATATGCCTAGGGTATATTTGACAAGTTTTGGACTCGGATTTGAATTTTTTGAATTTCTTTTATCAGAATTATATTCTCCATTAAAAAATACAGGCCTATCTTTTTTTAGTTTTTTAAAATACCCCCATATTGATTTTTTATGAATTTCTAAAAATATGACCAAAATTCTAATATGCCTAGGGTATATTTGACAAGTTTTGGACTCGGATTTGTATTTTTTGAATTTCTTTTATCAGAATTATATTCTCCATTAAAAAATACAGGCCTATCTTTTTTTAGTTTTTTAAAATACCCCCATATTGATTTTTTATGAATTTCTAAAAATATGACCAAAATTCTAATATGCCTAGGGTATATTTGACAAGTTTTGGACTCGGATTTGAATTTTTTGAATTTCTTTTATCAGAATTATATTCTCCATTAAAAAATACAGGCCTATCTTTTTTTAGTTTTTTAAAATACCCCCATATTGATTTTTTATGAATTTCTAAAAATATGACCAAAATTCTAATATGCCTAGGGTATATTTGACATGTTTTGGACTCGGATTTGAATTTTTTGAATTTCTTTTATCAGAATTATATTCTCCATTAAAAAATACAGGCCTATCTTTTTTTAGTTTTTTAAAATACCCCCATATTGATTTTTTATGAATTTCTAAAAATATGACCAAAATTCTAATATGCCTAGGGTATATTTGACAAGTTTTGGACTCGGATTTGAATTTTTTGAATTTCTTTTATCAGAATTATATTCTCCATTAAAAAATACAGGCCTATCTTTTTTTAGTTTTTTAAAATACCCCCATATTGATTTTTTATGAATTTCTAAAAATATGACCAAAATTCTAATATGCCTAGGGTATATTTGACAAGTTTTGGACTCGGATTTGAATTTTTTGAATTTCTTTTATCAGAATTATATTCTCCATTAAAAAATACAGGCCTATCTTTTTTTAGTTTTTTAAAATACCCCCATATTGATTTTTTATGAATTTCTAAAAATATGACCAAAATTCTAATATGCCTAGGGTATATTTGACAAGTTTTGGACTCGGATTTGAATTTTTTGAATTTCTTTTATCAGAATTATATTCTCCATTAAAAAATACAGGCCTATCTTTTTTTAGTTTTTTAAAATACCCCCATATTGATTTTTTATGAATTTCTAAAAATATGACCAAAATTCTAATATGCCTAGGGTATATTTGACATGTTTTGGGCTCGGATTTGAATTTTTTGAATTTCTTTTATCAGAATTATATTCTCCATTAAAAAATACAGGCCTATCTTTTTTTAGTTTTTTAAAATACCCCCATATTGATTTTTTATGAATTTCTAAAAATATGACCAAAATTCTAATATGCCTAGGGTATATTTGACATGTTTTGGGCTGGGATTTGAATTTTTTGAATTTCTTTTATCAGAATTATATTCTCCATTAAAAAATACAGGCCTATCTTTTTTTAGTTTTTTAAAATACCCCCATATTGATTTTTTATGAATTTCTAAAAAATATGACCAAAATTCAATTATGCCTAGGGTATATTTGACATGTTTTGGGCTGGGATTTGAATTTTTTGAATTTCTTTTGTTAGAATCATATTCTCCATCAAAAAATACAGTCCTATATTTTTTAGTTTTTTAAAATACCCCCATATTGATTTTTTATGAATTTCTAAAAAATATGACCAAAATTCAATTATGCCTAGGGTATATTTGACATGTTTTGGGCTGGGATTTGAATTTTTTGAATTTCTTTTGTTAGAATCATAATCTACATCAAAAAATACTGTCCTTATTTTTTAGTTTTTTAAAATACCTCCATATTGATTTTTTATGAATTTCTAAAAAATATGACCAAAATTCAATTATGCCTAGGGTATATTTGACATGTTTTGGGCTGGGATTTGAATTTTTTGAATTTCTTTTGTTAGAATCATATTCTCCATTAAAAAATACAGTCCTTATTTTTTAGTTTTTTAAAATACCTCCATATTGATTTTTTATGAATTTCTAAAAAATATGACCAAAATTCAATTATGCCTAGGGTATATTTGACAAGTTTTGGACTCGGATTTGAATTTTTTGAATTTCTTTTATCAGAATTATATTCTCCATTAAAAAATACAGGCCTATCTTTTTTTAGTTTTTTAAAATACCCCCATATTGATTTTTTATGAATTTCTAAAAATATGACCAAAATTCTAATATGCCTAGGGTATATTTGACATGTTTTGGGCTGGGATTTGAATTTTTTGAATTTCTTTTATCAGAATTATATTCTCCATTAAAAAATACAGGCCTATCTTTTTTTAGTTTTTTAAAATACCCCCATATTGATTTTTTATGAATTTCTAAAAATATGACCAAAATTCTAATATGCCTAGGGTATATTTGACATGTTTTGGGCTGGGATTTGAATTTTTTGAATTTTTTTTATCAGAATTATATTCTCCATTAAAAAATACAGGCCTATCTTTTTTTAGTTTTTTAAAATACCCCCATATTGATTTTTTATGAATTTCTAAAAATATGACCAAAATTCTAATATGCCTAGGGTATATTTGACATGTTTTGGGCTGGGATTTGAATTTTTTGAATTTCTTTTATCAGAATTATATTCTCCATTAAAAAATACAGGCCTATCTTTTTTTAGTTTTTTAAAATACCCCCATATTGATTTTTTATGAATTTCTAAAAATATGACCAAAATTCTAATATGCCTAGGGTATATTTGACATGTTTTGGGCTGGGATTTGAATTTTTTGAATTTCTTTTATCAGAATTATATTCTCCATTAAAAAATACAGGCCTATCTTTTTTTAGTTTTTTAAAATACCCCCATATTGATTTTTTATGAATTTCTAAAAATATGACCAAAATTCTAATATGCCTAGGGTATATTTGACATGTTTTGGGCTGGGATTTGAATTTTTTGAATTTTTTTTATCAGAATTATATTCTCCATTAAAAAATACAGGCCTATCTTTTTTTAGTTTTTTAAAATACCCCCATATTGATTTTTTATGAATTTCTAAAAATATGACCAAAATTCTAATATGCCTAGGGTATATTTGACATGTTTTGGGCTGGGATTTGAATTTTTTGAATTTCTTTTATCAGAATTATATTCTCCATTAAAAAATACAGGCCTATCTTTTTTTAGTTTTTTAAAATACCCCTATATTGATTTTTTATGAATTTCTAAAAATATGACCAAAATTCTAATATGCCTAGGGTATATTTGACATGTTTTGGGCTGGGATTTGAATTTTTTGAATTTTTTTTATCAGAATTATATTCTCCATTAAAAAATACAGGCCTATCTTTTTTTAGTTTTTTAAAATACCCCCATATTGATTTTTTATGAATTTCTAAAAATATGACCAAAATTCTAATATGCCTAGGGTATATTTGACATGTTTTGGGCTGGGATTTGAATTTTTTGAATTTTTTTTATCAGAATTATATTCTCCATTAAAAAATACAGGCCTATCTTTTTTTAGTTTTTTAAAATACCCCCATATTGATTTTTTATGAATTTCTAAAAATATGACCAAAATTCTAATATGCCTAGGGTATATTTGACATGTTTTGGGCTGGGATTTGAATTTTTTGAATTTCTTTTATCAGAATTATATTCTCCATTAAAAAATACAGGCCTATCTTTTTTTAGTTTTTTAAAATACCCCCATATTGATTTTTTATGAATTTCTAAAAATATGACCAAAATTCTAATATGCCTAGGGTATATTTGACATGTTTTGGGCTGGGATTTGAATTTTTTGAATTTCTTTTATCAGAATTATATTCTCCATTAAAAAATACAGGCCTATCTTTTTTTAGTTTTTTAAAATACCCCCATATTGATTTTTTATGAATTTCTAAAAATATGACCAAAATTCTAATATGCCTAGGGTATATTTGACATGTTTTGGGCTGGGATTTGAATTTTTTGAATTTTTTTTATCAGAATTATATTCTCCATTAAAAAATACAGGCCTATCTTTTTTTAGTTTTTTAAAATACCCCCATATTGATTTTTTATGAATTTCTAAAAATATGACCAAAATTCTAATATGCCTAGGGTATATTTGACATGTTTTGGGCTGGGATTTGAATTTTTTGAATTTCTTTTATCAGAATTATATTCTCCATTAAAAAATACAGGCCTATCTTTTTTTAGTTTTTTAAAATACCCCTATATTGATTTTTTATGAATTTCTAAAAATATGACCAAAATTCTAATATGCCTAGGGTATATTTGACATGTTTTGGGCTGGGATTTGAATTTTTTGAATTTTTTTTATCAGAATTATATTCTCCATTAAAAAATACAGGCCTATCTTTTTTTAGTTTTTTAAAATACCCCCATATTGATTTTTTATGAATTTCTAAAAATATGACCAAAATTCTAATATGCCTAGGGTATATTTGACATGTTTTGGGCTGGGATTTGAATTTTTTGAATTTCTTTTATCAGAATTATATTCTCCATTAAAAAATACAGGCCTATCTTTTTTTAGTTTTTTAAAATACCCCCATATTGATTTTTTATGAATTTCTAAAAATATGACCAAAATTCTAATATGCCTAGGGTATATTTGACATGTTTTGGGCTGTGATTTGAATTTTTTGAATTTCTTTTATCAGAATTATATTCTCCATTAAAAAATACAGGCCTATCTTTTTTTAGTTTTTTAAAATACCCCCATATTGATTTTTTATGAATTTCTAAAAATATGACCAAAATTCTAATATGCCTAGGGTATATTTGACATGTTTTGGGCTGGGATTTGAATTTTTTGAATTTCTTTTATCAGAATTATATTCTCCATTAAAAAATACAGTCCTATATTTTTTAGTTTTTTAAAATACCCCCATATTGATTTTTTATGAATTTCTAAAAATATGACCAAAATTCTAATATGCCTAGGGTATATTTGACAAGTTTTGGACTCGGATTTGAATTTTTTGAATTTCTTTTATCAGAATTATATTCTCCATTAAAAAATACAGGCCTATCTTTTTTTAGTTTTTTAAAATACCCCCATATTGATTTTTTATGAATTTCTAAAAATATGACCAAAATTCTAATATGCCTAGGGTATATTTGACATGTTTTGGGCTGGGATTTGAATTTTTTGAATTTCTTTTATCAGAATTATATTCTCCATTAAAAAATACAGGCCTATCTTTTTTTAGTTTTTTAAAATACCCCCATATTGATTTTTTATGAATTTCTAAAAATATGACCAAAATTCTAATATGCCTAGGGTATATTTGACATGTTTTATGCTGGGATTTGAATTTTTTGAATTTCTTTTATCAGAATTATATTCTCCATTAAAAAATACAGTCCTATATTTTTTAGTTTTTTAAAATACCCCCATATTGATTTTTTATGAATTTCTAAAAATATGACCAAAATTCTAATATGCCTAGGGTATATTTGACAAGTTTTGGACTCGGATTTGAATTTTTTGAATTTCTTTTATCAGAATTATATTCTCCATTAAAAAATACAGGCCTATCTTTTTTTAGTTTTTTAAAATACCCCCATATTGATTTTTTATGAATTTCTAAAAATATGACCAAAATTCTAATATGCCTAGGGTATATTTGACATGTTTTGGGCTGGGATTTGAATTTTTTGAATTTCTTTTATCAGAATTATATTCTCCATTAAAAAATACAGGCCTATCTTTTTTTAGTTTTTTAAAATACCCCCATATTGATTTTTTATGAATTTCTAAAAATATGACCAAAATTCTAATATGCCTAGGGTATATTTGACAAGTTTTGGACTCGGATTTGAATTTTTTGAATTTCTTTTATCAGAATTATATTCTCCATTAAAAAATACAGGCCTATCTTTTTTTAGTTTTTTAAAATACCCCCATATTGATTTTTTATGAATTTCTAAAAATATGACCAAAATTCTAATATGCCTAGGGTATATTTGACATGTTTTGGGCTGGGATTTGAATTTTTTGAATTTCTTTTATCAGAATTATATTCTCCATTAAAAAATACAGGCCTATCTTTTTTTAGTTTTTTAAAATACCCCCATATTGATTTTTTATGAATTTCTAAAAATATGACCAAAATTCTAATATGCCTAGGGTATATTTGACAAGTTTTGGACTCGGATTTGAATTTTTTGAATTTCTTTTATCAGAATTATATTCTCCATTAAAAAATACAGGCCTATCTTTTTTTAGTTTTTTAAAATACCCCCATATTGATTTTTTATGAATTTCTAAAAATATGACCAAAATTCTAATATGCCTAGGGTATATTTGACAAGTTTTGGACTCGGATTTGAATTTTTTGAATTTCTTTTATCAGAATTATATTCTCCATTAAAAAATACAGGCCTATCTTTTTTTAGTTTTTTAAAATACCCCCATATTGATTTTTTATGAATTTCTAAAAATATGACCAAAATTCTAATATGCCTAGGGTATATTTGACATGTTTTGGACTCGGATTTGAATTTTTTGAATTTCCTTTATCAGAATTATATTCTCCATTAAAAAATACAGGCCTATCTTTTTTTAGTTTTTTAAAATACCCCCATATTGATTTTTTATGAATTTCTAAAAATATGACCAAAATTCTAATATGCCTAGGGTATATTTGACATGTTTTGGGCTGGGATTTGAATTTTTTGAATTTCTTTTATCAGAATTATATTCTCCATTAAAAAATACAGGCCTATCTTTTTTTAGTTTTTTAAAATACCCCCATATTGATTTTTTATGAATTTCTAAAAATATGACCAAAATTCTAATATGCCTAGGGTATATTTGACAAGTTTTGGACTCGGATTTGAATTTTTTGAATTTCTTTTATCAGAATTATATTCTCCATTAAAAAATACAGGCCTATCTTTTTTTAGTTTTTTAAAATACCCCCATATTGATTTTTTATGAATTTCTAAAAATATGACCAAAATTCTAATATGCCTAGGGTATATTTGACATGTTTTGGGCTGGGATTTGAATTTTTTGAATTTCTTTTATCAGAATTATATTCTCCATTAAAAAATACAGGCCTATCTTTTTTTAGTTTTTTAAAATACCCCCATATTGATTTTTTATGAATTTCTAAAAATATGACCAAAATTCTAATATGCCTAGGGTATATTTGACAAGTTTTGGACTCGGATTTGAATTTTTTGAATTTCTTTTATCAGAATTATATTCTCCATTAAAAAATACAGGCCTATCTTTTTTTAGTTTTTTAAAATACCCCCATATTGATTTTTTATGAATTTCTAAAAATATGACCAAAATTCTAATATGCCTAGGGTATATTTGACAAGTTTTGGACTCGGATTTGAATTTTTTGAATTTCTTTTATCAGAATTATATTCTCCATTAAAAAATACAGGCCTATCTTTTTTTAGTTTTTTAAAATACCCCCATATTGATTTTTTATGAATTTCTAAAAATATGACCAAAATTCTAATATGCCTAGGGTATATTTGACATGTTTTGGGCTGGGATTTGAATTTTTTGAATTTCTTTTATCAGAATTATATTCTCCATTAAAAAATACAGGCCTATCTTTTTTTAGTTTTTTAAAATACCCCCATATTGATTTTTTATGAATTTCTAAAAATATGACCAAAATTCTAATATGCCTAGGGTATATTTGACAAGTTTTGGACTCGGATTTGAATTTTTTGAATTTCTTTTATCAGAATTATATTCTCCATTAAAAAATACAGGCCTATCTTTTTTTAGTTTTTTAAAATACCCCCATATTGATTTTTTATGAATTTCTAAAAATATGACCAAAATTCTAATATGCCTAGGGTATATTTGACAAGTTTTGGACTCGGATTTGAATTTTTTGAATTTCTTTTATCAGAATTATATTCTCCATTAAAAAATACAGGCCTATCTTTTTTTAGTTTTTTAAAATACCCCCATATTGATTTTTTATGAATTTCTAAAAATATGACCAAAATTCTAATATGCCTAGGGTATATTTGACAAGTTTTGGACTCGGATTTGAATTTTTTGAATTTCTTTTATCAGAATTATATTCTCCATTAAAAAATACAGGCCTATCTTTTTTTAGTTTTTTAAAATACCCCCATATTGATTTTTTATGAATTTCTAAAAATATGACCAAAATTCTAATATGCCTAGGGTATATTTGACATGTTTTGGGCTGGGATTTGAATTTTTTGAATTTCTTTTATCAGAATTATATTCTCCATTAAAAAATACAGTCCTATATTTTTTAGTTTTTTAAAATACCCCCATATTGATTTTTTATGAATTTCTAAAAATATGACCAAAATTCTAATATACCTAGGGTATATTTGACATGTTTTGGACTCGGATTTGAATTTTTTGAATTTCTTTTATCAGAATTATATTCTCCATTAAAAAATACAGGCCTATCTTTTTTTAGTTTTTTAAAATACCCCCATATTGATTTTTTATGAATTTCTAAAAATATGACCAAAATTCTAATATGCCTAGGGTATATTTGACAAGTTTTGGACTCGGATTTGAATTTTTTGAATTTCTTTTATCAGAATTATATTCTCCATTAAAAAATACAGGCCTATCTTTTTTTAGTTTTTTAAAATACCCCCATATTGATTTTTTATGAATTTCTAAAAATATGACCAAAATTCTAATATGCCTAGGGTATATTTGACAAGTTTTGGACTCGGATTTGAATTTTTTGAATTTCTTTTATCAGAATTATATTCTCCATTAAAAAATACAGGCCTATCTTTTTTTAGTTTTTTAAAATACCCCCATATTGATTTTTTATGAATTTCTAAAAATATGACCAAAATTCTAATATGCCTAGGGTATATTTGACATGTTTTGGGCTGGGATTTGAATTTTTTGAATTTCTTTTATCAGAATTATATTCTCCATTAAAAAATACAGGCCTATCTTTTTTTAGTTTTTTAAAATACCCCCATATTGATTTTTTATGAATTTCTAAAAATATGACCAAAATTCTAATATGCCTAGGGTATATTTGACAAGTTTTGGACTCGGATTTGAATTTTTTGAATTTCTTTTATCAGAATTATATTCTCCATTAAAAAATACAGGCCTATCTTTTTTTAGTTTTTTAAAATACCCCCATATTGATTTTTTATGAATTTCTAAAAATATGACCAAAATTCTAATATGCCTAGGGTATATTTGACAAGTTTTGGACTCGGATTTGAATTTTTTGAATTTCTTTTATCAGAATTATATTCTCCATTAAAAAATACAGGCCTATCTTTTTTTAGTTTTTTAAAATACCCCCATATTGATTTTTTATGAATTTCTAAAAATATGACCAAAATTCTAATATGCCTAGGGTATATTTGACATGTTTTGGGCTGGGATTTGAATTTTTTGAATTTCTTTTATCAGAATTATATTCTCCATTAAAAAATACAGTCCTATATTTTTTAGTTTTTTAAAATACCCCCATATTGATTTTTTATGAATTTCTAAAAATATGACCAAAATTCTAATATACCTAGGGTATATTTGACATGTTTTGGACTCGGATTTGAATTTTTTGAATTTCTTTTATCAGAATTATATTCTCCATTAAAAAATACAGGCCTATCTTTTTTTAGTTTTTTAAAATACCCCCATATTGATTTTTTATGAATTTCTAAAAATATGACCAAAATTCTAATATGCCTAGGGTATATTTGACAAGTTTTGGACTCGGATTTGAATTTTTTGAATTTCTTTTATCAGAATTATATTCTCCATTAAAAAATACAGGCCTATCTTTTTTTAGTTTTTTAAAATACCCCCATATTGATTTTTTATGAATTTCTAAAAATATGACCAAAATTCTAATATGCCTAGGGTATATTTGACAAGTTTTGGACTCGGATTTGAATTTTTTGAATTTCTTTTATCAGAATTATATTCTCCATTAAAAAATACAGGCCTATCTTTTTTTAGTTTTTTAAAATACCCCCATATTGATTTTTTATGAATTTCTAAAAATATGACCAAAATTCTAATATGCCTAGGGTATATTTGACATGTTTTGGGCTGGGATTTGAATTTTTTGAATTTCTTTTATCAGAATTATATTCTCCATTAAAAAATACAGGCCTATCTTTTTTTAGTTTTTTAAAATACCCCCATATTGATTTTTTATGAATTTCTAAAAATATGACCAAAATTCTAATATGCCTAGGGTATATTTGACAAGTTTTGGACTCGGATTTGAATTTTTTGAATTTCTTTTATCAGAATTATATTCTCCATTAAAAAATACAGGCCTATCTTTTTTTAGTTTTTTAAAATACCCCCATATTGATTTTTTATGAATTTCTAAAAATATGACCAAAATTCTAATATGCCTAGGGTATATTTGACAAGTTTTGGACTCGGATTTGAATTTTTTGAATTTCTTTTATCAGAATTATATTCTCCATTAAAAAATACAGGCCTATCTTTTTTTAGTTTTTTAAAATACCCCCATATTGATTTTTTATGAATTTCTAAAAATATGACCAAAATTCTAATATGCCTAGGGTATATTTGACATGTTTTGGGCTGGGATTTGAATTTTTTGAATTTCTTTTATCAGAATTATATTCTCCATTAAAAAATACAGGCCTATCTTTTTTTAGTTTTTTAAAATACCCCCATATTGATTTTTTATGAATTTCTAAAAATATGACCAAAATTCTAATATGCCTAGGGTATATTTGACAAGTTTTGGACTCGGATTTGAATTTTTTGAATTTCTTTTATCAGAATTATATTCTCCATTAAAAAATACAGGCCTATCTTTTTTTAGTTTTTTAAAATACCCCCATATTGATTTTTTATGAATTTCTAAAAATATGACCAAAATTCTAATATGCCTAGGGTATATTTGACAAGTTTTGGACTCGGATTTGAATTTTTTGAATTTCTTTTATCAGAATTATATTCTCCATTAAAAAATACAGGCCTATCTTTTTTTAGTTTTTTAAAATACCCCCATATTGATTTTTTATGAATTTCTAAAAATATGACCAAAATTCTAATATGCCTAGGGTATATTTGACAAGTTTTGGACTCGGATTTGAATTTTTTGAATTTCTTTTATCAGAATTATATTCTCCATTAAAAAATACAGGCCTATCTTTTTTTAGTTTTTTAAAATACCCCCATATTGATTTTTTATGAATTTCTAAAAATATGACCAAAATTCTAATATGCCTAGGGTATATTTGACATGTTTTGGGCTGGGATTTGAATTTTTTGAATTTCTTTTATCAGAATTATATTCTCCATTAAAAAATACAGTCCTATATTTTTTAGTTTTTTAAAATACCCCCATATTGATTTTTTATGAATTTCTAAAAATATGACCAAAATTCTAATATACCTAGGGTATATTTGACAAGTTTTGGACTCGGATTTGAATTTTTTGAATTTCTTTTATCAGAATTATATTCTCCATTAAAAAATACAGGCCTATCTTTTTTTAGTTTTTTAAAATACCCCCATATTGATTTTTTATGAATTTCTAAAAATATGACCAAAATTCTAATATGCCTAGGGTATATTTGACAAGTTTTGGACTCGGATTTGAATTTTTTGAATTTCTTTTATCAGAATTATATTCTCCATTAAAAAATACAGGCCTATCTTTTTTTAGTTTTTTAAAATACCCCCATATTGATTTTTTATGAATTTCTAAAAATATGACCAAAATTCTAATATGCCTAGGGTATATTTGACAAGTTTTGGACTCGGATTTGAATTTTTTGAATTTCTTTTATCAGAATTATATTCTCCATTAAAAAATACAGGCCTATCTTTTTTTAGTTTTTTAAAATACCCCCATATTGATTTTTTATGAATTTCTAAAAATATGACCAAAATTCTAATATGCCTAGGGTATATTTGACATGTTTTGGGTTGGGATTTGAATTTTTTGAATTTCTTTTATCAGAATTATATTCTCCATTAAAAAATACAGTCCTATATTTTTTAGTTTTTTAAAATACCCCCATATTGATTTTTTATGAATTTCTAAAAATATGACCAAAATTCTAATATGCCTAGGGTATATTTGACAAGTTTTGGACTCGGATTTGAATTTTTTGAATTTCTTTTATCAGAATTATATTCTCCATTAAAAAATACAGGCCTATCTTTTTTTAGTTTTTTAAAATACCCCCATATTGATTTTTTATGAATTTCTAAAAATATGACCAAAATTCTAATATGCCTAGGGTATATTTGACAAGTTTTGGACTCGGATTTGAATTTTTTGAATTTCTTTTATCAGAATTATATTCTCCATTAAAAAATACAGGCCTATCTTTTTTTAGTTTTTTAAAATACCCCCATATTGATTTTTTATGAATTTCTAAAAATATGACCAAAATTCTAATATGCCTAGGGTATATTTGACATGTTTTGGGCTGGGATTTGAATTTTTTGAATTTCTTTTATCAGAATTATATTCTCCATTAAAAAATACAGTCCTATATTTTTTAGTTTTTTAAAATACCCCCATATTGATTTTTTATGAATTTCTAAAAATATGACCAAAATTCTAATATACCTAGGGTATATTTGACAAGTTTTGGACTCGGATTTGAATTTTTTGAATTTCTTTTATCAGAATTATATTCTCCATTAAAAAATACAGGCCTATCTTTTTTTAGTTTTTTAAAATACCCCCATATTGATTTTTTATGAATTTCTAAAAATATGACCAAAATTCTAATATGCCTAGGGTATATTTGACAAGTTTTGGACTCGGATTTGAATTTTTTGAATTTCTTTTATCAGAATTATATTCTCCATTAAAAAATACAGGCCTATCTTTTTTTAGTTTTTTAAAATACCCCCATATTGATTTTTTATGAATTTCTAAAAATATGACCAAAATTCTAATATGCCTAGGGTATATTTGACAAGTTTTGGACTCGGATTTGAATTTTTTGAATTTCTTTTATCAGAATTATATTCTCCATTAAAAAATACAGGCCTATCTTTTTTTAGTTTTTTAAAATACCCCCATATTGATTTTTTATGAATTTCTAAAAATATGACCAAAATTCTAATATGCCTAGGGTATATTTGACATGTTTTGGGCTGGGATTTGAATTTTTTGAATTTCTTTTATCAGAATTATATTCTCCATTAAAAAATACAGTCCTATATTTTTTAGTTTTTTAAAATACCCCCATATTGATTTTTTATGAATTTCTAAAAATATGACCAAAATTCTAATATGCCTAGGGTATATTTGACAAGTTTTGGACTCGGATTTGAATTTTTTGAATTTCTTTTATCAGAATTATATTCTCCATTAAAAAATACAGGCCTATCTTTTTTTAGTTTTTTAAAATACCCCCATATTGATTTTTTATGAATTTCTAAAAATATGACCAAAATTCTAATATGCCTAGGGTATATTTGACAAGTTTTGGACTCGGATTTGAATTTTTTGAATTTCTTTTATCAGAATTATATTCTCCATTAAAAAATACAGGCCTATCTTTTTTTAGTTTTTTAAAATACCCCCATATTGATTTTTTATGAATTTCTAAAAATATGACCAAAATTCTAATATGCCTAGGGTATATTTGACATGTTTTGGGCTGGGATTTGAATTTTTTGAATTTCTTTTATCAGAATTATATTCTCCATTAAAAAATACAGGCCTATCTTTTTTTAGTTTTTTAAAATACCCCCATATTGATTTTTTATGAATTTCTAAAAATATGACCAAAATTCTAATATGCCTAGGGTATATTTGACAAGTTTTGGACTCGGATTTGAATTTTTTGAATTTCTTTTGTTAGAATCTTATTCTACATCAAAAAATACAGTCCTATATTTTTTAGTTTTTTAAAATACCCCCATATTGATTTTTTATAAATTTCTAAAAAATATGACCAAAATTTAATTATGCCTAGGGTATATTTGACATGTTTTGGGCTGGGATTTGAATTTTTTGAATTTCTTTTATCAGAATTATATTCTCCATTAAAAAATACAGGCCTATCTTTTTTTAGTTTTTTAAAATACCCCCATATTGATTTTTTATGAATTTCTAAAAATATGACCAAAATTCTAATATGCCTAGGGTATATTTGACATGTTTTGGGCTGGGATTTGAATTTTTTGAATTTCTTTTATCAGAATTATATTCTCCATTAAAAAATACAGGCCTATCTTTTTTTAGTTTTTTAAAATACCCCCATATTGATTTTTTATAAATTTCTAAAAAATATGACCAAAATTTAATTATGCCTAGGGTATATTTGACAAGTTTTGGACTCGGATTTGAATTTTTTGAATTTTTTTTGTTAGAATCTTATTCTACATCAAAAAATACAGTCCTATATTTTTTAGTTTTTTAAAATACCCCCATATTGATTTTTTATGAATTTCTAAAAATATGACCAAAATTCTAATATGCCTAGGGTATATTTGACATGTTTTGGGCTGGGATTTGAATTTTTTGAATTTCTTTTATCAGAATTATATTCTCCATTAAAAAATACAGGCCTATCTTTTTTTAGTTTTTTAAAATACCCCCATATTGATTTTTTATGAATTTCTAAAAATATGACCAAAATTCTAATATGCCTAGGGTATATTTGACATGTTTTGGGCTGGGATTTGAATTTTTTGAATTTCTTTTATCAGAATTATATTCTCCATTAAAAAATACAGGCCTATCTTTTTTTAGTTTTTTAAAATACCCCCATATTGATTTTTTATGAATTTCTAAAAATATGACCAAAATTCAATTATGCCTAGGGTATATTTGACATGTTTTGGGCTGGGATTTGAATTTTTTGAATTTCTTTTGTTAGAATCATATTCTCCATCAAAAAATACAGTCCTATATTTTTTAGTTTTTTAAAATACCCCCATATTGATTTTTTATGAATTTCTAAAAATATGACCAAAATTCAATTATGCCTAGGGTATATTTGACATGTTTTGGGCTGGGATTTGAATTTTTTGAATTTCTTTTGTTAGAATCATATTCTCCATCAAAAAATACAGTCCTATATTTTTTAGTTTTTTAAAATACCCCCATATTGATTTTTTATGAATTTCTAAAAATATGACCAAAATTCAATTATGCCTAGGGTATATTTGACATGTTTTGGGCTGGGATTTGAATTTTTTGAATTTCTTTTGTTAGAATCATATTCTCCATCAAAAAATACAGTCCTATATTTTTTAGTTTTTTAAAATACCCCCATATTGATTTTTTATGAATTTCTAAAAAATATGACCAAAATTCAATTATGCCTAGGGTATATTTGACATGTTTTGGGCTGGGATTTGAATTTTTTGAATTTCTTTTGTTAGAATCTTATTCTCCATCAAAAAATACAGTCCTATATTTTTTAGTTTTTTAAAATACCCCCATATTGATTTTTTATGAATTTCTAAAAAATATGACCAAAATTCAATTATGCCTAGGGTATATTTGACATGTTTTGGGCTGGGATTTGAATTTTTTGAATTTCTTTTGTTAGAATCCTATTCTCCATCAAAAAATACAGTCCTATATTTTTTAGTTTTTTAAAATACCCCCATATTGATTTTTTATGAATTTCTAAAAATATGACCAAAATTCAAATATGCCTAGGGTATATTTGACATGTTTTGGGCTGGGATTTGAATTTTTTGAATTTCTTTTGTTAGAATCCTATTCTCCATCAAAAAATACAGTCCTATATTTTTTAGTTTTTTAAAATACCCCCATATTGATTTTTTATGAATTTCTAAAAATATGACCAAAATTCAATTATGCCTAGGGTATATTTGACATGTTTTGGGCTGGGATTTGAATTTTTTGAATTTCTTTTGTTAGAATCATATTCTCCATCAAAAAATACAGTCCTATATTTTTTAGTTTTTTAAAATACCCCCATATTGATTTTTTATGAATTTCTAAAAATATGACCAAAATTCAAATATGCCTAGGGTATATTTGACATGTTTTGGGCTGGGATTTGAATTTTTTGAATTTCTTTTGTTAGAATCTTATTCTCCATCAAAAAATACAGTCCTATATTTTTTAGCTTTTTAAAATACCCCCATATTGATTTTTTATGAATTTCTAAAAAATATGACCAAAATTCAATTATGCCTAGGGTATATTTGACATGTTTTGGGCTGGGATTTGAATTTTTTGAATTTCTTTTATTAGAATCTTATTCTCCATCAAAAAATACAGTCCTATATTTTTTAGTTTTTTAAAATACCCCCATATTGATTTTTTATGAATTTCTAAAAAATATGACCAAAATTCAATTATGCCTAGGGTATATTTGACATGTTTTGGGCTGGGATTTGAATTTTTTGAATTTCTTTTATTAGAATCTTATTCTCCATCAAAAAATACAGTCCTATATTTTTTAGTTTTTTAAAATACCCCCATATTGATTTTTTATGAATTTCTAAAAAATATGACCAAAATTCAATTATGCCTAGGGTATATTTGACATGTTTTGGGCTGAGATTTGAATTTTTTGAATTTCTTTTGTTAGATTCATATTTTCCATTAAAAAATACAGTCCTATCTTTTTTAGTTTTTTAAAATACCCTCATATTGATTTTTTATGAATTTCTAAAAATATGACCAAAATTCAATTATGCCTAGGGTATATTTGACAAGTTTTGGGCTGGGATTTGAATTTTTTGAATTTCTTTTATTAGAATCTTATTCTCCATCAAAAAATACAGTCCTATATTTTTTAGTTTTTTAAAATACCCCCATATTGATTTTTTATGAATTTCTAAAAAATATGACCAAAATTCAATTATGCCTAGGGTATATTTGACATGTTTTGGGCTGGGATTTGAATTTTTTGAATTTCTTTTATTAGAATCTTATTCTCCATCAAAAAATACAGTCCTATATTTTTTAGTTTTTTAAAATACCCCCATATTGATTTTTTATGAATTTCTAAAAAATATGACCAAAATTCAATTATGCCTAGGGTATATTTGACATGTTTTGGGCTGAGATTTGAATTTTTTGAATTTCTTTTGTTAGATTCATATTTTCCATTAAAAAATACAGTCCTATCTTTTTTAGTTTTTTAAAATACCCTCATATTGATTTTTTATGAATTTCTAAAAATATGACCAAAATTCAATTATGCCTAGGGTATATTTGACAAGTTTTGGGCTGGGATTTGAATTTTTTGAATTTCTTTTATTAGAATCTTATTCTCCATCAAAAAATACAGTCCTATATTTTTTAGTTTTTTAAAATACCCCCATATTGATTTTTTATGAATTTCTAAAAAATATGACCAAAATTCAATTATGCCTAGGGTATATTTGACATGTTTTGGGCTGGGATTTGAATTTTTTGAATTTCTTTTATTAGAATCTTATTCTCCATCAAAAAATACAGTCCTATATTTTTTAATTTTTTAAAATACACCCATATTGATTTTTTATGAATTTCTAAAAAATATGACCAAAATTCAATTATGCCTAGGGTATATTTGACATGTTTTGGGCTGGGATTTGAATTTTTTGAATTTCTTTTATTAGAATCTTATTCTCCATCAAAAAATACAGTCCTATATTTTTTAGTTTTTTAAAATACCCCCATATTGATTTTTTATGAATTTCTAAAAAATATGACCAAAATTCAATTATGCCTAGGGTATATTTGACATGTTTTGGGCTGGGATTTGAATTTTTTGAATTTCTTTTATTAGAATCTTATTCTCCATCAAAAAATATAGTCCTATATTTTTTAGTTTTTTAAAATACCCCCATATTGATTTTTTATGAATTTCTAAAAAATATGACCAGAATTCAATTATGCCTAGGGTATATTTGACATGTTTTGGGCTGGGATTTGAATTTTTTGAATTTCTTTTATTAGAATCTTATTCTCCATCAAAAAATACAGTCCTATATTTTTTAGTTTTTTAAAATACCCCCATATTGATTTTTTATGAATTTCTAAAAAATATGACCAAAATTCAATTATGCCTAGGGTATATTTGACATGTTTTGGGCTGGGATTTGAATTTTTTGAATTTTTTTTATTAGAATCTTATTCTCCATCAAAAAATACAGTCCTTATTTTTTAGTTTTTTAAAATACCTCCATATTGATTTTTTATGAATTTCTAAAAAATATGACCAAAATTCAATTATGCCTAGGGTATATTTGACATGTTTTGGGCTGGGATTTGAATTTTTTGAATTTCTTTTATTAGAATCTTATTCTCCATCAAAAAATACAGTCCTATATTTTTTAGTTTTTTAAAATACCCCCATATTGATTTTTTATGAATTTCTAAAAAATATGACCAAAATTCAATTATGCCTAGGGTATATTTGACATGTTTTGGGCTGGGATTTGAATTTTTTGAATTTCTTTTATTAGAATCTTATTCTCCATCAAAAAATACAGTCCTATCTTTTTTTAGTTTTTTAAAATACCCCCATATTGATTTTTTATGAATTTCTAAAAAATATGACCAAAATTCAATTATGCCTAGGGTATATTTGACATGTTTTGGGCTGGGATTTGAATTTTTTGAATTTCTTTTATTAGAATCTTATTCTCCATCAAAAAATACAGTCCTATATTTTTTAGTTTTTTAAAATACCCCCATATTGATTTTTTATGAATTTCTAAAAAATATGACCAAAATTCAATTATGCCTAGGGTATATTTGACATGTTTTGGGCTGGGATTTGAATTTTTTGAATTTCTTTTATTAGAATCTTATTCTCCATCAAAAAATACAGTCCTATATTTTTTAGTTTTTTAAAATACCCCCATATTGATTTTTTATGAATTTCTAAAAAATATGACCAAAATTCAATTATGCCTAGGGTATATTTGACATGTTTTGGGCTGGGATTTGAATTTTTTGAATTTCTTTTATTAGAATCTTATTCTCCATCAAAAAATACAGTCCTATATTTTTTAGTTTTTTAAAATACCCCCATATTGATTTTTTATGAATTTCTAAAAAATATGACCAAAATTCAATTATGCCTAGGGTATATTTGACATGTTTTGGGCTGGGATTTGAATTTTTTGAATTTTTTTTATTAGAATCTTATTCTCCATCAAAAAATACAGTCCTTATTTTTTAGTTTTTTAAAATACCTCCATATTGATTTTTTATGAATTTCTAAAAAATATGACCAAAATTCAATTATGCCTAGGGTATATTTGACATGTTTTGGGCTGGGATTTGAATTTTTTGAATTTCTTTTATTAGAATCTTATTCTCCATCAAAAAATACAGTCCTATCTTTTTTTAGATTTTTAAAATACCCTCATATTGATTTTTTTATGAATTTCTAAAAAATATGACCAAAATTCAATTATGCCTAGGGTATATTTGACATGTTTTGGGCTGGGATTTGAATTTTTTGAATTTCTTTTATTAGAATCTTATTCTCCATCAAAAAATACAATCCTATCTTTTTTTAGTTTTTTAAAATACCCCCATATTGATTTTTTATGAATTTCTAAAAAATATGACCAAAATTCAATTATGCCTAGGGTATATTTGACATGTTTTGGGCTGGGATTTGAATTTTTTGAATTTCTTTTATTAGAATCTTATTCTCCATCAAAAAATACAGTCCTATATTTTTTAGTTTTTTAAAATACCCCCATATTGATTTTTTATGAATTTCTAAAAAATATGACCAAAATTCAATTATGCCTAGGGTATATTTGACATGTTTTGGGCTGGGATTTGAATTTTTTGAATTTCTTTTATTAGAATCTTATTCTCCATCAAAAAATACAGTCCTATATTTTTTAGTTTTTTAAAATACCCCCATATTGATTTTTTATGAATTTCTAAAAAATATGACCAAAATTCAATTATGCCTAGGGTATATTTGACATGTTTTGGGCTGGGATTTGAATTTTTTGAATTTCTTTTATTAGAATCTTATTCTCCATCAAAAAATACAGTCCTATATTTTTTAGTTTTTTAAAATACCCCCATATTGATTTTTTATGAATTTCTAAAAAATATGACCAAAATTCAATTATGCCTAGGGTATATTTGACATGTTTTGGGCTGAGATTTGAATTTTTTGAATTTCTTTTGTTAGATTCATATTTTCCATTAAAAAATACAGTCCTATCTTTTTTAGTTTTTTAAAATACCCTCATATTGATTTTTTATGAATTTCTAAAAATATGACCAAAATTCAATTATGCCTAGGGTATATTTGACAAGTTTTGGGCTGGGATTTGAATTTTTTGAATTTCTTTTATTAGAATCTTATTCTCCATCAAAAAATACAGTCCTATATTTTTTAGTTTTTTAAAATACCCCCATATTGATTTTTTATGAATTTCTAAAAAATATGACCAAAATTCAATTATGCCTAGGGTATATTTGACATGTTTTGGGCTGGGATTTGAATTTTTTGAATTTCTTTTATTAGAATCTTATTCTCCATCAAAAAATACAGTCCTATATTTTTTAATTTTTTAAAATACCCCCATATTGATTTTTTATGAATTTCTAAAAAATATGACCAAAATTCAATTATGCCTAGGGTATATTTGACATGTTTTGGGCTGGGATTTGAATTTTTTGAATTTCTTTTATTAGAATCTTATTCTCCATCAAAAAATACAGTCCTATATTTTTTAGTTTTTTAAAATACCCCCATATTGATTTTTTATGAATTTCTAAAAAATATGACCAAAATTCAATTATGCCTAGGGTATATTTGACATGTTTTGGGCTGGGATTTGAATTTTTTGAATTTCTTTTATTAGAATCTTATTCTCCATCAAAAAATACAGTCCTATATTTTTTAGTTTTTTAAAATACCCCCATATTGATTTTTTATGAATTTCTAAAAAATATGACCAAAATTCAATTATGCCTAGGGTATATTTGACATGTTTTGGGCTGGGATTTGAATTTTTTGAATTTCTTTTATTAGAATCTTATTCTCCATCAAAAAATACAGTCCTATATTTTTTAGTTTTTTAAAATACCCCCATATTGATTTTTTATGAATTTCTAAAAAATATGACCAAAATTCAATTATGCCTAGGGTATATTTGACATGTTTTGGGCTGGGATTTGAATTTTTTGAATTTTTTTTATTAGAATCTTATTCTCCATCAAAAAATACAGTCCTTATTTTTTAGTTTTTTAAAATACCTCCATATTGATTTTTTATGAATTTCTAAAAAATATGACCAAAATTCAATTATGCCTAGGGTATATTTGACATGTTTTGGGCTGGGATTTGAATTTTTTGAATTTCTTTTATTAGAATCTTATTCTCCATCAAAAAATACAGTCCTATCTTTTTTTAGATTTTTAAAATACCCTCATATTGATTTTTTATGAATTTCTAAAAAATATGACCAAAATTCAATTATGCCTAGGGTATATTTGACATGTTTTGGGCTGGGATTTGAATTTTTTGAATTTCTTTTATTAGAATCTTATTCTCCATCAAAAAATACAGTCCTATCTTTTTTTAGTTTTTTAAAATACCCCCATATTGATTTTTTATGAATTTCTAAAAAATATGACCAAAATTCAATTATGCCTAGGGTATATTTGACATGTTTTGGGCTGGGATTTGAATTTTTTGAATTTCTTTTATTAGAATCTTATTCTCCATCAAAAAATACAGTCCTATATTTTTTAGTTTTTTAAAATACCCCCATATTGATTTTTTATGAATTTCTAAAAAATATGACCAAAATTCAATTATGCCTAGGGTATATTTGACATGTTTTGGGCTGGGATTTGAATTTTTTGAATTTCTTTTATTAGAATCTTATTCTCCATCAAAAAATACAGTCCTATATTTTTTAGTTTTTTAAAATACCCCCATATTGATTTTTTATGAATTTCTAAAAAATATGACCAAAATTCAATTATGCCTAGGGTATATTTGACATGTTTTGGGCTGGGATTTGAATTTTTTGAATTTCTTTTATTAGAATCTTATTCTCCATCAAAAAATACAGTCCTATATTTTTTAGTTTTTTAAAATACCCCCATATTGATTTTTTATGAATTTCTAAAAAATATGACCAAAATTCAATTATGCCTAGGGTATATTTGACATGTTTTGGGCTGAGATTTGAATTTTTTGAATTTCTTTTGTTAGATTCATATTTTCCATTAAAAAATACAGTCCTATATTTTTTAGTTTTTTAAAATACCCCCATATTGATTTTTTATGAATTTCTAAAAAATATGACCAAAATTCAATTATGCCTAGGGTATATTTGACATGTTTTGGGCTGGGATTTGAATTTTTTGAATTTCTTTTATTAGAATCTTATTCTCCATCAAAAAATACAGTCCTATATTTTTTAGTTTTTTAAAATACCCCCATATTGATTTTTTATGAATTTCTAAAAAATATGACCAAAATTCAATTATGCCTAGGGTATATTTGACATGTTTTGGGCTGGGATTTGAATTTTTTGAATTTCTTTTATTAGAATCTTATTCTCCATCAAAAAATACAGTCCTATATTTTTTAGTTTTTTAAAATACCCCCATATTGATTTTTTATGAATTTCTAAAAAATATGACCAAAATTCAATTATGCCTAGGGTATATTTGACATGTTTTGGGCAGGGATTTGAATTTTTTGAATTTCTTTTATTAGAATCTTATTCTCCATCAAAAAATACAGTCCTATATTTTTTAGTTTTTTAAAATACCCCCATATTGATTTTTTATGAATTTCTAAAAAATATGACCAAAATTCAATTATGCCTAGGGTATATTTGACATGTTTTGGGCTGGGATTTGAATTTTTTGAATTTCTTTTATTAGAATCTTATTTTCCATCAAAAAATACAGTCCTATATTTTTTAGTTTTTTAAAATACCCCCATATTGATTTTTTATGAATTTCTAAAAAATATGACCAAAATTCAATTATGCCTAGGGTATATTTGACATGTTTTGGGCTGGGATTTGAATTTTTTGAATTTCTTTTATTAGAATCTTATTCTCCATCAAAAAATACAGTCCTATATTTTTTAGTTTTTTAAAATACCCCCATATTGATTTTTTATGAATTTCTAAAAAATATGACCAAAATTCAATTATGCCTAGGGTATATTTGACATGTTTTGGGCTGGGATTTGAATTTTTTGAATTTCTTTTATTAGAATCTTATTCTCCATCAAAAAATACAGTCCTATATTTTTTAGTTTTTTAAAATACCCCCATATTGATTTTTTATGAATTTCTAAAAAATATGACCAAAATTCAATTATGCCTAGGGTATATTTGACATGTTTTGGGCTGGGATTTGAATTTTTTGAATTTCTTTTATTAGAATCTTATTCTCCATCAAAAAATACAGTCCTATATTTTTTAGTTTTTTAAAATACCCCCATATTGATTTTTTATGAATTTCTAAAAAATATGACCAAAATTCAAATATGCCTAGGGTATATTTGACATGTTTTGGGCTGGGATTTGAATTTTTTGAATTTCTTTTATCAGAATCATATTCTCCATGAAAAAATACAGGCCTATCTTTTTTTAGTTTTTTTAAAATACCCCCATATTGATTTTTTATGAATTTCTAAAAAATATGACCAAAATTCAATTATGCCTAGGGTATATTTGACATGTTTTGGGCTGGGATTTGAATTTTTTGAATTTCTTTTATTAGAATCTTATTCTCCATCAAAAAATACAGTCCTATCTTTTTTTAGTTTTTTAAAATACCCCCATATTGATTTTTTATGAATTTCTAAAAAATATGACCAAAATTCAATTATGCCTAGGGTATATTTGACATGTTTTGGGCTGGGATTTGAATTTTTTGAATTTCTTTTATTAGAATCTTATTCTCCATGAAAAAATACAGTCCTATATTTTTTAGTTTTTTAAAATACCCCCATATTGATTTTTTATGAATTTCTAAAAAATATGACCAAAATTCAATTATGCCTAGGGTATATTTGACATGTTTTGGGCTGGGATTTGAATTTTTTGAATTTCTTTTGTTAGAATCATATTCTCCATCAAAAAATACAGTCCTATATTTTTTAGTTTTTTAAAATACCCCCATATTGATTTTTTATGAATTTCTAAAAAATATGACCAAAATTCAATTATGCCTAGGGTATATTTGACATGTTTTGGGCTGGGATTTGAATTTTTTGAATTTCTTTTGTTAGAATCATATTCTCCATCAAAAAATACAGTCCTATATTTTTTAGTTTTTTAAAATACCCCCATATTGATTTTTTATGAATTTCTAAAAAATATGACCAAAATTCAATTATGCCTAGGGTATATTTGACATGTTTTGGGCTGGGATTTGAATTTTTTGAATTTCTTTTATTAGAATCTTATTCTCCATCAAAAAATACAGTCCTATCTTTTTTTAGATTTTTAAAATACCCTCATATTGATTTTTTATGAATTTCTAAAAAATATGACCAAAATTCAATTATGCCTAGGGTATATTTGACATGTTTTGGGCTGGGATTTGAATTTTTTGAATTTCTTTTATTAGAATCTTATTCTCCATCAAAAAATACAGTCCTATCTTTTTTTAGATTTTTAAAATACCCTCATATTGATTTTTTATGAATTTCTAAAAAATATGACCAAAATTCAATTATGCCTAGGGTATATTTGACATGTTTTGGGCTGGGATTTGAATTTTTTGAATTTCTTTTATTAGAATCTTATTCTCCATCAAAAAATACAGTCCTATATTTTTTAGTTTTTTAAAATACCCCCATATTGATTTTTTATGAATTTCTAAAAAATATGACCAAAATTCAATTATGCCTAGGGTATATTTGACATGTTTTGGGCTGGGATTTGAATTTTTTGAATTTCTTTTATTAGAATCTTATTCTCCATCAAAAAATACAGTCCTATATTTTTTAGTTTTTTAAAATACCCCCATATTGATTTTTTATGAATTTCTAAAAAATATGACCAAAATTCAATTATGCCTAGGGTATATTTGACATGTTTTGGGCTGGGATTTGAATTTTTTGAATTTCTTTTATTAGAATCTTATTCTCCATCAAAAAATACAGTCCTATATTTTTTAGTTTTTTAAAATACCCCCATATTGATTTTTTATGAATTTCTAAAAAATATGACCAAAATTCAATTATGCCTAGGGTATATTTGACATGTTTTGGGCTGGGATTTGAATTTTTTGAATTTCTTTTATTAGAATCTTATTTTCCATCAAAAAATACAGTCCTATATTTTTTAGTTTTTTAAAATACCCCCATATTGATTTTTTATGAATTTCTAAAAAATATGACCAAAATTCAATTATGCCTAGGGTATATTTGACATGTTTTGGGCTGGGATTTGAATTTTTTGAATTTCTTTTATTAGAATCTTATTCTCCATCAAAAAATACAGTCCTATATTTTTTAGTTTTTTAAAATACCCCCATATTGATTTTTTATGAATTTCTAAAAAATATGACCAAAATTCAATTATGCCTAGGGTATATTTGACATGTTTTGGGCTGGGATTTGAATTTTTTGAATTTCTTTTATTAGAATCTTATTCTCCATCAAAAAATACAGTCCTATATTTTTTAGTTTTTTAAAATACCCCCATATTGATTTTTTATGAATTTCTAAAAAATATGACCAAAATTCAATTATGCCTAGGGTATATTTGACATGTTTTGGGCTGGGATTTGAATTTTTTGAATTTCTTTTATTAGAATCTTATTCTCCATCAAAAAATACAGTCCTATATTTTTTAGTTTTTTAAAATACCCCCATATTGATTTTTTATGAATTTCTAAAAAATATGACCAAAATTCAAATATGCCTAGGGTATATTTGACATGTTTTGGGCTGGGATTTGAATTTTTTGAATTTCTTTTATCAGAATCATATTCTCCATGAAAAAATACAGGCCTATCTTTTTTTAGTTTTTTTAAAATACCCCCATATTGATTTTTTATGAATTTCTAAAAAATATGACCAAAATTCAATTATGCCTAGGGTATATTTGACATGTTTTGGGCTGGGATTTGAATTTTTTGAATTTCTTTTATTAGAATCTTATTCTCCATCAAAAAATACAGTCCTATCTTTTTTTAGTTTTTTAAAATACCCCCATATTGATTTTTTATGAATTTCTAAAAAATATGACCAAAATTCAATTATGCCTAGGATATATTTGACAAGTTTTGGGCTGGGATTTGAATTTTTTGAATTTCTTTTGTTAGAATCATATTCTCCATCAAAAAATACAGTCCTATATTTTTTAGTTTTTTAAAATACCCCCATATTGATTTTTTATGAATTTCTAAAAAATATGACCAAAATTCAATTATGCCTAGGGTATATTTGACATGTTTTGGGCTGGGATTTGAATTTTTTGAATTTCTTTTATTAGAATCTTATTCTCCATGAAAAAATACAGTCCTATATTTTTTAGTTTTTTAAAATACTCCCATATTGATTTTTTATGAATTTCTAAAAAATATGACCAAAATTCAATTATGCCTAGGGTATATTTGACATGTTTTGGGCTGGGATTTGAATTTTTTGAATTTCTTTTGTTAGAATCATATTCTCCATCAAAAAATACAGTCCTATATTTTTTAGTTTTTTAAAATACCCCCATATTGATTTTTTATGAATTTCTAAAAAATATGACCAAAATTCAATTATGCCTAGGGTATATTTGACATGTTTTGGGCTGGGATTTGAATTTTTTGAATTTCTTTTGTTAGAATCATATTCTCCATCAAAAAATACAGTCCTATATTTTTTAGTTTTTTAAAATACCCCCATATTGATTTTTTATGAATTTCTAAAAAATATGACCAAAATTCAATTATGCCTAGGGTATATTTGACATGTTTTGGGCTGGGATTTGAATTTTTTGAATTTCTTTTGTTAGAATCTTATTCCTCATCAAAAAATACAGGGTAGCCATTTTTTAATTTTTTTAAAATACCCCCATATTGATTTTTTATGAATTTCTAAAAAATATGACCAAAATTCAATTATGCCTAGGGTATATTTGACATGTTTTGGGCTGGGATTTGAATTTTTTGAATTTCTTTTGTTAGAATCTTATTCCTCATCAAAAAATACAGGGTAGCCATTTTTTAATTTTTTTAAAATACCCCCATATTGATTTTTTATGAATTTCTAAAAAATATGACCAAAATTCAAATATGCCTAGGGTATATTTGACATGTTTTGGGCTGGGATTTGAATTTTTTGAATTTCTTTTGTTAGAATCATATTCTCCATCAAAAAATACAGGCCTATCTTTTTTTAGCTTTTTAAAAAACCCCCATATTGATTTTTTATGAATTTCTAAAAAATATGACCAAAATTCAATTATGCCTAGGGTATATTTGACATGTTTTGGGCTGGGATTTGAATTTTTTGAATTTCTTTTGTTAGAATCATATTCTCCATCAAAAAATACAGTCCTATATTTTTTAGTTTTTTAAAATACCCCCATATTGATTTTTTATGAATTTCTAAAAAATATGACCAAAATTCAATTATGCCTAGGGTATATTTGACATGTTTTGGGCTGGGATTTGAATTTTTTGAATTTCTTTTGTTAGAATCATATTCTCCATCAAAAAATACAGTCCTATATTTTTTAGTTTTTTAAAATACCCCCATATTGATTTTTTATGAATTTCTAAAAAATATGACCAAAATTCAATTATGCCTAGGGTATATTTGACATGTTTTGGGCTGGGATTTGAATTTTTTGAATTTCTTTTGTTAGAATCATATTCTCCATCAAAAAATACAGTCCTATATTTTTTAGTTTTTTAAAATACCCCCATATTGATTTTTTATGAATTTCTAAAAAATATGACCAAAATTCAATTATGCCTAGGGTATATTTGACATGTTTTGGGCTGGGATTTGAATTTTTTGAATTTCTTTTGTTAGAATCATATTCTCCATCAAAAAATACAGTCCTATATTTTTTAGTTTTTTAAAATACCCCCATATTGATTTTTTATGAATTTCTAAAAAATATGACCAAAATTCAATTATGCCTAGGGTATATTTGACATGTTTTGGGCTGGGATTTGAATTTTTTGAATTTCTTTTATTAGAATCTTATTCCTCATCAAAAAATACAGGGTAGCCATTTTTTAATTTTTTTAAAATACCCCCATATTGATTTTTTATGAATTTCTAAAAAATATGACCAAAATTCAATTATGCCTAGGGTATATTTGACATGTATTGGGCTGGGATTTGAATTTTTTGAATTTCTTTTGTTAGAATCTTATTCCTCATCAAAAAATACAGGGTAGCCATTTTTTAATTTTTTTAAAATACCCCCATATTGATTTTTTATGAATTTCTAAAAAATATGACCAAAATTCAAATATGCCTAGGGTATATTTGACATGTTTTGGGCTGGGATTTGAATTTTTTGAATTTCTTTTGTTAGAATCATATTCTCCATCAAAAAATACAGTCCTATATTTTTTAGTTTTTTAAAATACCCCCATATTGATTTTTTATGAATTTCTAAAAAATATGACCAAAATTCAATTATGCCTAGGGTATATTTGACATGTTTTGGGCTGGGATTTGAATTTTTTGAATTTCTTTTGTTAGAATCATATTCTCCATCAAAAAATACAGTCCTATATTTTTTAGTTTTTTAAAATACCCCCATATTGATTTTTTATGAATTTCTAAAAAATATGACCAAAATTCAATTATGCCTAGGGTATATTTGACATGTTTTGGGCTGGGATTTGAATTTTTTGAATTTCTTTTGTTAGAATCATATTCTCCATCAAAAAATACAGTCCTATATTTTTTAGTTTTTTAAAATACCCCCATATTGATTTTTTATGAATTTCTAAAAAATATGACCAAAATTCAATTATGCCTAGGGTATATTTGACATGTTTTGGGCTGGGATTTGAATTTTTTGAATTTCTTTTGTTAGAATCATATTCTCCATCAAAAAATACAGTCCTATATTTTTTAGTTTTTTAAAATACCCCCATATTGATTTTTTATGAATTTCTAAAAAATATGACCAAAATTCAATTATGCCTAGGGTATATTTGACATGTATTGGGCTGGGATTTGAATTTTTTGAATTTCTTTTGTTAGAATCATATTCTCCATCAAAAAATACAGGGTAGCCATTTTTTAATTTTTTTAAAATACCCCCATATTGATTTTTTATGAATTTCTAAAAAATATGACCAAAATTCAATTATGCCTAGGGTATATTTGACATGTTTTGGGCTGGGATTTGAATTTTTTGAATTTCTTTTGTTAGAATCTTATTCCTCATCAAAAAATATAGGGTAGCCATTTTTTAATTTTTTTAAAATACCCCCATATTGATTTTTTATGAATTTCTAAAAAATATGACCAAAATTCAATTATGCCTAGGGTATATTTGACATGTTTTGGGCTGGGATTTGAATTTTTTGAATTTCTTTTGTTAGAATCATATTCTCCATCAAAAAATACAGTCCTATATTTTATAGTTTTTTAAAATACCCCCATATTGATTTTTTATGAATTTCTAAAAAATATGACCAAAATTCAATTATGCCTAGGGTATATTTGACATGTTTTGGGCTGGGATTTGAATTTTTTGAATTTCTTTTGTTAGAATCATATTCTCCATCAAAAAATACAGTCCTATATTTTTTAGTTTTTTAAAATACCCCCATATTGATTTTTTATGAATTTCTAAAAAATATGACCAAAATTCAATTATGCCTAGGGTATATTTGACATGTATTGGGCTGGGATTTGAATTTTTTGAATTTCTTTTGTTAGAATCATATTCTCCATCAAAAAATACAGGGTAGCCATTTTTTAATTTTTTTAAAATACCCCCATATTGATTTTTTATGAATTTCTAAAAAATATGACCAAAATTCAATTATGCCTAGGGTATATTTGACATGTTTTGGGCTGGGATTTGAATTTTTTGAATTTCTTTTGTTAGAATCTTATTCCTCATCAAAAAATACAGGGTAGCCATTTTTTAATTTTTTTAAAATACCCCCATATTGATTTTTTATGAATTTCTAAAAAATATGACCAAAATTCAATTATGCCTAGGGTATATTTGACATGTTTTGGGCTGGGATTTGAATTTTTTGAATTTCTTTTGTTAGAATCTTATTCCTCATCAAAAAATACAGGCCTATCTTTTTTTAGCTTTTTAAAATACCCCCATATTGATTTTTTATGAATTTCTAAAAAATATGACCAAAATTCAAATATGCCTAGGGTATATTTGACATGTTTTGGGCTGGGATTTGAATTTTTTGAATTTCTTTTGTTAGACTCATATTCTCCATCAAAAAATACAGGCCTATCTTTTTTTAGCTTTTTAAAATACCCCCATATTGATTTTTTATGAATTTCTAAAAAATATGACCAAAATTCAAATATGCCTAGGGTATATTTGACATGTTTTGGGCTGGGATTTGAATTTTTTGAATTTCTTTTGTTAGACTCATATTCTCCATCAAAAAATACAGGCCTATCTTTTTTTATTTTTTTAAAATACCACCATATTGATTTTTTATGAATTTCTAAAAAATATGACCAAAATTCAAATATGCCTAGGGTATATTTGACATGTTTTGGGCTGGGATTTGAATTTTTTGAATTTCTTTTGTTAGACTCATATTCTCCATCAAAAAATACAGGCCTATCTTTTTTTAGCTTTTTAAAATACCCCCATATTGATTTTTTATGAATTTCTAAAAAATATGACCAAAATTCAATTATGCCTAGGGTATATTTGACATGTTTTGGGCTGGGATTTGAATTTTTTGAATTTCTTTTGTTAGACTCATATTCTCCATCAAAAAATACAGGCCTATCTTTTTTTAGCTTTTTAAAATACCCCCATATTGATTTTTTATGAATTTCTAAAAAATATGACCAAAATTCAAATATGCCTAGGGTATATTTGACATGTTTTGGGCTGGGATTTGAATTTTTTGAATTTCTTTTGTTAGAATCTTATTCCTCATCAAAAAATACAGGCCTATCTTTTTTTAGCTTTTTAAAATACCCCCATATTGATTTTTTATGAATTTCTAAAAAATATGACCAAAATTCAAATATGCCTAGGGTATATTTGACATGTTTTGGGCTGGGATTTGAATTTTTTGAATTTCTTTTGTTAGAATCTTATTCCTCATCAAAAAATACAGGGTAGCCATTTTTTAATTTTTTTAAAATACCCCCATATTGATTTTTTATGAATTTCTAAAAAATATGACCAAAATTCAAATATGCCTAGGGTATATTTGACATGTTTTGGGCTGGGATTTGAATTTTTTGAATTTCTTTTGTTAGAATCTTATTCCTCATCAAAAAATACAGGGTAGCCATTTTTTAATTTTTTTAAAATACCCCCATATTGATTTTTTATGAATTTCTAAAAAATATGACCAAAATTCAATTATGCCTAGGGTATATTTGACATGTTTTGGGCTGGGATTTGAATTTTTTGAATTTCTTTTGTTAGACTCATATTCTCCATCAAAAAATACAGGCCTATCTTTTTTTATTTTTTTAAAATACCCACATATTGATTTTTTATGAATTTCTAAAAAATATGACCAAAATTCAATTATGCCTAGGGTATATTTGACATGTTTTGGGCTGGGATTTGAATTTTTTGAATTTCTTTTGTTAGAATCTTATTCTCCATTAAAAAATACAGTCCTTATTTTTTAGTTTTTTAAAATACCCCCATATTGATTTTTTATGAATTTCTAAAAAATATGACCAAAATTCAATTATGCCTAGGGTATATTTGACATGTTTTGGGCTGGGTTTCGAATTTTTTGAAATTTCTTTAATAGAATCATATTCTACATCAAAAAATACAGTCCTATATTTTATAGTTTTTTAAAATATCCCCATATTGATTTTTTATGAATTTCTAAAAAATATGACCAAAATTCAATTATGCCTAGGGTATATTTGACATGTTTTGGGCTGGGATTTGAATTTTTTGAAATTTCTTTAATAGAATCATATTCTACATCAAAAAATACAGGGTAGCCATTTTTTAATTTTTTTAAAATACCCCCATATTGATTTTTTATGAATTTCTAAAAAATATGACCAAAATTCAATTATGCCTAGGGTATATTTGACATGTTTTGGGCTGGGATGAATTTTTTGAATTTCTTTTGTTAGAATCATATTCTCCATCAAAAAATACAGTCCTATATTTTATAGTTTTTTAAAATACCCCCATATTGATTTTTTATGAATTTCTAAAAAATATGACCAAAATTCAATTATGCCTAGGGTATATTTGACATGTTTTGGGCTGGGATTTGAATTTTTTGAATTTCTTTTGTTAGAATCATATTCTCCATCAAAAAATACAGTCCTATATTTTTTAGTTTTTTAAAATACCCCCATATTGATTTTTTATGAATTTCTAAAAAATATGACCAAAATTCAATTATGCCTAGGGTATATTTGACATGTTTTGGGCTGGGATTTGAATTTTTTGAATTTCTTTTGTTAGAATCATATTCTCCATCAAAAAATACAGTCCTATATTTTATAGTTTTTTAAAATACCCCCATATTGATTTTTTATGAATTTCTAAAAAATATGACCAAAATTCAATTATGCCTAGGGTATATTTGACATGTTTTGGGCTGGGATTTGAATTTTTTGAATTTCTTTTGTTAGAATCATATTCTCCATCAAAAAATACAGTCCTATATTTTATAGTTTTTTAAAATACCCCCATATTGATTTTTTATGAATTTCTAAAAATATGACCAAAATTCAATTATGCCTAGGGTATATTTGACAAGTTTTGGACTCGGATTTGAATTTTTTGAATTTCTTTTGTTAGAATCATATTCTCCATCAAAAAATACAGTCCTATATTTTATAGTTTTTTAAAATACCCCCATATTGATTTTTTATGAATTTCTAAAAAACATGACCAAAATTCAATTATGCCTAGGGTATATTTGACATGTTTTGGGCTGGGATTTGAATTTTTTGAAATTTCTTTAATAGAATCATATTCTACATCAAAAAATACAGGGTAGCCATTTTTTAATTTTTTTAAAATACCCCCATATTGATTTTTTATGAATTTCTAAAAAATATGACCAAAATTCAATTATGCCTAGGGTATATTTGACATGTTTTGGGCTGGGATGAATTTTTTGAATTTCTTTTGTTAGAATCATATTCTCCATCAAAAAATACAGTCCTATATTTTATAGTTTTTTAAAATACCCCCATATTGATTTTTTATGAATTTCTAAAAAATATGACCAAAATTCAATTATGCCTAGGGTATATTTGACATGTTTTGGGCTGGGTTTCGAATTTTTTGAAATTTCTTTAATAGAATCATATTCTACATCAAAAAATACAGTCCTATATTTTATAGTTTTTTAAAATATCCCCATATTGATTTTTTATGAATTTCTAAAATATATGACCAAAATTCAATTATGCCTAGGGTATATTTGACATGTTTTGGGCTGGGATTTGAATTTTTTGAAATTTCTTTAATAGAATCATATTCTACATCAAAAAATACAGGGTAGCCATTTTTTAATTTTTTTAAAATACCCCCATATTGATTTTTTATGAATTTCTAAAAAATATGACCAAAATTCAATTATGCCTAGGGTATATTTGACATGTTTTGGGCTGGGATGAATTTTTTGAATTTCTTTTGTTAGAATCATATTCTCCATCAAAAAATACAGTCCTATATTTTATAGTTTTTTAAAATACCCCCATATTGATTTTTTATGAATTTCTAAAAAATATGACCAAAATTCAATTATGCCTAGGGTATATTTGACATGTTTTGGGCTGGGATTTGAATTTTTTGAATTTCTTTTGTTAGAATCATATTCTCCATCAAAAAATACAGTCCTATATTTTTTAGTTTTTTAAAATACCCCCATATTGATTTTTTATGAATTTCTAAAAAATATGACCAAAATTCAATTATGCCTAGGGTATATTTGACATGTTTTGGGCTGGGTTTCGAATTTTTTGAAATTTCTTTAATAGAATCATATTCTACATCAAAAAATACAGTCCTATATTTTATAGTTTTTTAAAATATCCCCATATTGATTTTTTATGAATTTCTAAAAAATATGACCAAAATTCAATTATGCCTAGGGTATATTTGACATGTTTTGGGCTGGGATTTGAATTTTTTGAAATTTCTTTAATAGAATCATATTCTACATCAAAAAATACAGGGTAGCCATTTTTTAATTTTTTTAAAATACCCCCATATTGATTTTTTATGAATTTCTAAAAAATATGACCAAAATTCAATTATGCCTAGGGTATATTTGACATGTTTTGGGCTGGGATGAATTTTTTGAATTTCTTTTGTTAGAATCATATTCTCCATCAAAAAATACAGTCCTATATTTTATAGTTTTTTAAAATACCCCCATATTGATTTTTTATGAATTTCTAAAAAATATGACCAAAATTCAATTATGCCTAGGGTATATTTGACATGTTTTGGGCTGGGATTTGAATTTTTTGAATTTCTTTTGTTAGAATCATATTCTCCATCAAAAAATACAGTCCTATATTTTTTAGTTTTTTAAAATACCCCCATATTGATTTTTTATGAATTTCTAAAAAATATGACCAAAATTCAATTATGCCTAGGGTATATTTGACATGTTTTGGGCTGGGATTTGAATTTTTTGAATTTCTTTTGTTAGAATCATATTCTCCATCAAAAAATACAGTCCTATATTTTATAGTTTTTTAAAATACCCCCATATTGATTTTTATGAATTTCTAAAAAATATGACCAAAATTCAATTATGCCTAGGGTATATTTGACATGTTTTGGGCTGGGATTTGAATTTTTTGAATTTCTTTTGTTAGAATCATATTCTCCATCAAAAAATACAGTCCTATATTTTATAGTTTTTTAAAATACCCCCATATTGATTTTTTATGAATTTCTAAAAAATATGACCAAAATTCAATTATGCCTAGGGTATATTTGACATGTTTTGGGCTGGGATTTGAATTTTTTGAATTTCTTTTGTTAGAATCATATTCTCCATCAAAAAATACAGTCCTATATTTTATAGTTTTTTAAAATACCCCCATATTGATTTTTTATGAATTTCTAAAAATATGACCAAAATTCAATTATGCCTAGGGTATATTTGACAAGTTTTGGACTCGGATTTGAATTTTTTGAATTTCTTTTGTTAGAATCATATTCTCCATCAAAAAATACAGTCCTATATTTTATAGTTTTTTAAAATACCCCCATATTGATTTTTTATGAATTTCTAAAAAACATGACCAAAATTCAATTATGCCTAGGGTATATTTGACATGTTTTGGGCTGGGATTTGAATTTTTTGAATTTCTTTTGTTAGAATCATATTCTACATCAAAAAATACAGTCCTATATTTTTTAGTTTTTTAAAATACCCTCATATTGATTTTTATGAATTTCTAAAAAATATGACCAAAATTCAAATATGCCTAGGGTATATTTGACATGTTTTGGGCTGAGATTTGAATTTTTTGAATTTCTTTTGTTAGAATCATATTCTCCATCAAAAAATACAGGCCTATCTTTTTTTAGATTTTTAAAATACCCTCATATTGATTTTTTATGAATTTCTAAAAAATATGACCAAAATTCAAATATGCCTAGGGTATATTTGACATGTTTTGGGCTGGGATTTGAATTTTTTGAATTTCTTTTGTTAGAATCATATTCTCCATCAAAAAATACAGGCCTATCTTTTTTTAGTTTTTTAAAATACCCCCATATTGATTTTTTATGAATTTCTAAAAAATATGACCAAAATTCAAATATGCCTAGGGTATATTTGACATGTTTTGGGCTGAGATTTGAATTTTTTGAATTTCTTTTATCATAATCATATTCTCCATCAAAAAATACAGGTCTATCTTTTTTTAGTTTTTTTAAAATACCCCCATATTGATTTTTTATGAATTTCTAAAAAATATGACCAAAATTCAAATATGCCTAGGGTATATTTGACATGTTTTGGGCTGGGATTTGAATTTTTTGAATTTCTTTTGTTAGAATCATATTCTCCATCAAAAAATACAGGCCTATCTTTTTTAGTTTTTTAAAATACCCTCATATTGATTTTTTATGAATTTCTAAAAATATGACCAAAATTCAATTATGCCTAGGGTATATTTGACAAGTTTTGGGCTGGGATTTGAATTTTTTGAATTTCTTTTATTAGAATCTTATTCTCCATCAAAAAATACAGTCCTATATTTTTTAGTTTTTTAAAATACCCCCATATTGATTTTTTATGAATTTCTAAAAAATATGACCAAAATTCAATTATGCCTAGGGTATATTTGACATGTTTTGGGCTGGGATTTGAATTTTTTGAATTTCTTTTATTAGAATCTTATTCTCCATCAAAAAATACAGTCCTATATTTTTTAATTTTTTAAAATACCCCCATATTGATTTTTTATGAATTTCTAAAAAATATGACCAAAATTCAATTATGCCTAGGGTATATTTGACATGTTTTGGGCTGGGATTTGAATTTTTTGAATTTCTTTTATTAGAATCTTATTCTCCATCAAAAAATACAGTCCTATATTTTTTAGTTTTTTAAAATACCCCCATATTGATTTTTTATGAATTTCTAAAAAATATGACCAAAATTCAATTATGCCTAGGGTATATTTGACATGTTTTGGGCTGGGATTTGAATTTTTTGAATTTCTTTTATTAGAATCTTATTCTCCATCAAAAAATACAGTCCTATATTTTTTAGTTTTTTAAAATACCCCCATATTGATTTTTTATGAATTTCTAAAAAATATGACCAAAATTCAATTATGCCTAGGGTATATTTGACATGTTTTGGGCTGGGATTTGAATTTTTTGAATTTCTTTTATTAGAATCTTATTCTCCATCAAAAAATACAGTCCTATATTTTTTAGTTTTTTAAAATACCCCCATATTGATTTTTTATGAATTTCTAAAAAATATGACCAAAATTCAATTATGCCTAGGGTATATTTGACATGTTTTGGGCTGGGATTTGAATTTTTTGAATTTTTTTTATTAGAATCTTATTCTCCATCAAAAAATACAGTCCTTATTTTTTAGTTTTTTAAAATACCTCCATATTGATTTTTTATGAATTTCTAAAAAATATGACCAAAATTCAATTATGCCTAGGGTATATTTGACATGTTTTGGGCTGGGATTTGAATTTTTTGAATTTCTTTTATTAGAATCTTATTCTCCATCAAAAAATACAGTCCTATCTTTTTTTAGTTTTTTAAAATACCCCCATATTGATTTTTTATGAATTTCTAAAAAATATGACCAAAATTCAATTATGCCTAGGGTATATTTGACATGTTTTGGGCTGGGATTTGAATTTTTTGAATTTCTTTTATTAGAATCTTATTCTCCATCAAAAAATACAGTCCTATATTTTTTAGTTTTTTAAAATACCCCCATATTGATTTTTTATGAATTTCTAAAAAATATGACCAAAATTCAATTATGCCTAGGGTATATTTGACATGTTTTGGGCTGGGATTTGAATTTTTTGAATTTCTTTTATTAGAATCTTATTCTCCATCAAAAAATACAGTCCTATATTTTTTAGTTTTTTAAAATACCCCCATATTGATTTTTTATGAATTTCTAAAAAATATGACCAAAATTCAATTATGCCTAGGGTATATTTGACATGTTTTGGGCTGGGATTTGAATTTTTTGAATTTCTTTTATTAGAATCTTATTCTCCATCAAAAAATACAGTCCTATATTTTTTAATTTTTTAAAATACCCCCATATTGATTTTTTATGAATTTCTAAAAAATATGACCAAAATTCAATTATGCCTAGGGTATATTTGACATGTTTTGGGCTGGGATTTGAATTTTTTGAATTTCTTTTATTAGAATCTTATTCTCCATCAAAAAATACAGTCCTATATTTTTTAGTTTTTTAAAATACCCCCATATTGATTTTTTATGAATTTCTAAAAAATATGACCAAAATTCAATTATGCCTAGGGTATATTTGACATGTTTTGGGCTGGGATTTGAATTTTTTGAATTTCTTTTATTAGAATCTTATTCTCCATCAAAAAATACAGTCCTATATTTTTTAGTTTTTTAAAATACCCCCATATTGATTTTTTATGAATTTCTAAAAAATATGACCAAAATTCAATTATGCCTAGGGTATATTTGACATGTTTTGGGCTGGGATTTGAATTTTTTGAATTTTTTTTATTAGAATCTTATTCTCCATCAAAAAATACAGTCCTTATTTTTTAGTTTTTTAAAATACCTCCATATTGATTTTTTATGAATTTCTAAAAAATATGACCAAAATTCAATTATGCCTAGGGTATATTTGACATGTTTTGGGCTGGGATTTGAATTTTTTGAATTTCTTTTATTAGAATCTTATTCTCCATCAAAAAATACAGTCCTATCTTTTTTTAGATTTTTAAAATACCCTCATATTGATTTTTTATGAATTTCTAAAAAATATGACCAAAATTCAATTATGCCTAGGGTATATTTGACATGTTTTGGGCTGGGATTTGAATTTTTTGAATTTCTTTTATTAGAATCTTATTCTCCATCAAAAAATACAGTCCTATCTTTTTTTAGTTTTTTAAAATACCCCCATATTGATTTTTTATGAATTTCTAAAAAATATGACCAAAATTCAATTATGCCTAGGGTATATTTGACATGTTTTGGGCTGGGATTTGAATTTTTTGAATTTCTTTTATTAGAATCTTATTCTCCATCAAAAAATACAGTCCTATATTTTTTAATTTTTTAAAATACCCCCATATTGATTTTTTATGAATTTCTAAAAAATATGACCAAAATTCAATTATGCCTAGGGTATATTTGACATGTTTTGGGCTGGGATTTGAATTTTTTGAATTTCTTTTATTAGAATCTTATTCTCCATCAAAAAATACAGTCCTATATTTTTTAGTTTTTTAAAATACCCCCATATTGATTTTTTATGAATTTCTAAAAAATATGACCAAAATTCAATTATGCCTAGGGTATATTTGACATGTTTTGGGCTGGGATTTGAATTTTTTGAATTTCTTTTATTAGAATCTTATTCTCCATCAAAAAATACAGTCCTATATTTTTTAGTTTTTTAAAATACCCCCATATTGATTTTTTATGAATTTCTAAAAAATATGACCAAAATTCAATTATGCCTAGGGTATATTTGACATGTTTTGGGCTGGGATTTGAATTTTTTGAATTTCTTTTATTAGAATCTTATTCTCCATCAAAAAATACAGTCCTATATTTTTTAGTTTTTTAAAATACCCCCATATTGATTTTTTATGAATTTCTAAAAAATATGACCAAAATTCAATTATGCCTAGGGTATATTTGACATGTTTTGGGCTGGGATTTGAATTTTTTGAATTTCTTTTATTAGAATCTTATTCTCCATCAAAAAATACAGTCCTATATTTTTTAGTTTTTTAAAATACCCCCATATTGATTTTTTATGAATTTCTAAAAAATATGACCAAAATTCAATTATGCCTAGGGTATATTTGACATGTTTTGGGCTGAGATTTGAATTTTTTGAATTTCTTTTGTTAGATTCATATTTTCCATTAAAAAATACAGTCCTATATTTTTTAGTTTTTTAAAATACCCCCATATTGATTTTTTATGAATTTCTAAAAAATATGACCAAAATTCAATTATGCCTAGGGTATATTTGACATGTTTTGGGCTGGGATTTGAATTTTTTGAATTTCTTTTATTAGAATCTTATTCTCCATCAAAAAATACAGTCCTATATTTTTTAGTTTTTTAAAATACCCCCATATTGATTTTTTATGAATTTCTAAAAAATATGACCAAAATTCAATTATGCCTAGGGTATATTTGACATGTTTTGGGCTGGGATTTGAATTTTTTGAATTTCTTTTATTAGAATCTTATTCTCCATCAAAAAATACAGTCCTATATTTTTTAGTTTTTTAAAATACCCCCATATTGATTTTTTATGAATTTCTAAAAAATATGACCAAAATTCAATTATGCCTAGGGTATATTTGACATGTTTTGGGCTGGGATTTGAATTTTTTGAATTTCTTTTATTAGAATCTTATTCTCCATCAAAAAATACAGTCCTATATTTTTTAGTTTTTTAAAATACCCCCATATTGATTTTTTATGAATTTCTAAAAAATATGACCAAAATTCAATTATGCCTAGGGTATATTTGACATGTTTTGGGCTGGGATTTGAATTTTTTGAATTTCTTTTATTAGAATCTTATTCTCCATCAAAAAATACAGTCCTATATTTTTTAGTTTTTTAAAATACCCCCATATTGATTTTTTATGAATTTCTAAAAAATATGACCAAAATTCAATTATGCCTAGGGTATATTTGACATGTTTTGGGCTGGGATTTGAATTTTTTGAATTTCTTTTATTAGAATCTTATTCTCCATCAAAAAATACAGTCCTATATTTTTTAGTTTTTTAAAATACCCCCATATTGATTTTTTATGAATTTCTAAAAAATATGACCAAAATTCAATTATGCCTAGGGTATATTTGACATGTTTTGGGCTGGGATTTGAATTTTTTGAATTTCTTTTATTAGAATCTTATTCTCCATCAAAAAATACAGTCCTATATTTTTTAATTTTTTAAAATACCCCCATATTGATTTTTTATGAATTTCTAAAAAATATGACCAAAATTCAATTATGCCTAGGGTATATTTGACATGTTTTGGGCTGGGATTTGAATTTTTTGAATTTCTTTTATTAGAATCTTATTCTCCATCAAAAAATACAGTCCTATATTTTTTAGTTTTTTAAAATACCCCCATATTGATTTTTTATGAATTTCTAAAAAATATGACCAAAATTCAATTATGCCTAGGGTATATTTGACATGTTTTGGGCTGGGATTTGAATTTTTTGAATTTCTTTTATTAGAATCTTATTCTCCATCAAAAAATACAGTCCTATATTTTTTAGTTTTTTAAAATACCCCCATATTGATTTTTTATGAATTTCTAAAAAATATGACCAAAATTCAATTATGCCTAGGGTATATTTGACATGTTTTGGGCTGGGATTTGAATTTTTTGAATTTTTTTTATTAGAATCTTATTCTCCATCAAAAAATACAGTCCTTATTTTTTAGTTTTTTAAAATACCTCCATATTGATTTTTTATGAATTTCTAAAAAATATGACCAAAATTCAATTATGCCTAGGGTATATTTGACATGTTTTGGGCTGGGATTTGAATTTTTTGAATTTCTTTTATTAGAATCTTATTCTCCATCAAAAAATACAGTCCTATCTTTTTTTAGATTTTTAAAATACCCTCATATTGATTTTTTATGAATTTCTAAAAAATATGACCAAAATTCAATTATGCCTAGGGTATATTTGACATGTTTTGGGCTGGGATTTGAATTTTTTGAATTTCTTTTATTAGAATCTTATTCTCCATCAAAAAATACAGTCCTATCTTTTTTTAGTTTTTTAAAATACCCCCATATTGATTTTTTATGAATTTCTAAAAAATATGACCAAAATTCAATTATGCCTAGGGTATATTTGACATGTTTTGGGCTGGGATTTGAATTTTTTGAATTTCTTTTATTAGAATCTTATTCTCCATCAAAAAATACAGTCCTATATTTTTTAATTTTTTAAAATACCCCCATATTGATTTTTTATGAATTTCTAAAAAATATGACCAAAATTCAATTATGCCTAGGGTATATTTGACATGTTTTGGGCTGGGATTTGAATTTTTTGAATTTCTTTTATTAGAATCTTATTCTCCATCAAAAAATACAGTCCTATATTTTTTAGTTTTTTAAAATACCCCCATATTGATTTTTTATGAATTTCTAAAAAATATGACCAAAATTCAATTATGCCTAGGGTATATTTGACATGTTTTGGGCTGGGATTTGAATTTTTTGAATTTCTTTTATTAGAATCTTATTCTCCATCAAAAAATACAGTCCTATATTTTTTAGTTTTTTAAAATACCCCCATATTGATTTTTTATGAATTTCTAAAAAATATGACCAAAATTCAATTATGCCTAGGGTATATTTGACATGTTTTGGGCTGGGATTTGAATTTTTTGAATTTCTTTTATTAGAATCTTATTCTCCATCAAAAAATACAGTCCTATATTTTTTAGTTTTTTAAAATACCCCCATATTGATTTTTTATGAATTTCTAAAAAATATGACCAAAATTCAATTATGCCTAGGGTATATTTGACATGTTTTGGGCTGGGATTTGAATTTTTTGAATTTCTTTTATTAGAATCTTATTCTCCATCAAAAAATACAGTCCTATATTTTTTAGTTTTTTAAAATACCCCCATATTGATTTTTTATGAATTTCTAAAAAATATGACCAAAATTCAATTATGCCTAGGGTATATTTGACATGTTTTGGGCTGAGATTTGAATTTTTTGAATTTCTTTTGTTAGATTCATATTTTCCATTAAAAAATACAGTCCTATATTTTTTAGTTTTTTAAAATACCCCCATATTGATTTTTTATGAATTTCTAAAAAATATGACCAAAATTCAATTATGCCTAGGGTATATTTGACATGTTTTGGGCTGGGATTTGAATTTTTTGAATTTCTTTTATTAGAATCTTATTCTCCATCAAAAAATACAGTCCTATATTTTTTAGTTTTTTAAAATACCCCCATATTGATTTTTTATGAATTTCTAAAAAATATGACCAAAATTCAATTATGCCTAGGGTATATTTGACATGTTTTGGGCTGGGATTTGAATTTTTTGAATTTCTTTTATTAGAATCTTATTCTCCATCAAAAAATACAGTCCTATATTTTTTAGTTTTTTAAAATACCCCCATATTGATTTTTTATGAATTTCTAAAAAATATGACCAAAATTCAATTATGCCTAGGGTATATTTGACATGTTTTGGGCTGGGATTTGAATTTTTTGAATTTCTTTTATTAGAATCTTATTCTCCATCAAAAAATACAGTCCTATATTTTTTAGTTTTTTAAAATACCCCCATATTGATTTTTTATGAATTTCTAAAAAATATGACCAAAATTCAATTATGCCTAGGGTATATTTGACATGTTTTGGGCTGGGATTTGAATTTTTTGAATTTCTTTTATTAGAATCTTATTCTCCATCAAAAAATACAGTCCTATATTTTTTAGTTTTTTAAAATACCCCCATATTGATTTTTTATGAATTTCTAAAAAATATGACCAAAATTCAATTATGCCTAGGGTATATTTGACATGTTTTGGGCTGGGATTTGAATTTTTTGAATTTCTTTTATTAGAATCTTATTTTCCATCAAAAAATACAGTCCTATATTTTTTAGTTTTTTAAAATACCCCCATATTGATTTTTTATGAATTTCTAAAAAATATGACCAAAATTCAATTATGCCTAGGGTATATTTGACATGTTTTGGGCTGGGATTTGAATTTTTTGAATTTCTTTTATTAGAATCTTATTCTCCATCAAAAAATACAGTCCTATATTTTTTAGTTTTTTAAAATACCCCCATATTGATTTTTTATGAATTTCTAAAAAATATGACCAAAATTCAATTATGCCTAGGGTATATTTGACATGTTTTGGGCTGGGATTTGAATTTTTTGAATTTCTTTTATTAGAATCTTATTCTCCATCAAAAAATACAGTTCTATATTTTTTAGTTTTTTAAAATACCCCCATATTGATTTTTTATGAATTTCTAAAAAATATGACCAAAATTCAATTATGCCTAGGGTATATTTGACATGTTTTGGGCTGGGATTTGAATTTTTTGAATTTCTTTTATTAGAATCTTATTCTCCATCAAAAAATACAGTCCTATATTTTTTAGTTTTTTAAAATACCCCCATATTGATTTTTTATGAATTTCTAAAAAATATGACCAAAATTCAAATATGCCTAGGGTAAATTTGACATGTTTTGGGCTGGGATTTGAATTTTTTGAATTTCTTTTATCAGAATCATATTCTCCATGAAAAAATACAGGCCTATCTTTTTTTAGTTTTTTTAAAATACCCCCATATTGATTTTTTATGAATTTCTAAAAAATATGACCAAAATTCAATTATGCCTAGGGTATATTTGACATGTTTTGGGCTGGGATTTGAATTTTTTGAATTTCTTTTATTAGAATCTTATTCTCCATCAAAAAATACAGTCCTATCTTTTTTTAGTTTTTTAAAATACCCCCATATTGATTTTTTATGAATTTCTAAAAAATATGACCAAAATTCAATTATGCCTAGGGTATATTTGACATGTTTTGGGCTGGGATTTGAATTTTTTGAATTTCTTTTATTAGAATCTTATTCTCCATGAAAAAATACAGTCCTATATTTTTTAGTTTTTTAAAATACCCCCATATTGATTTTTTATGAATTTCTAAAAAATATGACCAAAATTCAATTATGCCTAGGGTATATTTGACATGTTTTGGGCTGGGATTTGAATTTTTTGAATTTCTTTTGTTAGAATCATATTCTCCATCAAAAAATACAGTCCTATATTTTTTAGTTTTTTAAAATACCCCCATATTGATTTTTTATGAATTTCTAAAAAATATGACCAAAATTCAATTATACCTAGGGTATATTTGACATGTTTTGGGCTGGGATTTGAATTTTTTGAATTTCTTTTGTTAGAATCTTATTCCTCATCAAAAAATACAGGGTAGCCATTTTTTAATTTTTTTAAAATACCCCCATATTGATTTTTTATGAATTTCTAAAAAATATGACCAAAATTCAAATATGCCTAGGGTATATTTGACATGTTTTGGGCTGGGATTTGAATTTTTTGAATTTCTTTTGTTAGAATCATATTCTCCATCAAAAAATACAGGCCTATCTTTTTTTAGCTTTTTAAAAAACCCCCATATTGATTTTTTATGAATTTCTAAAAAATATGACCAAAATTCAATTATGCCTAGGGTATATTTGACATGTTTTGGGCTGGGATTTGAATTTTTTGAATTTCTTTTGTTAGAATCATATTCTCCATCAAAAAATACAGTCCTATATTTTTTAGTTTTTTAAAATACCCCCATATTGATTTTTTATGAATTTGTAAAAAATATGACCAAAATTCAATTATGCCTAGGGTATATTTGACATGTTTTGGGCTGGGATTTGAATTTTTTGAATTTCTTTTGTTAGAATCATATTCTCCATCAAAAAATACAGTCCTATATTTTTTAGTTTTTTAAAATACCCCCATATTGATTTTTTATGAATTTCTAAAAAATATGACCAAAATTCAATTATGCCTAGGGTATATTTGACATGTTTTGGGCTGGGATTTGAATTTTTTGAATTTCTTTTGTTAGAATCTTATTCCTCATCAAAAAATACAGTCCTATATTTTTTAGCTTTTTAAAATACCCCCATATTGATTTTTTATGAATTTCTAAAAATATGACCAAAATTCAATTATGCCTAGGGTATATTTGACATGTTTTGGGCTGGGATTTGAATTTTTTGAATTTCTTTTGTTAGAATCCTATTCTCCATCAAAAAATACAGTCCTATATTTTTTAGCTTTTTAAAATACCCCCATATTGATTTTTTATGAATTTCTAAAAATATGACCAAAATTCAATTATGCCTAGGGTATATTTGACATGTTTTGGGCTGGGATTTGAATTTTTTGAATTTCTTTTATTAGAATCTTATTCTCCATCAAAAAATACAGTCCTATATTTTTTAGCTTTTTAAAATACCCCCATATTGATTTTTTATGAATTTCTAAAAATATGACCAAAATTCAATTATGCCTAGGGTATATTTGACATGTTTTGGGCTGGGATTTGAATTTTTTGAATTTCTTTTATTAGAATCTTATTCTCCATCAAAAAATACAGTCCTATATTTTTTAGCTTTTTAAAATACCCCCATATTGATTTTTTATGAATTTCTAAAAATATGACCAAAATTCAATTATGCCTAGGGTATATTTGACATGTTTTGGGCTGGGATTTGAATTTTTTGAATTTCTTTTATTAGAATCTTATTCTCCATCAAAAAATACAGTCCTATATTTTTTAGCTTTTTAAAATACCCCCATATTGATTTTTTATGAATTTCTAAAAATATGACCAAAATTCAATTATGCCTAGGGTATATTTGACATGTTTTGGGCTGGGATTTGAATTTTTTGAATTTCTTTTATTAGAATCTTATTCTCCATCAAAAAATACAGTCCTATATTTTTTAGTTTTTTAAAATACCCCCATATTGATTTTTTATGAATTTCTAAAAAATATGACCAAAATTCAAATATGCCTAGGGTATATTTGACAAGTTTTGGGCTGGGATTTGAATTTTTTGAATTTCTTTTGTTAGAATCCTATTCTCCATCAAAAAATACAGTCCTATATTTTTTAGTTTTTTAAAATACCCCCATATTGATTTTTTATGAATTTCTAAAAAATATGACCAAAATTCAAATATGCCTAGGGTATATTTGACATGTTTTGGGCTGGGATTTGAATTTTTTGAATTTCTTTTGTTAGAATCCTATTCTCCATCAAAAAATACAGTCCTATATTTTTTAGTTTTTTAAAATACCCCCATATTGATTTTTTATGAATTTCTAAAAAATATGACCAAAATTCAAATATGCCTAGGGTATATTTGACATGTTTTGGGCTGGGATTTGAATTTTTTGAATTTCTTTTGTTAGAATCCTATTCTCCATCAAAAAATACAGTCCTTATTTTTTAGTTTTTTAAAATACCCCCATATTGATTTTTTATGAATTTCTAAAAATATGACCAAAATTCAATTATGCCTAGGGTATATTTGACAAGTTTTGGACTCGGATTTGAATTTTTTGAAATTTCTTTAATAGAATCATATTCTACATCAAAAAATACAGTCCTAAATTTTTTAATTTTTTAAAATACCCCCATATTGATTTTTTATGAATTTCTAAAAATATGACCAAAATTCAATTATGCCTAGGGTATATTTGACAAGTTTTGGACTCGGATTTGAATTTTTTGAAATTTCTTTAATAGAATCATATTCTACATCAAAAAATACAGTCCTATATTTTTTAGCTTTTTAAAATACCCCCATATTGATTTTTTATGAATTTCTAAAAAATATGACCAAAATTCAATTATGCCTAGGGTATATTTGACATGTTTTGGGCTGGGATTTGAATTTTTTGAATTTCTTTTGTTAGAATCATATTCTCCATCAAAAAATACAGTCCTAAATTTTTTAATTTTTTAAAATACCCCCATATTGATTTTTTATGAATTTCTAAAAATATGACCAAAATTCAATTATGCCTAGGGTATATTTGACAAGTTTTGGACTCGGATTTGAATTTTTTGAAATTTCTTTAATAGAATCATATTCTACATCAAAAAATACAGTCCTAAATTTTTTAATTTTTTAAAATACCCCCATATTGATTTTTTATGAATTTCTAAAGATATGACCAAAATTCAATTATGCCTAGGGTATATTTGACAAGTTTTGGACTCGGATTTGAATTTTTTGAAATTTCTTTAATAGAATCATATTCTACATCAAAAAATACAGTCCTAAATTTTTTAATTTTTTAAAATACCCCCATATTGATTTTTTATGAATTTCTAAAAATATGACCAAAATTCAATTATGCCTAGGGTATATTTGACAAGTTTTGGACTCGGATTTGAATTTTTTGAAATTTCTTTAATAGAATCATATTCTACATCAAAAAATACAGTCCTAAATTTTTTAATTTTTTAAAATACCCCCATATTGATTTTTTATGAATTTCTAAAAATATGACCAAAATTCAATTATGCCTAGGGTATATTTGACAAGTTTTGGACTCGGATTTGAATTTTTTGAAATTTCTTTAATAGAATCATATTCTACATCAAAAAATACAGTCCTATATTTTTTAGCTTTTTAAAATACCCCCATATTGATTTTTTATGAATTTCTAAAAATATGACCAAAATTCAATTATGCCTAGGGTATATTTGACAAGTTTTGGACTCGGATTTGAATTTTTTGAAATTTCTTTAATAGAATCATATTCTACATCAAAAAATACAGTCCTAAATTTTTTAATTTTTTAAAATACCCCCATATTGATTTTTTATGAATTTCTAAAAATATGACCAAAATTCAATTATGCCTAGGGTATATTTGACAAGTTTTGGACTCGGATTTGAATTTTTTGAAATTTCTTTAATAGAATCATATTCTACATCAAAAAATACAGTCCTATATTTTTTAGCTTTTTAAAATACCCCCATATTGATTTTTTATGAATTTCTAAAAAATATGACCAAAATTCAATTATGCCTAGGGTATATTTGACATGTTTTGGGCTGGGATTTGAATTTTTTGAAATTTCTTTAATAGAATCATATTCTACATCAAAAAATACAGTCCTAAATTTTTTAATTTTTTAAAATACCCCCATATTGATTTTTTATGAATTTCTAAAAATATGACCAAAATTCAATTATGCCTAGGGTATATTTGACAAGTTTTGGACTCGGATTTGAATTTTTTGAAATTTCTTTAATAGAATCATATTCTACATCAAAAAATACAGTCCTATATTTTATAGTTTTTTAAAATACCCCCATATTGATTTTTTATGAATTTCTAAAAAATATGACCAAAATTCAATTATGCCTAGGGTATATTTGACATGTTTTGGGCTGGGATTTGAATTTTTTGAATTTCTTTTGTTAGAATCATATTCTCCATCAAAAAATACAGTCCTATATTTTATAGTTTTTTAAAATACCCCCATATTGATTTTTTATGAATTTCTAAAAAATATGACCAAAATTCAATTATGCCTAGGGTATATTTGACATGTTTTGGGCTGGGATTTGAATTTTTTGAATTTCTTTTGTTAGAATCATATTCTCCATCAAAAAATACAGTCCTATATTTTTTAGTTTTTTAAAATACCCCCATATTGATTTTTTATGAATTTCTAAAAATATGACCAAAATTCAATTATGCCTAGGGTATATTTGACAAGTTTTGGACTCGGATTTGAATTTTTTGAAATTTCTTTAATAGAATCATATTCTACATCAAAAAATACAGTCCTATATTTTTTAATTTTTTAAAATACCCCCATATTGATTTTTTATGAATTTCTAAAAATATGACCAAAATTCAATTATGCCTAGGGTATATTTGACATGTTTTGGGCTGGGATTTGAATTTTTTGAAATTTCTTTAATAGAATCATATTCTACATCAAAAAATACAGTCCTAAATTTTTTAATTTTTTAAAATACCCCCATATTGATTTTTTATGAATTTCTAAAAATATGACCAAAATTCAATTATGCCTAGGGTATATTTGACATGTTTTGGGCTGGGATTTGAATTTTTTGAATTTCTTTTGTTAGAATCATATTCTCCATCAAAAAATACAGTCCTATATTTTTTAGTTTTTTAAAATACCCCCATATTGATTTTTTATGAATTTCTAAAAATATGACCAAAATTCAATTATGCCTAGGGTATATTTGACAAGTTTTGGACTCGGATTTGAATTTTTTGAAATTTCTTTAATAGAATCATATTCTACATCAAAAAATACAGTCCTATATTTTTTAATTTTTTAAAATACCCCCATATTGATTTTTTATGAATTTCTAAAAAATATGACCAAAATTCAATTATGCCTAGGGTATATTTGACATGTTTTGGGCTGGGATTTGAATTTTTTGAATTTCTTTTGTTAGAATCATATTCTCCATCAAAAAATACAGTCCTATATTTTTTAGTTTTTTAAAATACCCTCATATTGATTTTTTATGAATTTCTAAAAAATATGACCAAAATTCAATTTAAAAATTTTCCCCTATCGGGCCATTTTTAGTAAAAATTTTTCCCTATCGGGCCATTTTTAGTAAAAATTTTCCCCTATCGGGCCATTTTTAGTAAAAATTTTTCCCTATCGGGCCATTTTCAGCTAAAATTTTCTCCTATAAGGATATTTTTGGTGAAAATTTTCCCTATCGGGCCATTTTTGACTTAACTTTTGTACTATTGGGAAATTTTTGGTATTTCTTCTTTCAGACCATTTTGACTAAAATTCTTCCTTCGGGTGCCATTTTGGCAAAAATTCTTCCTCGGCAGTTGGGTAGTTTTAATTGTTAGCATTGATACCCTTTTATTCTATTACTACAAAACAAAAAATGAGAGGAAATTCGTTTATAAGAAAAAGTATATTCATTTAGAACAAATAAAAACAATTTTTGTATTAAAAATTTAAAAAATATACATGTCCTTATATTTTATAATTTTTGCCCCTTATGTCCTTATAAAATAAAAATTTTGTCCTTATAAATAGTCTTAACGGTGCTACGTCGATAGTCCAAAAATGCAAAAAGGGCGTTAGTCCAAAAAATGCAAAAACGGGCGTTAGTCCAAAAAATGCAAAAATAAAAAATTTTGAAATAATTGTTTTTTTTTATTAATTTTTTATGCAAAAAATGATTTAATCATGAGATATAAAATTATAAATCAATAATTGTTTCGTAATGATTGATTCCATTGAAATAAAGGAAAACACTTCTGAGTATGCGATCTTGTGGAATCAATAGCTGAACGTTTAAAAATAATTTTTAATAAGAAAAATTCATATACAGAATTTGTCATTGACGGTGTATATCGTTGCCAATATACTTTTCGATTAGTTTTGCTTCCTACATATGGGCTACAAACGATTATATTAATATTTCATAGGTTTCATAGAAGATGGTTTAGGTAATGGGAAATAAAAATTATTGCCCTAATGCAAGCTATTCTAGAGCTGGAATAAGTGCATATTCTGCAGCAGACAAGGCTATAATTTTTGCTAATGCTGATTATGAAAATTCGAAAATGATTGTAGACACTTTATGCAATTGTAAACAAAGCAATAGTAAAGTTGCAGAAAAAAAACATGAACCAGGTACTATGAATATTCTTCAATTATGCATATACTGCAATTTAAGATACTTCATTTTCACATTTTTTCCCAATTCATATTAAAATTAAAGCTTCTGGATTTTTATTATATGAAAGCGAATATAATATCGAAAAATTATTTATAAAAATAGAAGAGCATGAACATATTACTAATTTAAAAATTATTTGCTATCAAGGTGATTTCGAATTTTTAAATATAATCATATAAAAATATTTCATCAGACGAACATGAACATTTCCGTAAAATATATCGCTATGGAGGAAAATTGGATTTTATCAGCCTTCGATGTGTTTCAGCTGCATCAGTTCGACCCACAATAAATCTATATTTTAGCAAAGAAAATTAAAATTCTGATTTAATTTTGATTAATTATTCTTGCAAAATAAAAGGATAATAAATTATTTTTGTTAAAATTTTATTTTCCAAATAAATTTTTTTGCATTTTTTGGACTAACGCCCGTTTTTTGCATTTTTTGGACTAACGCCCATATCGATTGATTTATTTTTGCATTTTTTGGACTAACGACCTACCACGGTCTTAACTCGATGCGACCCCTGTAATAGATGTTTCACTTTGAGATTGAGACCATCCAATCATAAATTAAGATAATTTAAATACATAAGCTATATATTATAATATTTACCACGCATTGTTCTTCAAGTTTTTTCGCATTCTTGGTTTTCTTGTCTCCTTTTCTCTGTGTTCTCTTTTGTTTTAGTTCTGTTATACATTTAGATTTTGCTGCAATGATTTGAGCTTCCGATGGCTTCTTTGCATCTTTTCTTTCTTTAATTTCAGCGGCAGTTAGCTGAGGCTTTGGTGCTTTTTTTTTGTTCCCGCATCCACATCCATTGGGCAATGGAAAAGCAAGACGGCACATTGGAATAGACAAATTGCAAGAATTAGGGTCAACTTCATTTAATTGGAGTTTATCTTAAGAATTTAAATAATTTAATTTTAGAAAAAGACATTTTTGGAGCCATAAAATAAGATCAAATGTTAATTTATTTACACTTCAAAATAAGAGCTAGCGTTTAAAATATGGCCAAATTAAAGTGGCCGAATATGAATAAAAAAATAATTTTAAAATTTTTATATTCGGCAGATAAAAAAATGGATGAATGAAATTTCAAAACATTTTTGCGATCTTTTAAAATTCCCAAACGGATTCCGAATTGAAATTAACTCATTTTAGCTTTAAAATAGTTTTTGATGACAGTTATTCAAACTTTCCACAATAATGCCAATAAATATGAATTTTTTTAATCAACGAATTAAATATTTATTTGCTCATTAAAGACAAAAAGTGTAAATGGGATTCAATTTTGGATAATTTTGGTCAAAAATGACAAACAAAAATAATAAAATTTTAGTCACAAAATTTTCAAACACAAAAATATCAAAAATTGAACTATTGATCGATGATCTTTGAATTCGGAATTATTAAATGAAAATTTATTTTCATCATTATTTATTTTTAATTTAAAAAAATCGACCAACGATTAAAATTTTATGGATGAAATTTAAAATTTGTCGATTACCTTATAGAAATACATACCTACTAAATGTAGGGAATATGAAGGTGCTATAAATTGAATATTATTAAAATTAATAATTTGAAATTGAATTTTATCGTCGTTTTTCGATTTAATATTTTTATATGCGTTGTCATCATTTCTCCTTTCCAGAAATTCATTTCCGAAACGGTATTCATTTAATGCAAGCAAATTCGCGAAAGTCAAAGGAAGCTAATTTTATTTAAATTTTATATTCCTTGTAGTTATTTAATTTTTTATTTCAAAGAATTTTATATTAATCATTGTTAGATAAATTAATAAATAAAGAAAATCCGCTTTTTAATAAAAAAGACTAGAATTAGGCTTGGAGTTAAGAGTAAATGAAAATGCTGGGCAAAATAATGATCTGCCGCTGTGCAAATTGCAATTTTTGTTTTTTTTTATTAAATTTTCTTCTAAAAATTATACAAAATGCATGTCCAATGAAATTTTAAAAATAAAAATTCTTATAAAGCTAATTTTTAACAGAATATTAATCTTTGTTATAGAGGAGATTACATTTTATCATTTATTAAAAAACATTTTAAGTTGAATTAACAAAAATCGAAAAGGTGCAGTTTATGGAAATTTAAAAAATTGTGTATTTAAATTATAAAAATGATGAATTGTAGAATGAAAAGTTATTCGTAATAAATTAAGAAAAATTATTGAAAATTGGAGAATTTTAAGAAATTAGATATTATTCAAGTGTAATGAGAGTTTTCATTTTCATTATTCAACTTCTTTTTTTCCGTTTTCACAATCTTCTTCATTTTGAGACCAACTCACTCTCCGCCAATGTCTACTTGATTGGTGTTCTCGATGGTATCGGCTGTCATTGCTGATTGGTGGGCAGCGCCATCGCCCTGCTGATTGGATGGGGTAAGTTAAAGTCTTAGTTAGCTACAAAATGATATATGGTTTGTGGGGTCTATTCTCAAAACTCAGGGCTATGGATATGGATGGATGTGCAATTTGGTAAATTCGGCACTTTTTTCCATCGCAGATTTGGTAAGAGAGGAGGAAGTTGGATGGAGGATGCGGGTTCGAATCCCACCAAAAGCCAAAATTTTTTAGTTGAACAAAAGTTGGGAATATAAAATATCATTTAAATGTAATATCTAATTTTGCGCTGCATTTTCAAGTTAAAATTACTCTCACCTCATTAGTGTCCTTATTCCTCTTAATAATTGGCTCCATTCTTTGTACAAGTTGCCACATTTTCAATTGATTATGGGTAGCGAAGGGTAGCCCATAGCTGGTTAATTGTTTCCTCTCCATGTCTATTTGCTGGATTTGTAGTACATCTTTGGCAACGACGAAATCTTGATGTGCCCTCAATTCCATTAACCAATGCCTGACCCGATAACCTAGACTCGGATTGAAAGGCGCGAATTCCACATAGAGCCGGCATTCAATTTGAACCTGTAAGGAAAAAGTTTATAAGTTATTTTTTGGTACTTTTATGTTATCTGTACGCAGATTTTAGGAAAAAATTTTTGTAAATGATATAACAATCGAAGGCACTCGGCGAGCTGATTACGAAAATTTCAAAAATTTTGATCGTGCGAGCATTTTTGGGTTAGTTATGGCCATTTGAAAATCGCAAAAGTGAATAGTCCCCCCTATGGGTCGAAAACTTGAAAATTTTTTTTGAAATTTTTCGGTAAAATTATAGCTCACTCGACGCGTCTCGATGAGAGAAGCTAGAATCTGTCATTGTTTTGGCATAAAACTCGAAAATAAAAAAGTTATAGTCGGGCAAATCCTTCGACCCAGAGAGGGAACCAAGCACTTTTTCGATTTTTATAAGGTCATAACTTTTTTACTTTAAGTTTTATGCGAAGCTAATAGTATTTTCGTACAGCTCGCCGAGAGGCGTCGATTGGTATATCAGTTACAAAATAAATTTTTTTCAAAATCGGCGTACAGTTAACACATAAGTACCTATTTTTTTAAATTCTTGACCTCAGTTTGAATTGGTTTATCATAGCCGATGATCATTAGCAAATTTTCACAATTCAAAGCGCAGCATCCAAACATTTCTGCTGGATTTTGCATTCTCTCTGAGTCAATTATTTCCTCTGCTGGCGAACGCATAAGGTAGTTAAGAGAGTTGACCCCACTCATGAAAAGTGATCGATAAAAACGAGGAATAAGTGGGCGAGAAACAACTGATCAAATTTAAAATTATAGCTTATTTAGTATAAAAACATACTGTATTGTTCTGGTACGAATACACCCTGTTCAGCGGAATATTCGTGGAACTGTAAAGTCATCCGGCCCATATCGTCGAAGAATTCATGCGAAAATGCATCCCACCATTGTTCCGTTTGCTCTGATTGAGCCTTTAATAAATATTAGGTATATTCAGATGTGGGTGAAATGTTTGACTCTATAAATACCCCTTAATCCTACAATATCCACCTTAATCCCCCTCTATCCGGCTATATCCTGCGCACACTCCGGGCCTCTGCTACACTTCTCCGACCTTCCACTGGCCCTCCGGACCATTTCCCATCCATTTCGTGGCTTAATTCGGCTTAATCCCCCTATATCCACCTAAATCCCCCTATATCCTGCTTTATCCCGCTCATTCTTTGGCCCTCTGCTACATTTCTTCGACTTCCACTGGCCCTCCGTACTATTTCCCATCCAATTTGGGGTTTTATCCCCCTTCCTACCCAAGAACAGATCAATTAGGCCAAATGACTTTTTCCCCATTAGGCCAAATGTTCATTAGGCTAAATATCGTTAGGCTAAATAGTCATTAGGATAAGTGTCTGGACGCCAAATAACCTGCTGATAAAATTGGCAATGAAATTGATGGAGCATTCTGTTCATTTCTTGCAGCCTGAACTCGAGGAAAGACGGCTGGAGAATGTTTCTGTGTGGGGGAAGAAACATCAATGGACCGGCGGGCTGCCTTAAATTGAACAGTTTCATTTAAATTATGTTAAAATTAAAGTGTATTTATTTAAAACCTCGGCGGAAATGGGCCGGACTGAAATATTGGTTGTATGGAAACTACATCAAATTTGCAAAAAATTATAATTAAAAAACTGAGAAAAACTTTTCTGATGAGCTGATGGTTGTGGATTCGATCCTTCAATTTCCTTCACAATTCCTTCTGATTCCATTCCATGGCATTTTTCTGCATTTTCTTCCTTTAATTCGATTGGCATGGTGGATGTAGGGCTATGGCTGGATTTGGTCACAAATTTTCCATTAAAATCTGAACCCTCTCCTTGATTTCCCTTTATCTTATTGTATCGTCTCCGCGCATTCGCAAACCAAGTGCTGACTTGCGTTAATGTCATCCCAGTTTTTTGTGCCATTTCATTTTTTTCTTCTTTACTTGGGTATGGATTGGGCAAATGGGAATGAAAATATTCTTTCAGAATTTTCCATTTTTCCTTATTTTTCTTGTCTTCATTTTCTTCATCTTTTTTGTCTTTCAATTCTTCTTCGTTTCCATTCTTTACTCCCTTTTCTTCCATTATTCCAGTTTCATGGAACTTTTCTGTATTTTCTTCCTTTAATTTGTCATTTTTTCCGTTCAATTCATCATTTGCTACTTTTTGGAATTCATCAAATTTTTCCTTCAATTTGGCCATTCCAACATTCCAACCATTTTTTGCCTTCAATTCGTCAAATTTTTCACCCATTTGCCATAACATTTGGATCATTGAAAGCTCATTGATTGAATTGTTGGAATTGGAAGATTCAGCAGTGAGAGTAGCATCGGAATGAGTTACCTCGGATTTGCCTCGACTAGTTGAATGCTGATAAAAAATTATTAATAATATAATTATTTTAAGGAATTTCATTTAAAAACTTGCCTTGAGGGCAATTTGCAATTCGCGTTTTTCGTCAATCAAACGAGCATTTTTCATGTCCAATTTTTGCAATTTATGGTTGGCATTGGCCAAGGCCTCCTTTGCTTTGTGCAAGTCTTCTTCAAAAAAATATGGAAAATTTAATTAATCTTTAATTTAAGAGTCAATTTAATTTTAATCAGAATTCTGATCATAAATATTTCAGAATTAATCAAAATTCTGATTTGCAATTTCAGAATTAAATCAGAATTCTGATTTACTATTTCAGAATTAAATCAGAATTCTGATTTTCCATTTCAGAATTAAGCAGAATATTGATTTTTTCTATTTAGAATTAAATCAGAATTTTGATTTAATTTTACAGAATTATTTAGAAATCTGATTTATCATTTCAGAATAAATCAGAATTCTGATTTGGAATTTCAGAATTAATCAAAATTATGATTTGCAATTTCAGAATTAAATCAGAATTCTGATTTATCATTTCAGAATTAAATCAGAATTCTGATCATAAATATTTCAGAATTAAATCAGAATTCTGATCATAAATATTTCAGAATTAAATCAGAATTCTGATCATAAATATTTCAGAATTAATCAAAATTCTGATTTGCAATTTCAGAATTAAATCAGAATTATGATTTGCAATTTCAGAATCAAATCAGAATTCTGATTTTCCATTTCAGAATTAAATCAGAATTCTGATCATAAATATTTCAGAATTAAATCAGAATTCTGATCATAAATATTTCAGAATTAAATCAGAATTCTGATTTACTATTTCAGAATTTCAGAATTTTGATTCTGATTTTCCATTTCAGAATTAAGCAGAATTCTGATATACAATATCAGAATTAAATCAGAATTCTGATCATAAATATTTCAGAATTAAATCAGAATTCTGATCATAAATATTTCAGAATTAAATCAGAATTCTGATCATAAATATTTCAGAATTAAATCAGAATTCTGAATTACTATTTCAGAATTAAATCAAAATTCTGATTTGCAATTTTAGAATTAAATCAGAATTCTGATTTACTATTTCAGAATTAAATCAGAATTTTGATTTCTGTTTCAGAATTAATCAGAATTCTGATTTTCCATTTCAGAATTAAGCAGAATTCTGATTTGCAATATCAGAATTAAATCAGAATTCTGATCATAAATATTTCAGAATTAAATCAGAATTCTGATCATAAATATTTCAGAATTAAATCAGAATTCTGAATTACTATTTCAGAATTAAATCAAAATTCTGATTTGCAATTTTAGAATTAAATCAGAATTCTGATTTTCCATTTCAGAATTAAATCAGAATTCTATTTTGCAATTTTTGAATTATAATTTCGTATTTTGGAATTAATCAAAAATTCTGATTTGCAATTTCTGAATTCTGATTTCCTATTTTAGAGTCAAAATTCTGATTAATCATTTCAGGATCAAACTAAATTCTGATAATCTAACCTTGTAGCTTGTTGTTCTCGCAGGCCATTGTTTCCTTTTGTTCGACTGCCTTTTGCTCATATTCAGCTTCATTGTCCTTTTTCATTTTCATTTCCGCCATTTCAGCCTACATTTTAGTTAAATAAATGTTCCCAAATTTATTATTTAATTAATCTCCAATTTTTTAACTTTTTCCACCACCATTTTCATGTCCATTTCATCCGATGAAGTTTCACAAAAATCAAATTCCTCAGCACAACTATCGCCAGAAGAGTTGATCACTTTACCATTGGGATCCATTTACAGCAATTTTTTTATCAATTAAAATTTGAAAATAATTTTTGTAAAATGTTTGATCTTTAATAAATGGATTAAAAAATTTTGAAAAAAATAAAAATTTGATTTAGTCATATTGGCTTTGGATGAAATGAAATAAGGTAATAGTCAATGGGGTAAATTTGAAAAAAAGGCAATTCCATTCATACTCCTTAAAATTATTGAGTCTTAAAATTGAAATGGGGAGAATTTGATGTCTGGGAAAATTGCCCCGGGCAAAAATTTGAATTATATTTCTTTTGTCATTAAGAAATCAAAATGATTCAGGCCTGAGGCGAATCTTTCTCCTTAATTAGAAAATTTGCTTAAGGCAAACTATTTGAATATTTCGTCCACTTTCTATAGAGATTGGGGAATATTTGGTCGAGATGATAGAGTAGAGGCCAAAAGAACCGTATATTTTGTTTGGGAAATTGAGCAATGTGCGAGTTTGGTGTTCATCTTCAGTGATGAGGCAACTTTGACCAATGTCCCCAATTCTAATAGAGAAAGAGAATACATATTTTTGCGCACTTTTTTCCGTCCTTTCTCTGTTCATGTTCACTTGGCTTGGCTTTTTATCGACTATTTTTGTTTGAATAGATTTTTTAGTGCTATATAGGGTGCGGCAAAAGTTCGTAGACTCGGATTTTTCCTTATAAAAATTCATTGGATGTATAAAAATTTTTATTCTTTGGCATAATTATATATCATTATAAGTCTAATTAGAATTAGTAAAAAAATTTCGAATTAAAAGCCTGACATTAGGGAGGCGGACTTGAATAAATATCTTCCTGGCGATCAAATTGTCCGTTCAATATTTTTGATGATTTTATTTTATAATTCATTTTTTGATCAGATTTACAATTTTAAATATGTTTTTTTATTAGCTCAGATACATAGAAAAATAATACGAAAAGGGGAAATTTAAAAGTTTAAAAATCACCAAGTTAGCCTAGACAAACTTTTTGGTACCAAAATTCAAAAATTGTTTCTAAAAATTTAAAAATTTTCAAAAATTTAATTGTATTGACTATTCTAGATTTTTTAGACTAAATATTAATTTTCTACATATTTTTACGAAAAAGGCAAAATTTAAGAGACGCCAAAAGATTTTGAGACCATCTTTGAGGGATACATTTAGACCAAATTTTAGTTTTCCTCCAGTCCGCGCCATTTTCTGGTCTTTTTTTGATGCCACTTTTTATAATTTAGGGTGGGAACCAAAATTTTTACTAAATTATCAAGCTAAGATATGTAACAATAATTGCTAAAAAATTTATGAATATTCATTAGTCCAATCTCGAATTATTAACAAAAGAATTATTAATGGAAAACTTGATTTTCGACCTCCAAAATGAATGACCCTTTTTTAAAAATTCATAAAATTGTAATACAAAAAAAAATAAATGTATAATATCAATTAATATAAGGGTAAAAAAGATTGGAGAATTAGATTATGCAAATAAATTTTGGAAAATTTGACCCTAACTCCTGGAAATTTTCATTTGAAAAAAGTCTACGAACTTTTGCCGCACCCTGTATTGATGTAATGGAAATAACTATATTTGGCTATTTTAAAAATGTTTTTAATTTGAAACCAAATTTTCAGCGTTTCAAGCAAACATTTTCCATACTTAATTTTGAACATCTATAAATTTTCCTAACAATTTAATTTGGAGCACAATGAATATGAATACCAGCTTCAAAAATATTCATATTAATAATAATGGTAAATTATTTAATAAAATTTAATAGAAATTTAATTTTATTTGCCATAAACGCACGACCAACGGTGGAAAATGCCCAATTAAGGGAATTTATGTTAAGGAAAATGGATGTTTATTGTTTATATATTCGAGGAAGACATGAACACAAATAGAGTGGATGAATTAAAAAATGAATTAATTTGTTTTTGTCGATGAATTTTAATATATAATTATTTCTTTTTGTTTTTATAAAAGCATTTCCTAAAATCCAAAAAAACTTATTTTTTATTACTTGAAAAAATTTGAAATTTAAATTAATTAATTATTATTTTATGTAGACTTATAATTTTCAGTAAAATAAATAGAAAAAAAATATTGTAATATATGGTCTCATTTCTAATTTGATGGTCAATGAAAGGGCGGATTGCCGTAGGAATAAAGAAATTTGTTCATAAAAAATATTTAAAAAATATTACAAAAAGAAATGGAAAAAATACAAAAATTTATCCGTTCTTCACATTCTTTACATCATCTCTTTTCATTCACCACCGCGCTTAATCCAATTTCTTCGCTGCAATTCTTCTAAATCCATAATGGCGAAACGAATCTAAAAATAGCACATTTTTATTTAATTCCCCCAATTCATCTTGATAATCTAACCCGATTTGAGGCAATAGGCATTGTTTTCCGCAACAATTCCGATATAATTTTTTTAACAAAATCTTTCTCCTAAATTTTTTTTCAATTTTATTTTTTCTATTAATTTTTAAAACGAACAACAGAAACAGGTGATTGTTGAAACTTTTGTGCCATTGTTGTGAGTTTTTGTTGATGATAGAGTGCAGCCTCCTGCTGCTGCTTGATGGCATTTTTCTCCAATTTTTCTTCATATGTTTTTCCAATTGTTTTTGTTAATTCCACGATGTACCTATATATTAATTGCAAATTTGTTTTATTATAATTAAACGGTGCTATGTCGATTCCTGAATAGTGCAAATGTGGACGTTTTCGACTTAGAAATCAGAAACCGGTTTTAGACCCTACAAACCTTATACCATTTTTATTGATCTCATCAAGATGCATCGTATGGTATATAATTTGTCATGTTTTTGCCAAAAATTAGAGTTTAAAACCAAAGACTGGAAAAATGGTTTAAATACTTTAATACCCTCTAATTTTGACTTAACCATGACAAATTAGCGTCTTGATGAGATCAACAAAATGGTATAAGAATTGTAGGGTCTAAAACCTATTTCTGATTTATTATAAGTCGAAACGCCCACATTTGCACTGCCCTTTGTCTATTCAGGAATCGACCCCATACGTAATTAAATATTTTACGCACTCCAAATACGCCTCCTCATGCGTTTTATTAAAGCGAATAAATAGTTCGTTTAGGCACCATTTAATAATCTAAATTTTTATAGAAAAAAATTTAATAAAAAATTGAACTTTCACCGATTCCATGAGTAATGAATGACAATATAATTGACCAACAAATTTCATGTATCCCAAAGCATGGCGTTTTTGTTTAAATCGACGCATTTCCTGTTCCTCCTTTAAATTAATAATATTTATATATTTTTGAATTAATTTTTACCTTAATTTGTTTTTTTCCTTTTTCATCAGATTTGTCCAATTCATTTTCATTCAACTTTATTTCCAATTCTTCCATTTCTTGGCCATATTCTTTTGAAGCGAGGAAACTGTTCTGGCATTTATTGAGAAGGGCTTTCCTTAAAAATGAAGAATGCTATTTTATGGCATCAAAATATTACCAGAATTTTGTTGATCCTTTTTCCCATTCTTCCATGACCTTAATTTTTGAAATTTATAACTAATTTTCTTTGGATGTTATTTAATTTGTCGAAAAAACATTGAAAATACAGAAAAAAATTGAAAATGTCGAAGTGTTTTAGAAAAGTAGACAAGTTTATAACCGTTTAATGGTTTGTCCAAAATTTACAAACCATATCCCCAATTGATAGATCTTGCCTAGACGCGTCGATTAGAAAATATTTTGTCGTGGTTTGATCAAAAATTAAGGGTTTTAAACCACTTAAACCATCGTATGGGTTTTGGTTCAAAACCAATTAAACAATGACTAATTATAAACCAATGGAGGCGTCTTGACGAGCTCTATCCAATGGTATATGGTTTGTGAATTTTGGACAACCACTCAACCGTTATAAATTTTTCGCCATTTTCAATGTTTTTTCTACATGTTAAATATTTCCCATTTTCTTTTCCATTTTTGACCTGTTTTTTGCATAAATCTGAATAGATTGGACAATAATTCGGCTCCTCAACAGCTTTGTCGAATATCAAATCAACGATGATGGTCAACAATTTTGAGTCCTTATAGATTTCATGCTCACAGAATTCTTTAGTACACTAAATAATTGGATTAATGCATTAATTTAATAAAAAATTTACATCGTCAAATGTTCGATGAGTAATTTTATTGAGTAAACCACGAATTTTCATTCTCAAATTCTAAAGTTGATTTTTAGTAATGAATTTTTTTTCAAATTCCTCACATCGTATTTTTGCTCTTCTTCATCTTTTGGCGGTGCCAAACGTTTTGGTTTCCATGGATTTGCAGCTTTTCTGGGTAATTCCTGCAAAATGGCAATGGAAAATTATCTTTAAAATTTCGGAGTATCCTAATTTTCGATGTTTGCTTAAAATAAGGTTGCGGTTTTTTTGTCATTCATTAAAATAAGTAATTTTTGTCCATAAAATCGGGTACTTTTTGTCCATAAATCAGTTTTTTGAGTATAACTTTTTGCGCTTGATCCTAGACCCATTAACTTTATAGCCATTTTATAGAGCTCTTCGAGACGCGTCGATCGATGTATTGTTTGTCGAGGTTTGGCCAAAATTCAAAGTATTAAATCGTTTAAACCCTATTTTAGTTTTGGTTTATAACTCATTTAGTTTTGAACCAAATCTCAAAAACTATATATCAATCGACGCGTCTCGATGAGCTCTACAAATATGCTAAATAGTTTAATGGTCTAGGATTAAGCACTAACAAGTTATTACATTATGAAAAAAAGTAACGATTTTATGGACAAAAAGTAACGATTTTATTGACAAAAAAATACTTTTCTCCTTAAAATAACTGATCAAATCAATCAGAGCATACTTTTACTTTTGGCCATCTAATATTAATTTTTATTAAAGTTGGTTCGGAGTTTTCATTAATCCTATCTCCTAAATAATAAAAATGCTTTTAAATTGCTTATTGGGCTTAATTCCATTAATTTTCAATGAAATTATAATTTCATTAGATAGCCAAAAATATGCTCTTTTATTTAATAAAAAAATTAAATCTTTTCATTCCCTTTTCAACCGTCTTCCCGTATCGAATTCGCGTCTTCGAAAACCAAGGGCCGATTTGTGTAACTGTTTTCCCGCATTTTCGTACCAATTCCTTTTTTTCTTCTGCGCTTGGATGCAAATTGGTCCGGGAATAATCCTTCAGAATGTCAGTTGTATTATTCTTTTTTGCGACATTTTCATTAGATTTGTCCATTTCTTCCTTAAATTTTTCCTTATGTTTCTTGTCATCATTTTCTTCATCTTTTTCGGCTTTCAATTCTCCTTCAATTCCCTCCTTTATTCCTTCCTTTTCTTCCATTCCTTGGCACTTTTCTGCATTTTCTTCCATTAATTCGCAATTTTTTCCATTCAATTCTTCATTTGCTGCTTTTTGGAATTCATCAAATTTTTGCTTTAATTGGGCCATTCCATCATTCCAACCATTTTTTGCCTTAAATTCGCCGAATTTTTCGCTAATTTGCCAAATCATTTGAATCATTGAAGGCTCAATGATTGAATTTGAAGTTTCGATTGGACGAGTTACCGAGCAAGTTTGACCAATGTCCCAATGCCCATAGAGATGAGAGAGAATACACATTTCCCAGCTGTGCACTTTCTCCGTCCTTTTCTCTCTTCGCTTGGCTTGCCTTTTTATTGACTATTTTTGTTTGTTTGAATAGAGATTTTTAATGCTATCTATGATGTAGTGGAATGTGGAAATAGCTATATTTGGTTGTTTGCGATTGCGAATAAAATTGTTCTTAATTTATTAACTAAATATTTTCCTTATTTAAGAATTTCCATTATTTCGAATATCTACTAAATTTGTTGAACAATTTAATTTGGAGCACATGAATAAGAATACCGGCTGCAAAAATATTCATATTGATAATAATGGTAAATTATTTAATAAAATTTAATAGAAATTTAATTTTGTTAAGTAGATTCTGATGAAGAAGAAGAAGTTCAAATGGTTGACGAAGAAGAGGGTGAAGAGAATGAACCGGATTTTATGGATAATTCGGGAAAATGCTGGGAATTTGGCAGCAAAATTGAGGATGAAAAACATTTGAAGGAATGGTGCCAAAACAAAATGGGTGGAATGATTGTTGGAAAGGAGGAAAAATTGACTCGACAATTCCATTGCCAAATCAAACAATGCCAATTCAAGGCAATTTTTCTGAAGTCATGTTCAACCATTTACACACGAAATAAACACAATCATCAAATGGAAAATATGAGAAATATTCCGAAAATGGAAAAAAGAGTGAGCCATTTTTATAATTTATACTTAATTATTATTAATGTTAATAAATTTGCAACAAAAATGCAAGAAAGATTCATTTAGATTTATAATAAAAAATAAAATATTTAAAAATATTATTTTTGCGACTATATTTTTAATTAAATTATAGTCAGATTGTACAATGTATTTTTGTTTTTGTTTTATAATTAATACCACTTGTTTTTAGACAAATCAATCTTCTCAATCATCAGAGGCTGAAAGCGATTATGTGGATCATCATGGCAAATTGTGGTCATTTCATGCTAACATTGGCAAAATTTTTTCACAAGATATATTTCACAACAAATTTGGATTTCGAATTCATAATAAAACTAAAACAACTCTAAATTTATATTGTCCAAAAAGAAATCCCGATGGTGGACTATGCCCACTTGTTGGAATTTATTTGAAATCAAATGGATGCTTATACACTCGAGGAGAACATGATCATACGAAAAGAGGGGTATTTTGTTGGAAAGTTAACAAAAAATATAAATATTTATTTAGAAAATACCGCAAAATAGAGGCGAAAATTATGTTGATTTTCTTGGCAATATTTGGGAATTTAACACTGTAATTGGCAAAAAAGATGTTCCAAACGAGTTATTACTTAGCAAATTTGGCTTTACATCAATTCGTCGCAGAAATCAAACATTGAATTTGTATTTGTATTGTCAAAAGCAAGTGGCCAATGGTGGAAGATGCCCATTTGCTGGAATTTATTTGAAATCAAATGGATGTTTATATACAAAAGGGCAGCACAATCATGCGCATGTGAGTATAATATTTTACTATTTTATTCAAACTTTGGCCTCTAAGATAGATCATATTTTTATTTTTTTTTTCAAGAATTAAAAATCATAAATTAATTTTTTATTCTTTATAGTTTTTTTTTGCCAAGATAACTGAATTTTTGAATTAATAAATTACACCTATTGCTAGAATACCATATTCCTCTATTATCCCCCTCTCCATTAGAATTAGAACACCTATACAAATAAAACCCCCTTTTAGGCTTTCTGAAAAATAGTAGCCCGGGGCCACAAATTGGAGAAATACGGTAACGATTTATTGTGTAGATTATTTTTAAAAATTTTATTAAAAATTTATAAATAAAATTTTTATTTAATTTTTAAAAAACTAATAATACAGAAAATTATTCAAATTAAAAATATTATTAGATATTATTATGCTCCATTGGGATTATAATCAACGGCTTTTATAATTTTAAAACTAATGATTTCTAGAAAAGTTTATTGTCGATAAGAAGATAGACTAGAATTTCTTAATTTATATTTTCTATTAAGAATCCTAAACCGAATGTTGGCGATGATTATTTTGATGTTTTTGGCAAAATGTGGCCTTTTCATTCAAAAATTGGCAAACATATTTCAAGCGGGATATGGCTTAGCAAATTTGGCTGCACAAAAATTCAACAAAGACAATCAACAATTAATTTGTATTGTCGCAAAAGTAATCCCCATGGTGGAAAATGTCCGTTTGCTGGAATTTATTTGAAATCAAATGGATGTTTGTACACACGAGGAAAACATGAACATATGCATAATTGAATTAAAAATGCATAAATTATTCCTTTTGGCAGTCAATTTTTGTAATTTATTTATTGCCAATTTTTTTTAATATTGTTTATAATTTAAAATTATTTTGTGGAAATTCATTGTTCCAACGTTCATTCTCATGTTTTGGTACTAATGATTTCATTAGCCATTTAGATCTTACGATTTGTAATTTGTAGATAAATACTTATTTGATATTTAAAAGGGGTGCGGATTTTTTTGTCGACAAAAGTGGATTCTTTTGTCGACAAATCGGTTTTTTTTGTCGACAACTAATAAAAATTAGTTTTTCACGTTGTAAACAATATAAATTATAGGTCTTGCCCCCCTGCTGCTGATAATCTTCTTGCCCCCTCCCCCCCCCCCCCTCCAAAGCAAAAGTAACAAAATCAGAATTTAAAAATAAGAAAAATCGGAATTAAAAATCAGAATAAGAGTAATATCAGAATTAAAAGTCAGAATAAGAATAAAATCAGAATTAAAATAAAACTTTTTGAATGTTTAGCATGATTGTTGTTAATTATTTTGCCTAGCTTAGGAGTTCGCCCGTAGGGCGAACTCCTAAGCTTGTTAAAATGAATGGACATTGGACAATTGGGCGTATTTTCCCTTGATTGCAAAATTTGCCTAGGGCAATAATATTGAATAGTTTTATTTTAGTTGTGAAGATGAAAGCATTGAATGAGTGAATATTTGCTGGGAAATTAAATATTAGAGGTCACCTCTTTTGGATTAGAAGACAAAGGGCACACAATTTATATAGAAGAGAAAACTTATTTCTTGCAGAATGCAACAATTGTCGTACTCTTCAATATTTTGCATGGCTTTTTATTGATTCTGGGGAGAAAATGCATATATATACTTATAGTTGAAAAAAATTATTAAATTGTTATTTATTTTTAGAATACATTATTTTTGCATTGGTAAAAATAATTAATTTGGAACAAAATGAATATGGACACTGGTTGCAAAAATATTTGTATTGATAATAATGGTAAAAATTGAATATTAAATAAAAATTATAAAATTGAAAATATTTTTATTAGATGATTATGCGGCAGAAGAACCAATAGATGACAAAGAAGAGGATGAAGTTTTGACGGATTATGATAAAGAAGATGATGATGAAGAAGAGGGTGAACCGGACTTCTTTGATGAAAATTCGGGAAAATGTTGGGAATTTGCCACTAAAATTGAGGATGAAAAACATTTGAAGGAATGGTGCCAAAACAAAATGGGTGGAATGATTGTTGGAAAGGAGGAAAAATTGACTCGACAATTCCATTGCCAAATCAAACAATGCCAATTCAAGGCAATTTTTCTGAAGTCATGTTCAATTGTTTATACACGAAATAAACACAATCATGCATTGGGAAATGGAAGTAATTTTCAGAAGAAGGAAGAAAAAGTAAGCCATCCCCATCCATTTTAATAGATCCAATATGGTTCAAATTTAATTAAAATCCATAAGGATAAAAACTTTTTGTGGAGATAGTTTTGTTGATTATCAATTATCATCCATCCAAATATTTTTAAATATCTTTCTTGTCATATAAAATTGTTAAAATATATTTTAAAATATTTATAAGGCTTGGAATCCATGTATTAAAAAATGACTTTCAGATTTTCATTAAACTCTCGGGTTCTTTCAAATTTTTTTTTTAAAAATAGAATTATAAATTTTTTTGGGATATTTATTTGTCTTTATTATTTTATTAATTTATTATTTTTAGCCTTTTGATGGATATAGTCATTTTGCATATTTTAATTTTATATTTTAGCGTTTTTATGACAAATTATAATTAATTTATTTAACATTATAATTTTTAATTCAATATTTTTAGGCGAATTCTCCACCAAAATTTGAAAAAGATTATGTTGATTGTCGTGGCAAATTATGGAATTTTCATATCAACATTGGCAAAAATGTTTCTCATGACATATTTCGCACCAAATTTGGCTTTGCTAACATTCAAAATAAATTGAAAACGATAAATTTATATTGCCAAAAGATTAAACCTAATGGCGAAAAATGCCAATTTGCGGGTATTTATTTGAAATCAAATGGATGTTTATACACTCGAGGAGAACATGAACACATGAAAAATGGGGTATTTTGAGGGAAAAATTTGTAAACCTATATTTTCTTAGAATATACCTGAAAATATTGGCGACGATTATGTGGACCATTGGGGCAAAATTTGGAAATTTAAAAAAGAAATTGGCAAAAATGTTCAACACGAAATGCTGCGCAACGAATTTGGCTCTTGTGTAATTCGGACAAAAGAATCAACGTTAAATTTGCTTTGCGAAACGCAAAAGGACTATAAGAAATGCAAATTTGCTGGAATTTATTTGAAATCAAATGGGTGTCTATATGTTACGGCCAAAAGTGGAAATCGGCCAAAACTGGTTTTGGCCGGCCAAAACTGGTTTTGGCTGAAAATCGGCCAAAACTGGTTTTGGCCGGGCAAAACTGGTTTTGGCTAGCCAAAACTGGTTTTGGCCGGGCAAAACTGGTTTTGGCTAGCCAAAACTGGTTTTGGCCGGGCAAAACTGGTTTTGGCTAGCCAAAACTGGTTTTGGCCGGCCAAAACTGGATTAAATGGATAATAACTTAAATAATGGATATAGGAGGATTAAGCAACGAAATGGAAGGGAAATGGAAGGGAAATGGCCCGGAAGGCCACTGGAAGGTCAGAGAAGGGTAAAAGAGGCCCGGAGAGTGCGCGGGATATATCCGGATATAGGCGGATTAAGATGGATATAGAGGGATTAAGCCGGGTTAAATCCCTAATTAGATGGGAAATGGTCCGGAGGGCCAGTGGAAGATCGTGGAAATGTCTGAGAGTGCGCGGGATATATCCGGATATAAGGGGATTAAGATGGATATAGAGGGATTAAGCTGGGTTAAGCATAGTTAGGGGCTAGGGATTAGGGATAGAGGTTCGGAGCATAGGAATATCGCGAAGCCGGAAGCAAAACAGCCAAACCAGGAAATTATTTCAAGGCTCAATCCTGCTTAATCCCCTTATATCCATTATCCACCTTATTCCCCCTATATCCGGATATATCCAGCCACTCATATGGCCTTCGGCCAACATTCTCGACCTTTCCTGGCTATTTCCCATCCATTTCGGGGTTTTAACCCCCTATATCAACCTTATTCCCCTTATATCGACCTTAATCCATATATATCCGGATATATCCACCACACTTTCTGTCATTTCTCTCTCCTTCCATTGCACCTACAGGCTATTTTACATCTCTTTCAGGGCTTAATCCCATTTTATCCACCTTAATCCCCCTATTTCCGACTATATCCCGCGCATTTCAGACATTTCCACGATCTTCCACTGGCCCTCCGGACCATTTCCCATCTAATTAGGGATTTAATCCGGTTTAATCCCCATATATCCACCTTAATCCCCCTATATGCGGATATAACCCGCGCACTCTCTGGGCCTCTTTTACCCTTCTCTGACCTTCCAGTGGCCTTCCGGGCCATTTCCCTTCCATTTCCCTTCCATTTCGGTGCTTAATCCTCCTATATCCATTATTTAAGTTATTATCCATTTAATCCAGTTTTGGCCGGCCAAAACCAGTTTTGCCCGGCCAAAACCAGTTTTGGCTAGCCAAAACCAGTTTTGGCCGATTTTCAGCCAAAACCAGTTTTGGCCGGCCAAAACCAGTTTTGGCCGATTTCCACTTTTGGCCGTAACATATATACAAGAGGAAAACACAATCATGAACAAATTCAACAAAAGGTGAGAATTAGAAATTGCTCTCATTTTTTTCAAAATTTAATATTAAAAAATGATTTAATTATTTTATTTTTTTTGTATTAAGAATCTTAAACCGATCGTTGGTGATGATTATGTAGACATTTTTGGCAAAGCATGGCATTTTCATTCAAAAATTGGCAAAAATATTCCGAATGGGATGTGGTTTAGCAAATTTGGCTTCACTAGAATACGCCAGAAAAAACAAACATTGAATTTGAATTGTCGAAAGATAACACCTAATGGAAAACAGTGCCCATTTGCTGGAATTTATGTTGAGGCAAATGGATGTTTGTATATTCGAGGAAAACATGAACACAAATAGAGTGGATGAATTAAAAATGCATAAATTTGTTTTTGACGATGTCCATTTCAATATATTTTTGATTTCCTAGTAAAACGATAAATTTAATTTAAACAAAAATTTTCATAATCCAAGATAAAATTAAATTTAAACTAGCTCAGGTACGCGCGCTATCGCGTGCGTCCCTGAGCTAGTTACTTTTTGAATTAAACCAATATTTGAAATAATTAAATATATTAAAAAAAATTAATAATAAATGAATAATTTTATCCTAAAAAATATAAAAAAAATTCTATTTAAATACATTAATTCATCCCTCATCAACTTCAATAATTCCTTATTCCCTATACTCATAACTCATCATCATCTTCATTCATCCCCTAACAATTTTTATTACTATAATTTCCTTTCTTTTATTCTTTTTAATTCTTTCTTCTCTTCCATTCTTTTCATGCAAACTTTCCTTCAATTTTTATCTTCTAATTTAACTATTCCCATCCTCCGGTTCATTCCCTTTCATTCTTATGTACATCCTTTCTAATCATTTCATTCATCCTTTCTCATCATTTCATTAATCCCTCTCATCCTCACATTCAACCTTTGTCATCCTCCCATTCATCTCTTCTCATCCTCCCATACATCCTCTTATTCACATCTTCTCATCCTCCCATTCATCCTTTGTCATCCTCCCATTCATCTCTTCTCATCCTCCCATACATCCTCTTATTCACATCTTCTCATCCTCCCATTCATCCTTTGTCATCCTCCCATTCATCTCTTCTCATCCTCCCATTCACCCCTCTCATCCTCTCATTCATCTCTTGATTTTTGATTAGACTTCATCTATTCTATGATTTTCATAAATCTATGGCTTTTCATTTTTTTTCCCAAAATGATGCCGACTAATCGTAATGTAAAATTTAGCTGATTATATTTTAAAATGGATCAATTTACCTAATTTATTCTATTAGGAACCCCGTCTCTATTTATATCCCCCACTAAAAAATTTTTCCAACTTTAATTTTTTAGTTTGACATGTTTTAAATAATAAAGACATGTTTTGAGCAGCAAAAACATGCTCGATAAATGTTTTTAGTCAAAAAACCCGTGAAAAATGTTTTTAGTCGAAAAAACATGTTGCAAATTCTTAAAACATGTTCGGAAAAATGTTGTGAATTCCAAAAACATGTTCGGAAGAATGTTTTTAGTCAAAAAACCCGTGAAAAATGTTTTTAGTCTTAAAAACATGTTTCGAATCGTAAAAAATGTTTGAAATTTTTTAAAAATGTGTAAGGAGCTCGCGCATTTGGCTAAATCATTATTTAGTCCAAATTCAAGTGATTTCCATTTATCATCATTATCATTCATTCACCTCTTAATCCCGCCTCTTCAGATCTAATGGATATTTCCTCCCATTGCCCCGAAAGGCACCGAGAATTGTTCTCTCCCCCAATGGCATCCAATTCAGTTCATCTTCTCATCCCGATTTCCAACCAAAGAATTGTCCCATTTATCTTCGCTTTCGAGCGGATTTATCCAGATAAATAGATATATTTATTCGCTTGACTTAATGGGGATTTGGGAACTTAATATGGCCCAGGGCCCGGGTTTAATGCAATTCCACCTTCCTAAAACCTATTCCTCAATTCCTCGTCATTCCTCCTTATCCCCTCTGGCTCAGCAGGCTTCACACTTACTAATGTATTAAAAATATTTAAGAATCGCGAAAAATATGTTCCGATAAAAAAAAATTTGTTAAAACATGAAGTAAAAAGATGTTTTGGTTGTAAAGACATGTTCTGATTTGTCGCAAATTCTATTGACTAAATTTATTTTTCATCCATTTTTCTTCTCTGAAATTTAGTCACCCCGTCTCTATTTGTAGCCCCCCCCCCTAGAGAGCCTCTGAAAATTAGTAAGCCCGGGTTTAATAATAGAATAAATACGGTTATTAGTAATCCTGGGGTTAATAATAGAATAAATACGGTTATCTGTTTGAACTTATTCCACAGATTAATTCATCTGAAAACTCAATTCAATTTCTTCGAGACCGCGGAATTCTTTGATCCCAGCCATCAATTTTCGAACATGCGGCCGCCGTGCATTTTTATCACAATTCATTTTATATTGCTTTTGTAACATTTTCACGCACTTTTGTCTCAATATTCTTTCTCTTTTACATAAAAAATCAATTTAAAAAATTAAGAAAATTGATTGATTTGATGCTGTATTGCTTTGCTTGAATACTAATTTATTTTAAATGTTTTATTTAACTTTTATTCACAAATAATATTAGTGCTTTTTTGCTTATTCTTAATATTGTAAATTTTTTGGAATAATCATAGATTTTTGAAAATCATAGATTAGATGATGTCTAATCAAAAATCTAATGTGAGATTCGTGATCAGCGCCCAAAATTACCCTTAGAAAGTTGCATCATTTTTTTATTTGCTTATTTTTTACTCTAACATTTATTTTATTTATTTGGATATTTTGTCATTTATGCCAAGCAAAAATTTAAACAATATTTTTTTTTGGTGTCGGTCGACATGGAAAATTATATATAGGATTTATGCCAAGCAAAAATTTAAACAATATTTTTTTTTGGTGTCGGTCGACATGGAAAATTATATATAGGATTGTTGTTAATTCACTTTGACACCAATAACAGACTTAAAATTTGCGATAAAATTAACAGAAGAAATTGTAAAATCCGCCATCCTTCATTTCCCTCTATTAATTAGTAAATCCAATGTTTATCTCTCTTATGATGAACGGGCTGGGGAAAAATTAAGTTAGAAATATTTGGAAAAATTCTAAATTGCCTTTGGCAAAGATTTGAAATTTATTTTATTAATGGAAATTAATAAAATATATAATTGTGCATATTTTTTCCGTGATTGAAAAATTTTCCTAAGGCAATAATATTTTAATTTTTAATTCATTATCAAAATTTTTTGTCAATATTTGAATGAAAATGATCAATATTTGAATGAAAATGAAGGCAAAATATTGAATGAATACTTTTCCTCCCATGATGCGGCATTTATACATTCCCAATTGGTCTCAAATGCAATATTTGGAAAATTGACAGTCAAATACAATTTCCAAAAGATAATATTTTCGTCAACAAAGGCACTTGCCGGTGCAATTTATTTGGATTCTGACAAGGATTTGGAATTAATTTGGCGAATTATTTACAATTTGATGCAAGAAGAAATTGAAAAATACTGTCAATAATTTTGCTTTTTTATTTTAGAGATTTTATATATAAATCATATTTTTATATTTATTAAATAAATAAATAAAAACAAGATTTTCTTAAAACATTCAATTTAAAAGATCAATGAAAAATGTGTGAATTTCATCTTCATAAATTTTGTCCTCACTTTTATTGAAAATTCTTTCCAAAATCGAATTGCCATTTCTCTTTGCCAAAATTGGCTTTAATGGAAGTTCCTTTCATATAAAAACTTGCTGCCGGATATAATTGGAGATTGGCAAAATGAGAAGGCAAATCAGCGCATCCTTTAATAATTTTAATTAATAAATAATTTTGTAATTTTTTGGTTGAATTAGTTACGCCAAAAATTTAAATTTCATATTTAATTCTAATAAGAAAAGCATTTTCCTATAGTTAAATAAATTTAAAAGTTAAATATGAATATTCGCCTAAAATTTTGTCCAACAAATTATGCGAATTTTGTTAAGCCAATTACCAACATTTACCATGGGGTACCGTAAATTCTCTATTACAAGCTCACTTACTAATAGAAGCCAACTCCCTAATATAAGCCCACCCCATCAAAAATACATTCCAAAATTTACCAATTTTATGGTCTTTTCGCAAATTAGGAAAAATTTTTACACAATTCTGTGAAATTCAGCCACAACTAGATGGAATCAGTTTTTCGATCCCTTTCGAATGGATCTATCATTCATCTTTGATCGGTCACTTACTCATCAGCATTTTTAATATGGGACTACTAAACTTTGACCTCGGATTCCATTTTTCCCTTATCCATCCAAATTCTTCTCGTTCGAATTGGTGACAAATGACATCAATTTTTAGAGAAGACTAAAACTTACTTCCCAACCAATTGTTGGCCTTTTTTATTTCAATCATTTGGCTTATCGAATATTTTTTAACTTCTTTTCCAGAGATTAAATAAAATCATAAATCATAGCTTTTTTAAAGAATATTATAATTGGTCTTCAAAGGAAAAGTTTGCCCTTGAGAATTTTCATCATTTTTCATTGGGAAGGATGGATGATGCCTGCAAAGATATTCGTAATAATTATAAATAATAAAAATGTAATTTTATTTTTATTACTTTTAGATCAAATGGAGGAGGATGATGAAGAAGCACAAATTGATGATGAAGAGGAAAGTGATGAAGAAGAGGTTGAACCCGACTTTATGGATAATTCGGGAAAATGCTGGGAATTTGGCAGCAAAATTGTGGATGAAAAACATTTGAAGGAATGGTGCCAAAACAAAATGGGTGGAATGATTGTTGGAAAGGAGGAAAAATTGACTCGACAATTCCATTGCCAAATCAAACAATGCCAATTCAAGGCAATTTTTCTGAAGACTTGTTCAATTGTTTACACACGAAATCAACACAATCATGTAGTGGAAAGTGCAGAACACCAACAAGATTATGTTGATCATTTTGGCAGAGCCTGGACTTTTCGTGCCAACATTGGCAAAAATGTTCCCAACGGAATATGGCTCAGCAAATTTGGCTTTTCAATTCGCAATAGGCAACAAACATTTTATTTGTTTTGCCAACGGAGAATGGCCAATGGTGGAAAATGTCCAATTAAGGGAATTTATGTTAAGGAGAATGGATGTTTATATATTCGTGGAAAACATGAACACAAACGCAAATAGAGCGGATGAATTAAAAAATACACAGCAGAATTTTTGGCAATTATTTTCTGTTTTATTTATTTTTATAATTTATTTTTTATATATCCAATTTTCAATGAATCCGATAAACTGAATTTAATAAAATTCCATAATTAAATATTTTTGACAAAATTAAAAAAATTGTAAAACTATTACAATTCTCCTCCCATTAATTAGTAAATCCAACCTTTAATCTCTTATTAAAAGGATAAATCAAATTCCTCAAGCCCAAATACAAATGGAGAGAATTCGACTTGGAAAATGCTTGGAAAACGAATTATATTTTGCCATTGGTTAATTATTAAAAATGGCCAATTCGGTGAATTATTCCTTGATTGCCAAATTTTCCTAGGCCTCTATGCCCAATGGCAATAATATTGAATGTTTTATTCGGCTTTGGAATCAAATGTCTGAAGCACAGCACAAATGTAAACAGCAGAAAATTCATTCCGAAAATGCTTGGAAAATTGCCTCGAGCAAAGTGAATTTTTCCCTGATTGCAAAATTTGCCTAGGGCAATTATATTAAATGTTTTATTGAGTATTGAGTTGTGGATGAAAAAAGCATAGAGAAGAGAGTGGATGGATATTTACTGGGAAATAGCATTAGAATTTTAGCGTTATTTCCTTCTGGCAACTGACCCAGGTAATTTCCAGAGAAGATAAAACTTATTCCCCTTTGAAGACTTTTCTCCACCAATTGTTGCCCTCTCTGTTCAATTCAATCGTTTGGCTTGGCTTTTTATCGACTTTTAATTTGCTTTTTGTCCCGAAATTAAATTAATTGATAAATTCCAATTCGTTTTTAGAATATAAAAATTTTTATTCCATTTAAAGTGGATTTTTTCATATTTCAGATTTTATTGAAAATTTCCAATATTTTTCATTACAAAGGAATATCAAAAAAAAATGAAGAATTTGGATTCTCCGCAGCAAAATATTTGTAATAACGAAAATAATGGTAAAATTAAATATTCTTTTTGAATATTTTACATCATTATTAGATGATGACGAAGAAGAAGAACAAATCAGTGATGATAATGATGAATATGATTATGAAGAAGAAGAAAATGATGAAGAAGAGGATGATGATTTTGATGACAATGCTAATGATGAAGAGGAAGAGGCACAAATGGATGGAAGTGATGATGAACCAGACTTTATGGATAATTCGGGCAAATGCTGGGAATTTGGCAGCAAAATTGAGGATGAAAAACATTTGAAGGAATGGTGCCAAAACAAAATGGGTGGAATGATTGTTGGAAAGGAGGAAAAATTGACTCGACAATTCCATTGCCAAATCAAACAATGCCAATTCAAGGCAATTTTTCTGAAGTCATGTTCAACCATTTATACACGAAATAAACACAATCATCAAATGGAAAATGCTAAAGATAATCAACGAAAAAAGGTAGAAAAAAAGTCTAGAAATGATTCCTAAAAAATAAATTAATTAGCAAAAAATTAAAATGAGTAATTTATAAAAGATGATATTTAATTTGTCGAATAAATTATTTAAAATAGCGAAAATATTATAACGGTTTATTTGTCCTAGACTCCCGAACTCTATACCCAATCGATATATCTCGCCAAAGAAGCTTCGTTGGGCATATACTTTGTAATGATTTAACCAAAATTAAAGGTATTAAACCACTTAAACCCATTTTGAGAGTTTTGATTCAAAACCAATTAAGCCATGTCAAATTATATACCATTCAATGCGTCTTGACGAGCTCTATCCGATGGTTTATGTATTTCGGCCAAACCACTAAACCATAATAAACTTCGAAATTTTCAAAACTCTTTTCGACATTTTCAATGTTTATTTCTATATTTTAAATATTTCCCATTTATAAAAATCAATAAATTTTTTCAAGTTAATGCCAATTTTATATTTTTAACATTATCCCTCGATTATAGTCAAATCAGCGAACAAAAACAACGCTTGAAGGAGATTACATAGATCGTTTCAGTAGAACGTGGACTTTTCATGCACACATTGGGAAAAATATTCCGCATGACAAATTGCACACCAAATTTGGCTTTGGCTACATTCGTAAAACTGACACAACTATAAATTTATATTGCATAAAAACAACTCCCGATGGTGGAAGATGCCCATATGTTGGACTTTTTTTGAAATCAAACGGATGTTTATACACTCGAGGAGAACATGAACACACAAAAAATGGGGTATTTTGTTTGGAAAATTAACAAAACAAATAAATTTTTTTTGTAGAAAACACCACAAAATGTTGGCGAAGATTATATCGATTTTCGTGGCCAAATCTGGAAATTTAACAAGGAAATTGGCAAAAACGTTCAACATGAAATGGTACGCAGCAAATTTGGCTTTACAACAATTGCAACAACTGGAATAGGATTGAATTTGCGTTGTGAAAGACAAAATAAGAAATGCAAATTTGCTGGAATTTATTTAAAATCAAATGGATGTTTATATACGAGAGGAGAGCACCAGCATGAACAAATACTAACAAAAGTAGGTTAATTTGGGTTCATTTTTTTGGGACAAAATTCTTCCTATTTTTAAATTATATATTATGGCTAATTTATCATTTAAATTTTATTAATTCTCCTTTTTGTTTTAAGAATCCTAAACCGATTGTTGGCGATGATTATGTGGACATGTTTGGTAAAATCTGGAAATTCAACAAAGAAATTGGCAAAAATGTTAAACGTGAAATATTCCAAACCAATTTTGGCTTTAGTCAAATTTTTATAAATGTATCAAGTTTCAATTTAATTTGTCGAAAGAAAGCCATCAATGGTGGAAGATGTCCTTTTTCGGGAATTTATTTGAAATCAAATGGATGTTTATATACAAGGGGAAAACATGAACATGCGCTTGCAGAAAAGGTGAGTAAAATAAACATTCATTTGGGTCAAATTATTCATAAAATTATTTTTGCCTAATATTTACTAAATGCATAAAATGCGATATATAAAATTTGGACCTTAACAAATCACAAATTTTAGATCCAATTACAAATATGCATAAAGGCATCGGTACTTTTGTTCTTTGAGTCCGCTTTTTTTTCCTATAAGGGTAAAGTGAAGGGTTCCACTTCAACGGATGTTATTAGGCATAGGTTTTAGGGTTACGTGGGACCATATTACTCTAACATAAGCTGCGGATGCGGATGCTTTCCCCGAATGATCCGAACCCCGAACCTGCTGACCCATAGGGGGGACCCTTCACGTTCCAAAAAAACGAACCCAAAGTACAAAAGTACAAATGCATCAACTAATTTGACCTAATATATTTTCATAATTTTTATATTATTTTAAAGAAATGAGAAATTACAAAATAACTTTTTGATGGAAAGTGAATTAGAAAAAAAAATAGTATAATAATAAATTAACGCAATTAATGCTTTTTTTTTCTTAAGAATCCCAACCCGAATATTGGTGATACTTATGTGGATCATCTTGGCAAAGTGTGGCCTTTTCATTCGAAAATTGGCAAAAATATTTCAAACGGCATATGGCACAAAAAATTTGGCTTTGCAGAAATTCAAGTAAATCAAAAAACATTGAATTTGCATTGTGGAAAGGAAGCCATCAACGGTGGAAGATGCCCTTTTTCGGGAATTTATGTTAAGGCAAATGGATGTTTATATATCAGAGGAAAGCATGAACACAAATAAAATGGATGAATTAAAAATTCATAAATTTCCTTTTGACGGCCTTTTTTGTAATTTGTAAATATTCTTGAAAAAGAAATTTTTTTTATTTTTTTTGAAGATAATTGTTTCGATTTTCATTCTCAACTTTTGGTAATAATCAATTCATTGGTCAATTTAATCATAATTAATTTATGGATAATTTGAATGCATCAATTATGTTAAATTCGAATTATATTTTTTGCCCAAGAATAAATTAAAATGAATAGGGGATCTTCTTTTCTTTTTGTTTGTTTGAAAATTTGTTTAGAGTAATAATATATGAAAATTTCTTCCTTCATAATCTCTAAAAAAACTTATAGTAGTTTATATTTATAAAGGGTGGATGAAAGTTTGGATTAGAATATTTACTAAGGAAAATAGATTTTATGCCTTAACAATATAAGATTCACAATTTAGGGCAAAATTTTAAAAAAAATTGTAAAATAATGCTACCATAACAAATATTTTAACAAAAAAACATATATAAATGTTTGGAATTCGATTTTGATTTGCAATCTTTAAAAAATGTATAACAAATAAGAATATATTGAATTTGCCAATTCCAAAAATAAACTTATGCATTTTTAATTCAATTAATTTTATCTTCATGTTGTCCTTGAGTGTATAAGCATCCATTCTCCTTCAAATAAATTCCCTTAAACGGGCATATTCCATCATTCATCCCTACTTTTCGACAACATAAATTCAATGTTCTTTTATTCTTGTTAATTCCTGAAAAGCCAAATTCGTTGCGCCATTTCTCATCTGGAACATCATTGCCAATTTGCGAATGAAATTTCCAGATATTGCCAAATTTGTCCACATAATCAGCGCCAATATTTTTTGGTGTTTTCTATAATTTTTTTTTATTTAATTTAAAATTTTTTACTAAATTAATTTTAAAGTCATTTCTCCAACAAATTACCCCTTTTTCTGAATGTTCATGTTCTCCTCGCGTGTATAAATATCCATTTGATTTCACATAAATTCCAGCAAATGGGCATCTTCCACCAGTGGAATTTCTCAATTGGCAATGCAAATTTAAAGTATTTGCATTTTCTTTATGAACAGTAAAGCCAAATTCGGTGTGCAATTTTTCATGAGAAATATTTTTGCCAATGTTGGCTTCAAAGGTCCACAATTTTCCCGCATTATCAATATAATCTTGTTTAATTGCCATGTAGGACGGATTTACATTGTAAAAGTCACTATGCGATCCATGAGCCATTGATTGTGGAATATTATAATCATTTTGCGATCCATGAATCATTGATTGTGGAATATTATAATCATTTTGCGATCCATGAATCATTGATTGTGGAATATTATATTCAATTTGCGATCCATGGGTCATTGATTGTGGAATATTATAGTCACTTTGCGATCCATGAGCCATTGATTGTGGAATATTATAGTCATTTTGCGATCCATGGGTCATTGATTGTGGAATATTATAGTCATTTTGCGATCCATGAGCCATTGATTGTGGAATATTATAGTCACTTTGCGATCCATGAGCCATTGATTGTGGAATATTATAGTCACTTTGCGATCCATGGGTCATTGATTGTGGAATATTATATTCAATTTGCGATCCATGAGCCATTGATTGTGGAATATTATAGTCACTTTGCGATCCATGAGCCATTGATTGTGGAATATTATAGTCATTTTGCGATCCATGAGCCATTGATTGTGGAATATTATAGTCATTTTGCGATCCATGAGCCATTGATTGTGGAATATTATAGTCATTTTGCGATCCATGAGCCATTGATTGTGGAATATTATAGTCACTTTGCGATCCATGGGTCATTGATTGTGGAATATTATATTCATTTTGCGATCCATGAGCCATTGATTGTGGAATATTATAGTCATTTTGCGATCCATGAGCCATTGATTGTGGAATATTATAGTCACTTTGCGATCCATGGGTCATTGATTGTGGAATATTATATTCATTTTGCGATCCATGAGCCATTGATTGTGGAATATTATAGTCACTTTGCGATCCATGGGTCATTGATTGTGGAATATTATATTCAATTTGCGATCCATGGGTCATTGATTGTGGAATATTATAGTCATTTTGCGATCCATGAGCCATTGATTGTGGAATATTATAGTCACTTTGCGATCCATGGGTCATTGATTGTGGAATATTATAATCATTTTGCGATCCATGAATCATTGATTGTGGAATATTATAATCATTTTGCGATCCATGAATCATTGATTGTGGAATATTATATTCAATTTGCGATCCATGGGTCATTGATTGTGGAATATTATAGTCATTTTGCGATCCATGAGCCATTGATTGTGGAATATTATAGTCACTTTGCGATCCATGGGTCATTGATTGTGGAATATTATAGTCACTTTGCGATCCATGGGTCATTGATTGTGGAATATTATAGTCATTTTGCGATCCATGAGCCATTGATTGTGGAATATTATATTCATTTTGCGATCCATGAGCCATTGATTGTGGAATATTATAGTCATTTTGCGATCCAGGGCTGGGGTCGAAACTCAAAAAAATCGAAATCGAAATTTGCTTCGAAATCGAAACTCACTTCCAAATCGAAATCGAAATCGAAACGAAACTAAAACGTCGAAATTTCGATAATCGAAATCGAAAATCGAAATTTTTCAAAAAAAATTTTAAAATCCTTTAAAAATTGAAAAAAAAATTCAAAAAATACAAAAGGTGAAATTTTTATCCAAAAATTATATTCAATCATATTTCAAAAAATTATTTAATATTCAAGCATCAAAATTTAAAATTATAAAGTGGCACATTTTGGTGAAGGAAAAGAAGCTTTTTCAAATTTTCTGGTGTCAAACTTTGGCGCAAATCATTGACAATAAAGCGGGCAGAAATGAATACACGTTCACTTTCGACGCTGCCAACTGGTGCCGAATGGTATTTTTCATAGAGTTGATAAAGAAATGGAAATTCCGCCTGATTTTCATTCCACCAAGCCGATAGGTTCACTTTTGAATCGGTTCTTCGCCCACGCAAATATTTGTCAAGTTCCTATTGGAAAATAATTTTCTGTTTCAAAAAAAGGTTGAATGCGAACCTGGACAGCCGTACCAAACTCATCTTGAATTGATTGATCAGATTGCTCTGATGTTCGCGATCCATCCGAATGCTTAAAATTTTAATTATTTTATTTGTATTTTTTTCAAAAATTTACCTCGAAAACAGATGAAACAAATGAAGGTTTGTTTGGCAAAATGGAAATTGCTCTATTTCTCTTCTCCCTTGTAGAATTATTGCCTCTTGTTAACTGGCGCAAATCCTCTTCCAATTTTTGTCGAATTTCTTCTCGATCGCATTCTAAACCCTTCATTTTATTCCGCGTATCCAAAACAGTTGAACACATCAAAAAACTTTTTAGAAATTGATAAATAAATAAATGTAAAATAATCAAAATATAAACCTATCAGCCGTCCATTGTTTGCGCAAATCATTAAATTTGGCCAAAACAGCATCACAGAATTCAAATGATTCTATTGGATGATCATCCGAGGCCAAAGTCTTTCGTAATTTGGTGAATGCGGGAATAACAAATCCAATTGTCAAATCACGATTTTGTAAACCTGTAAAATAATTAATTCAATTTATTTTAATAAATTAAAAAACCTTTAACAAATTCGTCAATCAAACCAAGTAAATCGGTTATAATTTTAAGTCCTCCAAATCTAATGTTTTTTCTCCATTCTCTCTCCATTGAGCTAAAAATTGTTTAATTTTTTTTTGTTTATAAACGGTACTAAATGCTTCCATTATTGTTGATTGGCCCAAACGGTTGCATTTGAAGTGAACTTGTGGTGCATTATTATTATTTCTTCTTTTTTGGGCCATTCTTGACAATATTTCCATCGCTTGTTCCGGTGTTTTTCCATGTGTTCTCAACAATTGTTCCAAATTTTGTTCAAATCCTCCATCCTCGGGCTCGGCATTTTCATTGGTAACACATTCCTCCACTTCATTTGCTGACGAAGTGCCCGCTTCTTCTTTATATTTCACATTTAATTTTATATATAAAATAATTAGTAAACCTTGAATCATTTCTGATATTTTCCGGTTGAAAGACAATTTGTTTTGTTGTGCCTGTTTTCGTTGTTCGACTTCTTTTTTGGCTTTTTCTCGTTGTTCATAAAGCGGTTTATGATAATTTTTCAAATGACATTCTAATTTGGTTGTTGCTTTTGTTGGGCCTTGATCAATAACTTTTTTTGCATGTTGGCACTTTGCACTGGGCTTTTGTTGTTTTGCCAATTCTATCAAAATAATACCACCAAGAATCTTTACCATGTTCTTTCATTTCCTTATTCTTAAAAAACAAAAAAAACAATGTAAAATTTATTGATTTAGGAATTAAATATTAATCCGAAAGAATTTATTTGATATAGGATTTAGAATTATGCCAATCAAAGAGAAGAAGAATAAAATATAATTGATAAAGAAGAAATTTGAAAGTAAAAAAGGAATTCGTTTCAAAAAATTTACCAAATTTTTGATTGAAACTAGCAAAGGGTCCCCCCTTTGCCTTTTTCGAAATTTTTTCGAAACTCGGCGCTTTTCGAAATCGAAATCGAATCGAAACTAAAACATCGAAATTTCGACGATCGAAATCGAAAATCGAAATTTCGACCCCACCCCTGTTGCGATCCATGAGCCATTGATAGTGGAATATTATAGTCATTTTGCGATCCATGAGCCATTGATTGTGGAATATTATATTCATTTTGCGATCCATGAGCCATTGATTGTGGAATATTATAGTCATTTTGCGATCCATGAGCCATTGATAGTGGAATATTATAGTCATTTTGCGATCCATGAGCCATTGATTGTGGAATATTATATTCATTTTGCGATCCATGGGTCATTGATTGTGAAATATTATAGTCACTTTGCGATCCATGAGCCATTGATTGTGGAATATTATATTCATTTTGCGATCCATGGGTCATTGATTGTGGAATATTATAGTCACTTTGCGATCCATGGGTCATTGATTGTGGAATATTATAGTCACTTTGCGATCCATGAGCCATTGATTGTGGAATATTATATTCATTTTGCGATCCATGAGCCATTGATTGTGGAATATTATAGTCACTTTGCGATCCATGGGTCATTGATTGTGGAATATTATAGTCACTTTGCGATCCATGGGTCATTGATTGTGGAATATTATAGTCACTTTGCGATCCATGGGTCCAGGGGTGGGGTCGAAATTTCGATTTTCGATTTCGATCGTCGAAATTTCGATGTTTTAGTTTCGATTCGATTTCGATTTCGAAAAGTGTTGAGTTTCGAAAAAATTTCGAAAAAAGGAAAGGGGGGGACCCTTTGTTAGTTTCAATCAAAAATTTGGTATATTTTTTGAAACGAATTCCTTTTTTACTTAAAATTTCCTTATTTTTGTTCAAAATATTTAATTTTTTAATTTATTTTTCAATTATTAAATCATCAAAATATGTTTTATAAATGTTTTAGGAATAAAAAATGGAAAGTTCAAGATTTAATAATATTATTTTGATGGAAATGGCCAAACAATAATGTAATATGGAAAGAACCGCACCCAAAATAATCAACGAAAAAGAATCTACCAATTAATTTGTCATTTAAAAAAATATAAAACTTTATGAAAAAACCAAAAATTTCTTAAAAAGAAAAGCTATAAATTCGGTTGGGTTTTGGGTATTGGTTTCATTGGCAACTATTTTAGCCAAAAACAGAAAAAAGAAAATTTGAAAACGCTTATTTTATTTCATAAAAATGCTAAACCCTACAATTTTAATTTTTAAATATCACTGAATATTAATTTTTGGATAAAAATTTCGCTTTTTGTATTTTCAGAATTTTTTTTCAATTTTTAAAGGATTTGGAATTTTGAAAAATTTCGATTTTCGATTTCGATTGTCGAAATTTCGATGTTTTAGTTTCGTTTCGATTTCGATTTCGATTTGGAAGTGAATTTCGATTTCGAAGCAAATTTCGATTTCGATTTTTTTGAGTTTCGACCCCAGCCCTGCATGGGTCATTGATTGTGGAATATTATAGTCACTTTGCGATCCATGAGCCATTGATTGTGGAATATTATATTCATTTTGCGATCCATGAATTATTGATTGTGGAATATTATAGTCACTTTGCGATCCATGGGTCATTGATTGTGGAATATTATAGTCATTTTGCGATCCATGGGTCATTGATTGTGGAATATTATAGTCACTTTGCGATCCATGGGTCATTGATTGTGGAATATTATAGTCACTTTGCGATCCATGGGTCATTGATTGTGGAATATTATAGTCATTTTGCGATCCATGGGGCATTGATTGTGGAATATTATAGTCACTTTGTAGCAGTCCTTCTATTTCATTATGCCAATGAATTTCTAAATTTGCTTGAATTTTTTTGCTTTTAATTCAAATTAGTATTAATGAATGACTACTGAAATTCCAACGACAAATTCCAATTTCAAAAAATTTACTCACCCGGATGCTGTTGCCAAAACTCGTGATGCTTTTCTTCGTCTTGTAAATTTTCTTGTTCAAATAAATTTGTTGTATCAGTATATTCTTTAAATTGTGGAATTGGCAGAAGTGTTCGATGGGATGAAGGTTGGCTTTGATTCTGCTCTTCATGGCGCCATAAATTTATGCTGTCATCAAATTGTGGAATTGGTTGAAGTATTCGATAATGTGAAGATGATTGGTATGGATTTGGACTTGGATCATCATCACGATGGATTATAAATGGAGTTTGTTGGACTATTTGTTCCTGTTCTTGATGATGAATTTCACCATTTGAAATACCACTAATATTATGAATGGGCTGAGTTGATTGTTGGAATCTTTGAGAATATTTAAGATGTAAATTAGCAGCTTGTGCTTTTCGTCGGTGTTCATCAGAAACATCAGCGGGAAAATTTGGCCTCATTGGAATTGGTTGGTGAATTTGTTTAGCATTTATTACAGGTTTTTTCCCTTTGAAAAAATTTTTTGAATTTGATTTTCCCTCTTAAATTTTATAATTTTTCAATTCCTTTTTTTTACATTTTAAAAAAGGATAGTATTTAATTTGGCGAACAAATTATTGAAAATGGCGAATAACGGTTTAATGGTTTGTCCTAGACCCCCCAACCTTATACCGGATCGATAGATCTCGTCAAGGCGCATCGCATCGAATGGTATATAATTTATCGAGTTTTGACCAAAATTAAAAGTTTTAAACCGCTTAAACCTTACATGGTTTTTGGTTCAAAACTACTTAAAAATTGGTTAAACCTAAATCAAATCATTATCAATCGATGCGTCTCGGCGAGATCTATCGAATGGGTATAGGGTTTGTTGGTTTTGGACAAATTTATAAACAGTTATAAACCGTTTTATTCTATTCGCCATTTCAATACTTTATTCGCCATTTTAAATAATTTATTCGCCATTTTCAATCATTCACTATTAAAAAAAATCAAAAATATGTCACCTTCGCCTGTTGTAATTAGATTTCCAGCTACAGGTTCCTTATTAGCAGGAGAATGTTGTTGCATAATTTGTTGTTCTGCTGTCGATGATTGTTTAATATTTTCATCGGTTGTAGCTAAAACCTTATTGATTGACCCATCTACTGGCATAAGCATGCTTTCTTGAAACCAATGAGCATATGGATTTGCAACTAATTCTTTTGGCAATTCATTTGGATTCAAGGAATGTTTTGCAGAATAATCCTCCCATGTTCTTTTGCCCATGGCCATTTTAGTAGATGATCCGGCATTATCTTTTCCCGTAGAAAATGTTTTCAAAATTTTTGAACAGATGAATAAAATTAATATAAATTTTTTCATATTTGAAAATGTCTGTAAAATTGAAATTGAAAATTATATTAAAAATGATATTTAATAAATATGCGCGGATTTTTGACCGATAATTCACACAAATTTCATTTGTATTGGGACATGGGGATAAGCAAGCAGCAGTGCTTTGCAAAAATTGATCATTCGTACATGAAATTAATTTTGGGTGGACTCATTTAAAATATCCCATCCTTCCTTCTTTTATTTTGCTCAAATTTATTCCCTCATCTCTCTCTCTCTCCTCGAATTTCACGCAATCGCCCAACGGCAATATTTTGCTTAACAATGTGATCCCTTTGCCCTTCCCCCCTACCCCGTCCTATCAATTTTGGGCCATTCTCATTCCTCAATTTCCTTTTATTGATGTGCCAATAGGGAGGATTGAATGTATGCTTGCTCGAAGGATATTATATTGATGAGATGATCAGCTATGATTGTAAAAAGCGCATTTTTCAAAAATTATTTTTATAATTTTAAAATTAAAAAGTAAAAAGGTCTGAAAGTTATAATCGATTGGACGAATATAGAAAATGCAAAAGAATTTGGTAAAATTTGATTAAAACAAAATGAAATAAAACAATTTGGTGGAATAAATGAATCAAAATACAATAAAAAATGTATCCCTCTATAAATCTGTACATTCTTTGATACATTGTAAAATTTTATAAAAATATATTTTAAAATAAATCTCATTTCTTCAAGTTTATTCGTCGGAGAATTTGTTAATCGGAGGTTGGGGCATTGAGCATTTAGATATTAGATAATAACGCCAAATCCCTCAACCTTTTCAAATTTATTTCTTTAATGAATTAAAACATTTAGTAAAAAAATTTAACTGCTACGAATGCTATTTAATTCAATAAACTTCATACATATACAATATTTAGCAAAAGTCAAAACAAAAAGAATTGGATCATTGAATTGATTGATTTTTGGGAATTTTTGGTATAATTAATAAGCTATTTTTTAATCCCAAATGGTAAATCTTTTTAAATTCTCTCAATATTTTCCATAATTTGGATAAATTTCGTTTCGAATGCATCGCAAATTTTCCGATATATATGTATATTGTCTAAAAATTCAAAGCCAGCAGGTCTTGGTCAGAAAACAAAAATTACCAAAATTTATAAATTAAAGAAGCAATTTTTAAAGAAGAAAAAAAAGCAAAGAAAATTTCAAAAACGACATTTACAATACTACTATTTTTCCCGAAAATAATATTTTTAATTTTTACGGCAAAGAATTTCCTTTGTGACCGATTTGGTGTAAGAGGGAAGGAATTGGACGGAGGTCGCGGGTTCGAATCCCATCAAGTCCAATAATGTTTTTAGAGGTTTTCGATGATGGAGATCACGAATTAGAAGTTTATTTTGCAAATTAAATCGGTTCGAAGGTTTATAAACCGGTTTTTCGTGTGTTGAATTTTGATCAGAAATGTGGGGAATGGATTCTAATATGAAAAATAACCCTTCTAGGAATCTTTTAAAGTGCGATAGCGCTTTGCGATTTTCAATTGGCCATAACTTGGCCCAAAACTCAAGCGCGCCAAAATTATTTACATTTTCACACTCAGCTCATTGAGCTCTATCGAATGGTATATCATTTACCTGATTTCGCGTCTGGGACCTATGACGGAATTTTTCCATTTCTACTGTCCCACGTATTCCTTCCGTCACCCCTTAAGAACCAGCGGGTTGCCCCGCTTGTTAATTATGCTCTATATTATAATAAATAATGACTTTTATCAATCAGCAGCTGACGGTATTGAATTGATCTTCAATCTTTAGGTTTTTGGACAACATCCAATAATTTTTTAAAAAGTCGTTGAATGCAATAGATTTCGTATTGGCAAAATTAAAAATTTAAATATTTCAAATAATTTTAATAAACATTTTTTAAAAATACATATTTAAAAATTTGGAATTTGCTTTAGAATAGAATACATAAAGTAAATTAAATTAGCTGATCGGAAAGGAAAGAATGCATTTTTTAATTCAATTATTTTTGTGTTCATGTTGCCCTCGCGTGTATAGACATCCATTCTCCTTCAAATAAATTCCAGCAAATGGGCATTGTTTTTCATTATTCGTTCGCCTTTGGCAATACAAATTCAATGTTTTTTGCTTTTTTTGAATTGTTGAAAAACAAAATTTGTTGTACCATAATTCATCGTCCGGAATGTTTTCGCCAATTTTCGAATGAAATTTCCAGATATTGCCAAGACGATCCATATAATCATCGCCAACATTTTGTGGTGTTTTCTATAATTTTTTTTATTATTCAAAAAAATTTTACTAATTTAATTTTAAAATCATTTCTCCTAACAAATTACCCCTCTTTTTGTGTGTTCATGTTCTCCTAGTGTGTATAAATATCCATTTGATTTAACATAAATTCCAGCCAATGGGCATCGCCCACCAGCGGGATTTCTTCTTTGACAATGTAGATTTAAAGTATCAGTATTATCTTGATGAACAGTAAAGCCAAATTCGGTGAGCAATTTTTCGCGAGTAATATTTTTACCAATGTTGGCTTCAAAGGCCCACGATTTTCCCCGATGATCTACATAATCTGGTTCAATTGCAATGGAAGAAGAATTTATCTAAAAATCATCGAGGTGTATTATGCCGTTGTAAAAGTGTGTTACCATATTTGCAGACGAAACGGTCTGGTGCCGATAATGTCAAAGATGCAGTGTCATTGTTTATGGCATATTATTAAGCATAAAATTAGCTATAAAATGATATCAAAAGCATTGGCCAATGTCGAATATTCAACGAGTTATGACCAAAAAAACCATTTATTTAATTAAAATTTTGTTTTTATCGGTTTTTTAGCCATAATTCAGTGAACATTCAGCATTTTTCAATGCATTTGAAATCATTTTATAGCTAATTTTATGTTTAATTATATGCCATAAACAATGACACAGCATCTTTGCCATTATCGGTACCAGACCGTCTCGTCTGCAAATGTCGGATCTCTAAATGTCGCTAAGCCTTGTAAAAGTGGTGGAATAGATTGAAATTTCTTAAAAATATTTTTCCTTTTTTTTTAAAAAATCATTTTTGATTCTTATAAATTTTTTTGTTGAAAGTAATTTTACCATTGTGGGTTCAATTTGTGAGTGATTTATGTGATCATCAGCAGCTTCTGGATTTGATGAAGATTCAGCTATGCTTTGTTGAATATTATACATTGGATTTGGTTGGGCAGACGATGAATTTCGTCATTTTTTGCCCTAATTCTTTGGGTGGTTTAAGCAACTGAATAGGGATATCAGAAAAAAGAAAATATTTTCACTTGTTTGTTTGATGAAATAATGAAATCAACAGACTATCTTTACTGTCAAATAAATTATCAAAATAATTCATCAAAATTTTTTAATGAGAGAGAATGAAAATAGACAATTCAGTCAAATTGTAATTTACTAATTTTTATAATGATAATTATTGAATTTTTACTAAATTTTCGCAAATAATTCGAAACAATAAATTATTAAAAATTTAAGGAGGAGAATTTTTAATATTTAATTGCATCTTCTTCAAATCGACCTTATTACTTAGTAATTTAAATCTACATTCTATAGATCTTCGCAAAAGTTGCGCAAAAATGTCTACAACAATGATTCTAGTATTGTGTCTGATGGCGGCATTGCTAATTTTATTGGCTTGTACTGTATGTTTGATGTGTTTTCTTTTTATATTGGTGAGTTCATTTCCTTATTATTTATCATATTTTTCATTTTTTTTTATAAAATTAAGTCTTCAACGGAGAAAAAGAAGGAGACAAGCCATGCTTAATATTGCAACAGAAAAGGAAAATGATGCTAATAATAAGGCTGATGAAGTGATAATTATCTAAAAAAAAATTTAAAATTTCTATCAATGTATTTTAAAATTGTACAGATTTACAGTTTAATAATAAATGTTTTATTTTAATTTTATTTCATCCATTCATTTGAATAATACAAAAACATTTTCGGGTTCCGGAAATTAATATTTTTCCCCAAAATCTGTTGAAATCGAGAAAGGGAATCATGGTTTTGTCGACGAATACGGATCCCTGTTCAATCTTTTATGCTGATGCCAATGTGACGAAGCTGGATTGATGAATGACGAATTAAATAGGGCCTAGAGTTAATATTGATGTGATGAATAAATTTTTGGGGTGAGGAATAAAATTTCTATTTTTTAATCCCAATTCCTTCAAATATTCAAATAGCATTCTTACATATATTCCATATATGTATTAAAAATTTTAATGAATATAAAAATTAACTAAAAAGGATTAATAAATTAAATGCGGATTAGTATTAAGTCAATGGTATTCATGACAAAAAAAACGAAAATTGCTTTTTATTTAGAATTTGTTTATATTTGGATTTCTGAACTTTTTTTTTTTTAAATTTTCTAAAGCTCAAGACAATTATCAGCCTTATAATTGGGAATTTGCAAAAAAATTAATAGAAGAAACTAAATTACGCTATCATTCATTCCATCAGTAATGAAGTTTGGGCATCTGCGGAGTAATTTTACCCCAATTCATAGATAAGGCAATTTTCTTCATTCATTGCCATATTTACTCCCAGTCTTTATTTTATTTGCTTATCGATGACTATTTTTGCTTTTAATGGTGAAAATGTTTTATTGATTAATTCAAATTTAAAATAAATTAAACTTAATCTTCATTTAATTTTTTCGAATTTAAAAATGTTATTTTTAAATTATATTTATTTCTGCAGCAGATTAAATAACTTGAAAGAATTTAATTGAATAAAATGAATTTGAATGTCGACTGGAAAGAAATTTGCATTGATTATAATGGTAAAAATTAAATATTAATTTTAATTGAAATTTAATTTTATTAGATTCTGATGATGAAGAAACACAAATGAATGAGGATGATGAAGATGAACCGGATTTTATGGATAATTCGGGAAAATGCTGGGAATTTGGCAGCAAAATTGGCGATGAAAAACATTTGAAGGAATGGTGCCAAAACAAAATGGGTGGAATGATTGTTGGAAAGGAGGAAAAATTGACTCGACAATTCCATTGCCAAATCAAACAATGCCAATTCAAGGCAATTTTCCTCAAGTCATGTTCAACCATTTATACACGAAATAAACACAATCATGGGAAGAAAAAGACAACAAATATTCGGAGGAAAAAAGAGAAAAAAGTAAGCTAATTATAATTTATTACACCTATTCATTAAAGTTTAAAAATAAATTAATTAAAATTATACGAAAATGAATAATAAAAAAATATTTTTTAATATTTTTTAATTTTTATTTTTAATTTATATTTTAAAAATTCTTTATTTTAAATTTGTCTTTATTTATATTCTTCAATTAATTGTTAGGGGCGTTTCTAATAGAATTTTTTTCGGTATAATGAATTAATTATATTAGAAATATTTTTATAATTATTACTCTATTAATAGAAAAATCAGACCTCATCACTTGAACAACATTATGTGGATCATTTCGGTAAAACGTGGACATTCCATGCCCAAATTGAGAAAAATTTTCCGCACGAAAAATTGCTCACCAAATTTGGCTTTACTCGAATTCACAATATTAATCCAAAAACATTAAATTTACGTTGCACAATATCAAATCAGACTGGTGGAATGTGCACATTTTCTGGAATTTATTTGAAATCAAATGGATGTTTATATATACGAGGAGAACATCAACACACGAAAAGAATGGTAGAAGAAAAAATTTTAAAATTAAATAAACAGAAAATAATAGAAAATACCTCAAAATATTGGCGACGATTATGTGGATAGAGAAGGCAAAATCTGGAAATTTAACAGCGAAATTGGAAAGAATATTAAACGCAAAATATTTCTGAACAAATTTGGCTTTAATAATACTCTGAAAAAAGGATCACGGTTTAATTTGAATTGTCTAAAGAAAGGGCCAAATGGGACATGCAAATTTGCTGGAATTTATTTGATTTCAAATGGATGTTTGTATACAAGAGGAAATCATAGTGCACACATAGAAAAGGTTGGTATAATATCTTTTATTTTTCCTTTTTTTAAACTCGATAAGCTTATATAAAGGTTGGCGGCTATGGATTGATAGTTTTATGGCCCAGTTTTAGTGTCAAAGAAGTTTTTGAATTATAAGTTATAACTACCCTAAACTGAACTGCTTTGAATGTTTTTATATATGTTTGTAGGTCTATCAATATCAATTATCTATCGAATAGTGTAAAATTCATTTTATTTTATTTTATAAAGGAAAAATTACGATATTTTGAATTAAACCGTTCAAAATGTTGACAAATTTGAATGCTTTTTAATATTTGAAAATGTATAAATATATTTTATATATTATTTATATCCGCTGATAGAGAATTTTTAGCTATATTTAATGATATAAAAACATTAAAAAATCATCATTAATGGGATAAGAAATTTATGCCGCACTACCAACCGTGTTCTCATAGCAGGGAGAGTCCCGAAGAGTGTTATCATTGGATTTATTCACATTAAGGGAATAAATTTTTATAAACTTTTATATTTTTGTAAAAAAGCGTCTAAAAATTAAATAAAAATATTACCTATTTTATTTTAATTTTCTAAAGCAATCACCAGCTTAACCTATATTTTTATTAAGAATACTAAACCGAATATTGGCGAAGATTATGTGGATCACCTCGGTCAATTGTGGCCATTTCATTCAAAAATCGACAAAAAAGACATTTCAAACGAAATATTCCGCAATAAATTTGGCTTTTCAACATTTCAACGAAAAGAGCGCGGATTCAATTTGTATTGCTGGAAAAAAATGACCAACGGTGGAAAATGTCCATTTTCGGGAATTTATTTAAATTCAAATGAATGTTTATATATTCGAGGAAAACATGAACACAAATATGATTGAATTAAATTAAAAAATAAAAATGAACAACATAAATTATTTGCATCCTTTTTTTTTATACATCAAATTTTCCATAAAACCTATAAACATATTTATTAAAAAATAAATTTATATATTTCCTAAGATTAAATTCCAAATTTAAATTCTAATATTAGGTTTAAAATTTTGGTAAAAATTAAGAGACAAAAATGGTAAAATATATGCCACTTCCCTTTATTATTCTCCTAATAATATCAGCGCAAATATAATCAAATTAAACAGAAATTGTTTTTCGCTGCCAATTTCTTTTTTATATTTTTCATTTGTTTTTAGCATCCCATTTTCAATACTTTTTTTTCCACAGTAAAATCAACAAAAAAAATTAGGATCTTTCCTATTATTCAGGGAGGGGTGGGGTGGGGGGGAAAGAGGTGAAGAAATGAAGACGGTTTTTTAAACCATTTTTAAACCTTTTAATTGATAATGGGAAAGTACCAAAAACTATAAAATATCCCTCTCCTAAATTTTCATTTTATAAATAACATGTTATTTTTCTCTTTGATTAAAATGCCTAAAAGGCAATAATATTAAAATTTTTTATTTGATTTTCAACATGAAGTGTGAAGTCAACGAAAATTTAGTTGAAAATTTAGTTTTGGAATTTGAACTACGTTCGATTCGAGGCAAGCTTGACCAATGATCACATTTATATAAAGTGGTGAATAACCGGGAATTCACCAATTCTCTTTGTGAATATTTAGAATGGATGAAAATGAAGGCAAAATAGTAATTTGTTTGAGAAATTGAATATGTAATGAAGTTTGGTTATATATGGGGGCAATAACCCCAATTCATAGATAAGACCAATTTTCTTCATTCATTGCAATATTATCACTTTATTGACTTGTTTATCGACTATTTTATACTTTTTGTACAGCAGAAAATTTATTAATTAATTCAAACCAAAAGAAATATATCTGAATTAATTTTTCTGAATTTAAAAATATTTTTCAATTACATTTATTTCTGCAGCAGCTTCCATAACCGGGAAAAATTTAATTGAATAAAATGAATTTGAATATTGGTTGGAAAGAAATTTGCATTGATTATAATGGTAAAAATTAAATATTAATTTTAATTGAAATTTAATTTTATTAGATCAAGAGATGGAGGATGAAGACGAAGATGACGATGAACCCGACTTCATGGATAATTCGGGAAAATGCTGGGAATTTGGCAGCAAAATTGTGGATGAAAAACATTTGAAGGAATGGTGCCAAAACAAAATGGGTGGAATGATTGTTGGAAAGGAGGAAAAATTGACTCGACAATTCCATTGCCAAATCAAACAATGCCAATTCAAGGCAATTTTTCTGAAGTCATTTTCAATTGTTTATACACGAAATAAACACAATCATCCAATGGAAAATGCGAAAAATAATCGACAGGGAACGAAAGAAGAAAAAGTATGCCGTTTAAATAACAAAAAATAGTCAAAAAAATTGAAAAATTCCAAGGGGAGTAATTTTATATTTAAAAAATAAAATGAACATTTTTTTGAAGATAATTTTGATAATTCAATTTATTTCACCATATTTTAAAATTGAAATTTTGGAAATTGTTAAATTAATATTTTCCGTTTTATATTAATTAAAAATATTATTTAATTTTAAGAAAAATCCATCATCCTCACTATTGGTATCGGAAAGAGATTATGTGGATCGGGATGGCAAATTATGGTCTTTTCATGCCAACATTGGCAAAAATATTACACATGACAAATTGCTCAAAAAATTTGGCTTTAGCAGCATTAATAATTATGGAAAAACAACTTTAAATTTACATTGCCGTAAAAGAAATCTCACTGATGGTAGATGCACTTTTGCTGGAATTTATTTAAAATTAAATGGATGTTTATACACGCGAGGCGAGCATGAACACTCACAAAATGGAGTATACGATGAAATGTGTTTTAAATTTAATTTATAAAATTTTTTTTAGAAAATACCTCAAAATGTTGGCGAAGATTATGTCGATCATCGTGGCCAAATCTGGAAATTTAAAGAAGAAGTGGGCAAAAATGTTCATTCCGAAATATTGCTGGACAAATATGGATTTACAATAATTCGACTAAATCAATCAACAGTGAATTTTTATTGTGAAAAGAAAGCGCCAAATGGAATATGTAAATTTTCCGGAGTTTATTTGAAGACAAATGGATGTTTGTATACGAGAGGAAAGCACAATCATGCACATATGGAAAAGGTGGGATAATAGTGTTGCCATAAGAAAACACAGACAAAATACATAAAAATCTTAATAGGTTTTCAAAATTCAGGCATTTTAAAAAATGCTTAAGAAAATAGAAAGAAAATTTATTCTTGTATAAATTTAATATTAAATTTTTCAATTGCAATTTGAAATATAATCTCTTTGGGCTTTAGGTTTTTTTTTTCAACGCAAAACGAAAATTTATAATCTATAATTTGTTTTAAGAATCCTAAACCGAATGTTGGCGATGATTATGTGGATTTTCATGGCAAAGTGTGGCCTTTTCATGCAAAAATTGGCAAACAAAATAATTCAAATGAGATATTCCGTAACAGCTTTGGCTTTACAACGATTTATCAAAGGCAACAAACAGTGAATTTGTATTGTCTAAAGAGAATGGTCAATGGCGGAAAATGCCCATTTACTGGAATTTATGTTAAGGAGAATGGATGTTTATATATTCGAGGAAAACATGAACACAAACACAAATTGAGCGGATAAATAAAAATACACAATCCAATTTTCAACAAATCCGATAAACCCAATTAATGCAATGTAAATTTATAATCCAGGATAACAAATTTATATTGGTTATCATTTCATATTATATTAATATTAGGTTTAAAATTTTAAATAAAATTAATAGAGGAAATTGTAAAATATATCCTACCTACTTCATTCTCCTCCTAGCAATTAATTAGTAAATTCTTTATATCATTTGAATGATGGATGGACAAAAATAAATGATGAATGAGAATCGAGTTAGAAATTTTTGGAAAAATTGCCTGGTAAAATATTCAATTTATCTTTTTTCGATGGTTTAGAGTGAACATTTTTTTGTGATTGGAAATTTACTTATGTCAATAATATTTGAAGATTATTTATTTGTGAAGATAAGAGCAAAATAATTGTGAGCGAATATTTTTTAGGGAAATTTAACATTGTTGGACTAGCCCTAAATTAATAAAGAAAGTATTTCCCTTGTGAACATATTTGTGCGTACCTTTTCCAAATTGTAATATTTCAGCAACGAATTCCAAAAAATATGTGTGGAAACTTTCAAAAATTTGTGTTAATGATAAAATATATAATTTTATTAGATTTTATTCATTATAATAATTCCACAAGAATCTTAAGATAATATAATCCGATTTGAATTGATACATGCATAATTAGCTCGAAGAGAGTTTGTCAAATGATATATCAATTAATTGATTTGCATAATAAGAATAATGAAGGAGAGAAGGAAGTGAGTGATCATTTCACTGAACGAAGTGGCGAAACGGAAATGACCTAACTGCTTTTTCAAAGCCTAAAATTGTATTTTAATTCCATATTTCGTGTCAAATTATTAAAATCTGCCTATAAATTTTAAAAATATTATTAACTGTTGATGTTTGTACAAAATGTGTAGAAAAACAATCAAAAATTTGTAGTAAATTGTCAATTAAGTTGAAATGAAAATTTTATGAGTACAAAAAGGAATTAAAAACATTCCATTGCGTGCATAAATTTAAGCGTTCGCTGACAATTGAAATTCATATAAATCACAAGATTTTTATTAGCCATGACATTTGAACAATTAAATATCCAAATTGACATTATGAAAATCATAAAATGAAAAAGTAACTTGTTAAAAAGAAAATTTTATTTTATTTGAAATATTTTTATTGTAAAATTTGCTATATTTTTTTCTAAAATAAAAATTCAATTTTGAAGAATATTTACAAACATATTTAAGGCCATATTACAAAGAATCAAACCAATTTATGGTCCTAAAAAATCAAACGGGTTTTTGACTATAAATATCTAGCCAGTTTATTGCCTTAAATATCCATTTATGGCCATAAAAATAAAATCAGTTTATGACCATAACATTCAAATCGATCCATGTTTAAATATTAAAATTTATTGTTTTTTGGCTCGAATTAAACAATTTAAAAAATTATCGAACTCTACAAAATTATTATCATCATGAACAACAGTTCATCCGCTCAGCAGATGAATCCGGTAAATCAAGAAAAAAATAAAATATTTTCATAAAAATATCCACAGGTCTATCAGGCCTTCAAAGAAACTGGATTCCATTGGGGTTTATTCTTGCCCGCATTACTCTGTGCAATTTTGGCAACGATCGGCATACCGTTAAATGCCAGCCTCTGCTGGGTGACAATTAAATATCGGTTAGGATATCAAATATAAGATAGAGAAATTCCAGAATTCATTATTTATTCATCTGTAATTAAATATTTTATTATAGCTAAGTTCGATAAAGGCTAGAGTTGCACAAAATTGGGAAAAATAATTTTCGTAAAAAAAGGCCATAAATTCTTTTCGTAAACAAAACGAAAACAAAAATCGTAAATTTCATGAAATACGTTTTCGAAATCGAAACGAAAGTAAAACATCGAAATTTCGACGATCGAATTCGAAAATCAAAATTTTGAACCAACCTCTGATTCAAATCCGGCAATTCTCTAAAATATAGCTCGACACTACGATACAACACCTGCATTTTACTTGCCATGGAAGCCTTTTTCCGAATACTCCATCAACTGGGCTTTTTCCATTTTCTGTTCATCGCAATGAGTGGCATCAATTTCTATCCCCTTCGATTGGCACTGCCAATTCAAAGTTACGCTTTAATTGGTATATTTGGCGGCAACAACCAGGTTTTGAACGGGCATTATTTCTAATAAATATTATCACTAATAGATATTTATTCAAATATTCATGAAATTCGATTAAAATGTGTTTTTGGTTTAAATGTGTTTTTGATTAAAATGTGTTTTCGTTTAGATTAAAATATATTTTCGATTAAAATGTGTTTTCGATTAAAATGTGTTTTCGATTAAAATGTATTTTCGATTAAAATGTGTTTTCGATTAAAATGTGTTTTCGATTAAAATGTGTTTTCGTTTAGATTAAAATGTATTTTCGATTAAAATTTATTTTAGATTAAAATGTATTTTTGATTAAAATGTGTTTTCGGTTAAAATGTGTTTTCGATTAAAATGTATTTTCGATTAAAATGTATTTTTGATTAAAATGTATTTTTGATTAAAATGTATTTTTGATTAAAATGTTACTTTTTTTAGCCATTCTCATAATGCTAAATTTGAATTTACCTTAATATATATGTATATGTATACATATACATACCTGATTTATTTTCCTCAGGTTGCATTACTCAGTATTGATCGACTCTTTTCGGTACTAGCCCCACTTTACTATCGTCAAATGAACCAACGCATATACATTTTTTGCCATCTTCTGGTCAATGCCGCTATCATTTTCTATTATTTTGCCCCATTTATTCCTTTGGCAAAAAATTTGCCGGAATGGCCTTGCACCGGTCAAACAGGCGATTTAATTGCCATGCCTAATATTGGAACAATTTTTTGGTTTGGCTATTTGGTGATGATTTGTGTATCAATTTTTGCATATTTGCTTGTGGCCATCATGGTCAAGCTGAAGACAGGCATGTTCAGTTTTTAAAAATATTAAAAATTTCTTTTATCGAAAAAAATAAGAGATTCGAAAACTTTTTAGAAAAATATTTTCATTGACAAGGGAAAACCAGCAAATGACCATGGAATTTTCAAGGATTACGAAAAAGCAATTTTTATTTCAATAATTAGATTTTTTTCTATTAAAAAATTAAACTCTGTTATCTATTTATCAAAATAATCAATTATAAAAATTTAAAAAAAAACACACACAGCAGAAGTGAACACCGAAACACAGCAAAAAATCTATAATTGCTTGCTTCTGATTGTTTGTGTCAATATATTCGCCTATTTTTTAAATTATTTTATTCACGTCCTTTACACATACAAACTGTTGCCGGTAACGCCATTGCAATTTTGGTATATAAATGTGATCACATGTGGATTATTTTTGAATATAGGAATCATATCGATAGTTCCAATTCTTTATTATAAAAGGTTGGGAAGTAAAATTTTCTTATTGTAATTTTATTCATTACAGCACAGATTATGGAAAAATTTATGAAAAGGAATTTAAACAATCAATTCGACTATTCAAAAATATGTTTGGAAGACAAGAACAATCTATTACTAAAGTTTATCCAATTACAAATCATAATCGATATTAAATGAATATATTCTGCTTTATTCATTATATTAATTGATAAATATGGTGAAAAAGTAATTTTTATCCATTTATAGTAGGATTAGATTATATCATTTTACTTATATATTTGGTTGAATGAAAAGGAAGAATAAATTGTGAGCGGCGATTATTTTGTCTACTACTTTTTAAACATTTGACAGCCTTGAACCTTCAAGGCAGAGGCCTGTGTGATGACTGACATATATATATATATTCTTTGCGCGGAGTTTTCTCCATTCTTTGTCCCTTTCTCTCTCCATTTGGCTTGGCTTTTTATCGACTTTTTCTTTTTTTTTCCTTATTTGTTCAGAGTTTTATTCGGAAAATTAAGATAAATATTTTTATGAATATAAAAATGTTTTTTCAGCTAATTTTTCTTACTTTTAAAATTTATATTAATTTCCATTCGAATATATATTTCAAAGGATTTATTTGGAGCAAAATGAATTTGGATGCCGGCAAAGATATTCATATTTATGGTAAAAATTGAAATTAGATACCAAGAATTTTAATTTTATTAGATGATGATGAAGACGATGAAGAAAAGGAGGATGAAGATGATGAGCCCGACTTCATGGATAATTCAGGAAAATGCTGGGAATTTGACATCAAAATTGGCGATGAAAAACATTTGAAGGAATGGTGCCAAAACAAAATGGGTGGAATGATTGTTGGAAAGGAGGAAAAATTGACTCGACAATTCCATTGCCAAATCAAAGAATGCCAATTCAAGGCAATTTTTCTGAAGTCATGTTCAACCATTTATACACGAAATAAACACAATCATGCAATGGAAAATGGCAAAAATATTCGACGAAAGAATGAAGAAAAAGTAAGCCATTTTATTAAAATTTTAATAATATTAATTTTTATCGATTTAAACTAGCATTTTATATATTTTATCCGAACTTTTTACTAAATAAATTTCAATTTTCAGAAAAGTCAGCCGTCAACATTTGAACAAGATTATGTTGATAAATATAACAAATTGTGGCCTTTTCGTGCCAACATTGGCAAAAATATTTCGCCTGACATTTTTCATATCAAATTTGGCTTTACCAATATTAAAAAACTTCCAAAACAATTATATTTATTTTGCCAAAAAAAGAATTACACTGGTGGAAAATGTCCATTTGTTGGAATTTATTTGAAATCAAATGGATGCTTATATACGAGAGGAGAGCATGAACACTCGGAAAGAGGGGTATTTTTTATAGAAGAAATTTATATAATAAAAAAAATATATATTTGGAAAACATTTAAGGTAATTTAAGATATTTCCGGCCCAGACATTACCAGCTTAAAATCAGAATTTTCCGGCCTATTTTTAAAAGTCCACATTTCTGGCTCTGACCATTTTTAGCCAAAATGTGGATATTTCCGACTAAAATTCAGAAATATAATAATCTAACCCCAACATAAAGGTTTTCTAGGAAAATTAGTCAAATTTGCCTACAAATTCAGCCTATTTTACCAGGGTATTTAGCTTTTATAAACTGAAAATATTAGATTATACTGTTTACGGTTTACCCAATTTTTAATCGTAAATGTCCACATTTTGGCCAAAAATGGTGAAGGCCGGAAATGATGGCTATTAAAAAAATAGGTCGGAAATGTCCAAAATGTGTCGGAAAAGTCCGAAGCTGGAAATGTCTAGGCCGGAAATGTCAGAGTATCATTCCATTCGTTTGTATCGCATTCTGAATTCTTAGAATATTACATATTTTTGAGCTAATTTGCATTTTATACAATTTATTCTACCATTATAATACACGATATTTGATTTTCAGAAAAATCCATCATTAGCAGCAAATGGACAAAATTATTTTCAAGATCGTTTTGGGCAATTGTGGCTTTTCCATGCCAATGTTGGCAAAAATATATCACAGGACAAATTGCTTACCAAATTTGGCTTTACTAACATTCAAAAAAACCAAAAAACATTAAATTTACGTTGCCAAAAAGCAAATCCTGCTGGGGGACGATGCCCATTTTTTGGAATTTATTTGAAATCAAATGGATGTTTGTACACGCGGGGAGAACATGAACACACAAATCGAAAGGTATTATGTTAAGAAAAAAATTTAGTATTAATAGGAAAAAAATATTATAGAAAATTCCACAAAATATTGGCGATGATTATATGGATCATTATGGCAAAATTTGGAAATTTAACATGGAAATCGACAAAAACATTAAGCATGAAATATTTCTCAACAAATTTGGCTTTAATAAAACAACAAAAAATGCATCCGGATTCCGGATTGAATTTATATTGTGACAAGAGAGCGCCCAATGCGCATTGCAAATTTGCCGGTATTTATTTGCAATCAAATGGATGTTTGTACACAAGAGGAAAACACAATCATGCACACATTGAAAAGGTGGCTAAAATATTCCTTATTTTATTTAAAACTCACTGAATTATAGACTTTAATTAATGGAGTTCATAGGGTAAAAAGTTTGACTAAAAAAAAGGAATAAACAAAAGGCATTTTTGTTTTTTATTCACGTTGCAGCCGATCTCTTTTTTTTAGCCGATCTCATTTTCGGCATGTTCTAGTTATCATACAGACTTGATCTATAGCTCATTCGATTCGCCAGGGTCAGTTTTCTTTATAAGATTTCAATTTCAGAAAGATTTGACAAGTTTGAACCAAAGTTATGGCCAATTGAAATTTCGGGTTTTCAAACCGGTTTAACTAGGGTAGGGCTAGGGCTATAGTCGGGCCGGCATGGGTTTTAGGGCTAGGGTAGGATAGGGCTAGGAAAAAGAATTAAAACTCCAATTGGCCTAGGAACTGAGATATGGTCATTGGTCACAAACTACAATGTCTGCCACTGTACTATTTCTGTCAGAAAAAAACGAGATCGGCTAGCCGAAATCGAGATCGGCTAAAAAAACGAGATCGGCTGCAACATTCATATCTTTCGGACCAATAATATATTATTTTTTAATAATTTGATTTGTAAATCATATATGTAGGGCCTTTTGCTTTTTTTATAAAAATTTGTTAACATTTTATTGTTACTATTATGAACGAGATTTAATTTATATTTTTTTTTGTGTTAAGAATCCTAAACCGAATGTTGGTGATGATTATGTGGATTCAAAGAGAAAAAGGTGGCATTTTCATGCGAAAATCGACAAACAACATGGCCCAATTGAGATATTGCGCAATAAATTTGGTTTTTCAACAGTTCAAGAAACACAAAAAACTTTGAATTTATATTGTCAAAAGACAATGACCAAAGAAAAAAGATGTCCATTTGCTGGAATTTATGTTAAGGAGAATGGATGTTTATATATTCGAGGAAAACATGAACACAAAAATAATTGAATTAAAAATGCATATAAATTTGTTTTTGATGGTCAATTTTATCTTCTGTATTTTTAAAATATTAATTATAGTAAAATTTCGAATTTAATATATTTCAAATTTTCTCTTATTGAGCCTCCGCATGATATTGCCAAAAATGCTCATTTTATAATAAATAAAGTAAAAGCCATTATTTTTAAAATTCGTTTGTGGAAACCCTCAACAAAATATTCCATAAAGATGATTTTTTCGGTACTTGAATTTTATAGATCCCTCCCTTTTTGGTCTCGAGGAAAAAAGTGAAGGGTCACCCTCTGCGTTTATCAGCAGGATATAAGTTTAGATTCATTCAAGAATAATGAGAATTAAAATGATATCCCCTCACTGAGAATGATCCTGAATGACACTAATAATAACTCTAATCCGTATTCCTGCTGATTACTAGATTAGGACAGATTCAGTTTTTTGGTTTCAGAAAATCAATACAATTTAAAAACCGGAATTGCGAATTTTTACTCTTTAAAACGGAAAATAGGAGAAACCAAAACAGATGTTTATAAAATCCGACACCTTTATGAAACTAACTATGTCCTATTCCCCTCCTGGGCCGGTATGCAAAGAAAATTTTAACAACGGGTTCCATGTTAAATGACAATGTCAATACAGAATAGAACCCGTTGTAAATGCAAAGAACATTGTTAACAATGAATACAAGGGAAAGTTGATTGTCAACTGACAACCAACTCTTACGATGCCTCGGACCAGGGTTCGTTGTTAAATGACAACGAACAACGAACCCGTTGTTAAATAACCTTACAATTCTCTTTGCATACGGGCCCTGATGCTCCATAGTGTGAGAGATCTTCAATATTCCCCATCTAAACAAAAAGAGGTGGAACTGGAACTTAAACTCCCCAATTAACATTTTCCCCTAACCACCAGCAGGAAAATTGGTGCATATTGATTGAATTAAATGTTGGAGGAGAAGGAGGGCATCATATAGATAATGGAATTGTGTTGGTAGGAATCCAATTGCTCACATTTATTTGAAAATATTCATTTGTCATCGAATAAACAATTCCTTCTTATCTTAATCTTATACACATTTGCTGGTTGCCCACAGCGTTTTAAAAATAGGAGGAGAGCGGAAAAAAGTTATATGAGCAGAAATTTAAATCTGAATGCCAAATTTCCTTTATACAAAATGACAAAAAATCCAAATTAATTAATTAAAAATCCAAATTTAAGGATGCGCACCAAATAGCATGATATATACATCAATGGATAGAGCTCATCAAGCTGATTAAGAATATAAAAAAGATTTTTTGAATTGATAGATAAATAAAAAAGTTATGGCCAACAGAAGTTGGAAATATGCAAATTTTCAAAGTCCTAGAACTCGTTCAGAAATAAAAATTTTCAAAAAGCTTCTGGCCCATATTGAAGCCCATAAAATTCTGCACAAAACTATAGAACAGATTTTTGATTCGTCACTCCCGGCCAAAAATATTCACTCTCGAATTTTGGCCATTTTCAAGGCTCTCTCTTGGCCCCATTTGAAAGATCTCGGCGAGCATAGTAGGAATATATCAAAAATTTCGAGAATTGTCCAATAAATACAAAAGTTATGGCCATTGGAAAATCGAAAAATTGCCAATTTTCAACAACGATAAAGTGCCCAAAAATGACGATTGATCAATATTTATTTTTAGCCTATGTTGTAGAGAAAAAAATTCTGCACAAAATTGGAGGTGGAAATTTAAAACTGTAGGTTGGGAGCAGAGTTAGCCTTGGCCTCTTTATTTGGCCAATTTTTGGATGAGATAGAATAAATTTGGCGTAGTGCAGCAAGAAAAAGAGGAAAAAGAAAATAGCTCTCATTTCTCCCTATCTCTACCAAAATAGGCTCCGCCTTTTTTCCGCTCTAAAACGCTGTGGTTGCCCACATCTGCAATCTAGAGTCTACACCGCCCATTCCCCAGTATCATTTTACCATTATGCAGTCAATGACAAAATATTCATATTTGTCATTTGCTCATGATCATGATTCATTTTTAAGCAATATGAGTTCATTCATTACCTCCTATTAAAGTAGCTCTGGAACTAACAATGAAATAATTATCCTGAAAAGTCCTCTACAATTTGTTTTTTTTTTTTTAATTCTATGAATCCCCAGTTAAAAAATTTATGGTATAACTTGAATCTTTTTGGAAAAGCCGCTTTTCTGCCTAGTATTTTAATTATTTAAATTGTTGGCCAATTCTATAGAGGATATTTAGGGCTTTCGAATGGTATATTGTATATATTGTATTCATAATTTAATTGTTTCCTTGTTAATTTATGGTAAATAGAATAGTCCCGTTCCTAAAATTAAAATTTCAGGATTTTTAGCAAAGCTCAAATTAAAAAAATATAATTGAAATTAATAAAGCAATTATGGCTAACAATAATAATGACAATATGATGGATGGAATTGGAGAAAATGAGGAGGAAGACAATCAAAATGGAGAAGGTTAAAAATTTCTTAAATACATTTAAAATTCATCATATAATTTTAGGCACCAAATTAACTGAAGAACAATTGGCACGCACAATCAAATGCCGAACTAAGGAGGGTGAAATTGTTGAGGTTTTTTCTTTCTCTTAAAAATAAAAAATATTTGGAATAATATTTAATTAAAAATAAAAAAATTTGGAAGTTATTTTCTCGTAATGAGTAAATATAATCAACATTTATTAAAAGAAGCTTAAAAAATTTTTAAAATGATTTCTCACTTTTCCCATATAATAATTTATTCCTATTCCCTTTTTACAAATCTTATTAGAAATTTATCAATGAAAAATTCAACTTGGCCTTTTTTAAAAAACTGATAAATCCTCGGATTGTAAAATCAATTAATTTATCAAAATTTATAAAAAAAAAAAACAATATGGAAAATATTCATATTTAAAAATTCCTTTAAGGTCTATTGGCATTTGCTGATGCAATCAAAAACATTCATGAATATTTGGGAAACAATGGGAGGGGAGGAGGCATTCAATGATGAAATGGATGAAGTGGATGAGGAAGCTTTCATCTTTATTGTTTTGGCAAAATTGTTGAATGGATGGATGAGCACAAAGGAAAACCGGATCCGGTGGTCGAAGAAGACCCAGCCACAAGGGAGGTAGGCAAATAAATATATGAGATTTGAAACTTAAATCAATTAAAAAATGATGGAATTTTTTGCTTAATTTCAATTTCTAAAAATTTTCATTTATATAATTAGAAATGCTAAACATGAATTTGACTTTCATTTTGACTTTGGTAAGTAATGTGTCAAAATTTATGCAAAATTTTGGTTAGAAAGTTCCGACATTTCTCCAATTTTAGTAAAATCCGAATGCCAACATTTGGGATTGGGGGCAAAGATCACATTTGGCGAATGTTGACATTTTCCCTCTTACCAAAATGGCACCTAGCATTGATAAATAATGTCTTATTCATGTTTAGCAGACAAAATTAACCTAAAAAATGTGGTAGTTTTCGGATTAATTGTATAAATTCTTTAATAATTTTTCAGCGTAAATGGTTCATGCTGACTGAATGGGAGCGCAATTTCCTCGAAGTTGTTGACATCGAAACACTCGCAAAATACTTAGCAGCCGCAAATATGCTCGATCTAAAATCACTTTATCTCTATGGTGAGTCACATTATTAATGATTTATTATTATGGTGCAGATTTTAATACATAAAAAAATAATTTATTAGAAATAATATTAAATTATCGAATAAAACAATTTGATGGCCCTAAACTTTTGGGGACTAAATAATAAGTTTTTTTCATGGCCTAATTTTTCGAAATTTGCATATTTTTACTATCTTTCATGAACAGTGTTTTCATGATACCAAAATTTTCAAAATGATATGATAGTGATATGATAGTCAAAATGGTATCATTCAAAATGATATGATATGATAATGATAGTGGCAATTATCACTATCATATCACTATCATATCATTATCATATCATTTTAGCATTATCATTATCATATCATTTTTCTATCATTATCATTTTGAAAAAACCGAGAAAAAGACCAACATTTCCAAAAAAATTTTCTTTCCAAGTTAATAAATTTTCTTTGGTTAGATAAATAAGTTTAATGGGATTTCATTTTTTAAGTATAGCTTTAAATTTTGAATTTTTTAAATTCAATTCAGAGAATCGTATATGAAAAATTCAATATATATTTAAGAGGGGTACATAAGAAAAAGATTTGATTGCTAAAAATGGCAATAAAGGGTTCAGGAATCATAATTTATTTAAAAATTGTCCAAAATCTATAAAAAGTTCTTTGAAAAATAGACAAAATTTTCAAAAATTCTTTGAAAAATGGACAAAATTTTTAAAAATTCTTTGAAAAATGGACAAAATTTTTAAAAGTTCTTTGAAAAATAGTCAAAATTTTCAAAAATTCTTTGAAAAATGAACAAAATTTTTAAAAATTCTTTGATAAATGCCTGATTTCAACTATCATGATACTATCATGATAGTATCACTTTTTTATGATAGTAAATTTCTAAAAATGATATGATACTGATATGATAGTCAAACTGTTATCATATCACTATCATATCATTATCATATCACTATCATATCATTATCATATCATTTTAGCACTATCATGAAAACACTGTTCATGAATGTAAATCAGGGCCCTATTCATTTATCTAATTAGTGAAGTTAGAATTTTGTTTAAGACTTCGTAGGATTTAAATGATATTTCGATTCGATTTGACTAAATTTCCCTCAAAAAATTTCCTTTTTAAAAATTAATTCTTTTTTTTTTAATAATTTATATATTTTTTTCTTTAAAATCATTCAAAATTTGACTTTTAAATTTTCATTTTTTTTATTATTTTATGAAGTAGCATTTCTTTTACAGGCTGCCAGGAATTCGCTCGACGCCTTGCAAACAAAAATCCGGCACAAATCCGTGAAATGCTCGGCATAGAAGATGTATGTTTTTATTTTAAAATTTTTCAAAATTATTAGCAATAATTAAGGATTTGACTGAGGAAGAGAAAGAGGCCATCCGTGCTCGAAATTTATGGTGCACATATTAAATTAATTTGCAACGATATCCGCTAAATATAATATACAGATATAATATGACAATACAATTGAAATTCTAAATTTATTTGCTTGTAAGAATAAATAAAATTCAAATAAAAATATTTGTTCATCGATGGTTTATAAATTTGTTTCCCGGGAATTTAAAACTGTTGCTAGTCTAGGAGAAAAGGACGAAAAGTTAATTGAAAAAATTGATGAGGCATTCTATGAAAAAATCAAAAAATTTTATGAAGAATTGGCAAATAAATTGCTTGAAATGGTTAAAAAAATTCAGAGAGAGGCAATAAATTTATGGCGGCATAACTATTGCAATATTTGTATATTGTTGAGTTGGTGGGATATATTAATGGAGATATATGAAATATAGAAAAAATCTATTAAATCAACCGACTAACAAGGGAAGGTATGCATTATGCAAGTGAATGTGGGTTCTTTGAAAGACATAGCTATTTTTGTAGATTATATATGGGTTACCCTCAAAAGTAAAAAGTCCTTTTTTCCTTAATAGATTTCCCCATCGTATATAGCCATAAAACCTGTTTTTTCTGCCTATTTGGCCCTAATTCATATCTCCTTATGAAAAGAAGCTAGAAATCTGAACTCTTCCAAAAACAAAGGAAAAAATTTATAGTATCATTCAAACTGTTGATTCCCGAAAAAATATTTGTAAAAAATATTTAAATTTCAATAATATAATAATAATGTATCAATAATGGTAGTAAAAATGTCAAATTTTCTTTAATTTTGTATCATTTTTTGCTCTACAAATTATATTCACATAACTCGGAAGAGCTCATTTGCTTGTTTTCGTCAAATACAAAATTGAATAGATGATGCCCTCTTTCGTCTTCTTCATATAAATTTACTCCACCAAATGCATAAATCACGTTTTTCATCTGAATAAATGTGAAAATAGATTAAATTGGTAGAAAAATGTATCTTTAAATAAGGTTAATTATCCGTGGGCGGGACGGATATCCGCAAGGTTTTTGGGCTAATTATCCGTCCCGTTATCCGCACTCCGATTATCCGCATTATCCGTTATCCGCACTTTTACTATCCGCCTATCCGTAACCTTTTTTAAAGCTCCCATTCAAGGAACAAAATTCTTCACAACTTCCTAAAAATAATATAATGCGCACCCAATGATTACTATTTGCTCAATTAGTTAATGCTTGACCTAAAATTTTTGGCGATGGTTCGAATCCAACCAGCAAAAATCATTTAATTAATATTTTGAAAATTTTTAAATTTGAGTAAACAATTTTCAAAAAAAATCTACAGTACCTTATAAAGGGAGCGGGATAGGTAGTATCCGCGGATGATTTTCGAAAATTGCCTACCCGTCCTTTTATCCGCTCGCAGATAATTAACCCTATCTATAAATAAAAATAGTATACTTCACTATCCAATATATAGAAATTGTTAACGAATGCCCGGGGCACTCCATCCACAATGCAAACATTCACTTTCAATAAGGCGGAATAGAGAATTGCATGTGGCGTTTCCGTTTCCTTGACCAAATATTCTTGTATCTCTAAAGGCTCTTTGAATTTGAATGGACAATTTTGCCGTCGATCAGTATCGAATTTAAAATCATCAAATCTGCCAGTATCATAGACAACAATGGCTGGCAACAGCATTTGTTTGGTTTTATTTGTATTTTCTGAATATAAAATAGGAACAATATAAAGAATATTGGTACTTTTCCGTTATCTGTGAGCAGATTTTGAAAAAGAAGGAAGGGTCTCCCCTTAAGGTGATTAGGGTATTAGGGTTATAGTTAGGGATATGTGAAATGATAACCTATCCACTAAGAACCCTAACCCTATACCGGATGACCCATGGGGATCGCCGATACCTTTCCCCAGTTGACCTAAAAAAATCTGCTCAAAGATAATGGAAAAGTACCAGAATATTGAACTTGCAAATGTTCAATCATAAATTTTTTTCAAAAAAGTTCCATATTTCAAATAATAGTAAAATGGAGAGTATTTAATTTACCGAATAGAGTATAGAAAATGCCGAATAAAGTAATAATAGATTTTAACGGTTTAGTGGTTTGTCCTAGACCTCCAAACCCTATACCCAATCGATGGATCTCGTCAAGGCACATCGAATGGTATATATATTCGCATGGTTTGCCCTAAAATTAAAGGTTTTAAACCACTTAAACCTTCTTTTGATTTTTGGTTCAAAACTACTTTAACTTTGGTTAAACCCAAGCCAAATATATACCATTAGAAGAGCCTTGACGAGTCGATTGAGTATAGGGTTTCGGGGTTTAGGACATAACACTAAATCGTTAAAATCTATTATTATTTTATTCGGCATCTTCAATACTCTATTCGGCATTTTAAATATTTCCCATATTTAAATTATATTAATTGAAATATCTATAAAAAATCCCATTTATTAAAAGGTTGGTCGACATTTTCGGACTCGACACTTGCGGATGAAACGATCTGGTGCCAATGGTAGTAAAGCTGTTCTGGAAATATTATATCATTTCATTAAGCATAAAATTGTCTACAAAATAATATCAAAATCATTGGCCAATGTCGAATATTCACCGAGTTATGGTCAAAAAACATAGGTTTAATTCAAATTATATTTCTGGTCATTTTGGCCATAACTCGATGAATATTCAACATTGGCTAAAGCTTTTGATGTCATTTTGTAGATAATTTAATGCCTAATAAAATTCTATAAACAATGCCAAAGAAATTTTACCTTCATCGGCACCAGACCGTTTCATCGGCTGTACGACAATTGGGGACGGAGCGGTCTAGCTCAAAGTCATAAAGCTAAATGACTAATTTATATGCCATTTTATTAGGCATAAAATTATCTACAAAATGGTATCAAAAGCATTGCTCAATTTACAAGGGAGGTACCTCACCTTAAGGTGGCCCTTTTTAATGAGACTTGGCATATGTTTAGGGCATAGGATGCCTACACCTAAACCGTAATTTTTATCTGCGGAATGCGCTTGCCTCGGATTTTATGGCCATAAAACCTATTTTTTCAGCCATTTTGGCCATAGTTCATATCTCCTTATAGAATAGACATAAAAATAAGATCAATATGTCATTTTGTAGAGAATTTAATGGGCTTTCATTTTTATATAAACATCATGGGTCTAAAAATTTTTTGAAATTTTTTATCGATTTTTTTCAAAAAATCCCGAATTTGGCCAATTTTCAATGGGCCATAACTCGGGTATATGGCTATATTGGACTTTGGCCCAGTTATCTTTTTTGATCACCATATCATAAAGTATCTCTATGCAAATTTTCAGATTTTTCTGACTACCTGAAAATTTTTGCGAATTCACAATGCTGGCCTGTAATAGGCAAAATACCTAGAATTTTCAGGTTAACGGAAAAATCTGAAAATTTGCATAGAGATACTTTATGATATGGTGATCAAAAAAGATAACTGGGCCAAAGTCCAATATAGCCATATACCCGAGTTATGGCCCATTGAAAATTGGCCAAATTCGGGATTTTTTTAAAAAAATCGATAAAAAATTTCAAAAAATTTTTAGGCCTAGGAAACATTTACCATTATTATAGCCCATAAAATTCTCTACAAGATGACGTTTAGATCATAATTTAAGGTCAATTCTATACCGAGATATGAGATATGGCCAAAATGACTGAAAAAATAGGTTTTATGGCCATAAAATACGAGATAAGCTCATTGGGCAGATAATTATATTGCGATTTACATAATTTTAATTATTTTATTTAATTTTTAATAATAAAACTCTAAATTTGTATTATAAATGTGTTTAAGATATTAAAAAAATTACTTGCCGATGAGAGGAATTGAACACATGACCATAAAAAGTATTCTACATACTTACCCCATACACCATCCAGGCATCTGCCTTTCCCTATTTCCAATCCAATAAATCGTCAAATTAAAAATTTTTATTGGCCATAAAACAGTAGGCGAGCGCATTCCGCAGATAAAAATTGCGGTATAGGTGTAGGCATCCTATGCCCTAAACATATGCCAAGTCTCATTAAAAAGGGCCACCTTAAGGTGAGGTACCTCCCTTGTTAGAATATTCACCTAATTATGGCCAAAAAACGGCTAGAAAAAAATTTTAATTAAAACAACGGTTTTTTGGCCATAATTCGGTGAATTTCAACTTTGGCCAATGCTTTTGATAACATTTTGTAGCAAATTTTATGCCGAATAAAATGTCATATAAATTGGCACTGCAGCTTTAGGGCCTTTGACGTTAGACCATTCCGTCCCCAAATGTCGCGTCCCCAATTGTCGTAACACCGTTTCATCAGCAAGTTTCGGATCCGCAAATGTCGCAAAAGTAACCCATTCTTCCCCATCTTACCATCACCATCACCATCATCGCCTTCCAATTTCTTTTCATGCTGCTGGATTTTATCGTCCCATCTCTCGCCTTTGACCATTCGGATTTGAATTTCCAACTCTTTGATGATACATTTTTTGCCATTATCATCACCCATTTTTCTTTTGAAATCGCGATGATATGTATTGGCATACTCCTCGCTGAACACTGATATATTCGTATAGGTTGATCCATTTCGAACTAATTCGTTTGTGGCCGCTCGATTATCAACCCATTTATATGGCTCGGGCCATTGCTCCTTTGACGGGCATTTTCCCTCATTCAATTCACAAACAAATTCGTACGCATAACTCAGGCATTTTCTCATCCTTTCAGGCGCATAATTTCCCGGTGTCCATCCTTTTGAGGGCATATTGAAAAAAATTTCATCCGCTTCTACCACATTAAACTTGGGCAGAAATTCTTTCATTTTTTGTGCCTTTCGGTCATCATTTTCTTCAAATTCTGCATCTTTCCATTTTTTGCTTTAAATTTCAAAAAATTGATTTAAAAAATAAATTAAAAATACAAAATTGTTCGACGCGAAGGATTTGGTTTGTCCAGATAATCGTATTCATATTCTATTTAAGTGTAAAATAAAATTTTCTTCCATCTCCTTTCGACAAAAACTAACCATTTCCCAGTGTGACAAAAATGTGAAGCTTAGATCTTCGAATTTTTAATTTTTTTCTCACTTCATTCCCATAATAAAATTGCCGCATTGGTTTCCTAATAATGTGGCCAAAAGTTGAATGGCTGACGCATCCGGTGGATTTCTCTAATTCTTTGCTAATTTTCGTAAAAATTGTTGTTAATTTTATCCGAAAATCTTCCCTCTTTTCCCTTTCCATTTGATCTTGAATTCGCTGTTGCCTCCTCAATATCCATTTCAATTTTTGTTCCAACTCAATATCGACAAATTGCTTCAGATCTTATTCAAAAAATGAATTTTATAATGCAAATATTATTTTAAAAAATTACTGGAATAATTATATTGAATCAAAATGATATTTAAAATATTTAAATAACAAATGAATTCATTTGTTCATGGCAAAAATTAAAAAATATCCTTCTAAATAAATTTAAGAATATATTTCAAACATATTCGTCACATTGATTTTAATAAATGTTACCGTTTTAAAAAGTTACTATTTTTTTACTACTAAAATTTTTCTAAATGCCACTAAAAAGCTTTTTTTGCCACTAATACAGTTTTTGACTTCTAATAAATCAGAAACCGGTTTAGACCCACAAATCCTTATACCATTTTGTAGATTTCATCGAGACGCGACAATTATGCATAATTTCTCATAGTTTGGTCAAAATTTGCGGGTACAAACCATTTTCCAATCCTTGGTTTTAAACTCTTTAATTTTTGACCAAACCATAACAATTATATACCATTCGATGCGTCTCGATGGGATCTACAAAATGGTATAAGGTTTGTGGGGTCTAAAACCTATTGCTGATTTATTAGAAGTCAAAAACTGTTTTAGTAGCAAAAAAAAGCATTAATTTTAGTGGCATTTAAAATATTTTCCTTTATTTTCCTTGTCCGCCTTGCCATTTTTCTTCTCATTCCTTTTTGAAAGAACAAATCTTCTAAGCGAAGCCAATTTTAAAATTAATTGTTGGATTTCAGTGTGCATCATAACGACCTCAACTTCATCAGTTCTTTCTGGCATAATTCTATTTTCATTCCACCGCACCAAATTTATCAAATTTGCAATATTTAGCAGTATTTCATATATCTGCTTTTCATAATACTCTTTCATATAATTCTCCTTTTCCATCTCGAATTTTTTTATATAATGTTCCAAACTTTCTGATTTCCAAATTGCACTTTTTATTACCTTTCCAACCTTTTCGTGGTATTCCGTTTTATTATTTGTTATGCTTTTTTCATTGTTTTCATCCATATTTCCCTTCTTCTGAAATTTAATCCATTCATTAAATTTTCTGTCTATTTTTTTGACATTTTCGACCAATAAAATTGAAATTTCGCCAATTTTTTTAACATCATTTAGTCCATTCAATTTCACAATCAATTGATGCATTTGGTTTGCTGTTGACAATTCTTCTCCTTGTTTAGTCCAATCAGCTTTCAACAAAGTTTTATTTAATTTAAATTCAGTAAATTCCTAAAAAAATTTTAAATATGACCATTAAAACAATCCACGAATTACACCAACCTTGATTAATTCAAATTCGAATTTGTATTTGTCCATAAATTCTATCATAAATTCTTCCATTTTCAGCGGCTTCCAATCTTCATCAATCATATTCAATTTTTCAATCATTTTAAATATAATTGGCAATTGCCCAAAATCATCATTAAACCCATCATTCTTCAATGTTAACCAAAATTTACTCAATTCTTTTTTGCAAATATCAAAATTTGCTGATTTTTTAATTTCTAAAATTAAAATTAAAATATTTCGGATACAGTTATTTCGGAGCTTTGGCAGAATTTATTTAAAATTCCTCATATGAGGCAAAATTATATAATTTTTTCATAAATATTTTCTTCTCGGTGTTATGTCATCTCCATAATGGTGTAAATGTGGGCGTTTTCGACTTATAATAAATCAGAAAAGAGTTTTAGACCCTACAAATCTTTTACCATTTTGTAGATCTCATAAATACGCATTGATTGGTATATAATTTGTCATGATTTGGCCTAAAATTAAAGAGTATTAAACCATTTAAACCATTTTTCAAATTTTGGTTTTAAACTCTTTTATTTTGACCCAGCGATAACAAATTACACCAATCGATGCGTATCGATGAGATCTACAAAATGGTATAGGCTTTGTAGGGTCTATAACTGATTTCTGATTTATTATAATCGAAAAAGCCTTTATTTACACCATTGTGGAGGTGCCCATTTTTACACCGCTCTTTATCTTTTGTGGAGATGTCCCCGCACGTATTTTCCCACCTGAATAAAATTTCCCGACATTTTCTTCGATTTGTTTATAATTTTCCGATACCTTTGAAGATTTATTTTCTTCTTCCAGAATAATTGATGCATTTTCCATTTTCAATAATTCCAATTCCCATAGAATGCTCCAGCCAATTGCAATTCCCATTTCTCGACATTTTTCAAATTGCCATTTTTCGTCAAAATCATTATCTTCATCGATTCTAAATTTTTCCCGAATCAAAAATGATTTTCTGATTATCAAAATTTGAGAAGTAATTTCATTGAAGTCAATTGCAATTGTGGATTTCTCTGTTCCCATATTCAGCACATTTTTAATATTTTTGAACAATGGCGGAATTGAATATAATGATGTTGAAGCATTAGCACTAATCATCTAAAATATATTCAAAAATTTAATAAATAAATTAAAAATGGGCAAAATCAAAAAGCAAATTTGAATTAATTTTAACCTAGAATTATAGAATTTAAAAAAATATCAAATTTAATTAAAAATTTTTCTAATGTCTTAATTTTACTTAATATTATTTTTGTCAACCAATGCCAACTTTTGTCATGGAGAATCTCTTATTAAATATAGCATATGCTTATTAGCGCTTATCGCGATTTAGGCCTTGTCCATACTTTTTGATGAAAGTTTCTTTCTGAAAGTTTTTTTACTTTTCCCTTCCAAAACTCATCTTTCATGAAAGTTTTCCTTCACCAAAATTTGGTAAAAGTTGGAAGTTTTTTCATGAAATTTTTTCTTATAACACACTTTTTTTCATTTACTCTAACACAATAAATCATTTGCCGTTGCTGGGGTTCGAATTCTAGACCTCCATAAAACCCATGAATTTACCAACTGCGTTATGGGTGACTTGTGGAAATTGAATTAAAAAGTTTCATATAGATATGACTGCAAACTTTCATGAAAGTTAGTATGACTGCTGGGTCATGAAAGTTTCTTTCATGAAAGAAAACTTTCATGAAAGTGGAAACTTTCATCAAAAAAGTATGGACATTTTCGTCAAACTTTCATGAAAGAAACTTTCATCAAAGTTTTTAAGGAGAAACTTTCATGAAAGTTTTTAAGTATGGACAAGGCTTAAGTGATTTACTTACAAAAATTGAAATAAAATTACATTTACTTTTTAAAACATATTTTAAAAAGCTTAATTTTTTTTATTAAAGCTTCGTTTGTAGAATTTTAATCTAATTAAATATTTTTGGAATGAAACTTACTTTCAACTCCAAAATCACAATTCCAATAAAAATTCCAAACGACAATTCGAAGTGCATTTTTTTGTCTACTATTTTAGAAAAATTAAAAATCTCTTTTGAATATATTTTAAAAAAATATATTTATTTATTTTTTACAATTCTATGGATTTATAAATTTGGGTTTAAAAGGAGATTTTGTTGTTCTATAAAATAAAATTAAAATAGAAAATTGTAATATGGATTTATTAATTTTATTTGAATTTATGAATTTTGTTTAGGAAAAAGATAAAATTGCCGATATATATTTAATCGAAGCCAAAATATGTCTTATTTCTTCCAACAATAAAAAAGTGCCTTTATCCATGAAACCAATAAAATGGCCATAAATTGACAGCATCGATTTTGGCCTAATCTGCTGACAGCAGCGCAATGGGCAATAGGCATTCATTGCTAATAATGGATGGACGATTCCTTTTGAGTAACATAGCGAATACGAGTGATCTATTTCCTTGTATACATATTTTATTTTCTGCGTTACCTCCATCCAAAGAGGACAATAGGAGATTTGAAGACTTTTACTACTACATTATTAGCTCTTAATGAAATTGTGATTTGTTGCCCATTCTCTGCTCAAAATTACCCATTCACGCGCCTTTGCGCGTTCACTTTTTAGAAAGTAATTACTAATTACGACTGATTTTTTGGTGTGTAAAATGGATACAGGCAAAGGGAATTAATTATTGGGATAGGATCATTTGACTTGTAAGAATTGGTGAAAGTAAATGAATCAGAATGAGGGTCCCAAATCCCAAGAGTTTATTTCTAATGGTGGGAAATGGGGATTGGGGTTGATTTAAATTTAGAGAATAAAGGCGAAAGAGACAAATTAGAAAATTATGATAAATTTAAAAGTATTTTAGAAAACTTGTATTGTATTTTAATTCAGATTTTGTTAAATAACCAACTTATTTTTTTAACTCTTTTTTCTCATTTCTTATAAAACTTAAAGCGTTTTTTGAGAGAATATTTCAATTGAATTTAAGGAAATGCTCTAGAATTAATAGCATTATAGACCACATTTGCATGGCCCTTTATCCTATTGTGGAGATGACAGATGACCTCGGACGTATTCTTCAAATTTATTGCCAAACGGGTAAAAAAGGAGAGACAAACAAAAAATAATAATCTATTCGAATAAACTAAAAGCAACGATGATAGAATCGGATTGCCCATTATTATTTTGATAAAAATTGCACCAGCAACAAATATTTATCCGAATATGAAATTCCATAATAAAAAATAATTCCAAATAATAAAAGAGAGAGAAATAATTTTCATGATAGTTGTAAATAATAATAATAATAATTTCATTTTCAAGAAAGAGCACATCATCTTTGAGTATTCCATCCTTTTTTGAGTACATTAAATTAATAGATCGGATTTAATGAAGAAAAGACTTAAAATAGTATAACAGATAAGAATATATTGAATTTGCCAATTCCAAAATTAAACTTGGTTATTTTAATTTAATTATGTTTGTGTTCATGTTTTCCTCTCGTATATAGACATCCATTTGACATCAAATAAATTCCCCTAAATGGGCATCCTCTTCTTTCACCAGTGGGATTCTTCTTTTGGCAATGTAAATTTAAAGTTTTATCGTTTTCTTTAATGTTGCTAAAGCCAAATTCTTTGCGCAATTTCTCATTTGTATTAGCATCATTGTCAATTTTGGCATGAAAAGACCAAACAGTGCCAAATTTGTCCACATAATCATCGCAAACATCTTGCGTAGTATTCTATAATTTTTCTGATTTAATTTAAAAAATTTAAAAAATTTTAAATCTATTCCCCCCCAACAAAATACCCCTATTTTCAAGTGTTCATATTTTCCACGCTTGTATACCATTGGCGGATCTAGAAACATCATTTGTTGTTGTTTGTTAAGTGATGAAAAATTAGATGAAGAGCCTTTTCTAAATTGGGCATGCCCTTGACGAGGAATGCCTTTTCGATCCAAATTGTACATAATTTGTTGTTGTATGATAGATTCCTTATCCTTAGGCAATTCATTTAAATTCAAGGAGTGTTGTGCAGAGTAATCGTCCCATGTTCTTTTGCCCGCTACTTTTTGTGATGAGCCTGCATCATGTTTTCCCGCAGAAAATGTTTCCAAAATTTTTGTACTGATGATTAAAATTAATATGAATTTTTTCATATTTTAAGCTGCAAAAGTGAATTTAAAAAATTAATTTAAAAATGTTATTAAATAAATATGAGATTTTTTGGACTTTTAATTGCAAATTATAGTTGGAATGGAATGTGGGGATAAGCTTGCAATTGGAAAAAAATGATCACCCCTAATTTGATTCAGCCTCACTGACTGATTTTAATCGACACACCTTTCCCTCCTTTATTTTTGCTAAATTTTAGCTATTCCCTTTCCATTTATTTTGCGCAATTCCCTAACGGCAATACTTTTTGTTAACGGATGATTCATTTCCTCATCACATTTTTCCTCAAATTTTGGCCATTCTCCCTATATTGTTGATTAATTCACGGTTGATCAGGATCAACAGAGACATATTAATAAAGGTAATTTGAATAATGAGAATGGCCAAATATTCTGGAGAATGGGGATGGAAAATAGATCATCCGTTAACGAAAATTTTGCATTTTGTAGGAATGCGCAAATAAGGGAGATGGGGTGGGACGAAAATTTTGCATTTTGTAGGATTGCGCAAATAAGGGAGATGGGGTGGGGTGGGGAGAGTGTGGGGTGTATAATAGAAAAATTTAAGCAAAAAAGAAAGATTTGAATTAGTCGATTCGATGTACTAATGATAATTTTCAGCTTTCCTCAAAAATTTCCCTCCTATTTGTGCTAAATTCAAGCGCTTTTTCAGATTTACCAAATTCATAGAAAAAAATTGTAAAATAATTTTCTAAATTAATTCGGCCAAGGAAAAAAAAATACATTTTGATGGGTTAAGCCAAAAATGGCTTTTTTACTAAAATTTTTGAAGAGAATGAGTATCAATTAGCTCAAAAAGCAATTCAATGCATTACAAATGTCTCCGAAAATTGCTTTGATGGTCTAATTTTCGCCAATTTCAACAAATTTAAGTAGGGTTGCGCCCCCGTCCCCGCGGGGGTCACCCCCGTCAATCCCCGTCCCCGAAAGCTCACCCCCCCCCCCCGGGGGGTACATGGGTGGAAAGCACCCCATATCATTGGATTTTTCAAGGAAAATGGGATTCGATATGGAAATTTTGACCAAATTTTTGTAGGATATTAAAATTTTTTGTTAGAATGTTTCTCTGCGAGGCTATTTTTTTGGATTAATTTTTTTTCAAAATAATTTTTTATTTGAAAAATTAACCTTTTTAAAAATTTACGCTACCCCCATCCCCGCTCCCCCCCCCCCCCCCCCCCCCCCCCATCATCCCCGTCCCCTGCAACTGGCCCCCGACCTTCGGTGGCAACCTAAATTTAAGGAACACAAGAATTTTTAGTTGAGCACTTGTGGTGTTCCTCGGCTGCTAAATGCAAAGAGGAAAAATGCTCATAATAAAATCCTGCTCAAATTATAAAAAATTTATTAGTTTGTTATTCCCTTATCTAAATCATATTTTATTTTTTAGTTTTTAAAAAATGAAAAAATTCTTTTGTATTTTATTAATTTTTATTAAAATTATTGAAATAATTTGTGCCGGAGAAAATGATGCCGATGTCGACCTGTCAAGAAATAAAGGCAAAAGAAAATTGGACGAATATTTGGAACAAAATCCTTCGAATTCAAATGATTTCAGTCAAAAATCAATAACAAAATCAAAACATAAATTTGATTTAAACGAAATACCTGCTGATGATGAATTTGATTCGTTCCATGATGAAAATATTCATCAGCAAAATATAGCCGAATCTTCTTTTAAACCACCAGCAGTTGATTATCACACTCATCAATCACATATTGAAGCCACTATTGCACATCAAAGTTAGTAAAAAATATTGAATTGTTTTATACTCTCTCTCTAAACAAAATTTTAGCAGAAAAGTCAAATGTCTGTTCAAAATGTGGAAGAGGTTTCAAGGAGAAAAGTAATTTGATTAGACATCTGAAGAGAAGAAAGACATCATGCATTATCAGAAATGAGCCTAAAAATAAAAAGATATTGAAGTGTAATGTGCGTATATATTGGTTGGCGGAGAAATTAAATTAATTTTTTATTTTTAGTTTTGTGACAAAACATTTGAATTTAAATCGGTACTCGATACTCATCTTCGTTCACATAGTTAGTGAATTATTTAAAAATTATATAAAAATATTGAATTTGAGAAATAAACACATAAATAATTACAAATTAAAATTTGAATATTCAGCTGGACAGAAGCCATTTATATGCAATTGGGATGGATGCGGACAAAGATTCAGTACTAAACAAAATTTTCAATGTCATGAGCTAATAAAACATCGACGTGAGGAAAAATTTAAAATTTTACAAGCTTTATTACTTTTATGGGAAAATTAATAATTTTTTAAATTTGATAGTAGTTTAAATTTTTTATAAATTTTCAGCCAATGATATGCAATTTGAATGTACCGTATGTGGGAAAAAATTTCCGTTCCGATCGAATTTGCACACTCATGAGAAATCACATCAAGAGTAATATTGAAATTTTAACTCATCAAATTCATATATTAGAAAGTGACAAAAGTCCGATCAATTATGGGAAATAAGATGATGCAATATTTGGCGAGTAAATTTTAAAATGTTTCAATGTGTTGAAGAATGTGCGAATTTCCTGAAATTAATTTTTTTTTATTCATTCGGCAAATCTTTTTTTATTATAAACAAATTCTATATTATACTATTTTTATTCTGTTTTTTTGCATATTAATTTTTAGATTTCTTTTATTTGTTTTTCTAATCTATTGATGCATAACACACTAAGCCAAAAAATCCAGCGCTCTGTAAAAATCTACTGAAAATTCAGTGATTGAACCTTTCTGCTATTCATAAACCAGACAGGCAACCTTTTTTATTTTCATAGGCGATCTAGAAGAAAATTACCTCTTCTCTTCCATTTTCTTACGTCAAAAGAAGCTTACCGTTAAAATTCGATTCCAATGTGTTGAGATTTTAAAAAATTTCATCCATTAAAAATTTAATAAGGAGTTTCAATTAATTCAGCCTGGTCAAATTGGAACCGCCTGGTAAAGTTGCAAATTAATTCCGCCTAGGCAAGTTGAAATATTTCCGCCTGGTCAAGTTGCAAATTAATACCGCCTAGTCAAGTTGGAAATAATTAATTCCGCCTGGTCAAGTTGGAAATTATCCGCCTAGTCAAGTTGGAAATTAATTCTCCGCCTAGTCAAATTGGAATATTTCCGCCTGGTCAAGTTGAAAATTAATTCCGCCTAGTAAAGTTGGAAATTAATTCCGCCAGGTCAAGTTGGAATATTACAGCCTAGTAAATTTGGAAATTAATTCCGCCTGATCAAGTTGGAAATTAATTCTCCGCCTAGTCAAGTTGGAATATTTCCGCCTGGTTAAGCTGCAAATTAATACCGCCTAGTCAAGTTGGAAATTAATTCTCCGCCTAGTCAAATTGGAATATTTCCGCCTGGTCAAGTTGCAAATTAATTCCGCCTGGTCAAATTGAAAATTAATTCCGCCTAGTAAAGTTGGAAATTAATTCCGCCAGGTCAAGTTGGAATATTACAGCCTAGTAAATTTGGAAATTAATTCCGCCTGATCAAGTTGGAAATTAATTCTCCGCCTAGTCAAGTTGGAATATTTCCGCCTAGTCAAGTTGCAAATTAATTCCGTCTGGTCAGGTTGGAAAATAATTCCGCCTAGTCAGGTTGGAAATTAATTCCGCCTAGTCAGTTGCAAATTAATTCCGCCAGGTCAAGTTGGAATATTTCCGCCTGGTCAAGTTGCAACTTTAATTCCGCCTGGTCAAGTTGCAAATTAATTCCGCCTGGTCAAGTTGCAAATTAATTCCGCCTGGTCAAGTTGCAAATTAATTCCGCCTAGTAAAGTTGGAAATTAATTCCGCCTGATCAAGTTGGAAATTAATTCCGCCTGGTCAGGTTGGAAATTAATTCCGCCTAGTCAGTTGCAAATTAATTCCGCCAGGTCAAGTTGGAATATTTCCGCCTGGTCAAGTTGCAACTTTAATTCCGCCTGGTCAAGTTGCAAATTAATTCCGCATGGTCAAGTTGGAAATTAATTCCGCCTAGTAAAGTTGGAAATTAATTCCGCCTGATCAAGTTGGAAATTAATTCCGCCTAGTAAAGTTGGAAATTAATTCTGCCTAGTAAAGTTGGAAATTAATTCCGCCAGGTCAAGTTGGAATATTTCCGCCTGGTCAAGTTGCAACTTTAATTCCGCCTGGTCAAGTTGCAAATTAATTCCGCATGGTCAAGTTGGAAATTAATTCCGCCTAGTAAAGTTGGAAATTAATTCCGCCTGATCAAGTTGGAAATTAATTCCGCCTAGTAAAGTTGGAAATTAATTCCGCCTAGTAAAGTTGGAAATTAATTCCGCCAGGTCAAGTTGGAATATTTCCGCCTGGTCAAGTTGCAACTTTAATTCCGCCTGGTCAAGTTGCCAATTAATTCCGCATGGCCAAGTTGGAAATTAATTCCGCCTAGTAAAGTTGGAAATTAATTCCGCCTAGTAAAGTTGGAAATTAATTCCACCTGATCAAGTTGGAAATTAATTCTCCGCCTAGTCAAGTTGGAATATTTCCGCCTAGTCAAGTTGGAATATTTCCGCCTGGTCAAATTGAAAATTAATTCCGCCTGACCAGGTTGGAAATTAAAATGTTGCAATCAATACCTTTTCCCTAAATGAATCTCAAAATCCATATTATTTTGTGACCAATGGCCATCAATTCGATGGCATTTTAGAAAATTATTTTGCGGCTCATTTGATTCTGCATTTTTTTATTAATTGTGGAAATGCCAATTTTGGTCAGATTTAATAAATTTTAAAAATGTTAAATCGGTTTAAATTCATAAATTTCAATTAGATATAATATAGGATCAAAATGATTAAATCGATTTTAAACGGAAATCATATAGTATGCAAAATCGACCTTATTGAATCGATTGAGCCATAATAATGGAAAAGAATTCTTGATCCCCAAATGAGGGATTTTTTTGTGCCTCCAAAAATTCTCTTTATTAAATCAAATCATGATTATACATAAATAACAAAATCAATTAAATAATAAACAATTTTTAATTTTTTACCTAATCTCTGATAAAATTACTATTATCAAATAACTTGATTTTAATTCGAAATTTATTTGCTTGAAATAAAAACAAATATAATCATGAAATAAAATCATTGTTTTTTCATTGAATCTTTATCAATAAAAAGAACATCATTTATCTTTTCATTTCATAAAAATTTCCCATCCAAGTAGTTGAATGTTCCTGAAATTAAATAATCTATACAAGCAAAATTGAATTTCGTTATAGAAGGAGTTTTAAAAATTAAATTTGGGTCGAATTGGGACAAATAATTAAATTTATAAAGTTAAGCAAAAAATGGTTTTAATGGTTTATTTAATTAATTCAATTTTTAATCTGCCCAATTATTCTCAAAAATTGGTTAATAACTAAATTCTACTAAATTATCCATTTACGGTTCAACAAGCTCTTTTATCTTCTTAACCTTTTGGAATTAAAATTTTATTCAAATTTTTATTCTTGACATATATAAATGTAAAACAAACCATTCATGTAATTCATTTACGCCAACATAATTTATTATCAAATGCAATTTTCCTTGTAATGAATTTTCATCCTGTTTTCCAAGCTTTTTCTATAAAATTAAATTATATTTTTTTTTAATATTATCATTTTACATTGAATCTATGTTTATGTTTGAAATAATCTTCGTACATTATTTTACTTGCTTCTTTCATTGAATTTTCCAATTTTGGTATATCATCCACATTTATGTTAATTATTTTGTTATTTTTAGGTTGCAAACCAACTAACCAAACATCACATTTATAATTACTAAAAATATTATGAAAAATAATATTTTTATATATTTTTTTACCCAATATCTGAATATCCTTCACGGTTTATCAAGCATTTTTCCCTTCTACCGGCCTCTATTATATGATACCAACGAATTTCTTTAGGCAATATTTTTCCAATTACTTTTGGAATGAAATCATGCAATTTCAATGAAGCAATCTCACAAAAATCATCGCCTAAAGTTCCTGAATTTGCTTTTGTGAGGCAGCTCACAACGAGAAAGTGTTCATACTTAATTCAAAAATTATTTTAAAAAATATTTTTTTTTAAATTTTTACCTTTTTCGCCAAATCATGTCCTCGCATAAAATCATACCATTCTTTTTCGGCTTCCATTTTTCCTGTTTGATCATCTCTAAAATCTGAAAATGAATATTATTATTAAATTATTAAAAATGATATTATGAGTAAATTTAAGTTTATGGCAAAATAATTATATTGATTTTAAAGGGGTACCCTAAATCTATAAATTATAAATTTTGAAAGAATTAATTTTTTATTATCTGACAATAATTATATTATCTAAATCGATTTCATTTTGGTTCTGAAGCAATTTAAGAATAATTTAAATTCTAAACCAATATTTAATTTATAGAATTTTATGTTCCATATCTGTCAATTTGGGTGGGTATACGGTTTATTGATCTAGAAAAATAGGAGAGATTTTATTTATTTCGGCAATGTTTTCAAATTAAATTTTTCCCAATTAAAAGATATGTTTTCTTACATTCTTCGTCATGCATGTAAGAACCATATTTCTCCCAAAAGAGATGTAAATAATCATCTCCGCCAATAATATTTTTAAATTGATAAATTACACCATTTTCACTTTTGAACATTTCTTGAAATCCCTCATCAATTAGTAGCAGTTGGCCAATTGTCATATAATGATAATTTTGAAGAAGTGGCCGAACACTTAATAAATAAAAATGCATTAATTTATACGATATAATTATCAAAAATTAGAGCTTTATTAAGAAATTTTAATTTATAATATAAATATATATTAATATTTAATCATTTAAAAATTACTCTGAGATGATTTCATTTTCATCCATATCGCATTTGAATAAATCTTCCAAACTCTCTTCGTGCTCGGCAACTATATCAATTAATTGTGTTATATTTTTCGGATTGAATATGCTGAAGAATTTCATCGATATACACACGCATTTGCTTAGAATCTTTTCATAATCATTGTCAATATGGAAATCTTCAGTTATTCTTCTTAAATTCGTCGTCAAATATTGCCGGAATCTTCCAGCTTTTTCCAGTAAACTATTAATTCCATTTTCAGTGAAAATATAGCCATATTCATTGATTTCATTGTTAAATAACTTCAATCTTATATAGAAATATCGAATAGCTAATTCCAATTCAATGCGTCTTTTGATAAATTCATCCCCGGAAAGAAATAATCTTAAATTTAAATATTTTTAAGAAAAAATATATTTTATTTTTATACCTTCTATATTTGCTGACCAATAAACTTTTATTACCATTACCTTAAAATTTAAATTAAAAAATTTATGTGTATTATTTAAATTTATAATTAATTTTTTTTAGAATTTAACAAAAAATTATTTGTTGCAATATTATTTACAAATTTGTAGCATATCGGGAAAAGCATATTCCATCCTTTCCATACCAGCGATTCCAAATAAAGTCATCAAATTATTTTTTATATTTTGAATATTTCCTTGCAGGATATTTTGAAAATGTTTTGAATTTTTAAGCATCCAATGCACAGCCCAAAAATGTGCTCTCTCTATCTGTGGTGACATTTGTGTGTATTTTTTTACTTTTAAAACTTCTTCATCATTGCATTTAATTTTTTCTTCTTCCAAATTCATATCAAGTAAATCTGGTTCCAATTTTTTCTTTTCATTAATTCCGGCCAATGTAAAGAGCTAAAATAACGATGATAGAGAATGTCCATGACTTTAATTTTTTTTAAACAATACATTCTTTTCGTAATATTTATTTTACTCTTCAAGAATTATTATAATAAATAAACATTCTCAAATGCAAAATCAGAATTCTAAAATGAAAATCAGAATTCTGATTAATTCTGAAATGGAAAATCAGAATTCTGATTAATTCTGAAATGGAAAATCAGAATTCTGATTAATTCTGAAATTGCAAATCAGAATTCTGATTAATTTTGAAATGGAAAATCAGAATTCTGATTAATTCTGAAATGGAAAATCAGAATTCTGATTAATTCTGAAATTGCAAATCAGAATTCTGATTAATTCTGAAATTGCAAATCAGAATTCTGATTAATTCTGAAATGGAAAATCAGAATTCTGATTAATTCTGAAATGGAAAATCAGAATTCTGATTAATTCTGAAATGGAAAATCAGAATTCTGATTAATTCTGAAATTGCAAATCAGAATTCTGATTAATTCTGAAATGGAAAATCGGAATTCTGATTAATTCTGAAATGGAAAATCAGAATTCTGATTAATTCTGAAATTGCAAATCAGAATTCTGATTAATTCTGAAATGGAAAATCAGAATTCTGATTAATTCTGAAATGGAAAATCAGAATTCTGATTAATTCTGAAATGGAAAATCAGAATTCTGATTAATTCTGAAATTGCAAATCAGAATTCTGATTAATTCTGAAATGGAAAATCAGAATTCTGATTAATTCTGAAATGGAAAATCAGAATTCTGATTAATTCTGAAATGGAAAATCAGAATTCTGATTAATTCTGAAATGGAAAATCAGATTTTAAATTACAAAAATAAACGGGCTATGTAGTTTCTGAACAAACCCTATATAAAAATCACTAAAATAAACTCACATCAATCCAAATAAAATGCCTTAATTTATGATGGAAATAAGCATTCCAGTCTTTATTCGATGTCAATTTGTCGTCGTAATTCATTCGGGAAAGAAATTTGTAAAAAGTGCAAAGTTGCCCTTCCCAATTCTCATCATCGCGGTAAACAATGTTCAAATTCACTTGTTCCATTTTGAAGAAGTTCAATCTTTGCCAGAATTCTTCGTTCATCTTCTTGTGCATTTCACTATTCATCATTTCCTCATTCATTTCCTCTAGGATCCTATTGTCCAATTCCTCATTATCCATTTCTTTGTCGATTTTGTCAATTTCTTTGTCCATTTCCTCACCAATTTTTTTGTCATCAGCGTCTCTTTCCTTTCTTCCAATCAATTCTTTTCTATCCCTATCAAAATCCCTTAATATTTCCCATGCCAATTTTTTGTAATGGAACAATGCCGCCAATTTGTGTAATTCTTTTTCCTTTGCAGCTGATCCAATAAAACTTGGTTGAGGCAAAATCCGTAAATATTCATTTTTCAGTGATTCCGTCAAAGTGTCAACGAATTCTTGGAGCAATTTTGTGAAAAAAATTAATTTTTTAATAATAATTTTATCAGATTTTTCAGTATTTTCTTAAGCCACTTTTATATTTAGCTAAGTGTTGAATTAATTTATTCGGGGATAATTATCCGATTTTTTGATAAAAAGTAAATTATTTTAAAAATTATGTTAAATTTTCTAAAAATTAGAAGGCTACTTTTAAAGTGTTTTCCAATCAAATGATATATCGTCTTCATTGTTTACTTCCTTAATCCTTAATGGACTTGTTCCTAGCAAAAGTATTGTACAAAATACCTGGTTTACTTGCGCTGGTTTTTATAGTATTTGACATTATTTCTTTTTCATTCATGTTCTGTTTTCCCTGAAAAGTTTGCATTTTTAATAATTTTTGATTTATTTAAACCTCAACATTTTTGCCTTTTGATTTTTTGGAACTGGATTTGATGAACGAAATAAAAAATAAAAACAATATTATTAAAACAACAATTAATTTGGAATTCATTTAAAAATATTTCTCTAAAAAGAATATAATTGTGGATAATTTTTTGATAAAAAAATTAATATTTAATTTTAAATTATTAAATTTTAAATGAATTTTAAATCACTATAACAAATTTTAAAGATTTTATTTTTTAATTAATTTACTGTTTTTTTATTCTGAAAAAATTTATTACATTATAAAGAACAAAAATGTAAAAAATTAATGGAAGGACAAGGGGGGAGATTCAAGAGGGATTTTGAGTATCGATGTGTAATTTTTGCGCCCACAAGGCGGTATATCGGGAGAGAAGTTTTGCGGCCAATTCCAATTATATTTTAATAAAAGATGTTTACAACTAGAGCCCGGCGCGAAGGAAAATCCGGACCCGCGGACCGGATTTTCGAACCGAAAAAATCCCGGGCCGGACCGGACCGGATAATCCGTACTAAATCCGGTCCGGAAATAATCCGTACCTTAAAATTGTACGGATCCGGATACGGATTTCCGGATTTTCAAAAAAATTTTTTTCGCAGATATAAAGTAAAAAATAAATAAAATTTATTGCGATTAATTAAAATAAAAATGAAATCAAATTTATCGCGATAAAATAAAAACGAAATCAAATTAATTCAAATTAATATGAGCCAACTTCTGGAATACTTTTGTTAAGGAAAATTAACATTTCCGCTGTTTCTGGGTTCAAACTTGATCGGCGGTAATCATAAACATCTCTCGCCACACTGAATAATTGCTCACTCGGCACACTTGTTGCAGGCGTTGAAAGAAAAATTTTCGCTATTTTGCCCAATCCAGGAAATTGGCACTCATTTTGCATCCACCATTCAAGTGGGCATGCCGTTTGTTTGATGGGTGGAATATTCACATATTTTTCTATCTCCGCATCCAAATCCGAAAGTCCTTTAGCCTGATGAATTGGATCTGAAATATAATTTTATTCAATAGCTTTTTCACAAAATTCTTATAAACTTTGTTGTTCTTGCACCAGATTAGCCACCGAATCCATAAAACAAGTGCGTTTTGCCGGCGGAGAATTTGCAGCATTCAATTCAAATTCTTCTGTTTCAATATCCTCGGGAATTTCAGCCAATGGTGGTTCAAATTCTTCTCGATTTTCAGTTGATTCTTGTACCTCGCATTCGTCTTTCAACATTTTTGACACGCTAAAATTTTATTTTCTTTATGTATTTGATAAAAAATTCTTTAAACCTTGCTAGGAAAATTGCTTTATCAGATGCAAAATGATGCTTGAATCTGGGATCAAGAAACATTGAGACTGCATGCAATCTAAAAAATAATTATATGTTTTTAATAATATAGGATTTAAATTTACTTTTGATTTTCCAATTCAAAAAATCTTTCTTTGATGCCATTTATTAAACGCTTCCTGACATCTTCTATCTCAATTATAACTTGATCATTATTCGAATCGCCTTCTTCAATTTCAATATTTCTTGGAACTCTCAAATCCAATTTTGACAAATCATGAACCAGTGTTTTTGCATATGGAAATTGAACAGAAATTGTTGATTTGGAAAATAATAATGAAGCCTCTTCCACTGGTGTCAGTAGATCAATCAATGGTTGCAATAAAATCCATTCGCCTTTTGTCAATGTTAATTTCATGTCCATTTTGTCAAAGGCGACTTTATTGATTGCATTTTTCTGTTCCACAAGGCGGCGGATCATAATTAAGCTGCTATTCCAACGGACGCTCATTTCCTGTTTTTTTATTTATGAACTTATTTAAAAAGTTTACCTACCTGCAAAAGTTTATGAGTGGGCAAATTCTCAGCAATTTGTGCCAGTTCTAATTCTTCTAAAGCTTTGATTGAATATTTCACACGGGCAACAATTTTGCGACAATTTTCTAATAAAATATTATATTTTCGATATCATTTAAATAAAATACATACAAAATAGCCCACAAATTGCATCTTTTTTTTCACCAAAACTGGTTTGGACTGCTCGATTGAGCATGTGGGCGGCGCAGACAGCATTTGAAATTGATTTTGGCAGATATTCGAAGCTGTAAAAAATAATTTGTATTGAGTTTCATTATATTTTTCTTATCTTAATCATGTTCGATCCTTTGTCGGTCACAAATGCATGGGCTGATTTTTCGTCAATTTTCCAACTTTTCATCATTTCAGTTATTTTCTCAGCAATTGCTACGCCAGTATGCGATCCAGGAAAATGGCTTATTGAAAGTGTGAATGATTTTTTCTTCCATCGGGAGCTAATCCCATGGGCCGTCAAACTAATTTATAAATTTATTTAAATATTCAAGCATTAAAAATAACCTGATAAAACTGTGATTTTCACTCCAAATATCCGAAGTGAATGAAATGCCGCCAAATTGTTTCAATTCAATAAGGAGTTTGTTTCTTACCGCATCGTAGACCAGTGGAAGAGCATATCGTCGATAATGCGTTTCTTCTTTTAATTGCTCCGTCTTTTGATCGCAAATTGCTTTGAAGTAAGGGCTATTGATGAGATTAAATGGAAGATTTGATGTTGCGATGAGATTGATAACTTTTTTATCCAATTTGGAAAGCATACCTAATTGTTGTTTACAACTAAACCGATTATTCGCAAAACAAACCGCTGCTTCTGACTACAAATGTATCAATTTTTGGATTTTCTTCTTTCTCTTTGTTTTGTCCCGAACTTGCCAATTTTTGATAATGCTCAAAATGTTCAGAATTTTTGTGTTTGGAACCCAAATGTGTTGTTAAGGATTTTATGCTTCCATGTGAAATCGCAAATTCATATTTCCTTTCATTGTTGTTTTTGCATTGAATGCATTCAGCTTTTTCTGCTGATAATTTGTTGAAAAGCCCAATTTTATAAATAGGATTATTGTCGGACATAATTCTATTTATTCACTCTAAATTGGATAGAAAATTTTAAATAAAAATTCAGATAATGAATTAAAATTAAAATAACATTAAATTATTTCGAATTAAATAAATTATTCATCATTTTTATTATTTTCATCATCTACTTCTAGTATGTCGAGAGATTCGAAATTCTAAAAGAAGAAATGAATAAGTATTTTATAAAATAAAAAATAAAAATATATTAAAGAAAGAATTAAAAAAAGAAATTATTAAATAAAGATTTTAAAGGAATTTTGGAATTTGGATCGTTTCAAAAAAAAATTATTCACAGAAATAGGATGAATGGTCCTTTTTACTAGCATTTGAAAAATCCGGAAATCCGGATGCAAAAAATCCGGACCCGCGGGCCGGATTTTCGTTTGGCTAAAATCCCGGGCCGGACCGGACCGGATAATCCGTACAAAAATCCGGCCCGGAAAAAATCCGGAAAATCAAAAAATGTACGGATTTCGGACTCCGGGTCCGGATAATCCGTACGGACCCGGAATCCGCGCCGGGCTCTATTTACAACTCGAATAAATTTTTAAGAAAAATTCATATGAATTTGAATCGAAGCGTCCTAATTTAATGGCTTCTGATTTTTGTCTTTTTTTCCCAACAATTCAATTTTCTTTTTCGCCCTCTATTCTCCTCAATTCATTGCCAATGGTTGCGCTCTCATTGTTTCACTTTGAAATCCCAACTATGCCAACTGCCAACAAATTTTATTTTACCCTACTCTATCATTCGGGCCAAACCATCATTTTCTTGTAAATAACCGCAAACCCAATCTCATATTGCCCAATAATGGAGATTGTCCCGGCTACGGAGGGATGGAGATGGAGAGCGCAAGTCTAAATGCTTTTGGAATTGGAAAATAAAAGTGGCTCTAAAATATAAATCATGAGAATGGATATATTGATCGAATGGATTATTCTCGCCCTTCATCCATCCATCGAGAATGAATTCCATTTTCAAAGAATTGAATTATTTTTGGCGAGAATATTTTATGTAATCAGGAGGAGTATATTTGTAGTTTTTAAAAATTGGGTATGACTTTTTAAAAGTAAAATAAAGTTCACAAGAATATTTTGAAGGATAATTTCAAATTTGAAAGTTATTCATTTTTGTATATTGCTAAAAAAATCAATTTTATCTAATACATTTTTTCAAGTTTTCCTATATATTTTATGTACATATTTTGTACTTTTTACTTACAAAACTCTTAGAGCCAGTGTTCTTCAAATGTCAAATTTCTCGTCATTCGTCTCATCTTTCGTCTTGACCCTTTTTACCCTTCGTCATTCGTCTTGTTCTCATCTTGCCCTTTTTTACCCCTCGTCATTCGTCTCGTTCTCATCTTGCCCCTTTTTACCCCTCGTCATTCGTCTCGTCTTTTCGTCTTTTTTTTGAGACGAGACGAGGACGAAGACGGGAACGAGACGAATGATGAGGACGTTTGGAGGACAACACTGCTTAGAGCACTGGCGCCATTATATGAAATCATAAAATCCAATCGATTTGAATGGGGTTGAGTTGATGTATGTGGAATGTGGATTGGAATGGGAATAAGCGCAGCCTTGAGGAAAAATTGATAGAGGAATTTTACCTTGGGGGAATTTAGGATAAAAATTCCATGAATTGTTATTATTCATTCGGTAATAAAATTTTTCACAATACAATATATTCGAATAAATTCAATTCCTTCTTGTGTAAATTCGGCTCTTCAAAATTGTTGGCTAATTTTATGCATAAATATTAGTATTTAAAAGTTTTACCATCACCGAAATTAAATCATGACAAATTTTAAATTTTTATTCTTATAGAATTATTATAAATGAATTACAAATTAATTATTATTTTCATATTATTGCCTTTATTTTTTAATTCCATCAAATCCAATTGAAATAAATCAGAAAGCAAGATTGTTAAAAATAAGGTTTAAAATTGATAAAAAAAAAACACTAAAAAAATAAAGAATATTTCAGGACAAAGAGAAAAGTAAGGAAAATGAAATATTTACAGTCACAAAAATGATCAATAGTAGCACAGCAGAAACAAGAGGCAATTAAATTATATGTAAAACTAATTTCCCCCATTTTAAACAGAATTCGTCGACATTTTGGCAGAATCTATGAAAAATAAATATATTTTTAGTTTATCTAATTACATTGAAAAAAGAGACGTGAAACTGGGCACAATGGCCGCATTGTTCCACTATAAAACGTCGACTTGGGAATTATTAATTAAGAGATTTTAATAGGGAGCGAAAAGAGTTGATGGGAATAACAGATGAGGAAATGGATGCAGAATTCCAGGAAATTTTGAAATCCTACAAAAAGGAACATGTGAAATTGAGTATAGCATATAAAAATGAAGCGAATTGGAAAAAACAACTTTGCATATTTTACAAATTTTACTGCCTATTAAAATCCGATAAAAAATTAGCTTCAAATGAAGATTGGATTACCTACACAAAACATAAATATAGACATTATATTTGGATACAAGTGAGTTTAATTTTGTTGAAATTCTTTGGTCTAATAGATTTGTGAATTTAACGAATCACAATGTTTGATGCCAAAACCTAAGTGAAAATAACCTAATCATAAAAAACTGCCTCTAAACTGACCACCATAAATTATTAATTCTTGAAGACAAAATTAAGAAAACAGCATTAATTTCCTATTCCATATCAGAATAATCAGAGTTGGCAACCATCTTTTTCGGGTATAGCCCTAAAAACATTTTAAAATTTAACTTAAATTATATATTTTTTATATGTTTATTTTGTTTTTTAATACCTAATAGCAAATAGTACATCATAAATAGAAAAGAAACTGAAATATAATAAATATAAAAGGTAGAAATAATTTAGTAAATTAGGGAAGAATAATTCCGCCTGTTTGTGTTTTCGCTTAGAATAATTCCGCCTGTTTGTGTTTTCGCTTAGAATAATTCCGCCTGTTTGTGTTTTCGCTTAGAATAATTCCGCCTGTTTGTGTTTTCGCTTAGAATAATTCCGCCTGTTTGTGTTTTCGCTTAGAATAATTCCGCCTGTTTGTGTATTCGCTTAGAATAATTCCGCCTGTTTGTGTATTCGCTTAGAATAATTCCGCCTGTTTGTGTATTCGCTTAGAATAATTCCGCCTGTTTGTGTATTCGCTTAGAATAATTCCGCCTGCTTGTGTTTTCGCTTAGAATAATTCCGCCTGTTTTTGTTTTCGCTTAGAATAATTCCGCCTGTTTGTGTTTATCTGTTGCAATTTTATTTATCGATTGTATAAGAAATTCATATTTTTTTATTGTTAAACTGAATATTGTAAATTTTCCTTTCTTTCATTTTTGTTCACAAATTCATCATCTTCTTCAGTTTATTTCATCTTCATTTTCCGCCGCCTATGCACGAACCAGAAAGTCCTGGGGCTTTAAACCTATAAAAAGTCATATACAGAGTGCCATTCGAAAAAAATTTTACATTTTTAAAATTAAATAATTTTATATTTCTAAATCAAACAAAGGCAAGTTTGGTATCAAAATGATCTACATTTTATGAGAAATTTTTTGACATATCAAATATCAATTGATAAGATTCCGTTTGATTTCGCAATTTTTTTTATTTATTTTTTTCTCTTCACCATTATCTTTCTTCATTTTTTTGGCATTATATTTAATTGTAATCGGATAATTTTTTGTGGTTTTCACATTATTTTTCTTCTTGTTTTGTCAAAATTTTATGCATTTTTGTGTTTTTATTAAATAATTAATGTGTTTTCCCCTATTTGCTTAAGCTTTTTTCAGTTTCCCTATTTCAATTTAAAATCAATAAAAATGAAATTCTCAATATGACAACATATGTTGATATTTGACAAATGAAATGTCAAAAAAATTCTTATAAAGTGTAGATCATTTTAATACCAAACTTGCCGCAATTTGATCCAAATATAATTTTAAAATCTGATATTTTTTTTTGTGTTTACACATATATATAGTTTGTATATCCCCTTTTTGAGTCAACTGGGAAAAACAGGAGGAAAAGTGAATGGTCTTCCCTATGGATTATCAGGATAAGGATTAGGCGTTACTTTGGATGATATTTATCTCTCAATGATCCTTAATAAACTTAACCCTAATCCTGATGATCCATAAGGAAGACCCTCTATATCTCAACAAAAAAGGAATACAAATTGTAGAAGTATCAAATTGTGGACACTTCACTTGGCCAGAAGGCTTGAAATGCCATACATATAAACCTGGTTCCATTAATTTATATATTACCTTCCACGATAGCAACAGCCATCAGAATGGCAAACTAGAGTTCCGGCACATGCTGAAAAGGCATAAATAAAAATATGATTTTTGTCACAGCCATTTATTATAATACATCAGGGATGATTTTTTCGATTCGATGTCGATTTTCGGTCATTTTCTTGATCAAATTTAGTTTTTCGATTTCTAAAAATTTTAGAGCCTCTCATTATTTTTCGATTTCGAAAAAGACCCTCCGAAATTTTGTTTTCAATTTCGAGAAATTTTTTGAATCTCCAAATGTCGATTTTTGATTTGGAAAATTTTTTGACACTCCAAACGACTTTCCAAATGTCATTTTTCGATTTGAAATATTTTTTTATCCTCAAAAATATGTTTTTTCGATTTTGATTTTTTTTTGAGACATCAATCAAAGCCATCCCTGCCGCACATACGTGGGTTGCATTGACCGTCCACATGCACAACATTCAATTGAATCACCAAAGTGATTAGCAAGAGCAATGTGCAGCTGATGAAGAGGGCATTTTTGTTATAGGAAAGGAGGGCAGCCATTATTATTTTGTTAAAGATTGTCTGGGTTATTTGATAAAGTAGATTTGGGTTGATGGAATTGTGGGTTTTTGGTGAGGGCTTATAAAGACCCCTAAATGGACAAATTTTACTCTCTGAATCAACAATCGAAATGAAAAAAAATCAAATTTATGGGATAAAAATTCCCGCTATTCAAATTTATATTCAAAGACAAATTACAGATTTGCCCGAAATAATTTGTCAATTATTTGAACAACTTTTCTATTTCTCTCTGAAATTAAATAAAATTATCTTATGTGCCACATTTTTAAATGCAATTTTAAAATTTCGATTGATCATTATTATAATAATTTGAATTTTGATTAATTTTATTACAAATTGCCCTAATTTTTTCCAAATTATTTGAACAACTTTCCCATTTCCCCATAAAATTAAATTTAAAATATTCAAATGTATCTCTCAATAATCAAAAGAAATTTGCCCGATTTATTTGGGCAGATGGCGGCTTAATTTAAGAAATGAAACAAACCGCAAATTACTTTCGGAATTTATATAAATAAAGTTAAAATATATTTTATTCTCATCTTGAGATACTAAATCAATTATTATATTAATTAAGATGTATAAAATTATATTTTAAATTTAGCACTTTGCCTTCATCTTCACAATCAAAAATATTTATTGCCATAATCAAATCTTCAGCCAATGAAAAAATGTTCTCCTCTTTTATTAATTTCCTCAATGTTAAAATTTGTGATTCCACTTTTGCACTGCCACATTTACGCTTAATAAACAAATGATATTGAAATAAAAATTTTGTTAAGCAAACTAAGAATTTCCTGACGTATACGTGGTATTTCCCAGTGAACCGATCGGAATGATTGATAGCTCAATCGAAGCTCGAAAAACTGAGTCAATCTAAGGGTGGGAAAAACGAAAACTCTCCCTGGGCTGAGATTAAGTAACCCAAAAAAAAGAAAATTTTAACAATGGAAAATTTACAATAATTAAGGAAATTTGATTTATGCATAATTGGTGGAATGAATAAATAAAATCTATTCCCCTTTGAATATCTCTACTCATTCTTTGACACAATGAATTTTTTTTAAAATTTACTCGGCTAAATACATATTTCTTCAACATATATCACTTAATTCATCGGCCCTTTTTCACTTTCTTTTCTAACAATTTGTTCGATGCAAGGTATCTTTTTCAACTGATGTCTGGTCAAATGCAAATCACGCGTGAAACCTTTTCCACAATGTTCGCAAACAAAAGGCTAAAAAATATAATAATTCAATTTCAATCTTCAAATTATTATTACACTTACACCTCCTCCTTTTCTGTCGCATGGATTCTTTTTCGCCAGATGTTGAGTCAAATCAGCTTTCAGCTTGAAACCCCATCCACATTTTGGGCATACATGTCGCCTTTGCGCTAGAAAATTTTTAACGACATAATATTAAAACAGAGGTCCCAGATTTTTTTTTCAAAAAAAAGTACATTGGCCTTGAAAAAAAGATTTGGCCGCACAGCGTAAAATTTTAAGCAAAAAATAGCCGCACAGCGTAAAATTTTACCATTTTTTCATGATTTTGTGAAAAAAAGTACAAAAAGTACACCAAAATCAAAAAAAAAGTACAAATAAAGTACAAATCTTTTAAAAAAGTACATCTGGGACCTCTATATTAAAACAATGCAAATTTTTTTCTCACATTGATTTGGGAGAATAGGTTCAATATTTGATTGATTAATGTGATCATCAGTTGTTGGATTTGAAGAAGATTCAGCTATGATTTGCTGAATATTATACTTTTCATTTTGTTCCATTTGTTGATTATTAATTGCAATATTATTTTTAGATGGAGAATTTTGTTGGGCCGAAGATGAATGTTGAACATTCTCATCAATGGTTGAGGCCAACATCCTCAACATATCAAATCCATCATCAGGGATTTTATTTAAATCAAATTGATGTTTTGGACTTTTTGCTGATTTTTGGCTGCATTCATTTGAATTTGAAGGATTTTGTTCTTCCAAATATTTATCCAATTTCCTTTTGCCTTTGCCTTTTGATGGGCCGACATCATCATTTTTTCCCGCATAAATGATTTCAATTATTTTTGTACAAATTAATAAAATAAATAGAAATTTTTTCATACTGGAAAAAAGCAATATTTTAAATTATAATTATTGGTATTAAGTACAAAACCGTCCCGAGTCAATGTTGGCAAATTGGTGGAATCAAACACATTTTTTCCAAAAAAATTTTTCGATTTTATTTTTCGTTGAAAATCTGTATTTAGGGGTTTTCGATGCTAGGGAATCCGAATCTGGTATTAGTTTTGCATTATTATTGGTTGAACCAGTATAGGTTTACAAACCGGTTTCAAAAAAATTGAACTTTGGTAATTTTCAGAGCTGTGTCTTTCATAAAACATGACTCCGACTCCGACTCCGGACTCCGACCTTTCAAAAATTTAGCTCCGACTCCGACTCCGGACTCCGGGCTTTCCAATTTTTGACTCCGACTCCGACTCCAACTCCGGAGTCGTTATAAAACTCGACTCCGACTCCGGAGTTTGACTCCGCAGAAATTTTTTTTTAAGTAATTTCGATTTGGCTCCAGGGCATTTTTGTGAAAATTAACATCTATTTCCGAAAATGATATAATTTCGGTACGAAAATTTCAATTTTAGTCAAAATAAACCAAAAAAATTTAATTTTAAAAAAATTGAAAAGGGAAATTTTTTTAAAAAATTAGGTAAAAAATACAATTTTTTAAATAATAAATCCGGAGTCGACCGGAGTCCGGAGTCGCTCCAAATTTTTGACTCCGACTCCGACTCCCAACTCCGACCTTTGAAAATTTTGACTCCAGCTCCGACTCCGGACTCCGACCTTTTCAATTTTTGACTCCGACTCCAGCTCCGGAGCGGAGTCGGAGTTGGAGTCGGAGTCGGAGCCGGAGTCGGAGTCGGACCCAGCTCTGGTAATTTTGAACTTTTTTAATTTTGGGTTTTATGCGAAATAAATAATATATTCGCGATCAGCTCATCGATACGCGTCGAATGATATATAATTTGACTAAAAAAATACCAAAAATCAATTTTTTGAAACCGGTTTGTAAACCTATACTGGTTCAGGAAATTTAATCCATGAAAAATAAATGCTAAATTTTAATTCCCCAACATCGAAAAACTCTAAATACACATTTTTAGCGAAAAACAAAATGTAAAAATTTTTTGGAAAAAATGTGTGGCTTAAACTTAACTATTACCCAATTTATATCTAAGATTTTATTTGGCATAAAATTTACTGAAAGAAATAGGTCCAAGACATTAATTTATTGAATTTTTGCTAGATATTGGACAAACAAAAAATAATAGTAGCTAATTATTGTGATTTTTATTTTATATCAGTTTTTATTGGTAATTTTTGGAATTGAAAACACAAATTTGATTAAATTAGTAAGTTTAGTACTCGTTCTTTTTTGGTTTTATTATATTATTCGATAGAGTGCTGTGGATGTTGAATTATATTTTGATCTGTGTCCAGGTCTAATAAAAATTTTAAAAAATGATCTCATGAAAATTTTATAAAGGAACCCCATCGTCAAATCCAATATTAATTTTTTTTTAGAATTTTGGTGGCAAGTTCAAATCGGCTTGGACTTTTTTCTCTATTTAGCTTGGTAAATCTGATAAGCATTTTTTAATTTGGCACAAATTTGATAGTGAAGGAATTTTTGAAGAGGAATATAGGAAAATTGATCACTCGTAGATTCTACATTGCTGGCTGGATTCATTCAATTCTTACGTCTTTTCTTCTTTGCTTTGTTTAAATTTATTCCTTCATCTCTCTCTCCCTTTATTTGACGCAATCTGTCAACGGCAATGTTTTTAGTTAACGGATGATCAATTTGGCATTTGCCATCCATTTCCCACATTTTTGAGCCATTCTCTTTAATAAAATTCCATTTTATTTATGTGCCAAAAAGGGATTGAATGAATGCTTGCTCGATGGATTTTTGATGATCAACCGTGATTGTAAAAGAAAATTTTTACTTTCGGTTTCAATACCAATTCCTCCCAAAAAAGAGGGGTTTGGGCTTTGGGGGGGGGGGGGGGGGAGGTCCTTGCTTGTGGAACAAAATCTCAAAAAGCAGGCACCCCCAGGGGGGGGGGGTTATTCTGGTATCCTGGCTGTAATGTAATGTACAATCAGTGTACCTTCAAATTTAGAAAATTTACAAGAATTTAGGGAAGTTGATTTATGCATAATGAAATAAAAAATAAATTGGTGGTAAATGTATTTATTTCCTTTGTAAATCCGCAGTTTCTTTGACACATTGAATGCTAATTCATCGGCCCTTTTCTACTTGTCATTGTCAGTATATTTTCTTTTGTGTGGCATTTTGTATAATTCTGATGCTTTTTCAAATATTTTTCCTGCTGAAAATTTTTTCCACAAATTGTGCATTGAAACGGAGTACTTCCTTTTTCAATGCATGGTCGCACTTTCTTCGTCATATGTCTAGTCAATTCGTATTTCTGTATGAAACTGGCTCCACATTTTGGACAATTATGTGAATTTTCCGCTATAATTTTTGGTGACTATATGATTTTAAAATTAATGATGCTCCAAAAATAAATAAAAAATTGAATTATTCAAACTTTAGCTCACATTGATGTTCAAGCTCATGAAGTTTTCTACTCGATTCATCGACAAATATTTTTCCACACCATTTGCATTTCATTGGATTTTCATCGGCTAGTAAGATTGGAAAAATGATAAAAATTTATAGCTAATTTATGCAATTTGCAATTATAAATTAACATAAAATTCTCACCAGCCGTATGCATTTCTGCGCCAGTATCTAATGTTTATTTAATTTAAAAATTTATTTAAAAAAATTGATTCACATTTTTCTACAAGATCCTTAAAATTTTCTCGATTTGTATTTATTACTTTCACATTTTTTCCAACTTTGATTTTCTGAATATTTTCCATTGGATTTTGTTCCATTTGTTGTTTATTCATTGCAATTGAATTTTGCTGGGCCCACATTGAATGTTGATCATTTTTATCATTGGTTGAGGCTAAACTTTTATTAACTAATTGATCATTTCCAATCGGCAAAAGCATTCCTTCTTGAAGCCAATCTGCATATGGATTTGATATTAAATCATCAGTGGATTCATTTGAATTTGAAGGATTTTGTTCCAAATATTCGTCCAATTTTCTTTTGCCTTTTTTGTCTCTTTGGGATGGGCCAGCATCGCCGGTACAAATTATTTCAATAATTTTTGTACAAATTAATAAAATACAAAAGAAATTTTTCATATTTTAAACTTAAGATTTATTTTAAAGCGAACAAATTAATAAAAAAATAATCATTGGGACAAAATTTTAATTAAGGGATTCTGAACAAAAGTTATAAAATTACTAAACTTGAGACCGTGGGGTGTAAACACCATACCAGAATGAGGTTATGAGATGGGATAGAACATAGAAACGTGGGGCTTAATTCTACCTCTAATTTGGCTTAATTTAGCCTCTAATTTTGCGAAAAAAGGTTTTTTGATCATAACTTGGCCAAATTTTTGTCTGTCAAAAAGTATAATATACCATTCGATAGCCCACACAAAATCTATTAAATAAAGTTTAGATCACTTAAATTGGCGCATTGGCCACAGAGTTATGGCCAAAAAACACATTATCACAAAAATGGCCATAACTCAACAAAATTTTGGCCAAGCCCTAGCCCCTACATATCCTAAGCTCATAGCCACTAATCCCATGCCGCCCCTAACCTAACCCCAACCTAACCCTAACCCTAACCCTAGCCCCTAAAAAGTTTTCCAAGAAAAACAAAAATAGTCAAATTAGAGGCTAAAATAAGCCGAATTAGAGGAAGAATTAAGCTTTTCATAACATAGAAGATAGAAGGAATTGGGTCCATTTGGATAAAATTGGCCCATTTTCATGCTCAAATTCAATCCATTGCTTCTCTCTTGTCAGCATCCCGTTTCTCTTTTCTGTTCTATTCTCATACTATTTTTACATTTTTGGGCCAAATGCTCCCTATCTCTCCCACAACAAAAAATGCTTATTAGCAGTTGGGTTTGGCACAGATTTGAGAGAGAAAGAATATTTGTGGGTGGTGATGATAAAATTGATCAAACGTACATTGAATCAACCTCGGAGGATGGGCTCATTCCATCTTTCCTTCTTAATTTTGCCCAAATTTTCTCATTTTCCTCATCTTCTCTCTTCTCAAATCTTGGTATCATTGATTGGATTGTCAATGCAGATTTTAGTTTGTAGAGTTTATTTTTAGAAAAATTACAAATAATAGGTATTTTGAAATAAAAATGAAATATTTCATTGGAATTTTCGCGTTTTTTAAATTTCCCCTATTTGTAATGTCATTCCTTACTTTATTAAAATCAATTTTCTAGGGCATTTTTCAATGGATGACTTTTTAATATGGAATATAGAGTGTCAGGCAACTCGTACACGGGCAATTCGTACATTGGCAACTCGTACACATAGCAACTCATACATAGGCAACTCGAACACGGGGAAAATAAGTCAACTCGTACACTACCATAATTTTTTGTTTATTAAGCCCTGAATTGGAATGGAAATAGCCTGGAAGGCCACTGGAAGACAGGAGAAGTGGGTCAGAAAAAACTAGAAAAATTATTTTAAGTATAATTAAAGGAAATGATTTTAGAGAAGTGGTTTTTTTCCTTCAGCTACTTATGCTTTTAATTTATAGCTATTAGTTGTAAAAAATGACTAAAAAAGATGACGAGATATGTTTAACTAAATTAGAACATAGTTCAAATATCCAAAATGTTGATCTATCATGAATGCTTGCATCTGATAAGAATTTTAGCCTAGAAATTAATATAAAATTTTGATTATTTTTCCATTTCTAGCCGATAAAAATAAATTTAAATACAATTGGTGCGGTAAGGCATTTCCCTATAAATGATAAATTTCATCTTATTTCCCGGACTTGGCATTGGATGTTCCAGTGTCACAATCACAAATGGCTTTCTTTCAATATTATACCATAAAATTGTTGTTTTAAAATTCAATGTTTATTCATAAACAAGTGAAAGATTATTCATCAAAAAATTTAAAAATTATTTAATTGAAAAGAATAATAATATTAATAAGATGATAATTGATAAATATAATCAAAAAATATTGAGAAGATTTTCGAATGTTTTTCTCAATTATGGTGGTAGTGGTTTGTGGTTTGGTGTGGTAAGAATTAAAACAGCAAAAAACAAAATTTTGAAAGTTGAATAATTTAATAAAACAAATTGAGTGTAGTAGTTATATAAATTGAATGATTTAAATTTGAATAATAAAAAATAAAGTAAAATTGAGTTGATTTAATATTTAAGTAAAGAATTTAGAAGAAGGTGAAAAATAATAAAATTAATTTTTAATTATTTCCATTGCGTTTTACAATGTTTGGGTAATTTCAAACAGTTAAATATGATGTATTATAAATTTTAGTTATTTGAAATTTTTTTTTTAATATTCAAAAATTGCTCTCAAAATGATTTTAGTAAAACGCATTAGGAAATAATTTTAATAATGCTTAAATCATTTTTAAATAAATTTTATGAAGTAAAAGAATGAGTCTGTTCAATTCTCAAAATTGTCTCATCATTTCCATTTTCAACACACTTAAAATTCAGATCCGTTTCAGTTTTAAAGCTTTAATGTTATTGTTTTCAGTGATGATTAGAAGACCAAATTTGTGCAGAGTGTAGTATTTATGGGACCAAATTCGATGTTTTCCCTGGCAACAATAACCGAAGCCATTGATTCATTGTGATTGCTGCGCTTTTGTATGATTTCCACAACAACAATAATTTGAATTTGTAGGATATCGGCAAGCAGCATCACAAGTATCAGCAATGAAGCCAAAGTTTTCTTCATTTAATAATGTCATTGTAGAAGCTGAAGGCATGATCACGTTTCCAGTAAATTTGATGTTAAATTGTTGTGGAATGAATTCTGGTCGCGAATGAATGAGCTCAATGATGCGATTGATTGAATCGGCTGTTGGAAACGTTAAATCGGATGATGGCCATTCATATGATGAAACAAATGCTTTCATCATATTATTGACAGTAAAAGTTAAGCCGCCATTGACCATAAATGGAGTTGCACTGTAAATGGCTCCAGCCGAACTCTGGAATTATTTGAAAGAAAATAAATTTTTAAATTTTGATTTAAACTTTTTATTGCTTATGCAGAAAGTTTTAAGAAAAATAAGCATTTATGGATGAACAATTATTTGGCATTATTTAAGGAATCAAAAAATACAATTAAATAAATGCAAAATATATTTTTTGGCGATTAAAAATTCTTTTTTTTTCATTTTTTCTTAAAAATCAGGAAATTAAATTTTTATTATGAAATATAATTTTTTTAATTTTTTTTCAATTCCATGGAAAAATAAAAAATAATCAATTTTAAAAATCCGATTTCTGGATTTTTCAAAATTATAAAAATAATTAATTATAATTAAAATTTCCGAAAATATTTTTATTTTTTTAAATGAATAAAGCGGCAATTATTGTAATTTAAAAAAATTTTTAAATATTTTATTTTTAAATTATTATTAACCATTTTTGCAGCTTCCAAATATTCGACAATTCCTGTTGCCGCAGAGGCCTTCATTTTTATTATGAAGCGCAAATTATGCATTGCCGGATCAACACGATTCTCTATGCTCCAAACAATTTCATTGAAGCCATTTTGTGTCTTTTGATTCAATTGGCAGACATTTGCAGGCAAATTTCCATCCAATTTGAAGCAGGGTTTACGAAGGATCAAATGTGCCACACCATTGGATGTTTCATTACTGGACCAGAATTTGATCAAATCCATTAACAAGCTCTTTTCCAGTGCGTTGTCCAAGACAATATCTAAATTAAATGTAAATGTTTTAATTTTATCCACTATTTTTCATGTCATAATTGTAAATCCAATTTTTGACTAAGAAAAAATGTTAGAATTAGGCTAAAATCTTGTTAAGAATGCCGACATTTTTCCAATCTTGGATAGAAATAATAACTTTATTTATACAATCTTGGTAGTGTTTATACTTATTCTATTTTGTGTAATCAAAAAATTAATATCAATATATATGTCAATCATATTAAAAAATGCCAAAAATTAACATAAGGATTGGTTTTATTCTCTTAAAAAATGGCCTAAATATGACAGAAAAAAAAGAACCTTATTTTCGTTTGATATCCAAAATAATTATAATATTTTCTCAACCCCATTTCATATTTCTAATAAATTTTAATATAAAAAATTACTGACCAATGCTGTCCAAAAATGCCCCTTTCGTTGTGAGAATGTAAAGCAAAGTACTTGTATTTTGCAACTGAGGAATTGGTTGGTCCAGTTTGAGACGTTTCTTTCCACCAGAAATTGCAAACAGAAAGTCGTCCATGTTGTTAAAATGATGGAACAGTGGAAAACGCTGAAAATTTTGGGCAAAAATATATAATGATTTTTCTTATTTGAAATTGTTGAAATAGAGGTAATATAATTCACTTAAATTTTTTGTGTGTAGATTTAAGATATAGGCTTATTATTTGGCATTGTAATCAGTCTAACGGATTTTAGAATTTATAGAAAATTTATTGGGTTATTTTTTAGCATATAAATATTTAAATCAATAATGTTAAATTTTTTTAGTTTTTTGAAAATTTTTCTTCTGAATTTTAGTTCCAAAATTTCTAAAAATTATCATTTTATAAAATATTTATGGATAATTGAATACCTTTTTGTAAATACTAATTTTTTTGGTCTATTTCAAAAATTTTGACTAAAAAGTAAAAACGAACATTTGTGCCAGCATTCAATGAAGTATGCATACGGCAAGCACAATTGCAATGGATTAGCTTGAAATAAACTAATTCATCCTTTTCTCGGAGCATGTCTGCCTCGAATCCGCCCAATTGAATCACCACATGATCTCGAGTTCGCCATTCAGCATTCAACAAGGCCAATTCCTCAGGCTTCAACGGTGCTATTCCGCGCACTTCAAATTCCAAATGACGGATCATTGTTTCCGCGGTTTCCTGGTTCATTGCCATGTTCAGGAGGCGAGCACAAAAATCAAATTTGTAAACAGTGGGCAATTGTGCGTTGCGCACACGAATGCTTGCGCATTCTGCTCGAGCTGCAAAAAAATTAAATGAAAAATTTTGAGAAAATAATTACATATTTATTCTATTTAGGTGCCCCAATTATTTAAAAAAATGATCGATTTCTTATTATTATCATCAGTGAAAAATTTTTGGATATGAATATTTTGAAACAAATTATATTTTTAGGTAATCATAAATTTTACATGATGTCATTTTTAGACCTTTATTGTAATAAAATTTTAATTGGAAAATGGCAAAATTTATCATCAAAAAATTCTGCAAAAATTGGGCAGTAATTACATATCTTTTTTGCCAAGAACAAAAAATGATATAAAAATTGTTAATTGTTTAATTGCTATATTTCTTATTTATCACTTAAAAAAGGATACATATAAATCAAGTAATTAAAAAAGATTTGAAATTCATTTTTGTGTAATTTAACAAATACATTAATGAACATTATAATTAATTTTTAATATATTTATATTTTATTACCAGATGCAATTGCCTCAAGCAATTTGGTCCATTCCCATTCGCCACATGGCTGTCCATTGTTTATATCTAACTCCAATTGTTGATTGTTTGGTGCCAATGAGCGAAGGAAATTGACTTTGGCTTGATGCTGTTGGGCCTGATCAAATGATCTTAAAATTAATTTTTAAAACCAATTTTTAAATTAATCTAATATATTTACAAAAATAATAAAATATTTTTAATCATCAAAAGTTTTTTTTCGGGTTAATTGTTTTGGCATAAATTCATGGCTAAAAATCTGAATGTGTGATAAAAAAAAATTAATTCTTGATGGCAAAATTATTTTATTTTATTTTTCCGAATTTATTAGCCGCGTGAATTTTCTTATTTATTCAAATTTTTTGCTTACAATTTCAATTCGCCAAACTGCTTTTCCACGCTTGCCGGCTTCACATTAATCTGCTTTTGCAATTCACTCACCTTAAATACATAATTTATAAATATATAATATTTGAATTACCTTCTCAGTCCACTCTTCAAACATTTCGGCCAGCTGTGTTGTTTTAACATCCAATTCTTCAATTTTGGATTGCTTCAACGTGGCATCCATTTCATTGTCTTCCTTTTTGCTAAAAATACAAATTTAATTCATCTTAATATTTAAATATATTGTATAATTATTCATTTATTAATATTCTATCATTATTTAATGGTAAATTAATTATAATATGCAATTTTTGAGATAGTATTTTTCAAAATAAAAATTTTTTAGAAATTATTAATATCCAAGCTTTTTCTTACTTTTGTATCACTGTATTCAAATCTGCTCGAATATGACGAAATGTACGTTCCACTTTTTCCTTCCATTCCTAATAAAAAATTTATAATTTTAAAAAGGTGAAAAACAATACTCGATCCTTTTGTTGTGGAAAGGGAGTGGAAGAAGATGGTGGCGGAAACAAAAAGCTTCGACCCAGAGTGAATTGTGACGATGCCAACGACAATTGGGAGCCTGTATCCAAATTGATGTTGCTACCACCAAATAGGCTTCCAGCAATTCCATCCGGATTATTTTGTTGTTTGGGTCGGAACTGTGAGAATTTTTTTAAAATTTTTAACATTAAATTTTAAAATTTGATTTTCAATTTAATCATATTTTAAAATAATTTAATCTAATTCTTATAAAAATATAAAGCAAAATTTTAAGCCATATTCTGGCTCTTAATCAACTTAGATTAATTGCTTATGAATGAATGGCTTTTAAAATTAAGTCTGATTTTCCAAAAAATGCCAAACTTTGACAGAAAATAATTTTGAAAATTAATATTTATATTCTCCATTTATTGAAGTTATTTTTCAATTGAATATTTCTATGCCGACTTAAATTTGTGGCTACAATTTATGACCAAAATAAAATGTTAGGACTTATAAGAATAGGTTAGTATACATAATAAATTTTAAAAATTTGACATTTTTTTATGAATAAAAATATTCATTTGGACCGAAATTTTCAGTTTGAAAAAAATAATTGTAAAAAATTTTCAATTATATTATATATAATAAATTTCGAATTTTTCACATTTCAAAATCAGCTTTTCTGGTGATTTTTAGAGCGCGAGTTTGTTATGAAAAGACGCAGAATTTCATGGCGCATATGAACTTTAAAAAATTACCAAAAAATTTTTTTCAATAAAATTTTCTTAATATTTTGTTAATTTTCTGATCCAATTATCTCCAAATTTATAATGAAATTTATTTATTTTTTTAAATTCTGTCTAACCCAGAAAAGAATAAAAAAAAATAAAGATGGAAATTATTGTAATAATGGAAAATAAAATTGAATGCGATAGAATTTGGACAAATGGTGAGCCAAAAGAAAATAGATTTCATTTTATACAGTGGAGCACCGTACATTTCCATTGGAGATTCTTTCACATTTTGGCTTCAGGCAATATTCCCAAGCACTTAACTCAGCAGCAGATAAGAATTTATTGTATCATCATTTAGGTAAATTGATGATGGCACTGACGAAAATTTAGGTCATTTGGGCAGGCACTAAGGTCAAAATTAATGAAAAAGTTTTTAAATGTGATGGCTGATGATGACCAATGACGAGGATTGGATCTCCATCTCCATTAAAATTTATGTAGGTAGGAGGTCACTTGGGCAGGCACTACGGTCAAACATTAATAAAAAAAAGTTTTTTTTTTAAAATGTGATGGCTGATGCTGAAGAGGATTGGATGAGAATTGCCCAATTGCCCTTAAAATTTATGTAGGTAGGAAAATAATGAAAATTGTGTCTTGGGAAAATTGCCTTCCGCAACTTTTTTTTGACCTCCGAAGAAATTACAAATGATGAAAATGATTGATAACTTTTTTGAATGTTAAAGAAATAAGAATATATGCCAAATCATTACTATCTCTTTCTAGACCTGAGATCTATCAATTAAAATATGTGTTTTGGTAGTCTATGATAAACAATGAAATTCTATATACGATTAAAATATTTTAATTTTTTTTCAATATTTTGGGCAATAACAATAATGGAATTGTGACCTGGGAAAATTGCCTCTCGCAACTTTTTTTGAATTTGAAAAAATTTATCAACGATGAAAATGATTGATATCTTTTTTGAATGAAAAAAGAAATAAGAATATATGGCAAATCATTATTTAATGATGTGTTTAGACCAGATCTATCAATTGAATATATGTTTTTGTGATCTATGATAAACATTGAACCGCTCTATAATATTAAAACCTTTTAATTTTTTTTGTTTTATCGTCATTTTAAATATCTTTTTCTCAACGTTTTAAATATTTTTCTACAATCTTTTTTAGTTTTTTTCAATGTTTTCTCGCTTCTTTGTTAATATTTTTTCTATCACGATTATTAATATTATTCCAAAAAATAGCAATAGATAAATTAGTAGTAAGTAAAAGGAACGAAATTGATATTTGGATATTCACACACAAAATTAGTTACAAAAATGAAGCTGTGCAAATTTTTTCGGTGCCTGGGATGTTTTGGGATTTAAGTGGTTGATGGTCGAATGAATTTTACCATAGCCCGATTAGAGACATTGATCATATTCGGAATAAAAATTTTTCACAGAATTTTATCCAAAAACTACAAATTACAAATGATTCGCCACCTTTCTAGCAGAAAATAGGCACTTATGGAATTTGTATCCTCTTTTTTGGAAAGTGCTTGGTCCCCCCTTTGGTTTTAGGGTTTGAGTTAGGGGTTTGGGTTTAGGATACACGTAAGATGATTCTCATCCCATCCTAACCCTAACCCAACCCTGATTGACCCTAACCCGAAATATGACAAACCAAAGGGGGACCCTTCACTTTCCAAAAAAAGAGGATAGAAAGTCCATAAGTACCAAAATTAATAATCTCGTTTAATTTGGTGTGTCTATTAATTAAATATTCAATAATTTGCCAAATTATAATTCATTTTTGACGCATCAAGATGAGCATAGTTCGAAAATGCCATTGTGTTCGGATAAAAATCAAATAAAAACATTGAACCGTTCAAAATATTACAATCTTTTCATTTTTTTTTCAATAAATTTTTCGCCATTTTCAAAGTTTTTTCGTCTTTTTAAATATTTCCCAAATAAATTGCAGCGGATAAATAGATATTTGGATATTTACAAATTAATTTAAAAAATTGAGGCTGTGCAAATTATTATCTAAATTTGCTTTCCCTTTTGGGAGTTAAACGGTCCATGGTCAAAATTAATTTTACCTGCTTAGGAAGAGAAGATAATATTGATCAATGTTCATATTTGGAGCAAAAATTTTTTAAATATCTTTTTATCCAAAAACAAATTTTAACCAGAAAATTAATAATCTTATTTATATTTAATATGTCTATTTAAATAATATCCATTAATTTGTCAAAAATTCATCACATCATTTAAAATATTTTTAATCAATTTTGTGCTATTTTATAAAACAGAGTAAATGGCAATGGCAATCCTTAACAAATTTATAATTGTTCTGTTAATTTTGTCATTTGATAAAAATATGGACACAACGGAACATGCGCATCACCATTCCGCCCATAAAGTACAAAAATGTTGGTCAGAAATTTGAATATTAAAAAATTAATCTATATTTTCTTTTCATCTTTTTTAAACATTTTTCACCAAATTAAAAAGTAAACTATTAAAAAATCAATTTATTAAATTTATAAAGCAAAATGTGAAGATGATGACCCGGCAGATTGCCAGCGAAAAAAATTCCTCTGCCACCAAGTTGCACATGAATTATCAATGCATCATATTTGCCCAGTGGCGTGCCAAGTTTGTGATGGTTGGTGGCAACCGCATGGGGTCAATTCCTGAATGGGCACCTCAACAATGGTACAAATATAGGCGTTTTCGACTTATAATAAATTAAAAACCGGTTTTAGACCCTACAAACTGTATACCATTTTGTAGATCTCATCGAAACGCATCGAATGGTATATAAATTTCATGGTTTGGCCTAAAATTAAAGAGTTTAAAGCCAAAAACTGGAAAAATGGTTTGACGGTTTAATACCGTCAAATTTTGATTAAAACATGACAAATTATATACCATTCGGCGCAATTCTATGAGATCTACAAAATGATATACGGTTTCTAAGATCTAAAACCGGTTTCTGATTTATTGTAAGTCGAAAACGCACACATTTGCACTATTAAGGAATCGACATAGCATTTGTCAACATAAAGAGAAAAAGAGGCACACCCACCATAATTTCTTTAGAAATCCTTCTAAATTTTGGTCTTATTTTCTTATTTTTTTTATATGTTAAAGAAGGTGACCCAATGCCTACCTATATAAAGAGGTGCATAATGGCCGAGGATGTAATGATGCCAATGAGAGGGATTGCATTAGGGCTGCCAAAATGGGCTACTGCAATGCGTTGAACCATCCGGAATATGCAGAATTTATGACCAAAATGTGCTCAATCACATGCGGAAAATGCACAGCAAATTTGAGTGGAAGAAAATGATGAAAATAAATTCAAATGCAAATATTTTTTAAGGATGGCCGCTTTTTTGCGGACCCGCCACTTGCGGATGAAACGGTTTGGTGTCGATGGCGGTAAAGTTGATGTAGCATTGTTTATGGCATTTTGTTAGACATAAAATAGCTATAAAATGACATCCAAAATTCGGCCAATGTTGAGTATTCACAAAGTTATGGCCAAAAATCTTTTGGTTTAATTAAAATTGTGTTTTTGGGCCGTTTTTTGGTCAGAACTCGGTGAATACTCTACATAGGCTGAATATTTTGAGGTCATTTTGTATCTAATTTTATGCCTAATAAAATGACATTCCACATCAACTTTACTGTCAGCGTCGCCAAACTATTTCGTCCGCAAAAGGCGTAATATATTTTTAATTATTTTTCTTTTTGGTTATGTAATAATATTTCTCAATAATTTCTTAAAAAGATAATTTTAGGATGAGAACAATAATTTGAATATTTTTTTTAGCAAAATTAATATTTTTTAATGAATTGAATAAAATTCCCATTTTTGTAGCTATGTAGCTACAGTTGTTAAAATAGAATTGACAAAGATAAGACAAGCATTTTACTTAGAGCAAATTGTCAATTCATCAAATTTACATAAAATTTTATTGAAGAAGTTAATAAATCTTATCTAAAAATTTTATTTATACAATTGTTAACCAAGTCCTAGTTTAAACAAAATCTTAAAATTTTTTGTTTTGCGATGAAAAAGGACAAAATTTAAAGTTAATGTCCACAAAATTGCCATATTTTATTTGAATTGAATTATTTAATAAGCATTCAAGAAATAAATTAAATCATAATTTTTCAATAATTTTTGCAAAATTAAATGTCTTTAATTGTAGTAAAATAAAAAAGTAAAGTTGAAGACCAAATTATCTTAACTTTTCAAAATATATTAAATTTTTTATATTAATTTTAGTTCCCATATAGTGGCTGGGCTGCTTCCTAATTGAGCTTTTTGTGCAAAAGCCAATTCATCAGTACTGTATGCACTTATTTGTCCTTTTTTGAGTCAAATGATATTTGATTTTGACGAAAATGGAAAGAATCAAATAATTATCCAAAACGAACCCAGCATTTTAGGCTATTTCATAGAAAGGAGCAAAAAAAATGCCAAAACGAACAAAAATGATGCTTGATTTGTTCAAAAAATTACAAAAAAGCAGCTAAGCAAATTTTTATAATTTCATTGCTAATTTGGTCTTACAATTAGTGTATTTGCTCTTTTCAAACGGAAAGGAAAGGGAAATTAAAGAAGATTTCCTTGTGGATGGGCGCATATAAATATCAAGCGCATCCGAGAAAATTTTATTAACATTCAAAATAATTCATTTATCAAATCAAATTTTAAAATATCTTCAGCTTCAATTAAAAATTTTTTTTATAGAACTAGAACAAAATTTGAATTTTTTTAAAATAAATATTAACTTTGATATTAAACAAATTTATTGTCATTTTATAGCCCTAATTAGGATGAATTTATTAGAAAAATACAATAATATGGATTTGATAGAAATTCCAAAAAATATGAACAACCAAAAAAAGGACAAAATTGGCCAAAATTGAGAAATTTATTTACCTAAATTTTCTGACAATTTTATTTGATAAAACTATTAATTTTCAAAATATTCTTACGATAATGTTTAATTTAATGGTACAAAAATTTTATTAATCGCTTGACAAATTGCTTAGATATTGGCCAATGTGAAAAATTTTAATAATAAAATTTTATTCATAATTCAATTAAATTTTATTTTTTTTCTAACCATAAAAAAATTTTTTTAGTCAATTCAATTAAAATTACAATCATTCGAAATGGCAACTTTTAACAAATTTATAATTCTTCTGTTAATTTTGGCTTTTGCCAAAATTGCTTCCACAATTTTGCATAATAACGGTCTTAGCCATGCTCTTAAAGGTGGCCATGGTATGATATATTTAATTAAGAAGGCGAAATATTTTAAATAATTTTGGCTTTGAGAAATCAGAATTTTTCAGAACATAAAATTTTGGTAAAACATATTTTTAAGACTTATTCTGTTTAAGCTCTAACCTTAAAATAAAATTAAAATTAAACCAGGCTTTAAAAATTTTTTAGGGGCAATAAAATTTTATAAAAAAATTAAATTAATTAATTTTTTTCCCGCTCATTTCAGTGTTTTACCTAATTAAATATTCTCGTGTTCGAAAAAAAAATCACAGAAAATTTTGCTACTTCATAGTTAAAAGATTATCACAAATGATTCTAAGCTTAAATTCTTAACTGATTAAAATAAAATTATTATTATTAAATATTTTACAAAATGATCAAAATCGGTCCAATTTTAATCAACGAAAAATTAGTTTATTTTAAAAATTTTTTTCAAAACTTTTTTATACAAATATGTATATTTTTAGCTGCAACAACTCATGGTTGCGAAACTTATTGCTCTAAATGCCAAAAACATGAGTGCACGGATCTATGCTATTGGAATGATAAAAAGGATGTATGTTCTATGCCGGAACTAAAACGAATTCCTCACGGCAAGCCAAAACATTAATGGGCAAATCAAAGTATTAAATGAAGCAAATCAACATGGAAAACTCTGTTACTGAAAAATGACAAAATAAATATAAAATTGGATGAATCATATTTAATTCTTCTTAATATTTTTTCGGTTGGAATTTCTATTCTTTAAATAAATTTAATTAACATTTTACTTTTTCTCTGATTCTTTATTTTCTGTTTTAACATTTGAAAAAGGCAATAATTTTCCATAATTATTTCTCACTCAATCTTTCTGTTCTAATTCTGATTTTTGCAATAAAAAATATTGGGGTGTCAGGAAAGTTTTTGTTTTCTCGATTTTTTTAAATATATAACGATTAGTTCATCTTTTCTATTTAATTTTTGCAAGCTTCCTTATATTACTTTTAATATTTTTCTAAAAATGTTCAACTTTTTTTTGAATAATTTTTAGATATTCTCCCCAGGTTTTTATTTGAAATGCTTGATCCTGATCCACACAAAAATGAATATTATAAACGGTGAAAATTCCGATATAATTATTAATTATATTTAATTTTATACTACATAAACAAAATATATTTTAATTGGATATCAAAAATATATAAAATAACACAATATTTCTAAAAAATTCCATGCGATAATTCTTGACATTAATAAAATATTTTAATCAATTCTGTCAAAATATTGTTGACATGAGGGTAATCGAACGAACTTTTACATGAAATTTTATATGAAAATCGAGGTATAATCTATTGAAGATTATGCCCTTGATGGCATATTTGACTTCATTCTAAAAAGATTGACCGCATATTTGCGATATGTTCCGACCATCAAAATAGTGCCAAGTGGGTTTAAAACCTATGAGAAAGGAAAAAATTTTTTAAGAAAGAATTCGAGTATTGACCGGAATAAAATAGAGCGGAAGAGCCGCAAACAGGATGTAATAGATTGTGTCCGTGGTGAATAGAAGGGGCAGAACGATGATCATGCCGAAAGCGACTACCTCTATGGTCGGTAAAATTGCCTTAAAATTTAATAAAAATACAAAATTTGTATTTATATTTATTCAACCTGAATCATCAAGGCCCGTCCAATTTGCTTGTTAATCTCATTTTTCTTCATTTCTTCCGGTGAACTTTTTCTTTTAATTAATTTTTTAAAATGTGAGCGAATATTTATGGCACAATACTGAAATTTTTGTAATAAAATAATAAAATATCTTTAAAATACCATAATGGTGGCATAGCAACCAATGAATAATATGACCATAAGCACATAATGCACCTCCCAAGCAAATGAACGCTATTAATAAATTAATTTCTATTTTATTTTTAGTATTCATTTTTTTAAATAAAAATCAATATTTATTTAGAATATTTTTAAAATTAATATGGATTTTTTAAAATTAATTATGATACAGAAAATATTGGAAATTTTTAAATTTCAGAATTTATTAGATGTTGGGCGAGCTAATTTTGTATTATATTATTATAAGAATAGATTCATTGGATTTGGAATTATCGAATTAATTTATGGAATTTCAATTTCAAGCTTGTTTCAGCTTTTTTTGAAAAACTAAACCGTTGTTTAAACTCAAACTAATAGTAATTTACTAATTCGTATGAACTAATTGTCGAATTACGAAGCTATAAGTTGAGTAAAATTGGACTTGTTAAGTTTACATCCCCCTTTTTAGAAAGTGAAGGGTCACGCCCCCATTTGGTTTGTCATATTTCGGGTTAGGGTCAGTCAAGGTTGGGTTAGGGTTAGGGTAAGGTAAGAATCATCTTACGTGTATCCTAAACCCAAACCCTAACCCAAACCCTAAAACCAAAGGGGGGACCCTTCAGTTTCTAAAAAAGGGGATGTAAACTTAACAAGTATCGTAAAATTTACTAGTCCAAAAGTACCATCTATTAAATTAATTTCCAATATTTACTATAGATAATACATATTACCCATCATATTAAGTAAGTATTAACTTCTAACCACAATTGAGAATGAGGTAATGTGGACATCGTTGATTCCAGTCTCCTTTTCTATGATTTTTGTCATTTCCACAATTTTCGGTGCATATTCTGGTAGAGGCCAATAACACCAGAACAATGAAATGTAGTGGAGGGCATTTGCGCATATCGCTAAGCCAATTAACAGCCAAACTATTTTACTTGGAATTTTTTTGTACCTTAATTTTTTATTGTTATTTTTAGGGCTCTCTTTCCTTCCTACTTGACAATCAAAAGATAACGAAAAATTTGTTGGAATGTTGTATTAATATGAAAGCCAACAGCCAATTGAAGCCAAATAGAATCTAGCTATAGAAAAACAAATATTAGATTATAAAATAGACCCAACTATTTTTAGCAATATGTAATTGTCATATTAAATTTTTTTTTGATTTGATGAAATTCTTATTAAAATATTTCCGACCTTTAAGTAGTACTATTAAAAGATCAATAACTATTTTTTAGCTTTTCTCCTAGTACTTGACCACATGCCATTCCTTAATTAAATATACTCATATTATCGGTTATCTGGTTGCAGATCTGAAATTTTTTCCAATTCTTATTCTATTTTTCATATTTGATTTATAAAAAGGTAAAAAAATAATTTTGGGTAACATAGGGAGGAAAAAATCTGTATTCAGTTGACCGATTAATATTTAAAAAAATTAAAGTAATATAATAAAAAAATTGTATAAGTCTTTGGTATTGTAATTAGAATGTGGATATTTTGGATTGAATTCAATAAAATCTTTAGCAGAATTTTCCCTTTTTATTTTACAATTTGTGTATAAGGTCCGGGAATTAGTCGAAAAAGGCCAATCTCAATGAGTAGGCGATAACCATGGGCGGCAATCTAAAATTGATATAAATTATTTTCGACTTTTAATTCTAATTTACCAAAATTGGCTGCACGGTGGACGTTACCAGCAGAAGAATAATATCCTAAAAATATCAATTAATTATATCTGTAAATTAATAATAACCATTATGGATGAGACAAGTAGAATCCGAGCATAGTTTAGCATTGCATACATGGTTTTTATTCAAAACCAGCCAAATTACAAACAAATTTAACGGTACACCAATGCAAAGACTTGACCAGCCACTCAGGGAATAGATGAAGCTGATCAAATCTGTAAAATGATTGAAATTATTTTGAATGAATATGAATAGAATTTAGATTAATGATAATGATTGGATTATATTCTACGGAGTATTGATTATAAATAAAAAATTGAAAAAATTCTAATTTAATTTAAACCCAAAATATGAATTATGTTTTTTTGTAAATTTTCATCATTATTTTGACCTTTATTTTACCATTTTATACTTTTTTGGAAATTTTTCGACAAATTTATTAAAAAATCAAAAATTTTCTTCTTGAGAACATTTTCTTCAAAATTTTTCCCTAAACTTCATTAGTAACAAATTCGGTCTTAGTCGCTATTAATAATTTTCATAATCAAAGTATTACCGAAATGTTCAACATCCTGCAGCTGCTGCTGATCAAATTTGTCAATTTTTGTATTATTAACGATCTTATTGTTAGTCACAGCTACTGAAGTCGTATTTTGAGTTGCATTGGCCATTATTATTTTTTAATATTTTTTAATAATTGCTATTATAAAATAAAAGTTTTTGGGAAAGTTTCGATAGAATTTTTTTTATTTCTTTTCTATAAATGACAATTACTCTGTAGGGAAGAGAAATGGAGAAGGTTTCCTATTAGTGGAATTCTTGAATTATTTTAGAATGTTTTCTATAATAAAAGGAAAAAAGAAGAACTTTTTATATATATTTTATATTTTCAAAACTAGTGGACGTTAGGGAAGTGGGCCTAAGGGAAGTGGGTGCAAGGAATACGTGGGCCAAAGAAATATATCGGAGGGGTTTATATGTTAGAAGTGTTTGTAAACGCGCCAAGGCGCGTTAGACCTACCCTAGGGATTCGGATTTTTAAATTATTTAAAGATTTTGGGAAGGCTCGCTTCGCTCGCCCGCCTTCTTAAGGTCATGGGCAGGCTCGCTTCGCTCGCCAGCCCTTGTTTGGGTCGTGGATTTGAAATTAAATTTTAAACCGGTTTCCAAACCGGTTTCCAAACCGATTTTGATAGAAACACAAAAATATAATTAAATTCGAATTCCCCATACTCGAAAACACCGGAATTATAAATTTCTTGTTCTTTGGACTTTTTATTTTTTGAACCGATTTGCAAACCACCTATTGTGCGAAAACCAAAACTATTTCCATTTTTGAATTCTCCATATTCAAAAACCCCTGGATACCAAATATCAAATCATTCTGACAAAATTTCTACTTTTTGACTTTTTTTTAACCGGTTTGCAAACCTACTTTTGCGCGGATTACAAAATGAATGTCATTTTTGAATTCTCCATATTCAAAAACCCAGGATACCAAATTTCAAATCATTCTGACAAAATTTCTATTTTTTGACTTTTTTGAACCGGTTTGTAAACCACTTCTTGCGCAGATCACAAAACGGATCTCATATTTGAATTCTCCATACCCAGAAACCCCCAAATCCCAATTTTCACCTCATTCCGTCAAAATTTCCATTTTTCAGCATGTTTTAAACCGGTTTACAAACCACCCATTGCGCGGATTCCAAAAATAATGCGATATTTGATTTCGCCACGGCCGAAAACCCCCGAGTCCCAATTTTCAACTCCCCACTCTGATATTTTATATTAGGTTAGCTCTGGAGCGGAATATGGCCAAATCATGACCTGCGCACCTTCTAACACGAACTCGTCCTAGGCCACGTTGCGCAGCCCAGCAAGTTATACATCATTTTGAAGCTCCCATTCTTCTGGTTGGCACTAAAGAAACACCTCATGAAAATATTCATAAACAAAAAAGTTATGAATGAAAAAGTAAAAAATGCGGCCAAATTCTAAGTCCAAAAACCGGTTTTCCCCCTCTGCTAACGACCTGGCCAAATTCAACTTCAAACCAAACCATGTCCAAATTCATCTATACGCGTGCATTCTGGATGAAGTTTTCCAACCACCACCTCCCAACTCCCATCCGGAATCTTATTATACCCAAAAATGTTGGCGACATTTTTTTCCTTAGCTTTTTATATTGTATATAACTAGTGGACGTTAGGGAAGTGGGGCGTAAGGAAAGTGGGTGGAAGGAATACGTGGAGTTAAGGAATACATGGAATTTTTTGAAAAATATGGAAAGATTAGATGTCGGGGAATTGTTTCGATGGTTAACGCGCCGAGGCGCGTTTGACCTACCCTAGGGATTCGGATTTTGAAATTATTAAAAGGTCGTGGGCAGGCTCGCTTCGCTCGCCGGCAATTTTAGTTTGTGGGTAGGCTCGCTTCGCTCGCCCGGACTTTTTAAAGGTCGGTGGCAGGCTCGCTTCGCTCGCCCGCTTTTTGAAGGTCGTGGGTTCGAATTTTATTTTGAACCGATTTGCAAACCACTAATTGCGCAGATTCCGAAACCAATGCCATTTTTGAATTCTCCATATTAGAAAACCCCTGAATCGCAAATTTCATCTCGATCCGACAAAATTGTATTTTTAAACTTTTTTGAACCGGTTTACAAACCGCTACTTGCGCGGATCAAAAAACGAATTCCATTTTTGAATTCCCCATAGTCGAAAACCTCCAAATCCAAATTTTCACCTCATTCTGACAAAAAAATTTTTTAGACATTTTTGAACCGGTTTGTAAACCGCTTCTTGCGCGAATCTAAAATCTGATTTCATTTTTGAATTCCCCATAGTCGAAAACCCTCAAATCCCAATTTTCATCTCAATCCGATAAAATTTTTAATTTTGAATATTTTTGAACCGGTTTGCAAACCATCCGTTGCGCGAATCAAAAAACTGATGCCATAATTGAATTCCCCATGGCCGAAAACCCCCTAGTCCCAATTTTCATCATCCAATTCCTACTTCCACTATACGCTTAGCTCTGGGGCGGGATATGGCCAAATCATGACTTGCGCACAGAACTTAACAAACTCCTCCTAGGCCAAGCCGCGCAGCCTATCATGCTCTATGTCATTTTGAAGCCCCCATATGGGTGCGGGTCTTAGGCTATAGAGCGTTTCAAAATATTCATATACAAAAAAGTTATGAATGAAAATGTAAAAAATCCGGCCAAATTCTATGTTCAAAAACCGGTTTTCCCCCTCTGCTAACGACCTGGCCAAATTCAACCTCACCCTAAACCATGCCCAAATACATCTATAAGTGTGCATTCTGGATACAGTTTTCCGGGTCCCACCCCCTAACTCTCATCTGGAACCTTATTCTGCCCGAAAAACCGCCTGACATTTCTTTTTATATTATATATAATTCATTGAAACGTGAATATTTGATATGAGAATTTTTGACGACAATTCTATGTTTTCTCGTAAAAATTAATTAAATTTTTCCGCTTGTGTACACATATGTCTACTTTTGTTTGAATAATTATTATATCAAATAGTATCACAAATAAAAATACAAATAGTAAGGTGAATAATAAACCCATCAGAGTGAACTTTTCGACCCAACAATGAATTCGACACAACATCATTAATCTCAATAAACTAATGATTATTAAAAGATAATAATTTAAATCAGAGTTCAAAAGTTCGGGTGATCAAAAAATCAAATCAGAGCTAAAAATAAATAGGAATGATTATAAAAAAATAATAATATAATATTATAATTTTTCATTCAAATTAATCTATTAATTAGCTTGCGCATTCTTATTAATTCAATGCCAATATTCAAGAAAAATTGATAATATTAAAAAATAAAAATATAAAAATAAATTGAACAATTTGGGATTTAATGCATATTTTATGAGTTGATAAAGAATCCACTCGTGGTTAATTAGGATTACCATGGAAATGGAGGTAAAAATAAATTGACAAATTTGGGATTTAATGCATATTTTATGAGTTGATAAAGAATCCACTCGTGGTTAATTAGGATTACCATGGAAATGGAGGTAAAAATAAATTGACCAATTTGGGATTTAATGCATATTTTATGAGTTGATAAAGAATCCACTCGTGGTTAATTAGGATTACCATGGAAATGGAGGTAAAAATAAATTGATCAATTTGGGATTTAATGCATATTTTATGAGTTGATAAAGAATCCACTCGTGGTTAATTAGGATTACCATGGAAATGGAGGTAAAATTAAATTGACAAATTTGGGATTTAATGCATCTTTTATGAGTTGATAAAGAATCCACTCGTGGTTAATTAGAATTACCATGGAAATGGAGGTAAAAATAAATTGACCAATTTGGGATTTAATGCATCTTTTATGAGTTGATAAAGAATCCACTCGTGGTTAATTAGGATTACCATGGAAATGGTGGTAAAAATAAATTGACCAATTTGGGATTTAATGCATCTTTTATGAGTTGATAAAGAATCCACTCGTGGTTAATTAGGATTACCATGGAAATGGAGGTAAAAATAAATTGACAAATTTGGGATTTAATGCATCTTTTATGAGTTGATAAAGAATCCACTCGTGGTTAATTAGAATTACCATGGAAATGGAGGTAAAAATAAATTGACAAATTTGGGATTTAATGCATCTTTTATGAGTTGATAAAGAATTCACTCGTGGTTAATTAGAATTACCATGGAAATGGAGGTAAAAATAAATTGACAAATTTGGGATTTAATGCATCTTTTATGAGTTGATAAAGAATTCACTCGTGGTTAATTAGAATTACCATGGAAATGGAGGTAAAAATAAATTGATCAAGTTGGGATTTAATGCATCTTTTATGAGTTGATAAAGAATTCACTCGTGGTTAATTAGAATTACCATGGAAATGGAGGTAAAAATAAATTGACCAATTTGGGATTTAATGCATCTTTTATGAGTTGATAAAGAATTCACTCGTGGTTAATTAGAATTACCATGGAAATGGAGGTAAAAATAAATTGACAAATTTGGGATTTAATGCATCTTTTATGAGTTGATAAAGAATTCACTCGTGGTTAATTAGAATTACCATGGAAATGGAGGTAAAAATAAATTGATCAAGTTGGGATTTAATGCATATTTTATGAGTTGATAAAGAATCCACTCGTGGTTAATTAGAATTACCATGGAAATGGAGGTAAAAATAAATTGACAAATTTGGGATTTAATGCATCTTTTATGAGTTGATAAAGAATTCACTCGTGGTTAATTAGGATTACCATGGAAATGGAGGTAAAAATAAATTGACAAATTTGGGATTTAATGCATCTTTTATGAGTTGATAAAGAATCCACTCGTGGTTAATTAGGATTACCATGGAAATGGAGGTAAAAATAAATTGACCAATTTGGGATTTAATGCATATTTTATGAGTTGATAAAGAATCCACTCGTGGTTAATTAGGATTACCATGGAAATGGAGGTAAAAATAAATTGATCAATTTGGGATTTAATGCATATTTTATGAGTTGATAAAGAATCCACTCGTGGTTAATTAGGATTACCATGGAAATGGAGGTAAAATTAAATTGACAAATTTGGGATTTAATGCATCTTTTATGAGTTGATAAAGAATCCACTCGTGGTTAATTAGAATTACCATGGAAATGGAGGTAAAAATAAATTGACCAATTTGGGATTTAATGCATCTTTTATGAGTTGATAAAGAATCCACTCGTGGTTAATTAGGATTACCATGGAAATGGTGGTAAAAATAAATTGACCAATTTGGGATTTAATGCATCTTTTATGAGTTGATAAAGAATCCACTCGTGGTTAATTAGGATTACCATGGAAATGGAGGTAAAAATAAATTGACAAATTTGGGATTTAATGCATCTTTTATGAGTTGATAAAGAATCCACTCGTGGTTAATTAGAATTACCATGGAAATGGAGGTAAAAATAAATTGACAAATTTGGGATTTAATGCATCTTTTATGAGTTGATAAAGAATTCACTCGTGGTTAATTAGAATTACCATGGAAATGGAGGTAAAAATAAATTGACAAATTTGGGATTTAATGCATCTTTTATGAGTTGATAAAGAATTCACTCGTGGTTAATTAGAATTACCATGGAAATGGAGGTAAAAATAAATTGATCAAGTTGGGATTTAATGCATCTTTTATGAGTTGATAAAGAATTCACTCGTGGTTAATTAGAATTACCATGGAAATGGAGGTAAAAATAAATTGACCAATTTGGGATTTAATGCATCTTTTATGAGTTGATAAAGAATTCACTCGTGGTTAATTAGAATTACCATGGAAATGGAGGTAAAAATAAATTGACAAATTTGGGATTTAATGCATCTTTTATGAGTTGATAAAGAATTCACTCGTGGTTAATTAGAATTACCATGGAAATGGAGGTAAAAATAAATTGATCAAGTTGGGATTTAATGCATATTTTATGAGTTGATAAAGAATCCACTCGTGGTTAATTAGAATTACCATGGAAATGGAGGTAAAAATAAATTGACAAATTTGGGATTTAATGCATCTTTTATGAGTTGATAAAGAATTCACTCGTGGTTAATTAGGATTACCATGGAAATGGAGGTAAAAATAAATTGACAAATTTGGGATTTAATGCATCTTTTATGAGTTGATAAAGAATCCACTCGTGGTTAATTAGGATTACCATGGAAATGGAGGTAAAAATAAATTGACAAATTTGAGATTTAATGCATCTTTTATGAGTTGATAAAGAATCCACTCGTGGTTAATTAGAATAACCATGGAAATGGAGGTAAAAATAAATTGATCAAGTTGGGATTTAATGCATCTTTTATGAGTTGATAAAGAATCCACTCGTGGTTAATTAGGATTACCATGGAAATGGAGGTAAAAATAAATTGACAAATTTGGGATTTAATGCATCTTTTATGAGTTGATAAAGAATCCACTCGTGGTGGATTACCATGGAAATGGAGGTAAAAATAAATTGATCAAGTTGGGATTTAATGCATCTTTTATGAGTTGATAAAGAATTCACTCGTGGTTAATTAGAATTACCATGGAAATGGAGGTAAAAATAAATTGACAAATTTGGGATTTAATGCATCTTTTATGAGTTGATAAAGAATTCACTCGTGGTTAATTAGAATTACCATGGAAATGGAGGTAAAAATAAATTGATCAAGTTGGGATTTAATGCATCTTTTATGAGTTGATAAAGAATCCACTCGTGGTTAATTAGAATTACCATGGAAATGGAGGTAAAAATAAATTGATCAAGTTGGGATTTAATGCATATTTTATGAGTTGATAAAGAATCCACTCGTGGTTAATTAGAATTACCATGGAAATGGAGGTAAAAATAAATTGACAAATTTGGGATTTAATGCATCTTTTATGAGTTGATAAAGAATTCACTCGTGGTTAATTAGGATTACCATGGAAATGGAGGTAAAAATAAATTGACAAATTTGGGATTTAATGCATCTTTTATGAGTTGATAAAGAATCCACTCGTGGTTAATTAGGATTACCATGGAAATGGAGGTAAAAATAAATTGACAAATTTGAGATTTAATGCATCTTTTATGAGTTGATAAAGAATCCACTCGTGGTTAATTAGAATTACCATGGAAATGGAGGTAAAAATAAATTGATCAAGTTGGGATTTAATGCATCTTTTATGAGTTGATAAAGAATCCACTCGTGGTTAATTAGAATTACCATGGAAATGGAGGTAAAAATAAATTGATCAAGTTGGGATTTAATGCATATTTTATGAGTTGATAAAGAATCCACTCGTGGTTAATTAGAATTACCATGGAAATGGAGGTAAAAATAAATTGACAAATTTGGGATTTAATGCATCTTTTATGAGTTGATAAAGAATTCACTCGTGGTTAATTAGGATTACCATGGAAATGGAGGTAAAAATAAATTGACAAATTTGGGATTTAATGCATCTTTTATGAGTTGATAAAGAATTCACTCGTGGTTAATTAGGATTACCATGGAAATGGAGGTAAAAATAAATTGACAAATTTGGGATTTAATGCATCTTTTATGAGTTGATAAAGAATTCACTCGTGGTTAATTAGAATTACCATGGAAATGGAGGTAAAAATAAATTGATCAAGTTGGGATTTAATGCATCTTTTATGAGTTGATAAAGAATCCACTCGTGGTTAATTAGAATTACCATGGAAATGGAGGTAAAAATAAATTGATCAAGTTGGGATTTAATGCATATTTTATGAGTTGATAAAGAATCCACTCGTGGTTAATTAGAATTACCATGGAAATGGAGGTAAAAATAAATTGATCAAGTTGGGATTTAATGCATCTTTTATGAGTTGATAAAGAATTCACTCGTGGTTAATTAGAATTACCATGGAAATGGAGGTAAAAATAAATTGACAAATTTGGGATTTAATGCATCTTTTATGAGTTGATAAAGAATTCACTCGTGGTTAATTAGAATTACCATGGAAATGGAGGTAAAAATAAATTGACAAATTTGGGATTTAATGCATCTTTTATGAGTTGATAAAGAATTCACTCGTGGTTAATTAGAATTACCATGGAAATGGAGGTAAAAATAAATTGACAAATTTGGGATTTAATGCATCTTTTATGAGTTGATAAAGAATTCACTCGTGGTTAATTAGAATTACCATGGAAATGGAGGTAAAAATAAATTGATCAAGTTGGGATTTAATGCATCTTTTATGAGTTGATAAAGAATTCACTCGTGGTTAATTAGAATTACCATGGAAATGGAGGTAAAAATAAATTGACAAATTTGGGATTTAATGCATCTTTTATGAGTTGATAAAGAATTCACTCGTGGTTAATTAGAATTACCATGGAAATGGAGGTAAAAATAAATTGACAAATTTGGGATTTAATGCATATTTTATGAGTTGATAAAGAATCCACTCGTGGTTAATTAGGATTACCATGGAAATGGAGGTAAAAATAAATTTGATCAAGTTGGGATTTAATGCATCTTTTATGAGTTGATAAAGAATTCACTCGTGGTTAATTAGAATTACCATGGAAATGGAGGTAAAAATAAATTGACAAATTTGGGATTTAATGCATCTTTTATGAGTTGATAAAGAATTCACTCGTGGTTAATTAGAATTACCATGGAAATGGAGGTAAAAATAAATTGACAAATTTGGGATTTAATGCATATTTTATGAGTTGATAAAGAATCCACTCGTGGTTAATTAGGATTACCATGGAAATGGAGGTAAAAATAAATTGATCAAGTTGGGATTTAATGCATCTTTTATGAGTTGATAAAGAATTCACTCGTGGTTAATTAGAATTACCATGGAAATGGAGGTAAAAATAAATTGACAAATTTGGGATTTAATGCATCTTTTATGAGTTGATAAAGAATTCACTCGTGGTTAATTAGAATTACCATGGAAATGGAGGTAAAAATAAATTGACAAATTTGGGATTTAATGCATCTTTTATGAGTTGATAAAGAATTCACTCGTGGTTAATTAGAATTACCATGGAAATGGAGGTAAAAATAAATTGACAAATTTGGGATTTAATGCATCTTTTATGAGTTGATAAAGAATTCACTCGTGGTTAATTAGAATTACCATGGAAATGGAGGTAAAAATAAATTGATCAAGTTGGGATTTAATGCATCTTTTATGAGTTGATAAAGAATTCACTCGTGGTTAATTAGAATTACCATGGAAATGGAGGTAAAAATAAATTGACAAATTTGGGATTTAATGCATCTTTTATGAGTTGATAAAGAATTCACTCGTGGTTAATTAGAATTACCATGGAAATGGAGGTAAAAATAAATTGACAAATTTGGGATTTAATGCATCTTTTATGAGTTGATAAAGAATTCACTCGTGGTTAATTAGAATTACCATGGAAATGGAGGTAAAAATAAATTGATCAAGTTGGGATTTAATGCATCTTTTATGAGTTGATAAAGAATTCACTCGTGGTTAATTAGAATTACCATGGAAATGGAGGTAAAAATAAATTGACAAATTTGGGATTTAATGCATCTTTTATGAGTTGATAAAGAATTCACTCGTGGTTAATTAGAATTACCATGGAAATGGAGGTAAAAATAAATTGACAAATTTGGGATTTAATGCATCTTTTATGAGTTGATAAAGAATTCACTCGTGGTTAATTAGAATTACCATGGAAATGGAGGTAAAAATAAATTGACAAATTTGGGATTTAATGCATCTTTTATGAGTTGATAAAGAATCCACTCGTGGTTAATTAGAATTACCATGGAAATGGAGGTAAAAATAAATTGATCAAGTTGGGATTTAATGCATATTTTATGAGTTGATAAAGAATCCACTCGTGGTTAATTAGAATTACCATGGAAATGGAGGTAAAAATAAATTGATCAAGTTGGGATTTAATGCATCTTTTATGAGTTGATAAAGAATTCACTCGTGGTTAATTAGAATTACCATGGAAATGGAGGTAAAAATAAATTGACAAATTTGGGATTTAATGCATCTTTTATGAGTTGATAAAGAATTCACTCGTGGTTAATTAGAATTACCATGGAAATGGAGGTAAAAATAAATTGACAAATTTGGGATTTAATGCATCTTTTATGAGTTGATAAAGAATTCACTCGTGGTTAATTAGAATTACCATGGAAATGGAGGTAAAAATAAATTGACAAATTTGGGATTTAATGCATCTTTTATGAGTTGATAAAGAATTCACTCGTGGTTAATTAGAATTACCATGGAAATGGAGGTAAAAATAAATTGATCAAGTTGGGATTTAATGCATCTTTTATGAGTTGATAAAGAATTCACTCGTGGTTAATTAGAATTACCATGGAAATGGAGGTAAAAATAAATTGACAAATTTGGGATTTAATGCATATTTTATGAGTTGATAAAGAATTCACTCGTGGTTAATTAGAATTACCATGGAAATGGAGGTAAAAATAAATTGACAAATTTGGGATTTAATGCATCTTTTATGAGTTGATAAAGAATTCACTCGTGGTTAATTAGAATTACCATGGAAATGGAGGTAAAAATAAATTGATCAAGTTGGGATTTAATGCATATTTTATGAGTTGATAAAGAATTCACTCGTGGTTAATTAGAATTACCATGGAAATGGAGGTAAAAATAAATTGACAAATTTGGGATTTAATGCATATTTTATGAGTTGATAAAGAATCCACTCGTGGTTAATTAGAATTACCATGGAAATGGAGGTAAAAATAAATTGACAAATTTGCGATTTAATGCATCTTTTATGAGTTGATAAAGAATTCACTCGTGGTTAATTAGAATTACCATGGAAATGGAGGTAAAAATAAATTGATCAAGTTGGGATTTAATGCATATTTTATGAGTTGATAAAGAATTCACTCGTGGTTAATTAGAATTACCATGGAAATGGAGGTAAAAATAAATTGATCAAGTTGGGATTTAATGCATATTTTATGAGTTGATAAAGAATCCACTCGTGGTTAATTAGAATTACCATGGAAATGGAGGTAAAAATAAATTGACAAATTTGGGATTTAATGCATCTTTTATGAGTTGATAAAGAATTCACTCGTAGTTAATTAGGATTACCATGAAAATGGAGGTAAAAATAAATTGACAAATTTGGGATTTAATGCATCTTTTATGAGTTGATAAAGAATCCACTCGTGGTTAATTAGGATTACCATGGAAATGGAGGTAAAAATAAATTGACAAATTTGGGATTTAATGCATCTTTTATGAGTTGATAAAGAATCCACTCGTGGTTAATTAGAATTACCATGGAAATGGAGGTAAAAATAAATTGATCAAGTTGGGATTTAATGCATCTTTTATGAGTTGATAAAGAATCCACTCGTGGTTAATTAGGATTACCATGGAAATGGAGGTAAAAATAAATTGACAAATTTGGGATTTAATGCATCTTTTATGAGTTGATAAAGAATCCACTCGTTGTTAATTAGGATTACCATGGAAATGGAGGTAAAAATAAATTGACAAATTTGGGATTTAATGCATCTTTTATGAGTTGATAAAGAATCCACTCGTGGTTAATTAGAATTACCATGGAAATGGAGGTAAAAATAAATTGACAAATTTGGGATTTAATGCATCTTTTATGAGTCGATAAAGAATTCACTCGTGGTTAATTAGAATTACCATGGAAATGGAGGTAAAAATAAATTGACAAATTTGGGATTTAATGCATCTTTTATGAGTTGATAAAGAATCCACTCGTGGTTAATTAGAATTACCATGGAAATGGAGGTAAAAATAAATTGACAAATTTGGGATTTAATGCATCTTTTATGAGTTGATAAAGAATCCACTCGTGGTTAATTAGAATTACCATGGAAATGGAGGTAAAAATAAATTGACAAATTTGGGATTTAATGCATCTTTTATGAGTTGATAAAGAATTCACTCGTGGTTAATTAGAATTACCATGGAAATGGAGGTAAAAATAAATTGACAAATTTGGGATTTAATGCATCTTTTATGAGTTGATAAAGAATCCACTCGTGGTTAATTAGAATTACCATGGAAATGGAGGTAAAAATAAATTGACAAATTTGGGATTTAATGCATCTTTTATGAGTTGATAAAGAATTCACTCGTGGTTAATTAGGATTACCATGGAAATGGAGGTAAAAATAAATTGACAAATTTGGGATTTAATGCATCTTTTATGAGTTGATAAAGAATCCACTCGTGGTTAATTAGAATTACCATGGAAATGGAGGTAAAAATAAATTGACAAATTTGGGATTTAATGCATCTTTTATGAGTTGATAAAGAATCCACTCGTGGTTAATTAGAATTACCATGGAAATGGAGGTAAAAATAAATTGACAAATTTGGGATTTAATGCATCTTTTATGAGTTGATAAAGAATTCACTCGTGGTTAATTAGAATTACCATGGAAATGGAGGTAAAAATAAATTGACAAATTTGGGATTTAATGCATCTTTTATGAGTTGATAAAGAATTCACTCGTGGTTAATTAGGATTACCATGGAAATGGAGGTAAAAATAAATTGACAAATTTGGGATTTAATGCATCTTTTATGAGTTGATAAAGAATTCACTCGTGGTTAATTAGAATTACCATGGAAATGGAGGTAAAAATAAATTGACAAATTTGGGATTTAATGCATCTTTTATGAGTTGATAAAGAATCCACTCGTGGTTAATTAGAATTACCATGGAAATGGAGGTAAAAATAAATTGACAAATTTGGGATTTAATGCATCTTTTATGAGTTGATAAAGAATTCACTCGTGGTTAATTAGGATTACCATGGAAATGGAGGTAAAAATAAATTGACAAATTTGGGATTTAATGCATCTTTTATGAGTTGATAAAGAATCCACTCGTGGTTAATTAGAATTACCATGGAAATGGAGGTAAAAATAAATTGACAAATTTGGGATTTAATGCATCTTTTATGAGTTGATAAAGAATCCACTCGTGGTTAATTAGAATTACCATGGAAATGGAGGTAAAAATAAATTGACAAATTTGGGATTTAATGCATCTTTTATGAGTTGATAAAGAATTCACTCGTGGTTAATTAGAATTACCATGGAAATGGAGGTAAAAATAAATTGACAAATTTGGGATTTAATGCATCTTTTATGAGTTGATAAAGAATTCACTCGTGGTTAATTAGGATTACCATGGAAATGGAGGTAAAAATAAATTGACAAATTTGGGATTTAATGCATCTTTTATGAGTTGATAAAGAATCCACTCGTGGTTAATTAGGATTACCATGGAAATGGAGGTAAAAATAAATTGACAAATTTGGGATTTAATGCATCTTTTATGAGTTGATAAAGAATCCACTCGTGGTTAATTAGAATTACCATGGAAATGGAGGTAAAAATAAATTGATCAAGTTGGGATTTAATGCATCTTTTATGAGTTGATAAAGAATCCACTCGTGGTTAATTAGGATTACCATGGAAATGGAGGTAAAAATAAATTGACAAATTTGGGATTTAATGCATCTTTTATGAGTTGATAAAGAATCCACTCGTTGTTAATTAGGATTACCATGGAAATGGAGGTAAAAATAAATTGATCAAGTTGGGATTTAATGCATCTTTTATGAGTTGATAAAGAATCCACTCGTGGTTAATTAGGATTACCATGGAAATGGAGGTAAAAATAAATTGACAAATTTGGGATTTAATGCATCTTTTATGAGTTGATAAAGAATCCACTCGTGGTTAATTAGAATTACCATGGAAATGGAGGTAAAAATAAATTGATCAAGTTGGGATTTAATGCATCTTTTATGAGTTGATAAAGAATCCACTCGTGGTTAATTAGGATTACCATGGAAATGGAGGTAAAAATAAATTGACAAATTTGGGATTTAATGCATCTTTTATGAGTTGATAAAGAATCCACTCGTGGTTAATTAGGATTACCATGGAAATGGAGGTAAAAATAAATTGATCAAGTTGGGATTTAATGCATCTTTTATGAGTTGATAAAGAATCCACTCGTGGTTAATTAGGATTACCATGGAAATGGAGGTAAAAATAAATTGATCAAGTTGGGATTTAATGCATATTTTATGAGTTGATAAAGAATCCACTCGTGGTTAATTAGAATTACCATGGAAATGGAGGTAAAAATAAATTGATCAAGTTGGGATTTAATGCATCTTTTATGAGTTGATAAAGAATCCACTCGTGGTTAATTAGGATTACCATGGAAATGGAGGTAAAAATAAATTGATCAAGTTGGGATTTAATGCATCTTTTATGAGTTGATAAAGAATCCACTCGTGGTTAATTAGGATTACCATGGAAATGGAGGTAAAAATAAATTGACAAATTTGGGATTTAATGCATCTTTTATGAGTTGATAAAGAATTCACTCGTGGTTAATTAGAATTACCATGGAAATGGAGGTAAAAATAAATTGACAAATTTGGGATTTAATGCATCTTTTATGAGTTGATAAAGAATTCACTCGTGGTTAATTAGAATTACCATGGAAATGGAGGTAAAAATAAATTGACAAATTTGGGATTTAATGCATCTTTTATGAGTTGATAAAGAATTCACTCGTGGTTAATTAGAATTACCATGGAAATGGAGGTAAAAATAAATTGATCAAGTTGGGATTTAATGCATATTTTATGAGTTGATAAAGAATCCACTCGTGGTTAATTAGAATTACCATGGAAATGGAGGTAAAAATAAATTGACAAATTTGGGATTTAATGCATCTTTTATGAGTTGATAAAATCCACTCGTGGTTAATTAGGATTACCATGGAAATGGAGGTAAAAATAAATTGACCAATTTGGGATTTAATGCATATTTTATGAATTGATCTCGTGGTCGTCCCACGGATGGGAAGAAAATGTCAAAAGTGATGAAATGATGAACAATGAGGGGGAAAATGGGAAGAAGGAAAATTTTTTGCATGGCGACAATTCTGCATGGGAGGGGGGCCATTTCTGCTTCGCTAACGAAATTTCTGCATGGGAGGGGGGCCATTTCTGCTTCGCTAACGAAATTTCTGCATGGGAGGGGGGCCATTTCTGCTTCGCTAACGAAATTTCTGCATGGGAGGGGGGCCATTTCTGCTTCGGTAACGAAATTTCTGCATGGGAGGGGGGCCATTTCTGCTTCGGTAACGAAATTTCTGCTTGGGTGAGCAGAGAATATATTCTGTCAATTTTCCTTTAATATTAATTTTTACGACTTTTAAAACATGGTAAAATAAATAACATTTTAATGAAAAATATTGATGAATGGAAAAATGAAAAATATAAGACAACTGTTTTTGTTAATTTGCTGAATAATTTTATTTGCAATTTTTTTTATCCATTTTTAAATTTCAATCATTTTCTATTATTCCTCCTTTCCTTACTCATTAGTAATTTAAGTGAACATATTTTTTCGGTATTCATATTCACTTTTATTTGGACTTTCTTCGGCAATTGATTTCATAAAATCCTCATCACTTTCAAAATTTACAGCACGATCTATAATCCCATTTTCGGCGACAACCTCATCAATCGCTTCAATTACCTTTAAAAAATAATTTTCATATTTTAAAATAAATAAATTGGTGTAATTTTTCCATTCGAATTTTGTGCATTACATTTTGATGTGGAAAATAGCTTTGAAATTAGTGGATTTGATAAATTTATGAAAAAAAACAACAATATAAGCTAAAATTTATTGTTTTATAACCAAAATTTTATGACATCATTTGATATTAAAGTGTTCTAAAAAAATCTAAACCTAATTAAATTAAATTTTAGTAGATTGCCAAGCTTTTGACACAATATGTAAATTTGAATTAAAATACCGTAAATTTCCTATTAGAAGCCCCGGGGCTTATAAATTTCAGAGACCCTCCGAGGTGGGAACTTTTCGGAATTTTTGAAACAAAAAATGCTTATTTCGGCTTAATTTCATCTAAAAATTGGTCATTTTTGGCGAACATTTTTCGATGGTGTAATGACTCGGATTTGTATGTTCTTGGGCCGAGAAGATGTTTATTCAGTTGGTGATAAAATGCACAATATAGGTGGAAAACATTCACATATCACTGACTGTGACTCGACCAAGTTCTCATTCCTTTCCCATTCCTTATAAAGGGTGTCTTGGCGCGGGAGAACTGCGCGTTAATGGTCACGCCCCAAAACCAGATCTAACCCGTTATACTACAGATGGGGGTCTTCTAATAGAAAATTTACGGTAATAGTATTTTCGAGTATCTATTGCCAATTTAATTTTTTTTTGAATTTCTTGTTTTGATATTCATATTTGATTGTTAATAAAATGATGAAACTATTTAGGGTAATATCTTACCACCAATTTTGGGGAAAAAATTTGGTTACTACGAAACTGTGGCAACAGATAACCCATACACCTAAATATTTTGTAAATAAATATAACCTCCATCATTTCATTCAGAATGCTTGGTTCATTTTGTTTAATTTGATCGAAAATTGGCTTTATTTCTGCTCTTATGTCCAGTTTCTGAGAGACAATTTCTTCCATTAAATCTATTGCCGCTTGATTTTTTTCTTTATAGAAATGATATTGACGTACCAATAAGAAATCTTCTCGAAATCTAAAAAAAAAGAAAAAATTTTCCTTTTTTGAAGCACACATATTTGGAATTATTAAACTTTGGTCATTATAAAAAAAATTTTCAAAAATATTAAGTAATTGAAATGATAATTTATGGCTAACATAAGGATACTATTTAATTTTGCAGTAAAATTACTGAATTTGAAGAAAATAATATAGAAAATGCAAAAAAATGTTACAAATTCAGAAAAGATATTCCGGTTTAATGGTTTATCCTAGACCCCTAAATTTTATAATCAATCGATAGATCCCATCGAGATGCAATAAATGATAATGATTTGATTGAGGTTTAACCAATTAACCTAGAAATTAATTTTTGGCCTAAACTTGAAAAACTAAATACCATTCGTTGAGCCTTGAAAATATCTATAAATGGGTATAGGATTTGGAGGTATTGGATAAACCACTAAACCGTGATAATCTTTTCGCTATTTTCGTTTCTTTTTCATTAAATAGTCTTTTTCGACAATTTCAATGTTTTTTTCAGTAAATTAAATACTATCCCATCCCATCTAAAAATATATGTTGCACCGAAAATTGGAAATTGACAATTTTTGGAAATTGGCAAGGAAATTGGCTGAAGAATTTTGGAAATCTTGGCTTATAGGCATCGTATAGACTCAAGAGTAGGCTCATTCAATTCGTTATGGTCTATTTACTATATGAAATTTCAATTACAAATTTGTATAACCCTAACTCTAGCCCTACCTTAACCCTAGGACTTATGTCTGCTCAATCTTAACCCTATCTTAACCCTAACCCCAGCCCCTAAACCGGTCTATAATTGAAATTTCATATAGTAAATCGACAATGCAGAATCGAATGAGCCTATTCTAAGTTATGTAGGATGCCTAGAAGCCGAGATTTCCAAAATTCGTCCACCCGATTGCTTTTCAAATTCTGGAATCGTCAATTTCCAATATTCGTTTTTACAAATATAAATTTTCACTTAAGCTATTCATTCGCCGATTTTAAAAATGTTCCTACAACTTTTGTTTACTACATGACATTACTATGATTAGAAGAAAATTTAATTATATTTTCGCGCACCTCATTCCAGAAACCATGTAATAATATTTGTCATAGACCGATGTTAAATAAAGCAATGCATGTTCCTTCCTTTTTACAATTTTTAACAAAATATTTGTACTCCGAATCCAAGCTGTTATATGGTCAAATGCATCCAACATAAAATTTTTTACATCATTTGAGAATTTGACTGATTCATCCATACGATTGTATAAATCATCGATATTTTTTAATTGTTTTTTAAATCGTTTATTAGCATATTCTACATCAGAAAATTTTTTTTAAATTTTTCCGAAAACAAAAAAAAATAGAATTAGTAAATTTTTTAAAAAAAAAGAAAAGAAAATGTTAATATTTTAAATTTTTTAAGCAATTTTAATCCCTTAATTTTTTTTACCTGGGAATAAATCCAATACCACCTCTGCCACTTCATCCTCGAAGGTCAACCATTTCAAATTTTGTTTTTCCTCCTCAAAATATTCATAAAGTTCTAACCAAATTTCATTAAATTGTCTTTGCCACTCTTTTGGCAACCAATTCGACAATCGGCCAATTCCCTCCAGCACCATTTGGTCCCACAAATCGGGCAATTTATCCAATCCGACCATATTGAAGTGGAAAACATCGTGGAATGTTTTGTTCAAGTCTTCTTTGAAAAATTTTCCAAAAATTTCCATTCGTTCACCATGATTTTCCGCTATTTTCGTCTTTTTGCATTCTTCAGCTAGCCAACTTATTTCTTAAAAATAATTATTTTATAATTTGCAAAAAAGTTTTAAATCAAATTTTAAAATTATTTTAAAAAACCTATATGGGATAAAAAATATATTTAAAAGGTGACACCATGTGCATTTTACACAATGACAAATATTTTATTAATTTTTCAATAATTAATCAAAATTTTTGAACATTGAATTAAATTGTATCTATAGAGAAATTCGATATCAAATAGTCAGAAAAAGATGGATAAAAACAAAAACTGTCTGATTTGGTCTTTTTGTAATTTTTTGACAATTTTGCAAATTTAAGAATTGCATTTGAAAATTTGATTTAATTTTTAAAATTTGGATAATATTTTAAACTTACTTCCCGACAATTCATCGAAACAATTCAGTTTTTCGTGGACTGATACTCCATTGATTATTAGATTCAAGTTCCTATAAATAATTATATATAATGTAATTACAATAGATAAAAAATATTAATTTTTATTTTTGGTCAAATCGATATGCTTTTTATTTTAAATTCTCCGAATTAGAATTATACAATTTTTGTCAGGCCGGTAATATTTTTCTCACCTATCTATATCCAAACTTAGTTCTCCTCGCTCCATAGAATATAACTCAAAATCCGATTTAGCCAAAAATATAAAAAATTTTTTACCTATAAGTATTCCGATGAATTAACATTTTTTTCAGTGTTAATTGCATTGTTTTATTGAATTCTTCCTTATCTTCACCGCAATCTTTTTCACAAATTGTAATGCCAAAAATTGAACTGCAAAAAATGATGAAGAGGAAATGAAATAATTATATTTATATGTCTAATTTTCCAAAAGTATTTTTTTATTTAATTTCATAATTTAAGGAAAAAATTAAAACAGCCATGATTTGGTCCAATTTATGACTAAATTATTTTTTTTTTTGATTAAATTTCATTTATTTTAAAATTCGATTTTGAAAAATATTTTCGTTCAATTAAAAATATTTTATGTTTTTTTCAATTAAAAAATTTTGTGTTTTCATTCAATTAAAAACATTTTTTGTTTTCATTCAATTAAAACATTTTTTGTTTTCATTCAATTTAAAACATTTTGTGTTTTCATTCAATTAAAAACATTTTGTGTTTTCATTCAATTAAAAACATTTTGTGTTTTCATTCAATTTCAATTAAAATCATTTTGTGTTTTCATTCAATTAAAAATATTTTGTGTTTTCATTCAATTAAAATCATTTTGTGTTTTCATTCATTAAAAACATTTTGTGTTTTCATTCAATTAAAACATTTTTTGTTTTCATTCAATTAAAAACATTTTGTGTTTTCATTCATTAAAAACATTTTGTGTTTTCATTCAATTAAAAAACATTTTGTGTTTTCATTCAATTAAAAACATTTAGTTTTTCATTCAATTTCAATTAAAATCATTTTATGTTTTCATTCAATTACAAACATTTTGTGTTTTCATTCAATAAAAAACAAAAGTGTTTTCATTCAATTAAAAACATTTAGTTTTTCATTCAATTTCAATTAAAATCATTTTATGTTTTCATTCAATTACAAACATTTTGTTTTTTCATTCAATTTCAATTAAAATCATTTTGTGTTTTCATTCAATTAAAAATATTTTGTGTTTTCATTCAATTAAAAACATATTGTGTTTTCATTCAATTAAAAACATTTTGTGTTTTCATTCAATTAAAAACATTTTGTGTTTTCATTCAATTTCAATTAAAATCATTTTGTGTTTTCATTCAATTAAAAACATTTTGTGTTTTCATTCAATTAAAAAACATTTTGTGTTTTCATTCAATTAAAAACATTTTGTGTTTTCATTCAATTAAAATCATTTTGTGTTTTCATTCAATTAAAAACATTTTGTTTTTTCATTCAATTTCAATTAAAATCATTTTGTGTTTTCATTCAATTAAAAACATTTTGTTTTTTCATTCAATTTCAATTAAAATCATGTTGTGTTTTCATTCAATAAAAAACATTTGTGTTTTCATTCAATTAAAAACATTTTGTGTTTTCATTCAATTTCAATTAAAATCATTTTATGTTTTCATTCAATTAAAAACATTTTGTGTTTTCATTCAATTAAGAAACATTTTGTGTTTTCATTCAATTAAAAACATTTTGTGTTTTCATTCAATTAAAAAACATTTTGTGTTTTCATTCAATTAAAAACATTTTGTGTTTTCATTCAATTAAAATCATTTTGTGTTTTCATTCAATTAAAAACATTTTGTTTTTTCATTCAATTTCAATTAAAATCATTTTGTGTTTTCATTCAATAAAAAACATTTGTGTTTTCATTCAATTAAAAACATTTTGTGTTTTCATTCAATTTCAATTAAAATCATTTTATGTTTTCATTCAATGAAAAACATTTTGTGTTTTCATTCAATTAAGAAACATTTTGTGTTTTCATTCAATTAAAAACATTTTGTGTTTTCATTCAATTAAAAAACATTTTGTGTTTTCATTCAATTAAAAACATTTTGTGTTTTCATTCAATTAAAATCATTTTGTGTTTTCATTCAATTAAAAACATTTTGTTTTTTCATTCAATTTCAATTAAAATCATTTTGTGTTTTCATTCAATTAAAAACATTTTGTTTTTTCATTCAATTTCAATTAAAATCATTTTGTGTTTTCATTCAATAAAAAACATTTGTGTTTTCATTCAATTAAAAACATTTTGTGTTTTCATTCAATTTCAATTAAAATCATTTTATGTTTTCATTCAATTAAAAACATTTTGTGTTTTCATTCAATTAAGAAACATTTTGTGTTTTCATTCAATTAAAAACATTTTGTGTTTTCATTCAATTAAAATCATTTTGTGTTTTCATTCAATTAAAACATTTTGTGTTTTCATTCAATTAAAAACATATTGTGTTTTCATTCAATTAAAATCATTTTATGTTTTCATTCAATTAAAAACATTTTGTGTTTTCATTCAATTAAAATCATTTTGTGTTTTCATTCAATTAAAACATATTGTGTTTTCATTCAATTAAAAATATTTTGTGTTTTCATTCAATTAAAAACATATTGTGTTTTCATTCAATTAAAAACATTTTGTGTTTTCACTCAATTAAAAACATTTTGTGTTTTCATTCAATTTCAATTAAAATCATTTTGTGTTTTCATTCAATTAAAAACATTTTGTGTTTTCATTCAATAAAAAACATTTTGTGTTTTCATTGAATTAAAAAATTAATATGATCAGAGAATTTATTACCTGATAAAATGATAAGGTCGTTTTAATTTAAAGTGATTCTTGATATAGGGTTGCTTCCAATGTTGATTAAGTATGACCAATACAAGATTGTAAGCAGTCCACAAATATGTCAATGGCTCATTCATTTTTCCCTAAATTTTTTCATCATATTAATTTGAATTGAAGTCTTATGATATGGCACCAAAAAAAGAGAAACGATCCATTTTGGCCTATTTCACCACTTATAATTATAAACAATTTCAAATAATATTAAAATCAACCAATAAAATCATGACTCTTAAAGAGAAAAATTGTTAAAATTTTTCGCTGAAAAATTATTTTATTTCGCAAAAATTAAGCGCATAAATTTCTTTGCATAATTATATGAATTCACAAATAAATTATAGTTTTTTTGAGAAATTTTATAAATTAGGATTACCAGAATTTCTTTCATTTTCTCGGTTTCCGGCTCTTCATTATTGTTCATTTTTATAAATTCTTCCATCAATAATTTTTCCGTTTTTTCCATTTCTTTCTCAAAAATGTCGAAATTTTTCTTCTGATTTGAAAGTTTGATTTCCAACAATTTCAGCTTTTTCTCCATTTTTTTCTTAAAAAATTAAAATATTTAAATTCATCTATTTTTTACCTTATTCCAATTCTTCTTATTTTCATTCAATCCTTCATATTCATTTTCCAATTTTGCTAATTTCACTTTTTGTATTTCAATTGCATTATCCAAATTAATGTATGTTTCCAAATTAAAAAAAATTTCTTTTTCCTTTTTTGTAATGTAAATATTAATTTTACCCAAAAGTTCTTTTACTGTCATTTTTTCTATATCATGGATTTCATTTTCTTTACCATTTCTTTTAGCAATATCTACAACAAACTTTTTAATTTCATTTAAAAACCAATTTTTTTCTTCTTCCTTCAATTCTTTCTCGAATTTTTCAATTTCATTAATCTTTGCTTGCAATTTTTTCAATATATCTTTGATTTGTTTGCTTTTTTTGCGTCTTTCTGTTTCACTTTTATTATGCAATAATAATTCAGTTTCAACATCAATAGCAGATTTGTTCGATTCTTCCGCAATTTTATAGGAGGCTAAAAATAAAGGTTTTTTTTGGTAATAATAAAAGATTTATTTAATAATATTGGAGGGTTGAGTTACGTTTTGAGAATTTGGACATTTATGCGCTTTTTTGAAAATTTGGACATTTATGATTTAAATTCATAATAAATCAGAAATCGGTTTTAGACCCAACAAACTTTATATTTACTAATTTTCCAAGAAAATGACATAGTAGGCTTCCATGCGCAATTAAAATTTTTATTAGATTTTAATTTATTTTTTCAATTTTATTTTGCAAATTTTTTACTTGGAACTGGCAGAATTGTAAGGCTTTCTCCTTTTATTTTATGTCCGCTGCCACTGCCACTGCCCTCCCCATGCCTTTGAACATTGGCCGTAGTCGATTCGGTGGGCAGAGTTTTCAATTGGTCTCCGCTATGGCTTAATTCCTCCATTTTTTTCTTATGCTCCCCAATCCTATAATCCAGTTGTTGTTTTCTCAACTGGTCCTGTTCCCATCGTTCTTTTGCTGCTTTCTTCATTTCTTCGCGCAACAATTTCGCCTCTTCCTTTTCTTTCTCCTTTTGCGATTTTTTTGCCTCTTTTGTATTAATTACGGCTGCTAAAAAATAAATAAGTTATTAGGGAGTGGATTTTTAGCTAGCAAAAATCGCAAACTAGGTGCCTATTTTAGGTTTTTCAGAAAATTTACCAAAAATAGGTTTCAAAAACCCAAAATTTTTTTCGATTTTTATTGCATTTTTAAGATGAACTTTTCTATTGCTAAAATTGGTAAAATAGGTCAAAAAAATTTGCCAAAAAACGTGAAATAAATGCATGAAAATATCATTTATGTTATTTTTCATTAAATCTGATGTATACAAAAAATATGTCAAAATCTAAAAACTGTTCCCTAGTTATTACAATATTTGTACCTAATCTAGATTTTAGATAAGGCGAAAAGGCCTTAATCCCTCAAAACGATCAAAATTTAATGTTGTTCCCTTAAATTAAAAAAATTTCTCTGCAGATAATTTTTAGACAATTTTCTTTTAAAATTTTTTCATCCTCATCAAAATATTTGTTAATAAATTTAAAATTATTCTAAAAATTTTTATTAAAATTTTCAGCCCTGCTCCAAAGCTTAAAAAATTTTGATCAATGCACAGGCAGTTAATTAGGAATAATCAATTTATATTGACAAAATTTTCATTTTTCAGCCTACATTTTCCTTTTGATTTTGCAGTTTGCCGTTGCCAACTTCCTTGCTGATTTCTACTTTCTGATTCTGATTGTTCTTTATGTTTATCAACGGATTTCTCTGCTATTTCTTCCTCCTCCTCATAGACCAATAATTGCTTTTCCTTTTGCTGTTCGCTTTCTGTTGGATCTATGAGTTCTTCTCGGGCCAATAAATCGAATTTACTCGTGTTTGACACATTAATTGTTTGCGACGTACTTTCCGGTGTTTTCTTCAGAGTTCGAGGTGAAATCACCAAAGCGGGTTTTTTCTAAATGGAATTTTATTATATTTTTTAATAAAATATTTTTTGGAAAATAAATTATTATAAAGTAAAATTTAATTTTTTTTAATTTTTAAATTATTTAAAAATATTATTTAAATTAATTTTTTTAATTTTTAAATTATTTAAAAATATTATTAAAATTAATTTTTTAATTATTAAATTCTTTTTTTAAGTTAATTAGATGTGCCATATTTAACCTTTCTATTACATATAGTGGAAAAATCTCCGTTAGATTAATTCAAAAACTATTTATTTTAAAAAGCGTTTCTACCTCAACTTTGGGCGACTGATGCTTATGAGTAGAGAAATATGAGGGCAAAATGCTTCCAGAATCACTGTGGGGACTGCTTTTTTCTCTACCACTATTCAATTGTTTTCGTTGTTCTTGCTGCTTTTTATCTTGTTTTTTTACTTGTTTCTGCGAATGTTCTTGTTTTTCTTTCCTTTTGTTGTATGAAGGCGATGATTTGGCTGCCATAAAAGTTGTGTCCAACTTTGTGGAAGATGGTACATCTAGAAATGGCAAATTTTGTTATCTCAAAAAACGTTTTAAACCGAAAAATATTTATTCAAACTCGTAATATAAAAGCCAAATAATTGTTTAAAATTTGAAATAATTCCGCCAGATTAAAACTTTAATTAATTATGCCTGATTAAAATTTATATTAATTCCGCCTGATTAAAACTTGAATTAATTCCTCCAGATTAAAACTTTAATTAATTATGCCTGATTAAAATTTAAATTAATTCCGCCTGATTAAAATTTGAATTAAAAGTTGAATTAATTCCGCCTGATTAAAATTTGAATTAATTCCGCCAGATTAAAATTTGAAACTTGAATTAATTCTGCCTGATTTAAAATTTAATTAAAACTTGAATTAATTTTTCCAGATTAAAATTTTAATTAATTATGCCTGATTAAAATTTAAATTAATTCCGCCTGATTAAAACTTGAATTAATTCCGCCTGATTAAAATTTGAATTAAAAGTTGAATTAATTCCGCCTGATTAAAATTTGAATTAATTCCGCCAGATTATAATTTGAAACTTGTATTAATTCCGCCTGATTAAAATATGAATTAAAAGTTGAATTAATTCCGCCAGATTAAAATTTGAATTAATTCCGCCTTTCCATTTTTTTTCTGATTCTAATTTATTTCCAAACTACTTTTACCTTTTTGGACCGCTCTAAAATTTTCTTTTTTCTCTTGATCATCTTGATGTTTTTCTTTCATTTCCTTTTTTTGTTCTAAACGAGTTTCTTGGCTGCTGCAAACTTCTTTCCTTTGACTGACATTATCACTAAAAGCGTCTTTCTTTTGTCCATATTCATCTTGCATAAAATTCGGCAAAAGAGAAAGCGCTTCATGCTCGTCCAATTCTTCACTCGCAATATGTGGATTGGAAGATTGAGGAATAAATTCATTTAAATTTGGGAAATGCGGTAATGGATGATATTTAGTATCAGTGTTGGGGATCGAATGAGGTTGGTGCGGAAATTCAGGCGAGGATTTTCGAGGGGATTGATGAATTGGCGGTTGAAATTGAGGCGGATTTTGATTTGCTTGATGTTGGTGGGTTTGACGATATTCAGGAAAGGGCAAATGAGGAACAAATGCAGCTGCATCGGGATTTAGTATTGCTAAATAAAAATCATTTAGAGAACGAATTTATATACTTGAAAAGTGTGAAAATGTGTAAATTTTAAGAACTAAAATATTAAAATTTCAAAAAATTTTTTAAATTTTTATTGTTTTTTTTGAATAAAATTTTTGTAAGAAATTGAATACTTTTGTAAAACACTTCAAATATCATAAAGACTTATTTATGTACCCAAAAACTTAAAACATGCATTTGCAGTTGACCGAAATTTGCGTCCCAAATTTTGCGTCCCTTGCGAAATTTTATAGTATATTTTGTTCAAAACATTTTTGAATTTTACCTAATAACATTTAATTAGAAAGTTTTCAAATTGCTTAATTGACTCGTCTCAATATCTTGAAGAGTATGAATCTATAATAAATTTCATATAAAAATAAAAAAATAAAAATAGAAAAATTATGGGCAATTTTTTTTCGGACATAAGGCTAAGGGGGGATTATTAGAACTAGACTTGGGCTGGATAGAAATCTTCAGGAGGAACAAAGTATCAATTTGATGTATAATTTTCTAAAATAATCAGATTTTCTATTTTGCCTAAGAATAAAATATGCGAAATATTTTATAAAAAATTTACTGCTAAACTATTTCAAATTTTATAATCTAGATCTAATCAGTTAGACAAGTTTTATCGAATTAGCTGTTACAACTGTATTAAATTTATTCATGTCAAACAAAAAAGTGCCAATAACTGAAAAATCCTAATTAAATGTATTAACTGTGGATGAACTACATTTTCTCTATTAGGACGCAAAATTCGGGTACGCAAAATTCGGGACTCAAGTTTCGGGAAGCAAGTTGGGTTTTGGCATATAAATTCGTGTGATGCAAATTTTATTTCACATTTTTCTATAATTTTTTTTTCGTTATTTACATTTTCTTGGCGGTCTTTCCATTGAAAAGCCAAACTGGAAAATAATTAACATTAGCATTAATGTACAAAGGAATTGCGGACAATAATGCATTTTTTTTGATTGATCTGTAAAATTGGAAAAAAGATGAAAAGTGATATAATTGACTTTTAATTGGATTGATATCTAATCTAGTGTAATTGCTTATAAAGCAGCAAAAATGCTGGAAGAAAATAATTTTCTAGAGGAGGGTTTTGAATTTTGACCAAAATGAACAAATTGCGGTTTCCTTTCGGTTTTATCTGTTTAAAGATCGTCTCAGTCGTCTTATTAGGAATTTATCTGATTAGATCAGCAAAAGTTCGAATCAACAAATTTGCGGTTTGCTAATGGTTTTTAGTTCATAGAAAAATAAATAAATTCCCGGATCGATTACCCAAAAAGGAATTTGGCCGAAAAAATGGCGAAATGCCTGATCAAACTAACTTATGTAGTGATGGAACCACCGAAGGAGAAATTTTCTGATGCTGGCAAACAATCCCATATATTGATCAATTTCAATTTGGAAAAAAAGGCAAAATGAATGGATGGATGAATGGGTCGGCCAAAGGATTTGGCTATGGGCAAAAAATTCCCCATCTCACCAAAAAGGGAAAAGCGAGAATTATGTAGAGATTTGTTAGGTCGAGAGGGAATTAATGAGGAATTATTGATGGGGATGTGGAAAATTAAGAGGAAAAATTCATTCACTATTATACAAACAACAAATTGCTCACAAGCGCCTTCTTTGAAAATCGAATGGATTCTGTCGTCCATAAAAATTGCTTAAAATTTCCTTTTCATTCCCAAAAATACGGTCGGGGACAATAAAAAAGGTTTAGAAAATGGAGGCGATTCCACAAACATTTGATATTATATTGTGGACAATTTTTGAATTTAGCCACTTCCGCTTGAACCCAGGCTTTTAACTGGGCAATATTGAAAATCTCGACATGTATAACTGCATAGATATGAGCTTATTGTATACGGCATGGTCGATTTGGTCTATGAAATTTCAATTAAAAATCGGCAATAATATTTAGACAAAAATAAGTAAACCAAAGCAAAGATGGGTTTAAACAATGATTTAAAAAGACTTACAAATCTTCACCCGCGGATAATCTGCAATTATCCATATCATCTTAAATAAATGAAACTTTTTAAATTTTCTGGCTTTCTGCTTGTATTACATGCAACGATTGATTTATTTGAAATTGTTGAATAAGAATCGCAGAAATTTGCTCGCGAAAAGAATTTTAAAAAATTAACAATAAAATTGAAGAATATGAATTAAAAATGGAAACCGAAGTAAAAAAATTAATAGTAATAAAAAATCATTTTAAATTGTCTAATTGTCTTGGTTTAATCTTCATTTCTGGGGTATTTGGGCCATCATATTTCCATACTATGAAGAAGTTGGTTGAAATGTTTGAAGCGCCATTCTTCATTACTAAAATTCACTCGAGTTGAATCACCATAGCCGAACAATGTGACTGACGGGAATAATTCTAATGTTGCAAATTTTGGTGGCAATTCGGCCTTTCCTATATTTGAATTATTTATAATTTTTATTTGATTTATTTAATTTTTTTTTGAATAATTTCTATTTTTGTGAAAATAATAAAAAAAATTAATTATTTTTCTTTATCAAATTTTCAAATATTATTTTAAATTTATTTTACCCATCAATTCGCCATTCAATGTGACAAAACAATTCAATTGAGAATTTGTCGGGGAATGGATTATGCCGATTCCGACCACATCGCCTACATCGAAATATTCAGAATTTTCGAATTTGGTTTCATTTCCATCAATCCATATTCCTCCTTTTCTATTAATTCCAATTGAATTTTCCACTGTCCCAAGTTCATTTCCTTCCAATGGAAATTGTCGAGTACTAAATCCAATGGATATTGCATGATCCCTGAAATGAAAAGGCGGTCAAAAATAATAGAATTATCCATAATTATTATTGAACCTTAATTATTCTATATTTTAGGTTGATCTTAATTTCAAGATCAAATTTTTTTTATCATGACACGAAAATTTATTTATATAAAATTTTCTGAAAGTCTTGTTATATTCGGGTTTTGTAAATTAAAAACTCAAAAATAAAATTTTTATCCTTATTCTTTTTGAATTATAATGGCTTATTTAAAAATATTTTTCGATATATAAATTCTACCGGTACTTTTTAATTATCTGTGGGCAGATTTTTTTTCTTATTTTTTATTATTCATATTTGATTGTGAAACGATGAAACAATTTTGGACAAGAATTTTTTGAGCAATTTTGAGGGTAATAATAAAGAGATGGAAATGAAAAATCGGTACTTTCCTGTTATCTGGGGGGCAAAGCGATAATCTGGGGGGCAAAGTGATTATATGGGGGGCAAGGAGATTATGTGGGGGGCAAGATCTATAATATATGTATAATAGGATGATGATGAAAATGAAGAAGATGATGAAGATGATGATGAAGATGAAGCTGATTATGAAGATGTTGATTAGGAAGATTAAGAAGATCATGATCATCTTCCTAATCATCCTATTATATATTATAGATCTTGCCCCCCACATAATCTCCTTGCCCCCCATATAATCACCCGGCCCCCCATATAATCGCTTTGCCCCCCAGATAACAGGAAAGAACCGAAAAATCTGCTATCAATAAGTAAACAAATTTTTATTATCATACTCAAATTAGTAAATAAAATCAAATTATATATTTTATAAAATTATTAATACATTAAATGTGACCTGCTGATAATTTGCATTTCAAAATAAAAGGCAATTGATGGCTTTTTAGCGGTCAAATTTATTGTTGGAATCGGCAAAATGGCTCGAACGGAATTGGATTCTAAAAATTAATTTTAATTCTATATTTGATTTTAATTGTTACCGTAATAAAATGCTTCTCTTGAATCGCTGCCAATATATTCGACAGCGAATCCTCTCTCAGTAATGTTCAATTTTGGTCCGCAATCTTCTTCATTTAGTTTGTATTCATTTGAATTATATTTAACAAATTCATTTCCATCAATCCTTTCAGCCATAATGTTCAGCTAAAAATTTGTAAAAAAAAATTCATAAAAATTTTCCAAAAAATTGTTATTGGAATTAAATTTTGTTTAATAAATTTAATCGAAAATTTTTGAAATATCTTAAGATCAACTTTAGCTGACCAACATGTGCCGATAAATTAATCGGGCGAATAATTTTGTATAGAGACCGGCAAATGCCTTCTGCTGGATTTCCGGACTGGATTTTTTTTTCACAATTTTTTCGGGAAGAATCCGGTATCAGATAATCCAGCAAAAGCCTCAAATCCTGCTTGATTGCTGGATTTTTCCCTAAATTTCGCGTGAGACGGATCCGTTGCAGGTTAATCCAGGCAAAATCCAGATCCCGCTAAAAGCAAGCAAGGTCTCTAATTTTTGTACTAATTTTTAAACCAGAAATTCCCTTTGTATAAAAAACACTGAGGAAAATTTACAAAAAATTGATAAAAGTTCGATTTTAGATTTTATTGGACACCAAAATAAAAAAGAAAACATAAAATTACATAATTCAATTCAAATTCAGCTTACCGTTTTAATTTGCTTGTCAAATTTGCGTGCCTTATTCTTAAATTCTTCTTTCAATTGACCATTTTCTTCGGTAATTTTATCAACTTTTATTTCCATGTCCTTTTCATTCTTTGCCATTTTCAATTCCCCATAAATCGCAGTAACACAAAATCCCGCTATTACTATCACACAAATAATCATCATTATCAGCATTCTTATCGTAAGCCCATTCTATAATTTGATAATTAATAAATATAAACAGTATTTTTTTTGCAATTAGAATTTACTTCGAATTTTTTGATATTATCGGCATTTTGCTTTGAGTCATCTTCAATAATAATGGACGAAACCGTATCGGATTGATCCGATACATTATCAGCAATAGTACCACTGGGTTTTGAATCCATTTAGGCTGATTAATTTGATTAATGTTTAATAGTAGTATTTTTATTTAAAAGAAATTATTAATTTTTTGCACAAATATTGGGCTGAAATTAATATTGTTGTCAACTAAAACGAATCCTCAAATTGATTTTCGATATTCGCCCACCCCTCCTCTGAAGCCTTCTTCGAATGTGAGGAGTGAGGACTTTGGATAGGCTGATTCGGCCAAGTAAAAAAGGCAAATATTTCCTCCCAATTTTCCCTCCAAACTAGTCTTCAACCTTCACCTCCTTATAATCGGCATCGACCGGGCGCATCGACGACCTTCAATTCGATAAAGGCAAAAATTCCATCAGAATTGGAATGGAAGAAAAGGTAATGGAAAATTTATTCCACGTCTACAAACAATTTGCTAAAGGGATATTGGGCAAGAGTAGGGTTGCTCAAAGTCGGTTAACCGAACCGAAACCGAAACCGAAAACCGGGTTTTTTGGCCCAAAAACCGAAACCGAAACCGAGGTTCGAAAACCGCGAAAACCGAAAACCGAGGGTCCAAACCGACGGTTTTTCGGTTTTTGCCTTTCACCCGAAAGAATTTAATTTTACTAGGAATATTTGAAAATATATTAAAATTTCATCAAATTGGCATTTAGCATTTTGTTTTTCTTATTCATTCTCCTTCAAATCTATATTTTCTTATTTTTTCATCAAAAATAATTTACTTATAGGATTCCAAACTTATTTTATTTCTAAATATAAATTTATTCTATTTGAAAGCAATTAGTAAAAAATAAATTTAGATTAAGTTTTTCAATTATGGTCGCCAAAATTTACAAATATTTTCAAATTGTTACAATTGGTGGAAAAGAACAACGAAAATGTTTGAAATGTGGAAAACTATTGGCTGTTCCCGACGATTCTTCAACTTCAAATATGAAAAATCATTTAAAAAGTTCGGGCCATGAGAAAGAATTGGAGAATTATCTCAAAAATGAAGATGATGGAATTCAGGTACGAAATTACTAAATATTAATTAACATTAATTCTTCTTATATTCACAGGATATTCGATCACATTTTACTCAAAAAGAGAAGGAAATTGATGCCCAACGAAAAATTGATGAAAAACAAGTTCGAATTATGGTCCGGCAAAATGCAAGCACCTGCTTTTTTGACGACCCTGACTTGCGGGATTTGACAAAAAAGGCTTACCCAGAACATAAGGTTTAATTAAACTTTTGAGCGAAATAAATAAATATTAAATAGATGCACAAAAGAATGTATTTTACTCGAGAAGTAATCCCTAAAATGGCCGAAGATATTCGACATAAAATTGTCAGCGAATTAATTGGAAGAAAATTTTCCATCACCAGCGACGGCTGGCAAAAGCCGAGTCGTTTCCCGGCCCTTCTAAGGTTTGAAATGAATTTTTTCTTATTTTATTTAATTTAATAAATTATAGCATTACGACACATGTTGTCGGTAATGATTTTGAACGTTTGGACAATGTATTGGCCACAATTGTCATCGAAAATGAACACACAGGAGAGGAAATTGCCAATCTCATCGAAGAATGTTTGAACAAAAATAAATTCAACACATATTCAATCATGGCTTGTGTACGCGATGATGCCCGAAACATGCAAAAATCATGCCGCCTTTTGCAAATTGACAGGTTTTATTTTGATATTTGAAATAAAATTTTAATATAAATATAGTTTCCAATGTTCCGCACATATGTACCATCTGGCCGTCACGGAAACATTCAAGGATGCAGAAAATGAGCAAATAAACGAAGTTATGTCAATTGTGCGCAGATGGACTGCAAGCACCCACAGATCAAATTTGGCAAAAATTTTGCGCCGCCATCAAGAAGCGGAAGAATTGCCAACAAATCGAATCCCCATTGTATTGATTTGTTTAAATATTATAATAATGAAATTTTAAAATTTTTAGGATATGGTCACAAGATGGAACTCGTCGTTTAAGATGTTGGAGACTTTTTATCAAATGAAAAAGGCATTATTAAAAACGGAAGATGAATTGCGCGATATTGAATTCGGCAAAAGGCCTGTTCTTTTGCCGATAAATACATGGAATGGATTAAAAATGTTGGCCAAAAATCTCCCATTGTTGAAGCGAGAATATTTCATTTTAATTGGCGAACTTTGCAAAGTTCTCAAGATTCTAGAAATTGAAACTTGCCGGGTTGGTTAATATTTATTATTGCATTTCGATTTATTTTTAAATTTAGCTTTCCGAGGAACAATCAACGGCATCGAGTTATTTGCCAACAGTAAAAAAGATTTTGAAGGGACTTAAGCTTTTAGAAGCTAAAGTTAAATCAAAAGAAGTCAAAAAATTTGCCGAAATTCTGATCGAAAATATAAAACATCGGCTGGTCCCTATAGAAACAAATAATGTGCTTCGATTGTCAATGATGGTCGATCCGCGCTTTGCTTATGAAGAAGAATATTTGCACAATGTTGAATGGAGTGAATTTGAGAATGAATTAATTCATTTTATTTTGCGAGGTTGTTTTAAATTTATTAAATTGAAACTTTTTCAAATTCAGAAAATTCCACTGAACAACAAATTGAAATTTCCGAGGAAATTCAAATTGAAAATGATAATGATTTGCGTGAATTGGATGAGGATTCAATGGATATTGGTAATTTTAATGAAGAAAATCTTTTTTATTTCTTAAATTTACAGATATTTGGGCAGAAAATAAGTCTAGGAATCCTTCAGAAAAATCGGCTCATTCGACGAATTCCCAAATTGATTTGAAAAACACAATCAAGGTTTATTTTATTAAGCAAAATTGAATATTTTTTTTCTCCAATTTTAGGCAGAACTTGGCCTTTTTCGCAACAATTTGGCCGTCAATCGTCCGCCCCGAACCGATGACATTTTTTCTTGGTGGCGAAAGAATCAAGAAAATTTCCCCCAATTGGCTTTTGCAGCAAAATGCTTCCTCTCAGTGCCCTGTACTTCCGTTTCGAGTGAGCGCACATTCTCAATGGCTGGTCTCCTCTATGCAAATACATTGCGCAACAGGTAATTTCATTTTATTTATTTTTTAAATTAAATTTTTATAGACTCGGTGGCAAAATGGCCGAAATGCTCATTTTAATTAAGGCGCATTTAAAGAAGTTGAAACTTGCGCCTGCAATTGAAGAGGACTCAGAAGAAGAAGATGAAATTATTGACGAAGATGATGAAGAATAAGATTTATTTGAAATAATGTATTTTTCAATTGGAGATGATATTTCAATAATTTTATTTGATTTTTCCGAAATTTTATAAAAAATAAATTTATGAAAATTTTTAAGACCTTTTTCTGAAAAACCGAAAAACCGGAAAACCGAAACCGAAAACCGAGAATTTTTTCAAACCGAAACCGAAAACCGACATTGGAAAACCGGGAAAACCGAAAACCGGAAACCTCGGTTTAAAACCGACTTTGAGCAACCCTAGGCAAGAGTATTATTGCGCGGCTTCTTCATTTGCCGCAATTCAATTCGCCCATCGATATTTGGCAAATTTTTAAATTTATATTTTATTTATATATTTGCGCTAAAAATTGAAAATCCGCTAAAATTGAAATTTACACACAATTTCGCTGAAGAAGCAAAGCACAAACACCCTAGACCATAGCCCCTAATCCTAATCCCATCCTGCCCCTAACATAACTCTAACTCTACTAATAGTTTTCCGAAATTTCAACTTTCTCTGCTTCTCTGACGAAAATAGTTCAACTTGAGCGCCGATATATAATATATTAGCAAAATTAAAATTAATAAATGAATATTATTAAAAAATGGCGGAAAACATTGGAAAAAAAACGAAAATAAAATTAACGAAAGATTTTAGCTTTTCAGTGTTTTTTTCCCAAAATTCTATATTAATTTTTAATGGATAATTATGGAAATAATATTCAAATATCGCTCTTGAGGCAATTTTGGCATTCATCTCAACAAATTTCACCAATTTTAATCAATTTTGAATTTTTATCTTTAGTCAGTAGACGTTTTTACAAAGAGATCGAAATGTCGGTTTTCAGTTATTATTTTCAGTTTTTTCAGCGAAAATTTCCAATTTCGGTCTTCAAAAATTACATTGCATCGCTCGATTTCGAGGCATGACAAAAGATAATACCTTTTGGTTGATGGCTAAAAATAATAGTTTCGTTTGATCTGAACAAACATGAATTGGGCCCCATATTCTAAATCATTTGTAAAATACACAGGGATGGGGCCAATTCACACATATGCCTAGCAAGGATAGGGAAAAATTCATCCATATGCCCAGGAATGTGGCCACGATAATGTTTGGCAATCATAACTTTAAAATATTAAACCGATTTAATATAATAATATTTTCAAATTGTTTAACAATATCAATTTTTTCTTTAATTTCCATCAGAATTCTTTTTGTCCAAAATATCAAATCCTTTTTTTAAAATAATTCTCTTATTTTCTCTAAAAATTTTTCTTCTGGTCGAACTGCATTCATCTTCATTTTCAAATGTTGAATATTTTGCTTATATCTAAAAAACAATTTCGTTTTTTAAAGTACTTTATTAATTTTACAAAAGATTTGCAATATTTTTTTGCTTTTAATTGTTAAAAAAAGACATTTTAAAGCCATTAGTATTCAATCAATTTTTTTAAAATTATAATATGTCAAAAAATCTTTTACAATTTTTGTAAGGAGAGACATTTTCATTAACTTGAATAAATTTTATTTATAAAACACAATGACTGTTTTGTTTGTTAATAAATTCTTGAATTATTTTATTATGCAAAAAAATCAATGCAAATTTTTTTATTGCAAAAATATACAGGGTGTAACACGAAAAATGTCACATTTTAAAATTAAATAACTTTTTTTTTGTAACAAACTACGGCAAGTTTGCTATCAAAATGATCTATGTTTTATAAGAATTTTTTTGACATATCATTTGATCCAATACGTTATGATTACCGAAATTTTATTTCAAAGGATTTTAACATGCATAATTTTCCGAATTTCGAAAGAGCTTTAGGAATGGGGTCATTTTTGCAAGGAAGACTGTATGAAGCATGGGAAAATTTATTTTGAGCATTTTTGGCTGCTTCGTTTTCGAAAGCTACTTGATTTGCCGAACATGTTTTTTGATGATTAGCTTAATTTATTCGGATTTTCAAGGGAAAAAACATCCATAATGGTATGAAAAACACAAATGATATGTGAAAAAAATTCTTATAAAATATAGATCATTTTGATACCAAACTTGCCGTTTTTTATTCCAAAAATAAAAAAGTTATTTAATTTTAAAATGTGACATTTTTCGTGTTACACCCTGTATATATAAATACATAATATTAAATATATAAATATACATATATAAAATGTCTTCAAAATGTCATTTTTTAATTTTTCGAGAATAATCTTGCTAAAAATATTTAAAAAATAATTATTTGGGGTTCTATTATTGAACAAAAAATAATAAATTTGTTTTTTAAAATTAATTTCCTTTGAAAATTGACTCTAAAATTTTCAACATTCAAAAAAATATGAACGTTTTTTACCTCTCTTCTAGTGCTAGGCCAATTTTGTCAGAAAAATTGCTCAAATCATCTTTATTGGCAACAACCCGCATTCTGTTTGGCCAATGCCTCGGCCAAATAAAATTGATCAGCAATGATTGGAATGCACAATATGGGAACTGCATGATGGACGGACTCAATGATGCTGTTGATGCCACAATGGGAGATGAATAATTTGGTTTGAGCATTTCCTATGAATTTTTACACAATTATTCATTTCAAAATTATTGAATTCTCAACAAAAATATGAGCGTGAATATTTTTATTATGTTTTAGCCGATATTTTATCCTATAACCGATATTGAGTGAAAGAGAATAGTGAGACATTGCTATTGTTACTTCTTGGGTTAGGGTCCGCTGAGACCGCTTAAGAAATTTCGAAAAAATTTTTTCCAAAAATTATATATCAATCAACACGTCTTGACGAGCTCGTTACGATAATATCAAAAATTTTGACTGCGCGAGTATATTTGGCCAAATTATGACTTTATGAAAATCGCAAAATTAAAGGGTACCCTATTATGGGTCTGAACTTGAAAAATTTTTTGAAAATTTTTGCAGTCAAATTATAGCCCAATTGATGCGTCTCGATGATTTAAGCTCGAATCTGCCATCGGTTTCGCATAAAACACAAAAATAAAAAAGTTACAGTTGCACAAACACTCGTAGTTTCAACACATTCCACAGCGAGAAAGAAATGACCATAACTTTTTTATTTTTGACTTTTATGCAAAATCAATAATATTTTCGTAACCAGCTCGTCAAGACGCATCGATTGGTATATCATTTTCGAAAAAAAATTTTCCGAAATTTCTTGGGTCTCAGCGGACCCAAACCCAATAAATCGAGACATTTTAATTTGTTATCAAATGAAAAATCCCAGGCCATCTGGAGAAATAATTTTTGGCCTAACCTTAATACTAGCTAAGACCTAACCCAATAATCCATGCTGGCCTAGCCTAACACTGGCCATACCTAGACAAACCGGTTTAAAACCAAAAATTTCAATTAGCCATAAATTACATTCAAATTGATTAAATTAATTCAAAGTTGAAATTTTATCTATAATACCCTCCCTGACAAATCGATTGAGCCATAGATCAATGTTATTCGGTAACTAAATCATGACGAAATCAAAATTAGCTAAAGATCAAAATCAGCTATACATAAGCTAACTATTCCATGTTCCATCAAAGAAATTACTCTAATCTGGGAATAATTTTTCCAAAAATTTAGAAGATGAAAAATTTAAATTTAAAATGAAAAATTTTAATTTTTTCAATGAAAATTTCTAAGGCTAGAATAATTAAAAAGGGCGAATATAACTTTTCCTCCTACTTTAATAAGAATATTCATTTTTTAACAAATTTTTGCAAAAACATTCGCCTAAAATTGTCAAATTAAATTATTTTTTTTTTACCCAGAATTTCAAATATATTCAGCCATTTTTTCACATGAACATTGTCGAATTTTTGTAGCAATTTTAAAAGCAACTCTTCTTCACTGTCAAATTTCCACAAGAATTCATAATCATGGTACTTTTCGAAGGCTTGCAAAAAATATTCAAATGTTGTTTTCGGAATGTCCTTCATTGATATGACTGTGCCAAAACTGATCAGGATCAATCCTTTTTGCCCTTTTGACGCCTCAATTGCTCTCAATTCCTGTTAAAAAAATAACGAAATTTTTCAATTCACGATAAACATTAAGAAATGTGGTCCCTAAAATTATTTTTTTTTCAAAAAATTTTTTTCTGGGATGGCATCCATTTGGCCATATAAGAATGCGATAACCTTTTTCTCCCCCAAAAAAAACTTTTTTTTTCCCAAAAAATCTTTTTTACCCCCAAAACTTTTTTCCCCCAAAAAACACTTTTTTATCCCTACTAATACCTCTTTTTCACCTAGAAAAATCTTTTTTACCCCCAATAAACCAAAAAATGATTTTGATTTTTTCTTAAAAATCATAAATGGAATGCAACTCATTTCACATGTTCCAATGTGCAAAAAAAAATAAATTTTCTAGTAAGTTTAATGTTATGACTCGGATGTAGTTTTCCGAATTATTAGGCCAGGGGCGGAGCATGGGTTTTAGGGGCTAAGGGCCAAGATTAGGGTAAGTTTTTTGAGCTAGGTAAAGCTAAGTTTGTAATGCCGAAAGAAATTTATATGAAAATTAACATTGAAAATATTGAGATTATTTCATCTTCTGAAACTTAAATTCCATTTACTTTTTATGATTTTTAAGAAAAAATCAAAAAATTTTCACTTTTGGGTTTATTGGGGGTAAAAAAGATTTTTCTGGAGGAAAAAGAGGTATTGGGGATAAAAAAGTGTTTTTTGGGAGGAAAAATAGCATGTTATAAGAATTAACCCAATTCTCACCATCTCATCGAGGGATTTTGTTTCATATTCCGATGAGTTTGACAATTGAATGCCCCCAATGTGTACAACTTTTGATGGATAGCCCGGTGGCATTGGGAAGTTCAAGAAAGGTTGAGTGTTCAAAAAGATATTCCTGATGCCGTTAAACAATTCCCTGAAACTTGGCACTTGCTTTTCGCCATAATAATTTTTAACAATTTCACCAAATGGTTGCATCTTTAATGAATCAAAGAACAAGCTTACAGATTATTTGGAAATTTTATTTACCAAGGTAACATTATATACATTATATAGATAATCGGCTCTTTCTTGCAAACTGTTGGCAAAATCCGGTGAATTTTCAACTTTATGGTCATCAATTTTGGTAGTCCACCAATCTGAAATTTTATTTTTATTTATAATATTTCTCCAAATTTAGCAAAATTTCATCTATTTTAAAAGTTCGTAAATTTCTGGAATCTATAAAAATTAAAAAATCAAAATCAAGTATTTCCCATTCATCAGATCGAAAATTTGATAATGATAAATGAACAATGCAATTATATGAAAAATAAAAATAAATCAAACAATAAATTCAATTATGAATTATTTATGGAATATATTTTTAATTAAATTTTAATCTACCGTAAAACTTCTATTAGAAGCCCATAAGTTTATAAATTTCATAGGCTCTCTAGGGTGGGCTTCAAATAGAGGGGGGGGGGGGGCTTATAACGACAAGAAAAAATTTTAAAATTTCTTTAAAAAAAAACGTGAGCTTAGTTCTGGTACTGGATTATCCCCGATTGTTCATTTATGATAAAAAAAAATATAATTAAAAAATTTTAATCATTTTATATTAGCTTAAAATGAAAATCTTTTTTTTTGACATCAAAATCTTTTTTTTTCATGGCCAATGTACTTTTTTTGAAAAAAAAATCTGGCAACCCTGTCATTACCCATTATTTCTTCATTGTAAAATCAGGGTTCGCTGATTTTCTTCAAAAAAAGTACATTGGCCCTGAAAATAAAGATTTTGGGGTCAAAAAAAATTTTTTCGTTTTAAGCTAATATAAATGAGTAAAATTTTAACTATGTTTTTTTATCTTTAATGCACAACCGTGGATCATCCAGAACTAATAGTACATGTTTTTTGAGAAGAAATTTTTACAAATTTTCGAACAAAGGAGAAAAATTTGAGCCAAAAATGGCCGCGCAGTGAAAAATTTTACCATTTTTTCATTATTTTGTGAAAAAAAAAGTACATAAAGTAAACCAAAGTCAAAATAAAGTACAAATCTTTAAAAAAGTACATTTTTATTTTCAAAGATTTGACCCCTCAAAAAAAGTACAAATCTTTAAATAAAGTATATCTGCGAACCCCGTGTAAAAATAGATGATAGTGCACTTACCTGGTATGTCACCCTGTTTTATAATAGCGTTTAAATAGCCCAAAAATTCGTAATGAATTGCTTCGAGTTGTGGCTTATTTTCAATGGCAAAAATATTTTTAATGCCCAGCAACCAGAGAATTGGAAACGCCCCGTGGTCCCATAATTCTGCAATACCAATGTCAAAATTTTCAGCCTTCAATGATTTTATTAATTCTGTTTGCCTTGCCAAATCTGAAAAATTATTTAATTTTTTACTTTAATTTAATTTAATTTTGTGATAGATAATCAATCACTTTTATAAAAATAATTAAAAAAATTGAACCCGATTAATGCTTTAAAAAACAAATTTTTAATTTACCTAAAAATATCTGCGTATCGGAACCAGAATAAAAGTATTTGGCATTCTGATAATCCCATGGTTCCCAGTTATTTTTTAACTTTACGGGAATACGCGGTTCGCCTCCGCCAATTTCATACGGATTAAAAAATTCCACAACTAATTTACCGCCAGTGGTCAGATTCGTTCGCTGTCGATCTATACTGGTTGATTCAGTGATAAAGAGTTTCTGAAAATAAAATAATGTAAAATTAATAAAAAAAATTCGGTACTATCCCATTAGCGGTGGGGGGGGGGGCAAGTCATTATAGGGGGTGCAGCTGATTTACACTTGCCCCCCCCCCCTACAATGACCACCAGCAGGTCCTTAATATAGAGTAAATTAAATCCTATATGTTAAGGAACGGATGGTCATTATAGGGGGGGGGGGGGAGGAAGTCATCCGATCATTAATATATAGTAAATTATAAATCCTATATATTAAGGACCGGGTCGTCATTATGGGGGGGGGGGGCAAGTGTAAATCGGCCCCCCCCCCCTATATTGACCTGCCCCTCCGTTATCGACCAATACCTGCCCCCCCCCCCCCCTATAGTGACCTGCCCGCCCCCCCCCCCCGTTACTGATCTGCCCCCCATAATGACTTGCCCCTCCCGCTAATGGAATAGTACCAAAAATTTTGAACAAAATATTCACAATTTTATGTATCCATTCTTGCGCAAGCAGAATTCGTACAATTGATTCAAATAAAGCAAAATGGCTTCCGAACCTATTTGGAGCGATCACGAGTATTTTAATGCCTTTGATTTCTTAAAAAATTATAATCGTTTATTAGTTTTTTTCTGAAAAATAATTTTTGCTTATTTATATAAATTATTATTATAATATATTATAAAATATATAAATGATATGGGGGGGGGGGGGGTTGAAATTTAAAATCATAAATCTCGCAAAGTTGTGTGAATCACGACGAGTGTGATAGCTGATAGCATTCATTCGAAAGCCGATCAATGTAGTTTTCAGTAAAAAAAATGGGAAATCCGCTATGTGATATTTTTGTGGCGAAAAAGAAATACAATTTTTCCGTCAGTTTTTCAGCGTCCGGGGGGAGGGGGAGTCAATTCCACAATAGGGTCAATGTGGGCGTTTTCGACTTAACCAAATAAACCTATACCATTTTGTAGATCTCATCGAGACGCATCGATTGGTGGTATATAATTTGTTATGGTTTGGCCAAAATAAAAGAGTTTAAAACCAAAAATTTTAAAAATGGTTTAATATCATTTTTTTGACCAAACCATAACAAATTATATACCAATCAATGCGTCTCGATGAGTGTACAAAATGGTATAAAGTTTGTAGGGTCTAAAGCCAGTTTTTAATTTATTAGAAGTCGAAAACGCTCACATTGACCCTATTGTGGAATTGACCACATTGACTTTATTGTGGAATTGACATAGCACCGTTTTTCAGCTATAACTTTTATTTACAATGATCTAACAGATTTAGTTTCCGGAGAAAGGGAATTAAATTAGGGTGTAATCTATCGAATGAACCATCATTTGGTTTCTAACTCCGATTTGCAAGTGAGAGTTATATCGATGTGAATAATTGTAAACGCATTCGTGTATATTTCTCGTCTCGTGTTCGAAATCCCCCGTTGCTGGGGCAAATGATTTTTTTGAACAGGAAATTTGGAGAAAGAAATTTTCGCATAATTTTATCACGAAAAAAAATATTTTGCAAATTGTACATTTATGATTACAATTTTAAAATCATTACGATTCTTCAAATTTTACTTTGTTAAATATACCTATTTTATGGGATTAAAGGTGGTATCTGTTGGGCAGAATTTGATGAAAATTAAAAAATTTCCCTTATATTATACCTATATAGAATATAGAGGACAGTTATAGGGCTATCGAATATATATATAGTTACTGGCAAATGTGAGGGTATTCGACCTATAATAAATCAGAAATTTGATTAGACCCCACAACCTTATACCATTTTGTATCTCATCGAGACGCATCGATTGGTATATATTTTGTCATGGTTTGGTCAAAATTAAATGAAATTAAACCATTTTTCATGTTTTTGGTTTTATACTCTTTTATTTTGACCAAACAATATCAAATTACCGTCATTCTTCTATTAGAAGCCCATGGGCTTAAATATTTCAGAGCCTCTCTAGGGCGAGAAATTGTCGGAATTTTTGAAAAACAAAAAATGCTTATTTCAGCTTAATTTCGGCTTTTTCGGCTTAATTTCATTGGTTATTTTTTAAAAAAAATTAAATGGAGAAGTGGACTTCAAATAGAAGGTGGGCTTCTAATAGAAGAATTACGGTATATACCATTCGATACGTCTCGATGGGATCTACAAAATGGTATAAGTTTTGTAGAGTATATAACCGGTTTCTGATTTATTATAATCGAGAAAGCCTTTATTTACACCATTGTGGAGGTGCCCATTTTTACACCGCCCTTTATCTTTTGTGTGTGGAGATGTCCCCGCACGCAAATCGCAAACTAACCAATGGACATTAGGGCATAATTCAGTGCCCTAATCCAAATTTGCCTGTAAATATTTCTGGCTTCGCCGTATGCTACAATCTTTCTTACATCTTCAAGATCAATTTTATCCTTATTAGGTATTTGATAAGAATAAGAAGTGTTTCCATCTTTATTGTATGCCTTTATTAATTTTTTAATATAATTTTTAATAAAAAGTTTTTTTTGCGAATTCGCCTCCAATTTTGTTTTATGCAACTGCCATACAGCTTCAGCATTATGAAATTGCAATTCTAAAAATTTGGCCACTTTTTTACAAATTTCATCATATTCATGACTGTGCTGGGCGTCGGCCTTCTAATATAATGGAATGGAAATATATTTTCTAATAATATTTGTGGACGGATTGTTGTGGTTAAAAAATGCCGGTGATTTATTTCGGAAAAGACAATATTAAAGTTAAAAAAAATTAATTTAATGTCCGAATATTTTCGCATCGAAAAATCAAAATTTTTTTGGTCACGCAAAACTTGGCCATAACAAAGTGTTGGAGCTTAGAATTAGGTTTTAGTGCTAGCATTCGGAGCATAATAGGAATCTTAAAGAAGCCTGAAGTATTAGCCAAAGTTAGGAAGCCGCCCAAAAAATGTTCATTTTTCGACACTAATTTTTTTTATTATTTTTTGACGACACTTCTTGAAAAATATAATATTAATTTTATTTGAAATCAGGAACTTTTTTTTTATAAATTATTTACTTCGTAATCAGCACACAATTTGTTCATTTCCCTTTCCATATATGTGCCGAGCAATTTGTCAAAACCAATTTTATTGTGCAAATCCGATTCCTCTGCATTCACTATTTTGCCATCATTTTCAGTTGATAAAAATTTAAAAAAGGAATGAAGCATATCAATTGGAAGCGCTAAATTAATTCTATTATAATAGTATTATAATTTTAAAAAAATAAATTTAATATTTTTATATAAAATTAAATTAATTTAAATAATAGTTAGAAATTTATGGATATAAATTTTAGTATTTTTCTTAAATATTTACTTGAGATTAGAGTTAGATTCATGATTTAAATATTTATTAATTTGTTGAGAAATGAAATTTACCGGAAAAAAAAAAAATATTAAATGGAGGCAAATAATTAAAATAACTAAGTTTAAAAATTACCAAATTACTATAAAAAAATCCAGTCAAATAATTAACGATAAAAAGAATAATTCACTAAAAAAGAGCAAAAAAAAATTTATGGATAGATCAATTCATAAAATAATTCCCCAAAAGTATGTATTTTGACAAAACCAAACCAAAATTATAAATTAGTATTGAAAAATTTTTAAAAACCTCTTTTCGGTTTTCAATGGTTAATTTATATATGTTACGTCGAATCTTGGAATTTGACGATTTCCGGAAATCGGCGTTGACGAATTTTGGAAATCTCGGCTTCTAGACATCGTACAGAATCGAGAATAAGCTCATTCGATTCGTCATGGTCGATTTACTATATGAAAATTCAATTACAGACCGGATTAGTGGTTAAGGTTAGGGATATGGTTAAGGGCGGCATGGGTTTTAGGGGCTTTGGGCTAGGGATTAAGGGCCAGGGGTTTAAGGGAAAGGCCTGAAATTGAAATTTCATATAGTAAATCGACCTTGACGAATCGAATGAGCCAACTCTCGAGTCTGTACGACTCCTAGAAGCCGAGATTTCCAAAATTCGTCAACGATGATTTCCGGAAATCGTCTATTTCCAAGAATCGTTGTAACATATATAATGCTTATCAACAAAAATTTAAATTTTAAACATTAAATTCGAAGATAATCTTACATATTTTATCCAAGTTAATTTTTTTCATCACAAATTCACGGAATTGCCCAAATGCTTCCAAATATTGTCTTGTGTTTGCTATTTCACCAAAATCCAGAAATAATGTTGTTCTGAGCAAAATGTCCGCCATTATATAGGCCGCCTTTTTGTTAAACATCAAAGTTTCATCTAATAATTTATTTATTCTATAGCTACTAATGGAGATTGGCCCTACAAGGGAAAGGGCGACTGAAATTTTTTCCCTTTTTTCAAAATATCATTAAAAATCAAGGATGCCCCCAAAAACCGCAAAAAATCTTTTTTCAGTCCTTTCCCTTGTAGGGGCCAATCTTCATTAGTGCCTTATAATTTGACCAAAGTAAATTAAATTCCATGCATTTTTTACCTACCAATTCGATAATTTGGCTTTACCGGCACACAACACACGAAACCAGAATAAGCGTATCGACATATGGGTGTAATGCCATCCTTCCATTTTGGGCATTTTTCATGATGAACATTTGGATCAACAGTCAACACCGTACTTGGTGAATTCCGCAGCATTTTCTGGTCTACACGGCACATTTGTATACAATGGAATTTCCGTTTGAAGACAACCTATAAAAAAAATGAGGCCAGTTTTATTTTTTATATAAAGAATTGAAGCGAATAAGCATATAAATAATGTTTTTATAATTTTTCTCATTTTTGACAAATTTTTTGATCTATTTTGCTTATGATGGATGGTATTTAATTTTGCAAAAAGAAAAAGGAAAACATAGCGCCAAAATAAATATACTCATTTAAACGGTTTGTCCTAGTTTCTTATTTATATAGATTATAGATTTTGTCAACTTTAGGCCAAAATTAAAGGTGTTAAACCATTTTCTTGTTTTCCATTTGAAATTAAAGAATTGTTTAAACTATGACAAAATATATATCATTCGATGCGTCTTGATGAATCGGTTGGGTATAAGGTTTAGGAGTCTAGGACAAATCCTACCTAAAAATTCGGTCTCTATATTTGGCCGATAAAACTTTGATTAATTTTTCCTGTATGAGTGGATTGCAAAATAAAATTCAATTTTTTAAAGTGGAAAAAGGCACTATTTACATAAATTTTTAAATTCCATTTTTAAGGGTATATTATATACTATGGCACTTCTGAATTGGACTATTCCATTGAGCTATATTATCAAAATAAGGAAATCGGCATTGTAATCATCAATATCTACTCATATACTTGGGTCTTTTCTTTGAAAAAACGAGAAAATATTGTGGTGTTTGCCATCCCTGTTAAGCTGTTAACATAATTTTAAATTTGCTACCTCTATAATAGAACACTACAGGGTAATTTTCTTCCAATTTCAATTCCACTTTTTGCCCACTGCTGCTGCCGCCGCATAATTGGCCTTCTTTGTGGCCACCGACAGCATTGGTTTTCTCCACAAAAAGAACTGTGAAAATTAAATTATTCAAATAAAATTGATATATTTTTACCGTTTACAATAAAAAATGCGATCAGAGAAATTAATTCAATCATAATTAATGATCTGCACATGATTTTTTAAAATAATTTTAGGGAATATATTTACCAAAAATGCACTTTTCCTCCTTTCCCATTTGAGAATATATGGCCAAATAACAAATCAATTTACGCATGATTACGAAAAATGTATGGATGATCTTTGTGAATGAATAAGGGCCACATAATGGGGCGCGCGAGTGGCCCGAAAAAAACATTGAATGAGAGGAGGGAAGAGGCCGGCAATTCGCCATTTTTCGCTCTCGATTGCATTGGTCCATTGAGTGAATGCCTTCGAACAGCAACAGCAGTGCGCTATACCAACACCGACTCTCCTTCGGAATTGGAGACAAAAATTTTGGGTGGCTAAGAATTTTTTTGAGAATTATAAAAATCACCACGGGAATCAAATCTAAAATTTTTCCCTAGTTTAATACCGGAGTAGAAATCGAGTTTTGAGCGATTCCGCAGCAGTTTGAATTTCAGTAAAAAAGTTGAATGATCGGAGTTTGGTTATGAAATGCGCAATACAAGGCCTTCGATTATATGATTTTGGTCACCCATCATTTAATTAATCCATTTATTGGAAGTTGGGGAACGATGCATGACGACAATAAATCGGCCGTAAAATTCCCAAGGAAGGGATGGCCAAATCACTCATGTAATACCTAGGGAAGGGATGGCTAAATCAGCCGTATAATGCCCAGGGATAGTAAAACCGCTCGTTTAATGCAGAGGGAAGGGATGGCCAAATCAGCCTTATAATGCCCAGGGATAGTAAAACCGCTCGTTTAATGCAGAAGGAAGGGATGGCCAAATCAGCCTTATAATGCCCGGGGACGGGATGGCCAAATCACTCGTTTAATGCCCAGGGAAGGGATGGCCAAATCAGCCTTATAATGCCCAGGGACGGGATGGCCAAATCACTCGTATAATGCCCAGGGAAGGGATGGCCAAATCAGCCTTATAATGCCTAGGGAAAGGATGGCCAAAGTATAATGCCCAGGGAAGGGATGGCCAAATCAGCCTTATAATGCCCAGGGAAGGGATGGCCAAATCAGCCTTATAATGCCCAGGGAAGGGATGGCCAAAGTATAATGCCCAGGGAAGGGATGGCCAAATCAGCCTTATAATGCCCAGGGAAGGGATGGCCAAAGTATAATGCCCAGGGAAGGGATGGCCAAATCAGCCTTATAATGCCCAGGGAAGGGATGGCCAAAGTATAATGCCCAGGGAAGGGATGGCCAAATCAGCCTTATAATGCCCAGGGAAGGGATGGCCAAATCAGCCTTATAATGCCCAGGGAAGGGATGGCCAAATCAGCCTTATAATGCCCAGGGAAAGGATGGCCAAATCAGCCTTATAATGCCCAGGGAAGGGATGGCCAAAGTATAATGCCCAGGGAAGGGATGGCCAAATCAGCCTTATAATGCCCAGGGAAGGGATGGCCAAATCAGCCTTATAATGCCCAGGGAAGGGATGGCCAAAGTATAATGCCCAGGGAAGGGATGGCCAAATCAGCCTTATAATGCCCAGGGAAGGGATGGCCAAAGTATAATGCCCAGGGAAGGGATGGCCAAATCAGCCTTATAATGCCCAGGGAAGGGATGGCCAAATCAGCCTTATAATGCCCAGGGAAGGGATGGCCAAATCAGCCTTATAATGCCCAGGGAAGGGATGGCCAAAGTATAATGCCCAGGGAAGGGATGGCCAAATCAGCCTTATAATGCCTAGGGAAAGGATGGCCAAAGTATAATGCCCAGGGAAGGGATGGCCAAATCAGCCTTATAATGCCCGGGGAAGGGATGGCCAAAGTATAATGCCCAGGGAAGGGATGGCCAAATCAGCCTTATAATGCCCAGGGAAGGGATGGCCAAAGTATAATGCCCAGGGAAGGGATGGCCAAATCAGCCTTATAATGCCCAGGGAAGGGATGGCCAAATCAGCCTTATAATGCCCAGGGAAAGGATGGCCAAAGTATAATGCCCAGGGAAGGGATGGCCAAATCAGCCGTATAATGCCCAGGGAAGGGATGACCAAATAATCCGTAAAATGCCCAGGGAAGGGATCACCAAATCAGCCTTATAATGCCTAGGGAAAGGATGGCCAAAGTATAATGCCCAGGGAAGGGATGGCCAAATCAGCCGTATAATGCCCAGGGAAGGGATGACCAAATAATCCGTAAAATGCCCAGGGAAGGGATCACCAAATCAGCCTTATAATGCCTAGGGAAAGGATGGCCAAAGTATAATGCCCAGGGAAGGGATGGCCAAATCAGCCTTATAATGCCCGGGGAAGGGATGGCCAAAGTATAATGCCCAGGGAAGGGATGGCCAAATCAGCCTTATAATGCCCAGGGAAGGGATGGCCAAAGTATAATGCCCAGGGAAGGGATGGCCAAATCAGCCTTATAATGCCCAGGGAAGGGATGGCCAAATCAGCCTTATAATGCCCAGGGAAGGGATGGCCAAAGTATAATGCCCAGGGAAGGGATGGCCAAATCAGCCTTATAATGCCCAGGGAAGGGATGGCCAAATCAGCCTTATAATGCCCAGGGAAGGGATGGCCAAAGTATAATGCCCAGGGAAGGGATGGCCAAATCAGCCTTATAATGCCCAGGGAAGGGATGGCCAAAGTATAATGCCCAGGGAAGGGATGGCCAAATCAGCCTTATAATGCCCAGGGAAGGGATGGCCAAATCAGCCTTATAATGCCCAGGGAAGGGATGGCCAAATCAGCCTTATAATGCCCAGGGAAGGGATGGCCAAAGTATAATGCCCAGGGAAGGGATGGCCAAATCAGCCTTATAATGCCTAGGGAAAGGATGGCCAAAGTATAATGCCCAGGGAAGGGATGGCCAAATCAGCCTTATAATGCCCGGGGAAGGGATGGCCAAAGTATAATGCCCAGGGAAGGGATGGCCAAATCAGCCTTATAATGCCCAGGGAAGGGATGGCCAAAGTATAATGCCCAGGGAAGGGATGGCCAAATCAGCCTTATAATGCCCAGGGAAGGGATGGCCAAATCAGCCTTATAATGCCCAGGGAAAGGATGGCCAAAGTATAATGCCCAGGGAAGGGATGGCCAAATCAGCCGTATAATGCCCAGGGAAGGGATGACCAAATAATCCGTAAAATGCCCAGGGAAGGGATCACCAAATCAGCCGTATAATGCCCAGGGAAGGGATGGCCAAATCAGCCGTATAATGCCCAGGGAAGGGATCACCAAATCAGCCGTATAATGCCCGGGGAAAGGATTGCCTAATCATCCGTAAATGCCCAGGGAAAGGATGACCAAATCATCCGTAAAATGCCCAGGGAAAGGAGGCCAAATCATCCGTAAAATGCCCAGGGAAAGGATGGTCAATTCATCCGTAAATGCCAGGGAAGGGATGGCCAATTCATTCGTATAATGCCTAGGGAGGGCCAAATCACTCGCAAAAGCCAAAAGGCCATATTATGGCCAAAATTACTTATAAAGCCCAAGGATGGCCAAATCTCTAACCATTTCCACCAATTTTTGCTCGATCGACAACGGCAGTTCGCCAATCACTGAGCCAGCATGGATTTATGAATTAATATACACAAATTTGGGAAATCTGCTTCGAAAGTTTAATTTTTTCCAAATTCTTCTGTTGAATGAATTTTTAAACATTTAAGGATTATTTTTAAATTTAATTAATTTAGATAATCTTTCTCAAAATGCATTTTCATTGGATTTTTGTCAACAATTTCATTTGGTTTATGGTTTCAAACAAAATTTTTGCTATGAAAGGTGAACATGATGATGAAAAAATTCCTGACCCAGCCGCCGGAAATCATTTGACGGCTGAAGAGGAGCATTCTTCGATTGACCCGGCACCATCGGCACCACCAGCAGCACCATTATTGCCAATACCAATTCCAGCATATGGGCATGGAAACAAAGTAAAATTTAGTAACTATTTTGGAGTTTTTAATTTTGAAACTATATTAACTAAAAATAGTGTGTGATCGATATTTTAATTATTTTAAATCTGAACTTATAATTAATTTCGTGATAAATAATTTAATGGCGATAAAATTATTTAATTTAGTCAGAAATTTTCGTCTCAAAAAATAAGCATTGCATTTAAAAGAGCAGTTTGGCCAATTCCCTCGTATTTTTCGGTCCCTATCTCCCACTCCCTCCCCTAAAGTCCTGAAAAAATCAAAAAAGTAACAAATACAAAAAGTCCCGAAAACCAAAAACAAACCGCTAAACATATGCTAAAATTCCATTGCTAACTGAAATTATCATCTTAGAAAATTAATCGATTTGGTTCATAGATTAATTTTATGTTTAAGGAACTAAAATTCAAAAAACTTCTAAGTAATTATCAAAGAAAAAATGAAAAAAATTTTATAAAATGATTAAAAATCTTTGCTAGGAAGACTTATCAAATCATTTGAACGGCCTCAGTCTCAATCAAGTGCATGGAGCCCATGGTTCTGAACCTTCACTAAATGGGCCATCAGCAGATTCAAAACATCATTATCATGATCAACAAACACATCATACTGCCGGACTATATGGAATTGGAAACCAGCAACCGTTGCAGCATCCGCATAATTTGATGGGCCTACTTCTGAATCCGAACATGGCGGCTGGGTCCTCCTCCTCTTCGATTGCACATTTTCCGGCACATTATCCTTCAATGCATCAATATCCTCCTCAACAACAACATTTTGTAAATATTTTAAAAATGCTCTTATTCGAAGATTTATTAAAAAAAAATTGAAAAATAGTTGCGTTATTACCCATTATGGAAAATTCGGGGAAAAATCGAAGTCATGGGCAGGGTCGAAAGTCGAAACTAAAAAAATCGAATTTTACTTTTAATAGGAAATTTACAAAAATTTACATCAAAGTTTTAAAATAGAAATAAAAACGTATCTAAAACATAAAATTCTCGAAATTGAAAATGGAAATGAACTCAAAAATGAAATCTATTCAAGGAAAATTATATAATTAGGAAAAATAAATTTTAATATGTATAGGTAGTAATGATTAATAAAAAGGATCTTTCGTAAAAAAAATATGGAAATTAAATTAAAAGAGGAATTCCTTTCAAAATATTTGGGTTCACCTCCTCTGTTTTTTCGATCTTTTTTAAAATTCAGCGCTTTTCGAAAATCAAAAAGAAATTGAAACTCTAAAACAATGAAATTCATGAATTCGAATAATAAAATTTTGACGCGACCCCTGATCGAAGCCATAAAAAATATGACATTTATTTAGGTATAGCGAATATTGATTTGTGAAAATTATCACACATAATTTGGCTATTTTATATATTTAATTTCATTTTATTTATTATCTTCTATCTCTAAAATTATATTGTACTTTTTAATTTTCAGGATCATCCCAAAAATATCAACGAAGCATTCATTAAAAACAATTTACCAATCACTGATGAACGCGAAGGTATTTTATTTATCCATATTTAAAATTAAAAATATCTTTACTTATTTTCAGCCAATAATCATTTTCAAAAATTTCTTGACAATTACAATCGACAACCTCCAATGACTCCAATCACCCTCGAAAATATTTATCCCCTCTCAATGGCCCAACTTCAAGCCGGCATCAGCCAATTGGAAATTCTATATAAAATTAGGAAGGCTGGAAATATTTCGCCTGATAACAAATTGAATGAACTTCTCATTGCGATTTACAATTCAAACAAATTTTCGACAGACACCGATCATCCTAAAATCCTTTATCGGACCGACATCCTCTCGAAAATGTTCGGAAGGGCCAACCGTGTAAGTAAGACATCAAATTCGCTAATTAAAAATTGATTCATAATTATTAATAACTTGGCGCCGATTAATATCGAATTCGAAAGCTAACAATTTACCTTGAATGAGTTTTAAATACCTTTTTATGATTTATAGAGCAAAAAATATTTTAGATCATATAATGGCTAATTTTTGGGGTAAAATAGAGTAATTTTGATGGAAAAATATAGCAAAAGATAACACACATCCACAAGTACTGATTTATATAGAGACTAAATTTCTTATCATCAAAGATATAATTAATAGAGGTCGGCGCCTGACCGCCAGGAATACCGCAAATAGTGCGGTATTTAAACTGCAAAAATCGTATTATACGTAAACGATACGGAATAATAAGACAAATTTGGGAGTGGGGGCAAAAAATAACGTATACCGCAAATACAATTTTGCCTATCTCTAATATTAATCGAATTTAGATTAATGATGCGGATAGCACTGATCTGATTGAATTATTGGTGACCAGCACTCCCATTGAAAAGCAGTCATTTGATTGTCAATTTCAAGCCAATGAATTGAATGCACATAAAAATTATAAGGATTTTTGATTGCCCTTTGCAAACAGGCTTGGTTAAATTGGAATTTTGCTATAAATCCAGATCAATATTATTTAAAACAGGTAAGCAAAAAAGTGATTTATTTTTATTAGAAAACCCATTTTGAGACAATCCGATACATTCAAAAGGCAAAGAGCATATTTCTGAGAATTTAGTAAAATATTGAAAATTGCTAAATTTCCGGAATTTATTAGATCTTTCTTACTTTAGTAAATTGTGAAAATCTCAGCTTCTAGGCAAATTAAAAATTTTAAAAATAGGCTCATTCGATTGGCATGGTCAATTTAATCTTTGAAATTTCCAATTCAAATTGATTTGAGCTTATTTGAAAACTGATCCATTGTTTAAACCTAAACCGGTTTTGGTTTATAAATTTTTTCCTTGTCTAAATAAAGAATTGAAATTGAAATTTTATAGATTAAATCACCTAATAAGCTGTGTCGAATGAACCTATTTTCAAATTTCGGGTTTGCATAGAAATGGAGAGATCTCCAAAATTAACCAATTTAGTAGCCAGTTAATTCCGAAATTAATTAATTTCGAAATTAATTAATTTCGAAATTAATTAATTTCGAAATTAACAAATTTCCAATATTTATTCCAAACAAATATCCAACTGCTGGCGGCTTCTTTGTTTTTAAATGTATATAATGAGCTGTAATGTAACAAAAATCAATTTTAATTATATAAATCAAATATGTATTTTATTTTAATTTTTTTGAGACATTTGATTATAATATATGGTAAAATTGTAGTTTACGGTAACAGCTCGGATTCGGTCGAAATATAGCTCATTCGAAAGAGCTCGTCGAGCTGAGTACGAATATGAAAAAATTTTTTTGCGGCAACGATTTTTGGCCAAGTAATGGCCATTAAAAAGGATTTTCCCATAAAAGTGAAGGGTCCCCCCTATGGGTCTAAAATTTTCAAAATTTGTTTTGGTCATATTATAGCTCATTTCATAAATATTATAAACAATTTTATTTTAAAAAATACATAAAATTTCATTCTAAAATTAATCGATATTTTTCATTATTTTAATAAAACTCATTCTAACAAAGAATTTTTTTTAAAAACATTACGGTGGAAAATCTAGGAAAAATTTTAATATTTAATTGCAAAAAGCTAATAAAAAAATTTTTTTAACCAATATATGTTTTTTTTAAATAAAAAGTCTAATTATCATATTTTTCGAAAAAATCCATTTTCTATCTGAAAATTACACATAAAAATTTACCCAAAAACTTTTCAAAAAATCATAATATTCTAAGGTCAAATAACCACCTAGATTGGGTAGAGATTGTAAAAATATTTGGCTTTATGGTATTATATATGGCCTTGTATTTTGTGCTTTTTCTATAAGAATATTTTCGATTAAATTTTTTGGAATAAATTAATAATAATTTTTCGAGATAATACATAAATTTTCACACAGCAAACTGTGCATGCAATTGCCATTGATGTTGGCTTGGGCCGACCGCATTTCTTTGCCATGCTCTTGTCCCAAAAAATGGACATTCTATCTCATTCTTTGAATACCAATGATGCTCACGTGGATGTGCAGCGAATTTTGATAACGCGCTTCGGAATTGACCTCAAAGAAATTGCCGATGCTTATAAAAATATTAAAGGCCGTAAAACTTTGCTCATTGAACTTGAAGAGATACATGGAAAAATATTTTTTAAGTCCAATAAGTTAAATGTTGAACGATATATCGAAATTGTGAAAACCGTGTCGTCTTACTCATAAAAAAGCGGATTGATGAGATGAGAAACAAAAAATTCAATCCCTATATTCTATTTCCAATTTTTAAACCTTTTATTCTCGGTTAATTTTGCATCCCCTTTTAAAATTATTCCAATTTTTTTATGCCATTTCGAGTTTTTTATTTTCATTTCCATAAAAATGGTTCATTAAAATTATTTTATGTTGATAAAAATATTCTATCCAATGTTGAAAATTTATAGATTTACGAAATTTAATTATGTCATATAGATTATGAAGAGCTCTGGTGCTAAAATTATCGAAACGGATTAATGAAAATCCAAAATAATGTTAAATTGCTGAGCATCGCCCAAGTAGATTGCCTAAAGCCTACTATTCCATTTCATCAAAAAGTTATATAAGGAAAGACTCATAAAATGAAAATTTTTATTAATTTGATGGGAAAACAATCATTTATAATGAATTTTTACCTCTATTCCCAAAATTTACCCCATACAAAATTTTAACATTTTTTTTATTATTGTGATGTCACCAAATTGGCCATATCATTTAAGTAGAATAGTTTGTTAGTTTCATGCATTCTATGACCAAAAAATAATAAATTTCCGAATGGGAAATTTATTAAATTATTCATACATTTTTTAGAATTTACGACCCTTCATTGAATGAAGAAAATAAAAAAGAAATGACTGCATTAAATTTTTTTGTTTATTGTCTAATCAAAAATATAAAATTATCGAATAAAAAATAATAAAAATAAATTTTTTGATATTTATTTATTAAACGGAATTATAAATTTGTTTATTTGAAGGATCCGGTGGTAATTTGAGTTCATCCCAAAAATCGGGTAAATTCATGAATATTTTGGCCATTATTTGCATTTCATCAACATCCGAAATGAGAAGCTGTAAAATTGGGAAAATTATTTTTTAAATAAAATAAAATGACGAAAAAAAATTAACATTTAATTGGTGAAGCAATTCAAGCAATTTGGAATGATGAATAATCACAGATTGATGAGGTAATGAGCCATATTTATCAGATATGATGGCAAACAATTCACCATAAAATGCATCCTTTTGCGCACGTATTTGGTCAAAAGAAATTGCATGCAAAAGATGCTTTTCAACTGAAAAATTTACGATTAAATATTCCAATGGTGTAGTAGTGCAAATTAGCATCAGAATTTATGGTATGAATTTTTTATTATTTAGGAAATAAATTTGCTAAAATTTTAGAGCTATTATGCTGATAGAGAAAGGCTGATAATTAAAGAAATAATTAATGGCTCTAAAAAAATGTCAAAAAATATATGGCCAAAAATTGGTAGTTATTTTATGGTCATAATCTGGCCAATTAAATATTGTTAAAAAATAAATAAAATTATAGAAAAATTTTTTTTATCAATTTTAATTAATTAAGATAATTGGCATATGCGTCAAAATTGGGTTTGTCCCCATTTTTACCAGTTTTCCAAAAGAGGATTCCCGTCAAGGCTGCAAATTCAAGTTGGCCAATTTTTAATGGGCAAACTCTGTATTTGCCAAATTCAATAAGCCTTTCCATCATTGAAATGCAAATCCTGAATTTAACTTTTATATTATATTAAATTTATTTCTCGATTATTACTTTTCTTTCTCTTTGTCATTTTCAGCAAAAAGTTCAGTAAGCAAATTTCGATCGATGGCACCGCCGGGCACAATGAAAACAAATGTCGAAGTTCTTTCGCAAAATTTTGGTGTCTGTAAAAATTGGAATTTAAATTATTTTTAATTTTTGGATTTATATTTTTCTCAGGTGTTTATGAGATGTTAATTTCGGTAAAATTTTTCTCTACATTTTTTTGGATGGTAATGCCATCATTTATATTTGTGATCTATCAAAGGTAAATGAATGGCATTGAGTTTACTGAGATTGGCATAAATTTGACAAAAAAGATCAAATTCATTATTAACATATTCATAATTTTATCCATAAAAGGTTTCGATTTGAAATAAAGGACTCTTTTTTATATAATCATTTTTGGTAGGAAAATGGTTTCCGAATTGAAATAAGAGACTATTTGTTGTATAATTATAATCCTTTTTGGTAAGTAAATTTAAGAATAAGTCTGAATTCTGAAAAGATTGTTTTTTTTGGCAATTATATTTTTCCGGACTGATTTGTTTTTAGGCAATTAAATATTTTGAAGAATTTGTTGAATTAATCGAATTTTAATTAAAAAAGAAATTATTTCCATCTAATTTAAACTAGAGATCGGAGCGAGACGAGATTTTAGCGAGATGTAGATCACATCTTGCAGTTTATTTTGGTTTCTTTCGAGTTTATACTAGATCGAGATTTTAAGTGATCTCAATGGACTTTCGATCATTCTTACCAATATCTAATTTAAATTGAACTATTACCTATCAATTCTTTCATCATTCATTCCTCTTTAGGCGGAGAAATAAAGCCCCAATTATTCCCAATAAGACCTACTGTCATATGAATCCGATGAAAGGTGACGAATTGCTTGCAAAATTCTTTGAGCATTTTAATTCGATAATCCATGGATAATTCACGCAAAATTGGCAATTGTTGGCAAATCATTGCATAAATCAACAAAGCTGCTGCCCGGTCGGCGCGTGACAATTCTTGTTGCGTAATCAGTCGAGCCGGTTTCGTATCGACCAATTCCGTGCTGATCCCCTCCACAATTTAGAATGCCCTCAGACCATTGTCATATTGGCGAATGGACTCTTCAAATTGAAGGGTAAACGGAATTGAGATGGAATTTTGTCGTTCATCAACATTATTGTTTATAATTACTGAAGTAGTGGGTAGTGCATTTTGCAATGAGCCAAGGGAAATGATGCCATTTTGGTAATGTTCTTGCAAGCTATTTTGGTAATGTTCTTGCAAGCTATTTTGGTAATATTCTTGCTGCATTATTTGATTAGTAGGAGAAAAATTTTTTGCTGAAAATGTGAGGTAAATTTAAATTACCGTATTTTATTTATTCTCTCAAATTTAAATTACCGTATTTTATTTATTCTCTCAAATTTAAATTACCGTATTTTATTTATTCTCTCAAATTTAAATTACCGTATTTATTCTCTCAAATTTAAATTACCGTATTTTATTTATCTCTCAAATTTAAATTACCGTATTTATTCTCTCAAATTTAAATTACCGTATTTATTCTCTCAAATTTAAATTACCGTATTTATTCTCTCAAATTTAAATTACCGTATTTATTCTCTCAAATTTAAATTACCGTATTTATTCTATTTGAAATGAAACCCCCTCTCTATTAGAAGCCACCCTATATATTGAAATTTTTTTTCCACAAATAACCAATTTTTAAGTGAAATTAAGCCGAAAAAGCCGAAATTAAACCGAAATAAGCATTTTTTGTTTTTCAAAAATTCCGAAAATTTCCCACTTTAGAGGGTCTCTAAAATTTATATGCCCCTGGGCTTCTAATAGAATAAATACGGTATATTTAATTAATTAATTTATTTTGCTGACCGGAAGTCGTCACTTTTCGCCCCCTTTTCTTCTCTTCTTCCATTCCAATTTCCAGGCATTTTTTGAGGCGGCAAGCCCGGCAAGAATTTCGAAGTCCATGATCTATTCAAAGAGAATAGATTTATTTGGGGATTTATGGTCACCCTCACCAACCATTGCTAATTCGGCAATTTTGGCCCCTTTGGCATGTGAATTTGCGTCTTTCCTTGATGGATCGATGAAAAAAGGTGGCACAAGCCTGACAGCAAATTCCATTGCTTGGCGCCGAGCAAACCAGACAATTTGTATCCCCAAGAGATGTTGTCATTGTAATTTAAGGTCAAGAGACCAAAGATAGGAGGATTAAAAATGGATGGAATTTTTTTTGAAAAAAAACATTGAAAATTGAAAACAAAAAATATTGAAAATAGCGAAAAGAGTATTGAAAATGTCGAAAAGTTTATAACGGTTTAATGGTTTGTCCTGAACCCCCAAACCCTATATCCAATCGATAGATCTCGTCGAGATGCATCGAATGGTATATAATTTGTCATGATGTGAACAAAAATTAAAGGTATGAAACCACTTAAACCATATTATGGGTTTTGGTTCAAAATCAATTAAACCATAATAAATTATATACCATTCGACGCGTCCTGACGAGCTCTATCCAATGGGAATTTTGGGCAAATCACTAAACTTTTTTTTCGCAATTTTCAATGTTATTTTTCGCAATTTTAAATATTTCCCGATTAAAAATTGAGTTGAAATTGGAATGGAGAAAAAAAATAAAAAGAGCCATTGTAGTAAATAGATTCTCGCCGGGGGAAAGAATCGATTAGAGCACGTAGCGTCTGGTATAAAATACACATTGGCCAACTACAAACTAAATTGTAGTCTTTTGAATGTGAGTGGAAATTTTTACTGCTGCCACCAAAAATTGTTCACTGCCACTTTAATAGACAACAATTGATCTCATTAAAGTGCAAAATGAATTTTATTGGCAACATATTTGAGAAATTTAAATTATTAAATAAATAGGAATGAAGAATATTAAAAATTGAAAATTTAATTAGATAATTAAAATTTTATTTAATATTTGATATCAAAATCTTTTGATATTATTAAAAATTTACCGAGTGTGAAAAAAACAAATAAAAATAAAATTTATAAAAATAAGTAAATTCTTCATTTTTATATATATATTTTTTAATTTAAGCATGGATTATCTAAATGCTTTTAATTATGAATTCAAATCAATTTATTTCTTCAGAATTATTTGCAGACCACAAGAACAATTGGCTATTAAAATTAGAGTCCGGACCCGGGCCGGGCCCGACCCGGATTTTACCCGAGCCCAGGCCCGGAATCCGGGTCATTTAGGACAATCTCAGTTTTTCCCTGGCCTGGGCGCTGGAAAAACCGGGTTTTCCGGGCCCGGGAAAACCCGAATTTCCGGGCCCGTTCCGGAAAAATTTTGAATAAAAACCCGGGTACCCGGGCCAGGCAAATCTGAAAAACCGGACTCAAATTAAAATTACTCCAATTTCAAATCATATTATTATTAATTGAATATTTGTTTTGCTTTTTACGATTTGAATAAATTTGTAGAAATGTAACATAGAAAATATTTAATATTTCTTAAAAAAATAAAATTATAAAAAATGGTATTCTTTCAAATGCAAAAGATTTTATAATAATGGTAAAATTCCAAAAAAGAACATTTTAAATTTTCATCATCCTTCCTCAATTTTCAACAAATTCCATTATCTTTTGGATATATTTTTCAGCGGGTTTTGCTTCATTTAATCTCTTTCGTAAATTCAACATTTTTTCTTTTAATTTTATTCTGTAAAAGTAAAATTTAAATATATAATTTAATAAAATTGCAAATGGGAATGCCTCAATTTGTAATGAAAAATTGGATTTTTTTAAAATTTTATTTTCTGTTGGCAATTTTAATAAAATAAGTAGAAATTTTTTCGGAACATAAAACCATGAGAAAAAAAATATTTCATATTTGATTTGACTGAGCTCTAAATCAATTTTAAATCTATATCTCATCCTTTAGATTCGTTGCGAAATTATTTTTTTTTGAATTTAAAAAATTGGCAATAAAAAATTTTATTCACCCTGAAGCCATTGTGTCAATTATTTTTTGGCTCAATCCATTCAGGTTGTCTTTGTCCACAACGAATGCTATTTCAAGTTTTGCCAAAGCTTCTGCATTGTAAAATTGATCGGCAATGATTGGAATGCACAATAGTGGTATGGCGAATTTGATTGCCTCCATAATACTGTTTATGCCGCAATGAGTGATGAAAAGCCGCGTATGTGAATTAGCTAATTTTAAAAGTGTCGGTTATCTCCGGACAGATTTTTTAGTCAACTAGGGAAAGGTATCGGTATCCCCCATAGTTCATCCTGGATATGGTTAGAGTCTAGGGGATAGTTCTAAAATATCTGCCCTGGGATAACCGAAAAGTACCATATTAGAATATTAAGGAATTATAATTTAAAATGAAATTATGCATCCAGATTTTAAAAAATGAATTCTGGAAAAAATTCACAATTTATTGATTTTTGATGTAAACCAATTAAAATTGAAATGAGCATATTTTATGATTTAATCAATAACATTTAATAAAATGAATGTTTTTCTATTAATTATATAAAACTAATGTCGAAAATATGAAAACTTTTGATCCAAAAATACTTTAAAAAAATTTCTCACCAAGCAGTTCTGCCTGTTTTATCGATGATTTGATATGCACATTTTTTACATTTTTCAATTTATTCATCTGCTCTTTTTTAATTTGTCGGTCATTGCTCTGCTCGAATTTCCATATGAATTCATATTGCTTGAAGCTATTGAATATATTGATAAATTCATTAAATTGCTTAGAATGCATGTGCGCCATACTAACAATGCTGCCAAAGCTGATTACAATCAAACCCTCTTTCTTCTCTGCTTCTTTAATAGCATTATATTCCTGTGGGAAGGAAAAATAATTAAATTTATCATTTCTTAAAAATATAAAATGAAAAATGTAAATACATATAGATTTTTAGCATATATTAGAAATTTTGTCTGTGCTCTGGGTGCTTTTGTAGGTTACGGGATGGAAGAGAGATTGGATGATTGCTGCCTTGGGCATTTAAAAATGATGGAAAGGGAAAAGGCAGGACGAGAATAGTGTCACTCTATTGATCGACAGGGCTTTTTAATAACTTATGAATTTAACACCATTTCCCCCATTTTCAAATTGAATCTTGTTAATTCGTATTCCGATATGATAAATTTTTTTATCTTTTTTGTTTTCTTACCTCAGCATCTTTTTCCGTTATGGATAAAAATTGATCTTCTCTCTGCTCTATTGTTATGCCACCAAAATGCACTATCTTATCAGGGAAACCATTAGGTTTTGGGATATCAATAAATGGTTGGCTGTTCAAAAAAATATAACGCGTTTGATCAAATAATTGCTTGTATGTTGGCAAATCACGTTTTGCATAATAACAACGGAATATGTACCTTGCTTTTTTATTCTGTAAATTTTACATTTTTATTTAAATTGAGTCATTTAATTCAAAATATATAAATTTGAATTAAAAGCTCAATTTAAGTATATTGCAAAAAAAAACTTGCCATTTTTTCCAATTCTTTCTCTAAATTATATTCTTTTTCTAAATGCCAGTTTGCAAACATTCCCTTTCTTTTATGGTCACCATATAAGGTAGTCCATAATTCTGAAAATATGGGAAATATTTAATTTGGAAAATGTAGTAAAATTGATATAATATCGCAAAACGTTTTTTTTTTGTTTAATATGACTTGAACGTAACTAGGGTCTAGCGTTAGGGTTCAGGGCAGGCATAGGATTAGGATCTAGGGTTAGGGGTAGTGTTAAGGGTTTGATTTGGCCAAGTTATATGGCTTAAAAAAATTATTTTTTGATACGAAAAATTTTTCTGCATTTTCAATAGTTTTTTTTGCAAATTAAATGGTATTCGAAAAAGAATTATTTCAAAAAAATATATTAAAAAGAATTTTTAAAAATAAATTTATCATCAAACTAAACAACAATATACCGTTTTTATACAATTTTTTGATACTACTTAAATAATGGAAGAGGGTTGGGGGGGGGGCAAAAAGTTATTGGGTGTGAGAAAATTTTTATATTGGAGGCATCCGAAAATATCTTATTTTGCGCCATTTACCCCTCGATACTTTAGACTGTTAAACGACAGTAAAATAGAGTATGTACAATTTTTATTTTGAAAATTAACATAATTCTGAAAATATACCCCGTAAATTTGCGATATTCTGAGAATATTTTATATCAAATACTCAAAATATCTTTTGAAAATAAGACAAAATAATTTTTCAAAATTCTGAAAATAATCTGAAATGTTTAGCATTTTAACCAGCATTTTGGGTTACATTTTCATAATATTCCCAAAAAGTGTATGAAAATACCTTTTCAAAATTATTAAATTTTGAAAATATTTCTTTTAGAAATTTATATTATTTTCATTTTAGTTTGTAAATATGAATATTTGTAAGTAGATTTTTTCCCTATTATATTCAAAATCATTTTATTTTTTTTGGACTTTGAGTTTTCAGAATTTTATTCATTTCAAAAATTTTTTGACTATTTATTTATTTTCAACATTTCAATCTTTAAAATATTTTAAGAAGTACATCAAATTTTCAAATATTTTTTGCACATATTTTTTGTGACACTGGGTTCGCGTTCGCAAATATAATACCGATTTTTCCATCCTCCATTAAAATTTTTAGTATCTTTTTCATACCTGGTATATCGCCTTGCTGAATAATGGAATCCAAATAATTGTCCATATATTTGTAATAGAGGGATTCCAGAGCCATATTTGATGTGGCCACGAAATGTTTGACTTCTATCAGCCAGAACAATGGGAAGGCCAAATAGTCCCATAGTTCAGCAATGCCCAAATGAAATTTCTTTTTTTGTAGCTTTTCTATCAAATCCATTTCCTTGTATAATTCTATAATAATTATTTTCATTCAAATTTTATGAAATTTATAGATAAAATTTTATTTAAAAAATTAATTTCTCTTTAAAAAAATATATTTAAAATTTTTAATTATTTTATAAAAAAATTTCTTATTATAATTGGAACTTACTAAATAAAATATCTTCTTGCGAATTTGGTGCACATAATTTTGCATAATCTAATGTACGTTTCTGCCAGTCTTCATTAGGTGATTTTGTCGAAATTCGGGTTTCTTTCGGGTTAAAATAATATACTGTTAATTTGCTATTTGTTTTCAAATCGTTTTTATGCCGATTATTTCTGTTTACTTCCGGTATCAACAAAAACTGAATAATGAATTGAAAAATGATAAATGTTAAATATATAATTAAATTAAAGACCGTTTAGTAAAATTTCTTATATTTTTAAAAATAGATTTAATATCTCCTGCAATTGTGCCCCAAATAATAATTATAATTCACTTACAATTTCGTCAATCCATTCTTGCTTTAGCAATATTCTAATTTGGGCTTGATTCAATTCAAAATGACTTCTGAAACGATTTGGTGCTAGGAACAATATGCGTAGCCCTCCATGTTTAATTGTTTTACTACTACTCGCAGTCTCTTTAACCCCATTAGGTTGGAAATAGCTTCGACTATTTTTTTGACCACAAAAAATATAAGGAAAAATTGAGCAGAAAACATATAATTTTAATAAATATGGAGAAAAATTCTTCATTTCCTGAACATATTGATATAAATTATTTAAAAATAAATTTTTAATATTATGAACAATTGAAAATAATTGAGAAATTTGATAATTTATACTATTATTCATTTTTCAACTAGCAAATGAATTTCACCTAAAAGTTTGGATTTTTTATAAATATTTATTTCATATTTTAAAAATACTCTAAGCCGCCCTTGGCATTTCCATGGTAAAAGTCAGTATTATCTTGAAAGATGGCATGAGATATCGTAAAGGGTATCAGATTCGTGTTTTGTTTCTGTGTTCTGGTTCCCAAAAAAAAAAGTTTTGAAAATTTTACAAGATATTAATGTCAGATTGGAAAAGAAGGAGGAATAGAAAAGCACTATTACTAAAATTTATTGAAGAAAATATGATGGAAAATAAGGAGGGAAGGACGGAATTTAATGTTTATTAGGAAAGTTTGGAGATTGATTGGTTTGAATTTATTGAAGATTATGTAAAGGAAGAATTTAGGGATCGGGGAAAAGAATTTATAAAATCAGAAAAAAAGATAAACGGTTAGGGTTTAAAATCTTGCGATATTTTAGGTGGATGAATGTTGCTATTTCTAGCTACTCTAATACTTTCATATTCAGAATAATGGATGAGAGGATTTAAAATGTTAGTTAAGAATTTCTTCCAGTTAAATATAAAAAAGCAGGGAATTATTTATTTGTGGAAATACACCTCGGTCATTATTTTGATTCATGAATTTATTGTTGACCTGTGGATGCTCACTTTGATCATTATTTTGGTTCATTTTGCGCACTTTGATCATTATTTTGGTTCATTTTGCGCACTTTGATCATTGTTTTGGTTCATTTTGCGCACTTTGATCATTATTTTGGTTCATTTTGCGCACTTTGATCATTATTTTGGTTCATTTTGCGCACTTTGATCATTATTTTGGTTCATTTTGCGCACTTTGATCATTATTTTGGTTCATTTTGCGCACTTTGATCATTATTTTGGTTCATTTTGCGCACTTTGATCATTATTTTGGTTCATTTTGCGCACTTTGATCATTATTTTGGTTTATTTTGCGTACTTTGATCATTATTTTGGTTCATTTTGCGCACTTTGATCATTATTTTGGTTCATTTTGCGCACTTTGATCATTATTTTGGTTTATTTTGCGCACTTTGATCATTATTTTGGTTCATTTTGAATTCATTTTGTGCCATTTTGTGAAAATAATTTAGAAGAAAATAACTAAATTTGTAAAATTTTGATCAAAAAATATCTGTTGAATTTTCTGCTTATGGCAGAAATGGTGTCTTTTGTGCTTTTTATCATAAATTTTATTTTAAAACAATGTTTAGATAGATTGAAAGGCGAAGTCATTCGAAGTTCAATTAAACAATTTATAAAACATCATTCGGCAATCATGACGAATTGTTTGGTTCAGCGTTAAATAAATGATTGGAGGGAAACCATGAACATGGAACCTAGTTAACAAAATAAAAAATTAAGTATTTTAATTATTAGGATACTCCCCATTTTTATTTTTTTGAACTCATTATTGATTATGTTATTGAAATAAATTTGGTAAATCAAATTTAACCGAAATTCAAAAAATTCTGATTGAAATTATTGCCCTTATTGTGCTAGAAAAAGTATGGAATATTTGGAATGAGTTTAGGTATAATTTTGAATGAATTTATATGATTAATTGGATTTTTAAATGGTTTTCCTATTTTAATTTGGATGGATGGAGAAGGAGATATGAATAATTTAAAAAAATTCAAGAATATTTATTTTCATAAATAAAAATTTCTGATTCAATTGATTCAAATGCTAAATTAATTCTAATTTTACACTAATTTTTAGGAATGGATTTTTAACATGAAAATTTATGAATATTTTTATAGCTAAATTTTGAGAAAAATTCCCTTCGTTCCTCACTTAAAATTTATAAAATAAATTTCTAACTAAATAAGATGAACAAAATCAATGTTTGATTTTCATTCAATGTGTAAAAATTATTCCTTGATTAGAGAATTTATTTTTTCAGCGGGAGAGACAATTCTTTAAGTATACATATTGTCACATCATTCTTTAAAAATTATTTTAAATTATATTATACTATTTAAAATTGATATAACATATATTAAATATGATATAAATTTTATCGCTCAGCATTCATATTCAATGCCGCACCCATCATTTGGCCATTTAAAATTCGGGGATTTGTTGTGCTATTCAATTGTTGATGTGCGTTGGTTGCAACAAAAATGCCACCCCTAATTTGGTCAATTTGCCCAATTGCAATTGGTGTCACCATATGGGATGAATTGTTAAATGCTCGACACAATTTGTCTCGAATTAAAGCAAAATTACGATTATATGCATTGAAATAAATGCTACTGAAAAAGGGATAAAAATAATAAATCAGTAAAATTAAATCAATTTATTATGTGTTGCAGCCGATCTCGTTTTTTAACTGATCTCGTTACGGCATGTTCTAGTTATCGTACAGCCTTGATCAATAGCTCAATCGATTCGTCAGAATTGGTTTTGTTTATTAGATATCAATTTCAAAATAATTTGAAATTTCGGGTTTTCAAACAGGTTTAACTAGGGTAGGGCTAGGATAAGCCCGTATGGGTTTTAGAGGGCTAGGTCTAGGGTAGGACTAAGAATAGGAAAAAAATTATTGCTCTAGGTGGCCTAGGAGCAGAGATATGGCCATTATTTACAAATTACAATGTCTGCCACTACACTATTTCTGGTTAGTGGAAACTGGAAAACGAGATCGGCTAAAAATGACATCGGCTGCAACATAATATGCATTTATTGCCTTGTTTTATAAAGAATGAAGGCATCCAAAGAAGAGGCCAAATCCAGAACGATGGTTTCAATATGTTCAGAGATAATTTGATCAAATGGAGTAATGTTGGGTACAATTTTGTGAGTGATGAAAACAAAAGAAAATCCCAATACCCATCCGAATGTGTTCACCGCCATCAATGCCATCAAAGAGCGAAAAATTGCTTTCGTGCTTTTAATAACTGAAAAATAATGAAAATTTATCGAAATAATTTATAAAATAATTTTCAACTTTGTTAGTGCAGAAAATAAATTATTTTGCTTATTTCGTTATATTATCAAATTTAAAAAAAAACTTGCATGCTGAATCCGGTCTTCGCTTTTTATGCCACATAAAAATTATCCAAATGGCAAAATATGCAAACACCGAAACAATTGTTGTGATTAATCCATTCAGCCAAGTGACAAGCCCAGATTGTTCCGTCACAACATAGAATCCTGTGCATGAAACTTGTCTAAAAATTAATATTAAAAAATTCATCTATTTTTTATGATATAACATTGCGGCGTTTTCGGGTTTTAATGAAAATTGCCATATGGCGAACATATCATAGATGGAGACCAACAGACTGGCAGAAACAATACCCAAAATATATGGAGTCGTTTTCAAAACATCATATCTGTATTATATTTCAATTAGAAGAAAACATAAAATTAAATAAAAATTATTTAATTTGGATTTGAAATATGAATTTGAAAATAAAATCAATTTAAAGAGAGCATCCCAATTGGGCGTATGCTAAATGGACGCAAGGCTTTATATCTTGAAAAGTACTGAAGGATTTTTAATGAAATTAATGTAAAAGATTATAGAGCTTGAAAAAATCTATCGAATAATAAGGAATTCGGTACTACCCCCCCCCCCCCCCCCCCGCTAATGGCTAATGGGATAGTACCAGGAATTCATATTAAACGGTTTCAAAGAGTTATGGCCAAAAAAGTGAAAAAAAAGTGATGAAAAATGGTATAACACCTGTTCACAAAGTCATAAATTCGGGAATACTAAACCAATTTTTATATATTATATACCATTGAATAGCCAAAATTTAGCCATTAAATATGACAATACTTTCATTAGAAATGGTTCAGAATTTCAAAAGTTAAAATGCGCCAAACTTTCTTGCGCCCAGTTGGCTTGCGCCCAGCAGTAGGGGTGTACCCAACATTAAATTACTGCATTGGCAATGCGGCCCCAATTAATCGATCAATGGCAATTGCCAAAATTATGCAAGGCGCTGTTGGGCCCGACATAATGCCCACCGTATGAAGGCAAATGCAAGTAAGCCGGGGCACAGTGACCACAGTCCAAGCGATTATTGTGGGCACAATGCTTCCCGTTTTTGCCCCAATGTGCAATCCGGCTAAAATGGCGATCAGCAGGCAACATCGATTATTGTGAATTTTCCTATATAAAAAGGCGAAAAAAATTGAAATAATGGAAATATTTATATAATTTAATTCAACATTTTAAAAATTCACTTTGAAATGAATGTAATCCAAATGATTGAACCGTTTGTGAAAATACAAATCACGCAAATAATCAAATCAATCCAAGAAAGAAATATTGGAAATGGTTGCAAATGAAGTGGAGGCGAAGGAGTCGACATCGAATCCATCATTAGTGCCATTTATCTATAAATTTTAATTAATTATTGTCCAAAATTTTGATTGGTGAATGGGAAATTCAAGCATTAACGGAATATTTTCGGATACTTTTATTATTTTTTTTAAATTTTTTACACCATCAGCTATTATGTATGTTAGAAAATTTAATATAAAAATATATCATAATTTAGTATAAAATTTATTTTAAAATGTCCGAAATAAAAATTGTTTCTTCGAATTTAAAAATTAATCATTTTTAAATAAAAAAAGCAATTAATTATCAATTGTTATGAAAAAAAATTTTCCAATATAAAAATTAATTGAAATGAGCGGTTACCGGTTTGCCTTGTTTAATAATTCGGAAAGATATTGCAAATTTTTTCGAGGATTTCTTTAGGATTGAAGCTTTGACCATAAGCTCGATTACAGGTCCGAAAGAATAAATCTTTAATAGATCCCAATTCTTCAAATCATTTGTAGTAGGGGAAAATTAAAATAATAGTACAATGATGGATGTGGGTACTGGCTACTGGGTATGCCAAGTCGATGGTTTGTGACTTACATTTGACTTCATTTTCATTGTATCTTTTCCCTTTTCTGTTTACATTTTCCCCTAATTGCTAGTCTGAATTTCTTTTACGAAATAATTAAATAATATAAGCAGCTGCAATTATAAGTGTCAACTTTAAGTTAATTATTATTCAAAAAGAAATTTTTTCGAAAATAATAACTTTCATGATAAAATCGAATTATTAAGTAAGAATTTAATAAAAAATATATTTTAAATTTTTTTAAAATCGTTAATCGAACTTATTTATTTTTATAAATTTAAAAAGCACGGTTATATTTTTAAAATCTTCAGAATTCATATATAAACAGTTTTTTTCTCCTAATCGATCATTTTCCATAACTTTTTTATTTTTGAGTTTTTTGAAAAACTAATGGCATATTCATGATCCTGGCACCAAGGCGCGTCGATTGAGGTATCGATCGAAAAAATTGTGGTCCATAAGTTCAAGTTTTTGGGATTTCGTCCCATTTTCTCCTTTTCGGGACTTCGTCTATTCGGGACTTCGTCCACTTCCCTTTATTCGGGACTTCGTCTTTTGGGACTTCGTCTTTTCGGGACTTCGTCTATTCGGGACTTCGGAGGTATGCGATTTTTTTATATTTCGGGGGTTTTTTTTCTTATAAAGTATTTTGAATGGAATTTCAGAGTATATTTTCTTTTATCTGTTGTATCCGATTTTGAAAATTATCCTTTTTAAGAAGCGAATATCCGGTTTTGAAATGTTTCAAAATCGGATAGTCGATTTTGAAAATAGAAATAAAATCAGAACGAATGGAAATAAAATCAGAATGGGCTTTCAAAATATGATGATGGGAAAAGGATTGCCCAAATTAGGATGGAATTTGCTGTCAATAATTGCCCCTAAAATGAAACCCATACCTTCGATTTTATTTACAATTTCTATAGAGGAAATTTTCGATGATATTATATTATAGCACTTCTCACGGATAATAATTTGAATTTTTTCCAAAGAACGTGTGCGGGTACACTTATAATAATACTTCCACTATTAAATTGGATCAAAGTCTATTTATTTATTTTATTTATTCAACATATAAGTAAATAGTAAATTAGAATTAACAAAATCATGAAAATAAACAAATTTAGTATTTTAAAGATGGATTGTTCTCAAAAAAATAATCAAAAAAATACTTATTATTATGTTATCCTCATTTTCTTGGTTTTGCCGATCTCTGACCAATCTCATCAGAATTTTAAATTTCTAGAATTCCTTAATTTATAAATTAAAATATTGAAAAATTTATTTTAAATCTTTTTACCCCGATTCCTGCCAATTCTATGTAGACATGGGGCAAATTATCCAAATGCCGCAATAGCAATTTTTGCTCCCAATCTTCCCGTAAATATTCTTGGCCCTTTGGATGTCGAACAAGTAATTGTGGTGATGGTGGAGGAAAAAACGAAAACAGCAGCGAAGATAATGGAATTTGATTTCCATTTAATAATAGTGGTGGATTTGCATTTACAAATGGTCGTGTTGATGATGGATTTTGATAAAGAGAAAGCACCTCTCCAGTCCGTTCATTTTCCATATTAAAGTTTGCATAATCTACTTGATCTTCACTGCTGAATGACATTAGGAAATTGGCAGTTTGGGTTGATGAGCCAATGAATTGCTGAAATAAATAAAATAAATTTGGTAATCCTTACGAATTGGGAGTCCTAAAAAATTTTTTTTTTTGATTTTTCAAAAATTGGTTTCTGGAAGTTTTCAAGGGCGTAGAACACGAATCTGACATCTATTTCGTCATATCTTGCCATCTTGGTAAGATTGTCAATTTTTAGTAAGAAAATGTCAAAGGGGATCAAGGTCAATTTTCAAAATATTTATCATAGCCAAATTATAGCTCAATCGACGCAGCTCAGCGAGCTATAAATCACAATAGAGTTTTGGACAAGTTATGACCCAAAGAAATATTCACCTTGGTAACGTTAACCAGATTACATTATTACCTTATTAAAATGGTACTATTCGATTCAACTCGCTGAGCTGCCTCGATTGAGTTACTAATATGGCTATATTAAAAATATTTTAAAAATTGACCTTGGTTCCTCTTGACATTTTCTTGGTAAAAGTTGAAAATATCTTACCAAGATGGCAAGATATGACGAAATGGATGTCAGATTCGTGTTCTACGCCCTTGAAAACCCTCAGAAATCAATTTTTGAAAAATCAAAACAATTTTTTGGGACCCCAATTCGTAAGGAAAGGATGGCCATAAATTTAAATAAAAAAGATAAATTTCTACCTCTTTGATTTTATCAATAAAAATGGATTTCAATCCATTATGTTTGATTGATGGAAGCAATTTTGGCTTTTTGTCAGGACAGGATTTAATCAACCATTGAATCAATAAATCAATATCCCAATGATTCACTAATTTGACTTCTCTAATTGATTCTAAATTTTCAATTAAATCCAGCGCATTTGAATTAAATCGCAAAAAATTGAATAAATTTTCATTGCTAATTGAAGTGGCTTTCTTTGTTAACATTTCGAAAAAGCGATGAATTTGGCCAAATTGCTTTGTAGAGTTGCAGATTTGAATATCAATACGACCAATGTACAATGAAATTGGATCCAATTTTGGAAGAATGCATTCAACAAATTGCATAACGTGACCATCAAAAAAACTGGAATAATAATAAAAAAAAATTTCTCAACTCTCTATAGAATATTTCTTTTACTTTATTGTAATTCCTTTGAATCCAGCGATGTATTTTGGAGGTGAAATATTTGCAATCGGGATAATCTTAACGATGTCTCTTTCAATTCGTTCCAATTTGACTTGATAAATGCCTTTTGATTCATTGCGTTCACCCAGAAAATACAAATTAGCGACTTTGTATGGCTGAACATTTCCGTGAAGTTTTGGCCAACATAATTGCCTGAATGTCCAACTTGATGTACTCATTGAGGAGTAGACCATTTCCATTCGTTTGATCCATTTTAAAACTTCGATTAACCAATTTGGCACACTGAATGATTTTTAAAACAATAATATTATTAATTTATTTTACCATTTCCCTTCTAATTTTGCTCTTTTATCTTCCAGATCAGTTGATTTTTCTTGAAGTTTTCTTTTCATTGATTGAAAATCAGAATTTGAAACAATTTGTTGTGTATGATCATTCTCCTTAATATTAAATTAATGAATTAATTATTTTTAATAATTAATTATTTACAAATTAATGATTTAAAAATTAATTAATATATTAAAAATTTTAAAATATTGAAAATATACTTTAATTTTTTCCGCTTTCATGGCTCCAATTTCTTCCATCAATTTTGCATTTTTATCCATCAATTTGGCAATTTGTTCATTCTTTTCTGCGTTTTGTTTCGTCAATTCTGCATTGTGCCCTTTAACTTTGTCCAATTTTTCCTTCAAATCATTCATTTCGTTGGTCAATTTCGAATTTTCTTCAGACATTTTCCAAATTCAGAGGTTGTTGATGAATTTAATTGATTATTTAAAAAATAACAATATAAATTTACTGACTAAAATTTAAAAAATATTTTTAAATTATTAAAAAGATAATTTAAAGAAAAATACTTAAATCAAACAGCGATAAATTCCTCTTAATAATTGAAGAATTCAAATTCCTCCATTAATCTTCGCATTTTTGAAGGTTGATAAATTTATTAGTGAGCAATTTTATTATTCTATTTAAATAATCCTAATCAGACAGTAAATTTGGGAAGATTGTCTATGAATGAATTAAGACAAAAATGGAAATTTTCTATTAAAAAAAAATTCAAATTGGCGAACAAAAATAGGTCAACAATTGGAATGAGGCAATTCATCAATCAATCAGCAGCGGACAATTTTATTGTTCTCATTGTCGATGGATGGGGATTTAACATTTAAGTTGATTTGAATCACATTTATTTTGTCCAAGTGGAATTAAAATAATGAATGAATGTCGGGGAATCTCTCCTTGAATATTCAAAAATAGATGTCTACCATGCCACAAAACCCAGCAGAGTAAACCAATTTTTACTTATCATAACCATTACATTCTCATATTTTTCTTTCCTGTTATAATTTGAATTTGATTCAGTTTCACTGAACTTTATCCTATTAGATGAAAAATATTCAAAAATTATTTTGCCTAGTTTGAATTTGTGTTCTTTATTTAATGTTATATGATGCAGTCGCTTCTGCTGATGGTCGTTTTATTTGTTTTCAATAATTAAATTTTATTATGAAGGTCAGAGAAAACCAAAGAAAAATTATAAAGTATTTTTCATGCTTATCGTATTGCATAAGTATTTCTCTCCATTGGAAATATTCGGCTGACTACCATGACAGTGACCCCATGTAATCGTTGAATTTTGTTGGGTCGAAACAATTTATAAAACATCAAACGGCAATCATGACGAATTGTTTGGTTCAGCGCCAAATAAATGATTGGAGGAAAACCATGAACATGAAACCTAGTAAAAAAAGCTAATTTATTTTAATTATTAGGATATTCTCAAAAATTTTTGATACTTTATAAAAACAAAAGATATAATTTTTAATTTTTTTTTTATTTTTGGCAGATTCTTAATTTTTACTATTGTTTTTCTAATGAAATTTGGAAATATTTAATTTTTTTCTATGATATGATAATTGTGTTTTGGATAATAATTTTAATTTTATTTTCGATTGTAATTGTAATTGTGTTTTCGATGGTAATTGTAATTGTGTTTTCGATTGTAATTGTAATTGTGTTTTCGATTGTAATTTAAATTGTGTTTTCGATGGTAATTGTAATTGTGTTTCGAATGTAATTGTAATTGTGTTTCGATTGTAATTGTAATTGTGTTTTCGATTGTAATTGTAATTGTTTTTTCGATTGTAATTGTAATTGTATTTTCGATTGTAATTGTAATTGTATTTTCGATTGTAATTGTAATTGTGTTTTCGATGGTAATTTGTGTTTTCGATTGTAATTGTAATTGTGTTTTCGATTGTAATTGTAATTGTGTTTTCGATTGTAATTGAAATTGCGTTTTCGTTTGTAATTGTGTTTTCGATTGTAATTGTGTTTTCGATTGTAATTGTGTTTTCGATTGTAATTGTGTTTTCGATTGTAATTTTGTTTTCGATTGTAATTGTGTTTTCGATTCATAGGGCCAGGCGAAAATGAGACTGGAGAAGACGACTGGCGGCAGGAATAATATCCAATATAAGACGTAAATTGCGCAAAATGAAAGCCAGATATTCAATCGAAATCCGGAAAAAATCATTCCAGAAATTGACGGCGACATAATTTCCAAACATCGGTTAAAAGACAAAATCTAAAATAAGGAAAGAGTTATGAGACCCATCTTGTCGCCAGGTCCCACAAATAATCATTTAGTCAGCCCAAATAGAATTTACCAGTTCAGCACAACTTTCAGCAATATACAATGCTAAAAAATAAAAATTTATTCATTTATTAAGTTCAATATAATATACATGTTGCGGCGGTGCCAATCAAAAAATTGAAGATTGGACTGCTGCAAAAAACATTCCCGTTTAGGCTAAACACAGCATGAACATATCCAATTATCCAGAGGATGGCCATATCCAAAATGCCAATGTAGAAAAGTAATTTGTAGCAAATATTATCATCCAAATGTTTCCAAATTGAGATCATGCATGGAATATAGAGGAAATAATAAATTGTTGAAAGTACGATTAGGACACATGCTTCTGGCACAAATTGACGCTTTTGCTCGAAAGGGACCGAATCGACGTCAATTCCAGTACAATTATAAATGCGAGACCATTCAGAATGACGAAATATGAACATTTCCATTTTTCTGTTGGACAAAATAATAATAAATTTGATATAAACGATATGTGAATAACTAAATTGGTAGAGTAATGACTAATAACTAAACAACCAGAGAGGTTTAAATTCAAATTAATTTTATATGAAATTCTACTATTAATTATAAGCCACCCACATCATTTATTCATGAATAATGGCAATGGTTCGTGTTATTATTATCATATCACAGTAAAAAATAATAATCAAATTAATTGAAACCTTGATAACTTAATCGGTAGGGTAATGGCTAATAATGCAGAGGAACAAAATCAAACTAAACTTTACATCCAACTCCAACTATTAATCACGAATCCTCCGACTACATTTTATTCACGAATAACAGCAATTGTTCGTGACATTATTGACATTTCCATGAAAGTTAATTAGTCTGAGCATGTGATATACTTGACAATTTTTATTATTATAAAGTTCAAATATCCATGTAATATAAAAGTTTAATTTCCATTTATTCTGTCAGTTTTTAAAGAAATGCAATAATTTTTTTATTTCATTTTATCCAATAGCGTGAAGTGTTGGGAATTTTTACAAAATTAAATTGAATAATTTCTGAGAATAAGGAAAACAATGATTATATATTATATATTAGTTGAAATTCAAAAATTAATTTCATCCATTATTTATTTTGGAAAATAAGCTTGATTTTAGAAAGTTGAGAAAAAAAAATTTGATAGGATTTGGTTTAGCACTGTGAGCGCAGATAAAGTCAAAAATTTCTATTTGATAAAAACTGCATAAAACAGATTTAAACCGACAAAAATGATAAATGATATTCATAAAAGTAACAGAAAATAATTAAAATGAAACCTAAAATGATGATTAAAAAAACAAAAAATGGTTAATATATGTATATAAAACCTACAAGGGAAATGCTCTACAAAGAATAATCCCATTATCCTCAAACATTCCTCAAGCATTGCCATAAACAGGCTGGAAATGGAGCGAAAGGTGCTAAATGATGTGCGGAATAGGTATGCTTTTCAAGGCTGTTTACTATTTTGAATTGATTTTGACATATGGTGAAATTTTCTGGCAAGAAGAATTAATATGATATAAAATGTTTGATCAAATGATTATGAAAATAATTCTAAAATCAATCTAGCTCTTTCTATAAAATTGACAAATCATTGCTTTTTCATTGTTAAATTTGTTATTTTTAAATATTCACTAATCACCAGAAAAATGCATGGAAGTATTTTAAACCTGAATTTTTTTTCTTAAGAATTTTTTACTCACTTTAAAAATTTATGAATTTAAATATATAAAATTTTTGACCACACAAATTGGAAAAATAATTATTGTAGTTTATGGGATAGTGAAAAAATAAGTAAATAGAAAAGCTTTATTATTTCCTGGATATTTGTATCTTCTACATGCCATACGCTCAGATTTTTTTAATTAACTTCCTATGAAAATATTTTTTTTAAATCACGAATCGTTGCTTCTATTCGTGAATTAAAATTGAGTCCATGCGGGTGGCCTATGAATAATAGTTGGATTGGATATAAAATTAATTTGATTTTGTTCCGCTCCTGCTTGTTTAGCCATCATTCCATCTATAAAAAAAGCAAACCACATCATTTCAATTAATTAGATAATTATTTATTTTATCCAGCAAAAAACAATGGAAATGTTCTTTTTTCGTCACTCTGAATGGTCTCGCATTTATAATTGCACTAGAATTGATGTCGATTCGATTACATTCGAGCAAAGGCATCAATTTGTGCCAGAATCATGGGCCTTGATCGTACTTTCCACAATTTATTATTTCCTCTATATTCCATGCATGATCTCAATTTGGAAGCATCTGGACGAGAATGTCTGCTTTAAACTACTTTTCTATATTGGCATTACTGATTTGGCCATCCTCTGGATATTAGGATACGCTCATGCAATATTTAGCCTATATGGGAATGTTTTCTGCTGTAGCCCAATTTTTAATTTTTTGATGGGAGCCGCTCTCTCATGTATTAATTATCATTTTAATTTATTAATGAATAAATTAATTTTAGCATTGTTCGTTGCTGAAAGCTGTGCTGATTTGGTAAAATTTATAGGGGTAAAAGTCACTAGATTTATAATTAGATACTTTTCAATTATGCTCATCCCCCTTCCCTTTTAAATAAAAATTATAAAAATTGATTCATAGGATAAATAAGAACATAGAATTATAAAAAAAATAAAATTTCAACCTAAAAAGGTGAATAAAAATAGAAATTTTAAATAAGATTAAAATCCAAAATTAATGAACAAAATTAAGTAAAATCAGAATAAAATCAGAAATTAAAAATCAGAATAAAATCAAAAATAAATATCAGAACCCATATTCCACGATATTCATAGCTTTTATTTCAAGGCCTATAAAGGAAAAGCATTGAAAAATGTATATTATCAATATTCTTATTTAAGGTTTTGGCTTTTGACCGTTGCTTAGAGATTATGTCACCGAAAATTTCAAGAAAGCTTTTCTCCGGATTTCGTATTCACATTTGGCTGGCTTTTTGTACAATTTACTCCTTATATATACTTTTCTTCATGCTTCCAGTCGTCTTTTCCAGTCTAATTTTCGCCTGGCCCCGTGATCCGTTCTTTGGATATCGCCCTGATTTGGATGACCAATTTGTACTCCCAATGCATGCTTTCCATGATGGTGCCGTTATAATTTTGTGTCCCCTCTTTTATGGCGTATTTGTCATTGTAATGTGGATTAAAACACGTTCATTTGGGGGAGTGGGCCAAGCCATTCAGGCTCAACAAAAGATGGTATAGGAAATTCTATTTTTTAAATTTCATTTTTTAAAGGCATTTTTACAAGTTTTTTTAATTTCCGCAATGAATGCTATAGCTTGTTCTATTTATGTGTTGATGGATTACATAATTCCACCGCAATGGTTGATTACATTGGCCCAGTTTCTCTGGTATCTTTTTTAATCTTTTTATTTTGACCCAATTAAAGATGAAAAACATTAATGTTAAATTCAATTTTTAGATTATAAAGGACAATTAATAAATAGGATTTTTGGGTTAAAAATTTTTTATTCTTCTCTAATATTTTTATTATATATAGAAAAAAATTTTGAACACATATCTTCTTTAATCAATAATTCATTATATCGTTATTTTTTAATTTTTTAGTAAATAATTTTTAAAGCCTTATTTTATTCTTCACAAAGAAGTATATGCTCAGACTTAAATATTAAGGTTAGGCATAGGTTAAAACTAAATAAAGCTAGGAGATAAATAGGACATAATAATGTTGATTTTTCAACATTTAAATTTTCTGCTATCTTCAAAAATAAAAGAATCAAAAATATTTCATCTCAATAATTTATTTTGTTTCACTAGGTTTCATATTCATGGCTTTCCTCCAGTCATTTATTTGGCATTGAATGAAATAATTCGTCATGATTGCCGAATGATGTTTTATAAAATATTTTTTCCCAACAAAATTCAAAAATTGCATGGAGTAACCGTAATGGTGGTCCAGGGGCCAAATTCAATTCCACTTGGAACATGAGATTTGGAATGGAATGTAAAATGCCACAGGCTCCATCAGAATATTATAAATTCAGAAATACTGTTAGAATATGATAAATCATAAAAAATCAGTAAAATTTTTTCTTCTTTTGTTGTTTTTTCTCTTTAAATTTATATTACTTTCATTTACATCCCTTTTAAAATTCCTCGGTCACTATCACACATTTACAAACTTCAAATCGTTTAAGAATTTGTTACCATCGGACATTATAAAAAATAATTCTTCATGTGTTTTAAAAGAGTATATACGGTATTAAGAATAAAAGACATTTTGATGTTAGTCATTATTTGGTTCATTAATTATTGCACATTTGCTTGTTTACTAAAGTAAATGATGAAATGATGTTATTTTCAGATTTTTTTTTAACAATCCAAATTAACATTAAGTGATTCAAATAAAATTTTTATTCTGATAAGTTGTAATTTTTTATTTCCTTCTGGAAAATTTTGTTTTTCTTTGCACAATTTATTATATACTCTTATATGTCAGGCATGATTTCAATTTGGAAACATTTGTACTACTTTCTAGATAGAAACAAACAAAATCAGAATTAAGACTTTCCGGAAACAAACAAAATCAGAATAAGAATTAAAATTTTCTGGAACAAAATCAGAATTAAAACTTTCCGGTACAACCGGAAGAAAATCAGAATTAAAACTTTCCGGAACAACCGGAACAAAATCAGCATTAAAACTTTCCGGAACAACCGGGACAAAATCAGAATTAAAACTTTCCGGAACAACCAGAACAAAATCAGAATTAAAACTTTCCGGAACAACCGGAACAAAATCAGCATTAATATTTTCACAAAATCAGAATTAAAACTTTCCGGAACAACCGGAACAAAATCAGCATTAAAACTTTCCGGAACAACCGGGACAAAATCAGAATTAAAACTTTCCGGAACAACCAGAACAAAATCAGAATTAAAACTTTCCGGAACAACCGGAACAAAATCAGCATTAATATTTTCACAAAATCAGAAATAAAACTTTCCGGAACAACCGGGACAAAATCAGAATTAAAACTTACCGGAACAACCGGAACAAAATCAGAATTAAAACTTTCCGGAAAAACCGGAACAAAATCAACATTAAAACTTTCCGGAACAACCGGAACAAAATCAGAATTAATATTTTCACAAAATCAGAAATAAAACTTTCCGGAACAACCGGGACAAAATCAGAATTAAAACTTTCCGGAAACTAAATCATAATTAAAACTTTCCGGAACAAAATCTGAATTAAAACTTTCCGGAAACAAAATCAGAATCTCATCTGTTTTTCGAAGTTGGAAGAAAATAAAATTTTTATGAAAAATAATAACAATTTAAGTGTTCTTTGAAGTCAAAAAAACTATCTATAGATGGAAATGATGATATAAACAAACAATGCTAATATTAGACATCTTAAAATAATATAAACATTTATATTCATTTTTTGTATCATTAACAATTTTCTTAATGGATAAAATGTTTCAATAGAATAGACCTATTTTTAATACCAAAGGGAATAATTTTATATTTTACTGCTTCTGGAAAATTGGGCATAAATGCAGTTCACTATTTAGAATGCTATTGGCTTATGGTGAAATGTTTCTGATATTTTGACGATATTCCATCAGAATATGTTAAAATTTTTATCAAATGATTATGGATGATTATGATTGTAATTCTAATTCTAAAACAATCCAACTTTTTATAAAATCGACAAATCAATGATCTAAAAATTGGTTTTTCATTATTAAACTAGCTAAGAATTCACTTCATTATTTATTTTTTAAATATTCATTAATACAAAAAATGTACTTAAGCATTTGAAATTTGAATTAATTAAATAAAAAATTAAAATTCTTAAATTTTTTCCTTCACTGTCAAAATTCTTGAATTTAATTTTATAAAAGTTTTTGATCACACGCTATGAAATGGATAAAATTAAATTGAAAAATTTTTGTAGTTTATCAAAAATTTAAAGAATAAGCAAATAGTACATTTCATGGATATTTGTTTTTTAATAATATAAAATTTGTCACGACATGCTCAATATTTTTAATTTGATTTTCTATTAAATTATAATATTATCACGAATCACGAAAAGCTGCTGCTATTCATGAATAAAAATGCAGTCGCCATTGCAGACTTGTGATTATGGGGGAATGGATATTAAAGGTCAGTTTGATTTTGAAATTTGATCTTTTTTCTAGCCTAGCCATCATTCCACCGATTCAGCCACCCACATCGTTTCAATTAATCTGATTATTATTTTTTAATTAATTTTTTCTGAATTTATCACGAAACGCTGCCAATATTGAATTATGTATTCGTAGCTTGTGTCTTATGATTAATAGTATAAATAGGATTGGATATAAATATGAAGTTCATTAGAGTTCTTTCTTTTACTTATTGTTTATCCATCATTTCATCAATTGAACCAATTATTATTTTATCCAACACAGAAAAATGGAAATGTTCTTTTTTCGTCACTCTGAATGGGATCGAATTTATAATTGCACTGGAATTGATGTCGATTCGATTCCATTCGAGCAAAGGCATCAATTTGTGCCAGAAGCATGGGCCTTGATAGTGCTTTCAACAATTTATTATTTACTCTATATTCCGTGCATGATCTCAATTTGGAATCATCTGGACGAGAATGTCTGCTTTAAATTACTTTTCTACATTGGAATTTCTGATTTGGCAATCCTCTGGATATTGGGCTATGCTCAAGCTATTTTTAGTCTAAATGGCAATGTTTTCTGCAGCAGCCCTACTTTCAATTTTTTTATTGGCGCATGTGTATCATGTAATTAATTATCAAAGAATTTTATAATGAATAAATTTATTTTAGTATTTTTTGGTTGCGAGAGCGCTGCTGATTTGGTAAATATTTTGGTGTTAAAGTCTAAAGATTGATAAATGGGTGCTTTTTGACTATGCACAAATCTCAGAATAAAATAAAATCAGAAATTAAAAATCAGAATAAAATAATATCAGAAATTAAAAATCAGAATAAAATAATATCAGAAATTAGAAATCAGAATAAAATCAGAAATTGGAAATCAGAATAAAATAAATCAGAAATTAGAAATCAGAATAAAATCAGAAATTAGAAATCAGAATAAAATAAAATTCTAAAGAGTAATTTTTATTTGGGGCTTATAACTGAAAAGTACCAAAAATGAATTATCGCTGAAATCAAAATTCACACTCTTTTCTTACTTTAGGTATTGGCTCTTAACCGTTGTTTGGAAATTATGGCGCCGAAAATTTCCAAAAATCTTTTTTCCGGATTTAAACTTCATATTTGGCTTGCTCTTTGCACAATTTACTCATTTGCTTGGATCATTTTCTTACCGCCAGTCGTCTTCTCTAGTCTAATTTTCGCCTGGCCCCGTGATCCATTCATTGGATATCGCCCCGATTTGGAAGGTAATTTTGTTATCCCATTACATGCCGTCCATGATGGGGCCGTTGTCATTTTGTCCCCACTCTTTTATGGCGTATTTATTATCGTAATGTGGATCAAAACGCGTTCATTTGGGGGAGTGGGCCAAGTCATTCAGGATCAACAAAAGATGGTAAAATCAATTTTATTATTTTTATACATATAATTTCATTTTTCCAAGGCATTTTTACAAGTTTTTTTAATTTCCTTAATGAATGTTATTGCCTGCTCAATTTATATATCCATGGATTACTACATTCCACCGCAATGGTTGATCACAACGGCCCATTTTGCATGGTAACTTTTTAACATTTTAATTTTGACTACTTATTTTTATAAAGATAAAAAATGGTAAGTCAATAAAAAATAGCATTTTTGGATTATTTTGTTCTTTATATTATGTATACGAATAAATATTTTTGAATATACTTATTATTTTAATTTAAAAATCCAATTAAACAAAAAATTAAATTTTAGTGAAAAAAATTTTTAAAAATTAAGAAGTTACGAAAAATAATTTTTTTGTAATTACTAATTAGATAATCCTGGATTTTTTCAAAAATAAAAGATCAAGAATAATTCATTGATTTAACGTAATAATTTTTAAATTTTGTTTCAATTAGGTTGCATATTCATGGTTTTCCTCCAGTCATTTATTTGGCACTGAATCAAACAATTCGTCAGGATTGCCGAATGATGTTTTATAAAGTGTTTTTGCCCAGCAAAGTTCAAAAAATGCATGGAGTCACCGTCATTGTGGTCCAACCGAATATGATTTCAAATGAAGATAAATTCAGAAATATTGTTAGAATAGGATAATCATGAAAAATTATTTCTCTGTGGTCTTTTGTTCAATGAATTCATATCTTTGTTCATATTTTTACAACCTATAAGTAAATAATACTTATTTTTAGGACTGGTACTTTTTAAAAAATATAATTTACATCCCATTTTTCATTCTGTCATGCACAATTATCAAAGAAAAAAAAAGAAATTTTACCTTTTACATTTTGGAATAAAAATATATCCGTCAGCGAATACGAGAAATTTTATAGAGCTATTAAGCAAATAAGATGGTTTTGAAATTAAAATATTGGGTTGGAGGAATTGGAACATAATTATTTACGCTTTTTGTATATTTGTCTTAAAATCTAAGAATATTATTAGGAAAAAAATCTGCTTTACTAAATATTTATTGATCCATTTAAGCACTACAATTTGTAATTAGAATGGTTAGCCTAGGTTCTAAAATTGTCGAGAAAAAAATTTCCTTAGCTGACATGAGTGGTTCAAAAATGGAAAAATCGGTTTTTCCGGTTTAGAACCGATTTAATGTGAGTGGCGATGGGTTTTTTGTTACCACGGTGTAGCCCAATCCTTTCTGCATCTATTTGCAAAAGAGCACTTCAAAATTCTTTCACTCTTTGATTTTTTATGAATTTTTAATTAAAATGACCTAAATTTGCAAAAAGTGATATTTTAAAGTAGGGTTGCACTCCGGAGCCCGGGGAACGATTTTCGGGGACGGGGAATTGTCGGGGAACGATCTTCGAGAAAAAATCATTTTTAATGTTCGAAGGGAGGCTAAACGCTTATGATCATCATAGTTACCCTTTTATCATCCCACTCCATTAGTAGAAATAAAAATATTTAAATAAAAATCAATCATCCAATCAAATCAAAATCAACTCTACGGTTACTGCTGACATCATCAATTTAATTCCCCTGAGAAGATGATAAATTAAACTTTTCATAATTGATTCGTTTTTTTTGATAACTGTCTCCAGCCTTTTTCTCGTAACAAATTCACAATTCAATTCACAGAAAAAAGATATCAGAAAATGTCCGAAATTTTTGCTTTCAATTCAATTCAGAGAAATTCGGCAACAAAAAATGACCGAAATTTTTGCTTTCAATTCAATTCATAAGTTTATTAAAAAGAAAAATTATTGTAGTTCAATAAAAATTTTACAGAATAAATAAATACAAGGAATTCACATATTTCTTAAATATTTGTATTTTTAATAAATAAAAAATTTGACACGCTAAACGCTCAAAATTTTTTAAATTGAAATAGGGAAATATTGTCACGATACTGCAGCAGCTATTCGAGAATAAAAATGTAGTCGGAGGCGAAGGTTTGTAAATGATATTTGGGGTTGGATATTAAAGTCATTTATAGATAAAATTTCCCCTAAAGGGAACATTTATGTCTAAATTTTCTTATTAACAGACCATCCAGTTTAGTAATTATTTCACCAATTAAGTTTTGTCTATTTTATCTACATAGTTTTATTAATTTAATTCTTATTTATTTTTCCAACAGAACAATGGAAATGTTAATATTTCGTCATTCTGAATGGGTACAAATTTATAATTGCTCTGGAATTGATGTGGATCCGATTCCATTCGAGAAAAGGCATCAATTTGTGCCAGAAGCATATATCCTGATTATACTTTCCACAATTTATTATTTCCTCTATATTCCATGTATGATCTCAATTTGGAAACATTTGGATGATAAAATATTTGCTACAAATTACTTTTCTACATTGGCATTTTGGATATTGCCATCCTCTGGATAATTGGATATGTTCATGCTGTGTTTAGCCTAAATGGAAATGTTTTCTGCAGCAGTCCAATCTTCAATTTTTTGTTCGGCACCATCGCAACATGTAAGTATATTGAATTTTATAAATGAATAAATTGTTTTGTTTTAGCATTGTATCTTGCTGAAAGTTGTGCTGAATTGGTAAACTCTATTAGGGTTGATGCCAGGAGATAAAAAATTATATTTTTTGATTATGCCTTCTTAAATAAAAAATATAAAAATCATTTCTTAGGTTTAATATGAATTTAGAAATCAGACTAAAACCAGAAATTAGAACATAAACAATTAATAATTTTAAAAATCAAACCAGAAATTAATAAATAAGAATTATGAAATCAAAATAATATATCAGAATAAAATCATAAATTTGAAATCAGAATAAAAGCGGAAATCAGAAATCAGAATAAAATCAGAAATCAGAATAAAATCAGAAATCAGAATAAAAGCAGAAATCATAATAAAATCAGAAATCAGAATAAAAGCAGAAATCAGAATAAAAGCAGAAATCATAATAAAATCAGAAATCAGAATAAAAGCAGAAATCATAATAAAAGCAGAAATCAGAATAAAAGCAGAAATCATAATAAAATCAGAAATCAAAATAAAAGCAGAAATCAGTATAAAAGCAGAAATTAGAATAAAATCAGAAATTAGAATAAAATCAGAAATTAGAATAAAATCAGAAATTAGAATAAAATCAGAAATTAGAATAAAATCAGAAATTAGAAATCAAAATAAAATAAAATCAGAAATTAGAAATCAGAATAAAAACAGAAATTAGAATAAAATCAGAAATTAGAATAAAATCAGAAATTAGAAATTAGAATAAAAGCAGAAATTAGAATAAAATCAGAAATTAGAATAAAATCAGAAATTAGAATAAAATCAGAAATTAGAATAAAATCAGAAATTAGAAATCAAAATAAAATAAAATCAGAAATTAGAAATCAGAATAAAAACAGAACTTAGAAGAAAATCAAAAATTAAAAGTTCGAATGATTTAAATTTAATGCCAGAACTCTGAAATACGAGTCAGAATAAAATTTTAAAATCTAAATCCCTAATATGGGATTCCCAATATTGGTTCATTTTTTTGCTTGAGGCATATAAGGATAAAAAAATACCGAAAATTTGAGGTATGAGAATTTTCAATATTTCTTTGAAATTAATTGTTATCATTTTTTCGTATTTTAGGTTTTGGCTCTTAACCGTTGTTTGGATGTTATGTCACCGAAAATTTCCAGAAAGATTTTTTCCGGATTTAAAATACACATTTGGCTTTTTTTCTGCACAATTTACGCCTTATATAGATTCTTTTTTGTGCTCCCAACAATCTTTTCTATTTTGATTTTTGCCTGGTCCTTTGATCCATTCATTGGATATCGGCCTGATTTGCATGGTCAATTTGTTTTCGCACTACAAGTCTTCCATGATGTCGCTATTGTAATTTTGTTCCACCTATTTTATGGGGTATTTGCCATCGTAATGTGGATCAAAATGCGTTCATTTAGGGGAGTAGGCCAAGCCATCCAAGATCAACAAAAAATGGTAAAGCCAATTCTATTATTTAATTTCATTTTTTCCAAGGCATTTTTACAAGTTTTTTTAATTTCCGCAATGAATGCCATAGCTAGTTACATTTATATATTCATGTATTACATCATTCCAGGCCAATGGTTGATCACAATAGCCCATTTTGCATGGTAATTTATCTTTTTATTTTGACTAAAATGGCAAGTCAATAAAAATAGATATTTTTGATCAAAAAATTTTAGTTGAGCATTTATATATATGAATTAATATTTCTGAATATATTTTTAATTTTTTTAAAAATTTTTGCTTTATTATTATTATTATTGAATTTTTACAATTTTAAAATATAATTAATAAAAAAAATGTAAATTTTATTGAAAAATTATTTTTGAAATTAGATAATCAAATCACTTAGATTTACTTTTTCAAAAATAAAACGATCAAGAATATTTCGATCTGATAATTAAAATAAATTAATATTTATTCTTTCCTAGGTTCCATATTCACGGTTTTCCTCCAGTCATTTATTTGGCACTGAATCAAACAATTCGTCATGATTGCCGAATGATGTTTTTTAAATTGTTTTTGCCAAATAAAATTCAAAAATTGCATGGGGTCACCGTCATTGTGGTTCGGCCGAATATTATTTCAAATGAAGACAAATTCAAAAATATTGTTAAAATAGGATAATCATGAAAAATACGATTAAACTCTTTTGTCTTTTTCTCTGTGGTCTTTTGTTCAATAAATTCATATTTTTGACCTTCATTTTAAAATATGTTCACATCTTAGTAAGATAATGCCTTTGAACATCTGGCTTTCATTTTAATTGTGTTTTCGATTGTAATTAGCAATTTTTTTGGATTATAATTGTAAATATATTTTCGATTGCAAATGTGTTTTCGATTGTAATTGTAAAAAAATTTTTTTTAAATTTAATTATTTAAATTTTCCAATAAAATTCAAAATCAGCTTTATTTTTCCCTAGAAATATCACATGATTTCATAAAAAGCATGAATGTTAAAAAACATAATTCGTTGTTTTTAAATATGAATCACCCAATCAAATCATCTGATTTCGTCATTTTAATTTCAATTCCCCAGCAAAGATGAATAATGATTTTCATAATTGATGAGTTTTTTGATAACTGCCTCCAGCATTTTCCTCTCCAAAAATTCTATCCTCAACCCTTTCTCGTTCATCTCCTCCAATTTTGTACCAATATAATTCGCTCCTGCTGTTCCTACAATTTCCATTTGGTCATTCAAAAATGTCTTCAATTTTGTCAATTTTTCTTTTGTCTCTTCTCGTAATTTTTGGTCATTTGGAGATAAATACCATTTTTGCAGGGAAACATGCAATTCGATAGCATCCAATCCAATTTCCTTCAATTTTTTCATCCATCCTAAAATTTCCATTTCCTCATCGAATATTTCCTAAATTTTTATAATTTCGTTTAACAGAAAAAATACAGAAAATGCCAAATTGAATGTTGATCGGTAAAAGAGTAGACTTACTATTTTTATAGGATGAATGGCATAAAATTTGTCCATAGTTTGTTCAAAATTAAATGGGTATTAAATTGTTTTTTAAACTGATTTTCATTTCTATTCTTAGCATTGATTTGAAAAAAAAAAACAATAATTATTAATCAATTCAGCTTGATAACAATCTCGATGGGATATAAATTTTTTCGTATCTTTCTTCTTTCTTAATTTTTTTTTTTTGAAAAAATGACTAAAAAATGCCGAATTTAAACATTTTATTTTTTCACTCATTTTTTACCTTAATAATTTCCGTATTAGGTGAATTAATTGGTCCAGTATCATTTTTGTGTTCTTTCCCTTTCGATTGACCATCATTTTCTGTAGACTTATTTCCAAATTTCTTCCACAATTTTTGTCCTCTCGTCAGAAAATATTCAAATTCCACAATCAACCTTTGTAATATTCTCAGACGACTGTCCAAAATTTTCATCGCTCCAAATTTTTGCAAATTTCCCTTCAAATGGTCGAAATTTACTTTCAAAATTTCGTCAAATCTTTTATTTCCCAACATTATTAAAATCCCTTCCAATTTATTGTTCAAGTTCATTGAATCCTGAAAAAATTCATTAAGAAATTTTTTGAGTAGGCAAAGGGTGACTTATTTTGTCCTATCTCTGTGAAGATAGTAATTACTTGAAAAAGTATGGCCATTGGTAGATTTAAAATTTCTTCTACAATTAATTGTGACTTTTTAAAATTTTCCTAAAAATGGTCAAAATCAGAAGTTAATACTAATTCCAAAAACAAAATGTATCATTTATTTTGTTTTAGTTAAATTTAAAAGCAATTCTAGCTTAATTTTGTAACCAAAAATCAATATCGTTAATTTTTATTAAATCTAGGCTTTCAATAATTTTTAGTCCTTTGCCACCTAGGCCAAAAGTTTGCTGCCACCTATGCCAAAAAATTTGCATATTTTTCTAGGCTTTCAAAAATTTTTAGTCCTTTACCAACTAGGCCAAAAATTTGCATTTTTTTCTAGGCTTTCAAAAATTTTTAGTCCTTTACCACCTAGGCCAAAAATTTGCATATTTTCCTAGGCTTTAAAAAATTTTTAGTCCTTTACCACATAGGCCAAAAATTTGCATATTTTTCTAGGCTTTCAAAAATTTTTTCTCCCCAACCACCTAAGCCAAAAATTTGCATATTTTTCTAGGCTTTCAAAAATTTTTTCTCCCCAACCACCTAGGCCAAAAATTTGCATTTTTTTCTAGGCTTTCAAAAATTTTTTCTCCCCAACTAAAGCCAAAAATTTGCATATTTTTGTAGGCTTTCAAAAATTTTTTCTCCCCAACCACCTAAGCCAAAAATTTGCATTTTTTTCAAGGCTTTCAAAAATTTTTTAGTCCTTTGCCACCTAAGCCAAAAATTTGCATATTTTTCTAGGCTTTCAAAAATTTTTTCTCCCCAACCACCTAAGCCAAAAATTTGCATATTTTTCTAGGCTTTCAAAAATTTTTTCTCCCCAACCACCTAAGCCAAAAATTTGCATATTTTTCTAGGCTTTCAAAAATTTTTTCTCCCCAACCACCTAAGCCAAAAATTTGCATTTTTTTCTAGGCTTTCAAAAATTTTTTCTCCCAAACCACCTAAGCCAAAAATTTGCATATTTTTGTAGGCTTTCAAAAATTTTTTCTCCCCAACCACCTAAGCCAAAAATTTGCATTTTTTTCAAGGCTTTCAAAAATTTTTTAGTCCTTTGCCACCTAAGCCAAAAATTTGCATATTTTTCTAGGCTTTCAAAAATTTTTTCTCCCCAACCACCTAAGCCAAAAATTTGCATATTTTTCTAGGCTTTCAAAAATTTTTTCTCCCCAACCACCTAAGCCAAAAATTTGCATATTTTTCTAGGCTTTCAAAAATTTTTTCTCCCCAACCACCTAAGCCAAAAATTTGCATTTTTTCTAGGCTTTCAAAAATTTTTAGTCCTTTGCCACCTAGGCCAAAAATTTGCATTTTTTTCTAGGCTTTCAAAAATTTTTAATCCCCAACCACCTAGTCCAAAAATTTGCATATTTTTCCGTGCTTTCTAAAATTTTTAATCCCCAACCACCTAGTCTAAAAATTTGCATATAAAAATTTCCTTATATTTAATATAACCCACCTTCTTGTTGACCAATAATTCACTCTTCAAATATTTATCCAAATCGTTTTTTATCGGTTCCATTTCCTCTATTACTTTAGGCAATATTTCCATTTCTTCAATTTCTTTGATGACTCCTTCAATTCCATTCTTTAATAAATCTCCAGTTTTCGTAATTTTCTTCTTAAATTCATTGATAATTATTTCACCATTTTGCCATTCAGCATCATATTGTCCCAATTTCTCCACCATAAATTTTTGATGCCCCACCAATGGCTCAATGGATTTGACCGAATCAATGAGTCCATTTGTGAGAAGAATGTCAGTAAAATATTGTGGAAATTGATCTATTCTTTCCAGCAGGGGAGCATTTTTCAAAATGTCATTCAAATTTCTCTCCTTTTCACCGTGGTGCCTTTTTGATCCATCCGAATTCGAACTATCCCCCTCTGCTCTTTTTCTTTTTCCTAATTCTTCAAAATAAATATTTATAAAAAATTCTATCAAAAAATATAATTTCAGAAAAACTTACTTTGTCTAAAATAATATTATCCTTTAACATAAAACTTGGCCATTAATTAAGTCCTACGGGGCATTTAGATTAGGCTTAGGATTTGATGCAGGGGTGGATTTTGAAATGAGTATGATTTTAATAAAAAATTTTAGGCTTCAAAAATATTTATTTTTTGACAAATTTTATAACGTTTCAATCCTAGTCCATATATCAAGTCAATGAATTGGTAATAGTTGACTTTTTTCCACACATTTTTGAAAAAATTCCTAAGTTAATTTTTTTCCTTCAAAAATGTGTTTTTAGAATAATCGGGAAATTCGATTCCGACGTCCATTTTTCCATATCTTGTCATCTTGGTAAAGAAATTCCGACTTTTACTAAGAAAATTAAACGGGGAACAAGGGCATTTTTGGTCAAAATTTTTTCATCGATTATAAATTCTCTTAAATCGCGGAATTGTATAATCAAAATGATATCATTCGATTCAGCTCAACGAACTGCGTCGAATGAGCTATATATTGGCCATACAAAAATTTCCTTGGTCCCCTCTTTGCTTTTTCTTGGTAAAAGTCGACAATTCTTTACTAAGATGACAAGATATGGCAAAATGGACGTCGGAATCGAATTCCTCGACCTCGATTACCACAAAAAAAAACATTTTTGAGGCAAAAAATTGAAAAGTATTTTTTTTAAAAAAATGTGTGTAAAAAGTCAACTATTATCAATGAATTTTATTGAGATGCATAAATTGTTTATTTTTTATTATTTTAATTAATACTAAAATAGATTTGAATTAAAAATCGATTAAAAAGAATTAAAATAAATTTAACTTTGACATTTGACTAAACTATAACAATAACATTATATTTTTTAACGAGTTCTACACCCCCGATGATAAATATTATATAGTTTAAAGAATATAGGAAAAACCCATCAATCAGATTCGTATCCAGGTAAAAGAGAGAACAAAATTTAAGAGGCGAATCTTTGTTTTTTTTATTTCCAATTGGCTAATTTTGGCTAAAATATGTTCCTGTTGTACTATTGTCGATGACTAAAATGTGTGACACTATATTTAGGGTTTTATTTAAGATTTTGACTAGACCAACAAACATTATTTTTCCCATTGATCAAATCCGCTCACCTTCCTTTTCATCACCAGCAGTAGCATCGCATTTAGAAATTAAGACGATGGAAATAAGCACCAGATAAAGCCTGAAGCACAATATCTTCCTCATTGAGGATGACATTTTCATCATATAATAAATTGAATTCGATTTTGCAGTATTATTGAGGACTGTGCGAATGCGAATATATTTGATTTTATGACCTTGAAGGAATTTGGGAGAAATTGATACTTTGAGAATTTGCAGTGATTCCAATTGGTTCCACCGTTCCGATTTAGAGTTTCTATTTTAACGTTTCCGCTTCCAAAATAGTTCTAGATTTAAACGGTTCCGCGGTTCCGGTTACAAATCGATTTCAATTTATAACGGTTTTCAAAATTCTGGTCGGTTCTAGAATCTAGATTCGAAATCTTGTAAACCGGAGCCACTAACAGAAATTGAGATATTGGCCATTCTATTGGTTCCGTTTCCCACATAATTTGTAATTACATAAAAGCTAGAGTAGAGCTAGAGAAAGGGTCCAGCAGCGGTGAATTCGGGTGACGGTTAATTGCCCAAAAATCAGCCACCGTCTCCGGTAAATTACCGTTTAACGTTGACTATGAATTAACCCTAATCGAACGGATTGAGCGAGGATTTAGGAAAACGTAACCATTAGGGAAAAGGATCAACAAAATAAGATGGATTAGGGAAAAAAGATCACCAAAACAAGATTGATTTTCCTGGGATATAGGGAGAGCATCTGGGACCTATTGCCTATTGGAGGGTTGATGGCGTAAAGGGAGGGGAATTTATTGGCCAATTCCACTGGGAAGGATAGCCTTTCGAAGTCCGGGTGAAGGGAGGACGATGGTAGAGGGGAAGGTTGCGCAGAGTCCCATTACCCAACAAAAAATGGGAGAGGGGTGATAGAGTCGTTGAGACTTGAGAGTTCTATGCCCAGGCCCAGGCTATTTTCCTAGTCTTGGCTCTTGACGCATTTATTTGGCATTGAATGAAATAATTCGTCATGATTGCCGAATGATGTTTTATAAATTGTTTTTGCCCAGCAAAGTTCAAAAAATACATGGGATCACCGTCATTGCGGTCCGGCCAAATATTATTTCAAATGAAAATAAATTCAGAAATATTGGTAGAATACGATATTGATAAAAATACAGTAAAATTATTGTCCTGTTTTTTTCTTCGAATTTATATCTACCTAAAACCTAACTTTCATTTTTACCTCTTTTAAAATTTCCCATCCCAATCAATGCTCTTGAAAACCATTGTGGAAAAATTTAAAATTTTTCCAATAAAATACAAAATCAACTTTAATTTTTTTTCTCTAAATACCAAATCAATTTATAAAGCATTAATTTTAAAAAAATATAATTTGTTGTTTTGTTGAATAATAAAAAATATTTAAATAAAAATCATTCAATCAAATCAAAATTAGCCCTCCGGTTGCTGCGAATTCCAACAATTCAATTTCCCCGAGAAGTTGAATAATAATTTTCATAAATGATAAGTTTTTTGATGGCAGATTCCAATCTTTTCCTCTCAAAATATTCCATCCTCACACCCTTCTCGTTCATATCAGCAGCTATCCTCTCAGATTCCACCAATACGGTAGCCAGTACGGTAGCAGCGAATACCTAAGCGGCTACTTTAAGCGGCTGCCTATGAGCTTCCTTAAGGGACCAAAGATCACCATCCCAGCCTGCCAGCCGGTGCCTAAAGGCCTTGTTGGAAGGGGAAGGGATCAAAGGTCACTCCTCTGCCCAAAAATAAAGCCGACGCCTATAGGCAAAAATTTAAAAGTTTAAATGACGCCAAAATAATTCAAATTAAAATTACATAATGCCAAATAAAATAAATTTAAATAAAATTGTGGAAAAATAGAGCGCACAAGCACTCGTCGTAACTTGTGACGTCCTGTAATTTTTAAATCCTATATATTTAGCAAATAAAAATATTCAATTTTTTAATTTTTTCTCTTCTTTTATTTAATTTATATTAAATTATTATAATTATTTAATTTTTCATATATTTTCCCTTAATAATTATTTGATTCTCCTTATATTTTTCCCTCAAATTTCCAATGCCACATAATATATTTCCTTTTATTTTCGACGGAAATTATTTTTCAGTGTCTTTAAGAGAAAGCGCCAAAATATTCCCCCCGCCATTCCGCCGACAAAAAAATCGATTCCCTCTTTTTGGCCAAGCGGGGAGGCAAGAGTGCACTTTACGTACAAATTCCCCACCACCCCCTATTTTGTTTTCACTAAGCCAAAAAATGCAAAAATTTAAACGCCAATTAACCCGAATGTGGAGATAATTTTTTCAATATTTTTTTATTTCTTTTATAATTTCTAATTAAATATCATTTAATTTCAAAGTTTTAAAGCGCTACTCCAAAATCAATAAATATTATTTACTTTTCAAAAATATAAAATCACAAAAGGAATAAAAAATAAAATAAAGGAAAAATAAATAAATAATGAATAATTATAATAAAGTAATAATTATTAAACTAAATTTAATAAAAAATTTATTAATTAATTAATGATTGATTTCTTTTCAATTTTTTTGGTACAAATAAAAGGGCAAACGGATAACGGGGCTTTTTTTCCATCACCAATTTTGTTCCGTCCTCCATTTTGTTCCGTCCTCCATTTTGTTCCGTCCTCCATTTTGTTCCGTCCTCTTTTTTGTTCCGTCCTACATTTTGTTCCGTCCTCCATTTTGTTCCGTCCTCTTTTTTATTCCGTCCTCCATTTTGTTCCGTCCTCTTTTTTGTTCCGTCCTACATTTTGTTCCGTCCTACATTTTGTTCCGTCCTCCATTTTGTTCCGTCCTCCATTTTGTTCCGTCCTCCATTTTGTTCTGAGGTCTTTTTGTGATGGAGCCTTTTGTGTGATGAAGCCCTTTTTGAGATGAAGCCCTATTTGTGATGAAGCCTTCTCGCTTTTTTTTTTTATTTCCATGGCCTTTGAAAAATTACTTGGAAAGAAAAAAGTTTGCATTTGTTTTTTCGGCCAAGTATTTAGGTTCAAAAAGACTTTCCAAAAATTTAAAAACTTCGATTTATCAAATTCATAAAATATCGAACAAATTGATCGGGGAATTTATATCGCTTATACATTTTTATTATATGAGGGAATTCAAATCCTAACGATAAAAAATATATAAATGTAACTACATAATCTCCACAGACAGAGCTAAATAAATTCTGTAATTTAACAATATTGTATTCCACTTTTGTAAAATTTTCACTCAAATATTTCCATATTGTTTCATTTGAAGTGTCTCCATATGAGTCAAAATAAAATGCTTGATTTGGGTTTTTTGCCCATATCGCACACCAATGAGATCCCTTTTTCGCTGCTGTATCCTTAAAGAATAAAGTCAGATTAGAAAAACATTACAATTAATACCAAGTTTACCACGACTGAGCTTGGGTAGTTCGATAATTTAGGTATACGATCAGCAGGAAAAACACCGCGGAAATATTTTCTAGTGATAGGATGATTAGCTAGAATTTTGTCAATTGTTTGGGTATCCATTCCTTCGACGTTCCTTTAAATAAAGAAAAATAGCAGTAGCAGCAGCAGCTCCAGTCCCAAGAAAATATAATATGCACAATACGAAATTTTTCGGCGATGATTCCAAAATTTCTGGGAAGCAGGCAATTGGTTCAATTCTTACGAACAAATTGTCTAATGGATCAGTGCTAGTTATAGCTTCAGCCGTTATATTTTCATTCATTTTAAATAGTTAAATCAGAAGTAATTGTACGATTTCCTAAAAATTGAAATATTAATAAATAAAAGGAAAATAAATAATACTGTCAATTAGAATGAGCCCATCACATTCTGCATATGCAATTAATTGTAAACCCTTATCTGGCACTGCCGAATTAAAACGTATATTGACTGTAGTGCATCCATCCTTAATCAATTCAAAGCCTGTTGAATCTTCTTGACTATTTGTCAGATTAAAAACATATATTGTCCATCCATCCTTGAACATTGAATAACTTATACCGTTGCTTTCATTAGTATAAGCAAATCCTAAGTGTTCCATAGTGTCATGGAATGCACGCGCATAATTTTTATTCTCATAATCGAGATTATAAGGAAATTGAGGATAGACACGGCCATTTGCTGTCAATTCAATATCGCGTACTTTGTGATGTTCAAATTTGAATGGGCTCTGAAATTTGTCGCCAATAAATCTGTCATTTTTAACCAGACCAATAACGACTCTTCTTGGAACCCTTAATAATAAAAATATTAGTTTAGGATCAGTTTATCTTTCATACTCCTCTGTGAATAAATTCGCACTAAAGTTGGTTGTACCCTGAGTTATGAATAAGGATTTCATAAGTGTTTTTCTGATTCCATATCTAGCGGGTTCTGTATCCAATTTCCGAGCAATAGACAAACTTAATCCATCCATTACATCTATTGTTTTCACGAGCAGTCTAACATCCATAATTTCAAATTTAAATTTTTTCTGTGCCGCATTTGCCCCTGCAATTTTTTGTTGAATGATCATAAAATCGCTACTCTGTGGGATAATTTCGAAATCCACTTCAACATTGCTAAAATTAACAAATATTAATTCCAAAATGGCAATAATTTAAACCTAATTAAATATAAATCCTGATTCATTAGGTCAGCGAAAAGCTTGCTAATCATTTGAACATTTTTGCTTTTAGCAAATAAATTTTTTTTCGCTATATAGCCTTTATCAGTAACATCATCTAATTTTTCTTCTTTATGGTAGCCAGAGACCGAGAGAAAACTATCCTTGGAAGTAATTGGATAACTCAATTCGGTATCAAAATATGCTTTATAGCTATATAATTGATTCGATGAATAAACTTCCCGTTGATTTATTGAAATTTTCAAGTCTTTTATCCAAGTTGCTCCAGGAATTTGTATTGTCGATACTACATCCGCATCTTCTAAATCTTGTTCAACTCCATCTTCTGCAATCTTCCTAATTCGGCATTCTACCAATACATAGATTTTACTCAAATCAATATAGCTTGTTATAGGATGGATTTTAAAATGGAAGGGACTAGAACTAATTGGATTCAACTGAAATTATTTTTATTAATCTAATTATAAAGATTTTGATTTACCGTTAAATATTCTCTACTACTAGAGTTGGAAATTGCGCAATTAGTAGGGGGCGTAGAAAAAAAGTCCAATCCCGACGAAATACTGTCGGCAGAGGATGCATCCACTTTTTTGTATAACATTTTTAGTAATATCCGAGAGAATCAATTCTTTTCTTTTTTAAGAGAGCTTTCTGAGGAACTGTTTTTCCAATAATGTCACTAGGTTTTATAATGATTCCTGTTTTTGAACGAGATTTTCTTTTTCTTCCTCCACCAGTTTGTAGTTTGCCAACAAGGTTTTTTATTCCTTGCGCAGTTTCACCAGTCACTGCTTCTTTAACATCACCCCCTTCCACGACCTTAGTAATATATATTTATGCTCGCATACTAATGCGTTACCTTATTTAATACTCTAGCTGTTGTGGCTAATCCTTCTTTGCCGAGTTCTTTACCTACATTCATGGCTATTGGACTAATTGTAGTCGCTAGTGGTTTAAGTATTCTCCAAAGACTTTTCAATACACTCCCTATTCCTGCACCTTTCTGCCTACTAATTCCATAGCCAAATCCTCGTTGGAAAGGTATTCCCTCAAAGTATGATAAAGCACCAGAACCCGTTTGTTGGTAAATTTTATCCACAGTTAATTTCGATCCATCAAATATAACACGGACCATTTTAGATGATAGAATAATTCAATATAATAATATAATATTTGTAAAATGAAATTAGAATATAAGTGTCTTTTTAAATTGTAGACTCAATATGACTTCTCCAAATTCGAAAGGTACTTGTCTTCCATTCAGTGATTTGATTTCTATATCAATCATATCCATATCCTTTGCAATTATCTTATGAAAGAGTGGCGAGGGAAAATTCTTCTCAACTATTTGGCCAACTTGTCCTTCAACAGCAATTACTTGCAGAAGATTTGCGAATGTGTTACCGACAATCATGCTTTCCTATTGTTGTAAATTAAAATTCATTTATTCGTATTCTCACTTACAATTAATCCACTGTTCAAATATACGCAAAGATGACCAACTCCACCATGAAGATCAACCATATATTTGGCAATTTGTCCATTAAAAATAGGATAGTTTGGTTCATAACCAATCACATAGCAAATTTGGTCACTCAGAGTCACATGTTTAATAAGAGGGTTATTAATTTTTAAGCTAAATCTCCCTATATCATCCAAATAATAAAATTGGATTCCTCTTGCAATGTTGTATATTTCCTGCTTTTCGGCAGCTGATTTGTTTGCATAATTCTCATCATATTCTTCACGCTCATATATAGATCGGAATTCATGGATATGTTTATTAGCATGCTCCAAGAATTCAGGATAAATTCGCATTTTCTCATCCCATTTTAATTTGTACTTTTCAATGTATTTTGCTTTTGCCAAATCAAATACAAAATGATCTTGTTCATGCATAAAGCGCAATTCTGGATATGGATCTTTGCCTTTAACCAATCTTATTGAGCCATATTGGCCAAATGCAGTTAAGCTTGGATCGATTTCACTGGGATGGTATACCAAAACGGATGAATCAGTCTTTATTGATTCACCCTTTTTTCTTTCCAATTCCAATGCATCTTCTGCTTCTTTCTCTATCACTATCCTCCTCACTTCTTGCCTAGCATCATCCACATCCTCTGGCTCTATTAATTCGCCCTCCTCTTCTGCTTGTTTTTCTTGACTTTTACTTTCATTTTCTGCTCGTTGTTGTGCTTCAGCTAATTGTTCTTGCCTTTTTCTCTCTTCCTCATTCCTACGCTGTTCATCTGCTTGTTGTCTATTTCTCTCATTTTCTTCGGCCTTCTTTCTCTCTTCCTCAGCTTTACGCTGTGCTTCTGCTTGTTGTCTTTTTCTCTCATTTTCTTCGGCCTTCTTTCTTTCTTCCTTCTTTCTCTCTTCCTCAGCCCTACGCCGTGCTTCTGCTTGTTGTTTTTTTCTCTCATCTTCATTCCTCTTCCTCTCTTCCTCAGTGCGTCGATTTCTCTCATCTTCATTCCTCTTCCTCTCTTCCTCAGCGCGTCGATTTGCCTCGGCTAATTGCTGTTGCCTTTTTCTCTCATCTTCTCGCTTTTTAGCCTGTGGATATACAGGTGTTTCTTCTTCAATGACATCTTCAGGCTCTTCTAGTGGACCTTCCTCTTCTGTTTCGTTGGCACGTCTTTTTCGAGTCAAATGGCTTCCAATTGAACGATTTAATTCTGCCAACATACCATTATAAATTCCATTTTCCAATTGGTGTGGGGACAAATATGAGCCTCTAGGCACTTTGAACCGATATTTCCTGCCATCATTCAAATGAGCTGTGACATATTGCTTTTCAGTTGTTCCAATTGTGGACCAACTTCAAAAGAAGATTTTTAAAATTTCCAAATTAAAAATACCTATTGGGATATATTATTGAAGATAACCCAACAACCCATCCGGGCCCATCAAAAATCAATTTTTTCGGTAAATGTATTTTAAATTTATTCGTTCGATTATCAGGAAAACCCGGCGTATTACTCGGGACAATAACATAAAAGGAATTACTCATTCTATCAAAAGAAAATTATAAAATGAATGAGATTTTTTCCGGGTTTATTCTTCTTCTGGTTCAGCCCCAAATATTCTTCATCATTGGTCCGCGAGTCTTTTCGGTATGCTTCATGAGTAGATCAGTCATCTCTTGGTTCAATTGCACATCTTCAAGGCAATACGATTGGGTATGCAGAAAACGTGATTCCCCATTCTTGGTCGAAACAATCTCGAAGCGATTTTCCAACATTTGGTTCTCATTGCGGCATTTATCGCATTGATAATTGGTGACTCCATATTTTGGACGAGAAAACTGAATTATTTTTATTTAATAATTTCAAAAAATTAGAAATTATTACCTTCCAAAACAATTTTGGGTTTCCAAACGGCGTCTCCTCCGCTTTTTTCAATGGGCCACCTATGGGATATGGTTCAGGTCGATTTGGCTTCTTCATTTCGTGTTTTTTTTTTCTCATTGGGCATCATTTCCACAACTAAAAATTTCATCATTAATCAATTAAATAAATCAGTATTAAACCATTTTCCACTTCGTGCTCATCCATTTTCGCATCATCCAAATTGACCAAATCCCCCAGCACATTACCTTGGGAAGCAGCAACATTTTCGATCTTTTGTTTACGTCCTGGCATATTTATTTAGAAAATATTTTGCGAATTATTTTTATCTAAAATTGATAGGAAATTGTTGGGGTTAATAGAGTAATGAAATGATGCATCGCAATTGAATAGACTGCCATTAATAATAGTGAGTTGGCAAAACCCACTTTCCCTACTCTCGTTTTTTTGACGTCAATTCCAAGCCCTCCCCTTCCACCTCTCTCTTATTTTTGGCGCCAAATTTCGAAATAGCTTGCTTTTTAATTTGTGTATGAGTACCCAATAGAGATTGGGGCCATCACTAAAAGGGGACCATCTCTTAAAATAGACTCCGCCTATTAATCTAAAGCATTTAATCAATATTAAAACACTTATCAGACATAAAATAATTCATTCCTTATAAATTATGGTTCTACCATTAACTTCCGCTCTATCAAAATTATTTGGCTGTGAACCCAAAAATCTTGCTGAATATTTAAATCACCCTGAATCCATTAATCGTGCATCCGAATTTCTGAAAGGGAAAAAATTAAGAACAACTTACCTTGACAAAAACAACGAAACGAAAGAAGTCAAATTTGGTGGAATTTCGCTCAAACCTTGCAGTCAAACTTACGCATTTGAAGGCTATCTCGGTATATAAAAATTATTTAAAAATGATCAAATAATATACAAAAATTTAGAAGTAAAATTGCCACAGTACTTTTACGTAAAGTACAGAATCCGTCTATTGTACCCAAATTTGAAGACGATTATTGAATACCACAATAAAGGCCACGCCAAATATTATCCAATCGGTATTTTTTAACAATAAATATTTTAAAATTTAATTTATTTACAGAACTTTTGGCCATTGTTGAACCAGGAGAAGAAACCAAAAACAAGGAAGACGAATACCCAGACTACCTTAATTTCAAAGTTCCCACTGAAACTCCATACAATTATATTTGTTGGTAATGCCTCCTAAAGCCAGCATGAATTTGCCTGAGTTGGAATTTTCTGTTAATACTACCGGGCTTACAATCTATTGGTTAAATTTATTAATTATAAAATTTAAAAGAAAAAAAATTTAGCCCAGAAAATTTGGCTACTCCAAGATTTGTCCCATGGGATTTGCCTGGACGTTGTTCTCGTTGCAAAAGTGGCACAGTGGAAATTGATTATGTCATTCAAGACCAGGGTGTTTCAATTTTTTCTCCGAGATTAAAAGGTGGCGAAAAATTCATCGCATTCGACAAAGTGGCGCAATTCGGAGATCAAGCATTCATGAGAATCAGGGCAAGGAACAAAGTCCTCAATATTCCATTCAAACGGCCTGAATTGATGCAAGTGGCAAGAGAAGAAATTGTCAACAATTATGACCATCAATACTATAACCAAATTCCTCTGCCACCAAAACAGGCCCAGGGACAAAATCGATATTTTGATCTTGGAGATATACCACAATAAAATCATTCATTTATATTTTTTAATTTCATGGATAAAATGGAATATCCAAATGTATCTGAAGAAGAATTAAAATTATTTATTCCTTCCGGAATAATTGTTTCTGGCCCTTCAAGCTCAGGAAAAACTGAATTAGTATTAAAAATTCTTAGAAATGTCGGTGTATTATTTGATCCATCGCCTAAAGCAATTGGTAGAGAATTTTATTTAAAAAAAATAATTTACATTCTTAGTTTGGGCTTATGGGGAGTTTTCAAAATTAATTCCGTCATTGGAAAGAGAAGGAGTCATTGTTCATGCAGGATTGCCGAGTGATGAATTCTTAAATAAAATTCCCAAGCCTTTTATTCTTGTATTGGATGATCTTATGGGTGAAATTGAACCAAAACGTTTAGCCGATTTATTCACAAAGAAAAGTCATCATAACAATTTTTCTGTCATTTTTATTAGTCAGAATCTATTTGATAAGGCAATGAGAGTACCTCGATCTAATGCCCAATTCATCTTCCTAATGAGAGCACCGGTAAGTAATTAATTCAAAAATATTCCGCAGAAAATATATATTGCAGAATGATATGTTGAGTATACGCAATCTAGCACATCAATTGTTTCCTAAGGAAAGTTCATTTTTTCTTGATGCCTATAAGCAAGCCTGTTCTGATCCCTTTGGATATTTATTAGGTTTATTTTCATTGAAAGAAATTTTATAAAATTTTTTAGTTAATTTGCATGCAAATTCAAATAATATATTGCGACTGAGAACTAATATTTTTCCTGAAGAAGAAGGAATTGTTTTTGTGCCAAAGAATGGGTAGACGAAAGAAGACATTGCAATTTATTGGAAATCGTGTATTGGAGAATTATAATTTTCTCAAAAAAATTGCTAAAACTCATTCCGAAAAGAAATGGAAATCATTTGTTCAAAATGCAAATAAAGAAGAATTATTGGCATTGACAGAAATAAGTACGAATATATTGGCTGGAAGATTTAAATTAACTAAAAAACAAAGAGAAAAACTTTTGCCATTTGCAAAATATATTAGAAAAATTGCACGTGCAAGAAGTGAAGAGGGTGCAAGAAAATTATTTATAAATCAACAAGGAGGACAGGCTATTTTGGGTGCATTATTAACACCAATTCTAGTGGAAGCGGCAAGACATTTAATTTCGGAAATTGCTGGAAATGGCTAAAAAATTAGTACTTGTACCAGTAGATTTATACAAAGGACTTGTAACAACACATAATGGAAATAATGCAGAGGATTTGAACGATCATGCACCATTGCAATATGAAAAGAGTATTCTGAAGAAAGTGACAAAAAAGGGTGGAAAAAATTTATCTGCAAAAAATATATTATACAACCAGCAACTTAGGCGATTTTTAAAAGCAAGGAAACAAGCGAGGGATAGACCGCTAAAAGTGCAATTCAGCGATGATCCAACAAATATCAAAATTCTAAAAGCTGGAACAACACCAAAAGAGCCAATGAAAGTTGCAGTGGTAGATGAAGATGGCGAATTGCAAAGAATTAGAATACAGCAGGAAGAACCAAGTGTTAGATTTGGTTCAAGCATAGAGGAGGAATATGACACACCCGATGGAAGAGAAACGAATGGGAGATCAAGAACAATGTCACAATCCTCATATAGTGAATATACATCAAACGGGCAAAATTCTAGGGAAATTAAAAGAGGCAAATCCACTAATCCTCCTCTATATAATACTCCTATTCGTCAAAAGAAAAGGGCAGTTCGTTTGGAATCGGAGGTCAAAAAGGAGGTAGAAGGATTGAAATTCGATCGTCTATTAGAAATTATAAATAATAATCCGGCAAAATTTGGAGTAAAGGATGGACAAATTTTAAATCCTAGTACCGGAAAGCCAGTAAATAAATCCAACTTAAATTGGGCAATCAAAAGACTTGTAAGCCCGGCAACACAAAATGCGCCTTCACCAGTTGGATTAAAATATTTGCATAGATCACTCTTGGCAGATGAAGAGGCCAGCCAATTTCTGCATGATAAATATTTACAAAAGGGAGAAGGAAAATTGGGACAGCAATATAAAAGGAATTTATTCCGACCAGACAAATGGAAAAAATAAACAAAATATATACAAATCCTAAAAATCCTGGATCATATTCTAGCGCAGAAGCCTTGATAAAAGCAGTTAAAGAAAAATATCCCGATATCTCAAGAAAGGAAATATTGAATTTTCTAGAAGGAAATAGAACAGCCACTCTATTTAAGCAAGCAAGAAAAAAATTTCCAAGAAGTAGAACAGTTCCTACAGCTTATCTTTCTGGTGAGTGTTTTTTTTTTAAAATTATATATTATTAAAAATTAAATAAATCAAGATGTACAATTTGATTTGGGAGACTTTCAAACTTTGTCTAAGGAAAATAAAGGAATGCGCTATTTATTGCTTGGCGTTGACGTGCTGTCTCGACAAATGTTCGGAGTACCTACGAAAAGCAAATCCACGGTGGATATGAAGGATGCATTTGAAGAAGTGTTTAAACAAATGCCATTCCTTCCACGAAAAATATACACTGATAGGTAAATATATATTTTTACTTTATGTTTAAAATTGAATTTAGAGGATTGGAATTTGAATCTTCTCAAATGAAGAAATATTTTGAAGAAAAGGATATAGAGAAATTCGCTGCTAAAAATAGCAAAATAAAGGCAGCTGTGGCAGAGAGAGGAATACGTACACTAAAAACAAGGCTTTATAAATATTTTAGTGAAAAGAACACAACAGATTGGGTGACACCATTGCCTAAATTCCTTCATGCTATTAATAATTCAATTTGTCGTGTGACTGGAGTAACTCCAGCTTCCATAAATGAAAATAATTGGCCTGAAATATGGGAAAGAGTTTATGGAGATACCATTTTAAATGAATTCAAGGAACCTAAACTCAAAAAAGGAGACCATGTGAGGACAAGCATACCTAAACAAATATTCGACAAAGGCTATTTTCCTTCACGCTCTGATCATATTTATACTATTGAAAGACGACATGGACTCGATCCAGAATATTATGAAATCAAAGATCATTCTGGAAATATACTAAAGGAGAGATTCTATCGACCTGAATTAGTTAAAACACGCGTTGATGAGGCTACAAGCTACAGAATTGAGAAAGTTATCAAAAGTAGAAGGAATAAAGGAATTAAAGAATATTTAGTAAAATTTATTGGTTACCCTGAGAAATATTGGATTAAAGAAAATGAATTAATTGTATGAAAATTATTTTTATCAAAATAAAATTAGTGAATTCAAATTTTGCAAGAACAATTATGAGGATTGTTATTCTTGCACCATTCATGATCAGACCATCCATATGGCACAATTTTTCGCGAATTCAAGACAATTCCTTTGTTTATGACTGGACGTAATCGCTTATTTATTGGAACTGTGGCCACTTCACCATCTCTGCTAATTCGAAAATTCTTCTCAATTTTGAATGTTGCGGTGACTTCTTCTTCAGGGACATCTCCATATTTTTCAGCCATATTTTTGAATTCTTCATAGCGGAATTTATCTTTGTTGTCTGCAGAAATTGGAATCCCTTTCATTCGCCAGATAAAATTATCTTCAGATGTTTTCTTATCCTTCAACCAAATGCAATAAGCTTTCGGAGCAGCTTAATTTAATTAAAAATTAATAAAATTTATTTTAAAATTTACTGCATATGAATTCTTCTATTTCATGGCCTGGAAATTCATCGGCCAAATCGCCAAGTTGATCAGTGCTGGCCGAATATAATGGATCACCCAATATTTTGTCAAATTCATAAATGATGCTATCCGTGTCCTATTTTTTAGATTTAGTTATTCACAAATTTTAAAATCAAACCATATAAAGAATTTTTGAATCCGAACGATTTTCCACGGCTTTATAGAGATGTTTCAATAAATGAATGCGGGCTCCAGCAGTTGTCCTTAATTTTTAATTTATTTAAAATAAAAAGCAATTAAAACCATAAAGCGACGATTAGATTTGAGGCATCATGTTCTCGAATATATTCATTTTTTGTTCGATAACAAATGAGTATATTCCGATCATCCAATGGATCATGCAAAACTATCTCCTTTGTGTCATCAAGCATTATGGCTGCCAAATCTGCCGGATTATTCACAATAACACTCACACTCAATCGATTTCGAAGAGCAAATCTTAATATTTTGTAAGAAAAAATATTTTAATTTCTACCGTCCCCATAATGAATTTAGGCAAAGTTTGCAATGAAACGGAGGCCTGGATTTTTCATATTTTTGCCGGGTCCAATATTATTCCATATAGGCGTTTAGCATTATGAATGTATTCATCCTTCCTTCTTTGCCTTTCTTCTTCCGATATTCCTTCTTCTGTGCAATTTTTGGGCCACCCTTCTGCTTCATATTTGAGTTTCATAAAAATTCGCATATATCGATGAAATAACTCCTGGTCCCAGTCATTTTCTTCCGGCCAATTATAGCATCGATAGAGTCGAGTCACACGATAACCAGCATCCAATGCCATTCCCAATTCCATAGTATTGGCAGTGGTGGAAAATCCTCGTTCTTCATCTTTGAAATGTGGACATTGATAATTTGGCTTTTTCTTTTTCATAAATTTTTGATTGGTATATTTCAATGCGCAAGTGTAACATGTCGCAAAGCATAAAGATTTGTTGATTCTCATGGGAAGTACCGGAATTTCATGGAGTGGATGCCTTGGAGGAACCACAAAGCATTTGATAATCTTAAAATCATCTTCCTAATAGTTCAAAAATTATTCAATAAATTTACCCCTTCAATTTTTTGTCCTTGTTGATCACAAATATCTTCTGATGATTTCCAATTTACATCCATATCGAATATTTCCATTCCGGATGTTTTACAGGATATCGTGTTGACCAATTTCTATACATTTTAATTTAAAAAAGTGTTTTTTTTGTAAATTTAACTTACATGAAAGGGTAAAGTGATTTGAAATCCCGATATTTTATTTCCTTATTTGGATTTGTTTTCGTACTACTAACCATAGCTTCCGGCCCTGTTCTCCCCCTAAATTAAAAATTAAATGTATTAATAATAAATTATATTTTACCCAAAAAATGCATCGTGTAATTCGATAGGGCCAGTATCGACTATTTCATCAAAAAAAGCTTGCATTGTGGTAGTTTTATTTTGGCCATTGATAGCAATTTGATATATTTTCGTGCTTTCCAACATCCTTAAAATTTCACATTCCCAAATAACCTTCACCTCATATTTCTCCATTAAATCTTCCATTCTTCTGGCATTTCTTTCTCTGATCACTTTGGCAGAAACACCACCAGCTAAATATTTTTCATCATCAGGGAAACAGTGAGGGCATGCATGCCAAAAACAACTTAATAAATTCATTGAAATTTTTAAAATATATTTCTTAATTACCCATTAATTTCAATTGCCAATCCTTTTTCGCCTGGTCGTTCCAAATAGCCATCAAGCCAATATCTTTGCTTTTTCAATTCCCCGTTTTCTGCTTGATAAATAAATTCATAAATTTCTTCTCCACCATTATCCGCTGTTTTAAGCTTCACTCCATTTAAAAATTGATACCACTTAATTAATAATTTATGATAGATTATTATTTCAATAAATACCTTAAGATATTTCCTTCCTAAAGTACTTTGTTGTTTTCCATGTAATTCTTTTTCATATCCTAAATGTGGTGTCATAGCCAAATGATTCCATTCAAGGCCAGATCTGAAGAATCGCATACATGCAGATGGAATTGTGATTGATCGAAATAGATCTTGTCTTGTCACTCTCATAAATAATTTTCTCATTTCAACCATTCCATGGACCAAAATTTTCACATCTATAATTGATCAGATACTTTCTAATAATATTAATAATATTTACCATTTGAACAATATTCCGCAAGTTGATCATTCAAATTGAATTTAATTTTGTTCTTATTTTCTTCATACCATTTTTCTAATTCTTCTTTTTCATTTGGAGACATTGATCCTGGACCATAATATTTTAGAGGAGGAAGTCCATCAAGTGTAGTGTTATAATTTTCTTCCTAAAAATGAATGTGTACTTTTTATTACTTTATTTATAAATTGACCTTATTATAATGATAAGGAAAGAACTTTTTTGTCTCAATATTCAATCCAAATGTTTCCACAAATTTCGCCAATTTTATTGGTATGAGATGAAATCTTAAATTATTTTATGAAATAACATTAACAATAAATTCTTACGAATCACGAAAAATTGTTGTTGTAATATCCCTGCCTGACACTTTCATTTGGTACAGGCGATTTCCATTTCTGATTAATTTTGGCACGATTGTATATTCTTTGAGAATCTTCCGAAAAGCAAAAATATTATCATATTTGGATCCTAAAAATATTATGTAAAATGACTAATTTTTTATCTAAAAATACCGGCATGAGCATATATCACTGTGTCGAATGTTTTTTGTTTTTTCTTCTTCCCGCGACATATTCTCTCATTTTCATCAGTGTCTTCAACTTCTTCATTTTCTTCATTAGAATATTCTTCTTCATCTGGGATATCATCGAGAACTTTATTCAATATATAATCTCCTCCTTTTTGCATTTTTAATTCTCTTTGCTCAAAATTAATTGCCCAGTCCACAAAACTGCTCATGGGATCTTCCGTTTTCGTCATTGAATCGCATTCTGTTCCCTTGTAATCGAATGGAGCCCAAGAAAAAAGTCGATTTATTCCACATATTTCGCAAGGAGTAGTGAGTTCTTTATCCCAATTTCCAGAATTGATACATCGAGAACATGTAACATATGCCCAAAGAAAATTTGTCTTAATGAAATTTAGTAAAATATTTTTAGAAAATTAGTTAAAAAATACTTCATGAAGAAAACGCATAATTTGTGGATCGGGTTGAAAGCCAATCATTGATTCCGTGTCCATAAAAATGTAACGAAAATCTTTGGGTTTTGGCAATTTGTATGGGCGAATATAGCAATTGCGCGGTTCATGATATCCAAGACAACGGCGGCAAAATTTTTCATAACAAATGTGAGGATGTTTTTTATGATCCTAATTATTTTTAAATAATAGTCAAAAATATTATATTTACCTCAAGTCGATAAACAATTTCACATTTATGACATTTCTTTGATTTGAAACATATATCATTTTTAACATGATATAAAAAGCAATTTTTATTATGAAACGTTTTATTGCATCCGGCACAGAATTGTTTGAAAATTTCATCATTTTTGCATGGAAATTTTGGGCCCATTTGTAAGCAATTTTTGCACTTATGTTTGCAATTCATACGATGCCTACTTTTTTGGCTGAATGGCATTTCACACTAAATTAAATTAATTAATTAAATTATTTTTTACTTCATTTATTTACCGCATAACAATATGGATAGTTTTCTTTCTCGGAATATAATTGATTCATTGTTTTGATTGCATCATAATGTCCTCCATTTTCATCATTCCAATAGAAAATACAAATCGGTTCGTGAAAATCAAATTTCCCAACATTGCTTTGCCAAAAAGGCTTTCCCAATCGCCCATCATTTTCAAATGCAAATATTTTAAACCGACCAGGAAATTTGCGATCAAGATAATTTTGAATTTTGTCACCAAAATCTTCGATATCGTAAAATAAACGGCCTGGATCGATTTCTTCTTCTTCCAAAAGATCAAAAACCGCATTTTGTTTCATTGCTTCATCGTTTAAAAATTCTGAGAATCGCTGCTGTTTCAAAGTCGCTTTCATCATTAATGTTGTAACTGCGCGAAAAAGGCAGTATCGGCCTCCATCTTCAATTTTATATAGAGCTTTTTCATTGATTTTAAAATGGATTGGTTGAAGTCTTCGTGGTTTTCCTGCTCCTGGATGTTTGCCTTGTTTCTTCTTCCTTCCTTCAATTAATTCATATGCTGTTATGTCCATATAAAATGGTCCGGATAAAGCTGATTCATTCCCTTTGGCACGATTTGATTGATCACATCTTTCGAATTCATGTAATATTTCCAATGCAGAATTTTCATTCAAATTTTTTAAAGTAAGGAAGATTGGATATTCCAGAACTTTTGAATCAATGGAAACGAGATATCGATTTGGCTTCAATTTAATTTCTTCCGCTGATTTGTGAACAAAATCCAAGCAAAGTTGAAAGAGTTCCCGCAAGAGTTCATCAGGATAGGGCGCTTTGTGAGCTTCATCTAATTCAAATGTTCCCAGAAAACGATAACCTATATTTAAAACCAGTTTTAAATCATTAATTTCTAATTGACCTTTATATTGTCCAGAAGTTGCTTGGGCTGCATCAAGACATTTGTAATATTCTCCATCAAATTGTGTCGTATCCAATTTTTTGTTCATTGTCGGATCATTTCCAATTAGTCGTCGTTTATATCCAGTTTCATTTGGCATGTGAGATGGATCCAGATAAAAACGCTTTCTTCTTCTTCCTCCTCCAATTTGAGACTAAAAAGAAATTATTTACATTTCCTATTTAGAGATTGACCAATGAATGTTCACGGTTTGATTCTGATGTATTGTCACCATTGTTTTCATTGTGATTATTCTAAATTTAATAGATCAATTTAAAAAATGAATAAAATTATACGGATATTTGCTCATTATTTTGAAGAGGAACTAAAATTCTAGTTAATTGGCTATTATACATTTAATAAAACCTGATTCATCCTCTAACAATTCAAGCGTTAATGGGTCAAGTCCATTCCATTGAGGCTCTTCTTTCTCTAGAATGGGCATCGATTCCATATTACTTTCCTTGTCATCTATGTGAAGTACATCATTATTGTTAAATTATCTTGAAAAACCATCTTCATCATGCATTAATTGAAGCGTTATTGGATCTAAGCCATTCCATTGCGGTTCCTCCATTTCAAGAACAGGCGGTGAATCCAAATTATTATAATCCATTTTAAAGGAATTAATATTTGCCGAATATATAGTTCAAGAAATAATTTTAGATTTAATAAAATGATTATAATGAATTATAAAAATGATTCCCTCTCTTAATCCCGCCCTTTTTGTTCCTATCCATTTTGGCGAAAATATATTTTTTAAATTTTCCTCCCTTTCATTCAATGCTTCCTTTTTTCTGCCAATTTTTCTTTCTTTCCCCTTTTTTTCCATCCTCCCAATTTCATTCCATCATTCCTCCCTTTTCCCGCCAATTTTTCAAAGGCTTCGGAACAAAAAGGCCTCGGAACAAGAAAGGCCTCGGAACAAGAAAGGTTTCGGAACTAGAAAGGCTTCGGAACAAGAAAGGCTTCAGAACAGAAAAGGCTTCAGAACAGAAAAGGCTTCAGAACAAAAAAGGCTTCAGAACAGAAAAGGCTTCAGAATAGAAAAGGCTTCAGAACAGAAAAGGCTTCAGAACAAAAAAAGGCTTCAGAACAAAAAAGGCTTCAGAACAAAAAAGGCTTCAGAACAAAAAAGGCTTAGAACAAAAAAGGCCACTGAACAAAAAGGCCACTGAACAAAAAGGCCACTGAACAAAAAGGCCACTGAACGAAAAGGCCACTGAACAAAAAAGGCCACTGAACAAAAAAGGCCACTGAACAAAAAAGGCCACTGAACAAAAAAGGCCATTGAACAAAAAGGCCACTGAACGAAAAGGCCACTGAACAAAAAAGGCCACTGAACAAAAAAGGCCACTGAACAAAAAAGGCCACTGAACAAAAAGGCCACTGAACGAAAAGGCCACTGAACAAAAAAGGCCACTGAACAAAAAGGCCACTGAACAAAAAGGCCACTGAACAAAAAACCATAGAACAAGTCACCTTTTTTATCCCGTCAATTTTGCATAAAATATCCCCATTAAAAAAATGATTACGTTTACAAATTTTTGGCAGAGTGAAAACAAAATAGGAGAGATAGTGGGGAAAGCCATACGTAATGTGCACTCTTGTCTGCTCGCTTGGCCAAAAAGCGGGAATCGATTTTTTTTTGTCGACGGAATGGCGTGGGGAGTATTTGGCGCCTTCCCTCAAAGGCATTTTGGCAAAAATATCCACCAAAGGAAATAAAAAGAATATATTTGGCGTTGGAAATTTGAGGGAAAATATTTGGAAAATGTAATAAAATAATAATTAAATATAAATTAAATAAAAGAAGAGTAAAAATAAAAATTGGATTATATTAAATTTTTATATTTTTATTTGGTAAATATATAGGATTTAAAAATTATAGGGCGTCACAAGTTACGACGAGTGCTTGTGCGCTCTATTTTTCCACAATTTTATTTAAATTTATTTTATTTGGCATTATGTAATTTTAATTTGGATCATTTTGGCGTCATTTCCAATTTTAAATTTTTGCCATTAGGCGTCGGCTTTATTTTTGGGCAGGGGAGTGACCTTTGATCCCTTACCCCTTACAACAAAGCCTCTAGGCACCGGCTGGCAGGCTGGGGTGGTGATCTTTGGTCCCTTAAGGAAGCTCATAGGCAGCCGCTTAAAGTAGCCGCTTAGGTATTCGCTGCTACCGTACTGGCTACCGTATTGGTGGAATCTGAGAGGATAGCTGCTCATATCCTCCAATTCGGTAAGAATATTAGTAGTAGTCTATTATATACTTTTAACCCGTTTTTTAAAAGACATTTTTTTGAACATAATTAATTTTTTAAAGACATAATTTGAGCCAATACCTTTTGAGTACATTTTATTGAATCTTTTAGAAAATATTAAAATTTTTCTCTCTAATTTGAGATCATAAAAATAAGCGAATACCTATTGGCTACTTTTCATTTAAAAAAGTAACAATATATTTGAATAAAGAGAAATCCATTCTGGAAAATTGTGGCTATATAAATGGAAGAAAAAGAAAATTTTCATCAAAATGAATACCTTAGATTATTTTTTGGATTTTCACAAATGTTCATCAGGGGTAGAGTTGAATCGAATAATACAAGAATACGTTTCAAATTTTCAACTTCCACCTCATAGATGCGCACATCCTATTGGAAAAATTTTCTACCATATTAAAGAAATAAAAATTCTTGATATTGTTCCTTCTAATTCCGAACATTTGATTTGTTTGTGTACTCCGAATAAAATTGATAATTCATTTTATAATGAATCTTTATTCGAAGATGGGACTATTTACGACGAATTTTTTTACTTGCATTTAGAGAACATTATCATTTGCCCTCCAGGCGAAGAATGTTTTTACAAATTTAGATGAAATATTAATTTTAATCATTTTTTAAAATTAATTTTTTGGTCAAAATTTTTAAAAGACATTTTTAGTACAAATACCTATTGAGTATATTTTCCCTTTGAATTTTTTGAGTAATTCAAAATTATTAAAAAATAATATTTTGAGCTAATATCTATAGAGTTTACTTTGATGAAAAACCATTTGAATTTATTTGGTAATTAAATAAATGTGAAAACATTCTTATTAAAAAATTTTAGAAAATAATTTTTAGAAAATTAACTATTTATTCATTTAATTTTCTAATCTTTTAAAAATTTATTAAGTAAAATTAATGAAATTTATCCAAAATGAAAAAAATAATAAGATTCATTTTATCTTGTGTTTTCCAATTCATTGCCCCTCAATTCTCATGATTGTTGGCAGGTCCCAACCCAGATCCAAATAGAACAATTCCAATTCGTGGCGGACAAGTGCGAGCACATCACCTAGTTTATTGCCTCCTTTCCATTTGCTTCTATCCTTCAAAATTTCCTCTTCATAGTTAGGCACGGCAATTGACCAATAATAGTCCCAGAGCGATGCCCACACAATGGGAATTTGGCGAGTGGAGAGCAACACATTTGACAATTCCGCGTTTTGTGCAAATTTTTGCCAGACAGAATTATACATTGCCTAAATAATGAGATTTAATTTAAACGATTTTCCTACTCCTTACTCTATCTTTCTTTTGCTCCCAATCATCTACGGAAACATTAGAAACATTCTTGGTCCACTGGCCTATAATCTTTTGCTCTGCGGGTGATTTTGAAGCCAGTATTTGATCGGCAACATTCATATCTCCAAAATATAAAGCCCGCTGCCAAAGGAAATGTTGTTCACTACAATTAAAGGAGTGGGAATCTATAGTGAATGATGCGGGATAAGAATTATTGAAGATATAATCTTGGCCGAAAAATGCCCAAAAATATTCGCCATCAATTGATTGGAATAGTATTGGTGGTTTTACCATTTTCTATAAAAATAAACTATTGAACATAAGGAGGAGGAGAGAAGACCATTGATATGGAGGGAAAATTATTTATTAATTAAAAATTATTAAAATGGAAAAAAGCGAGGCAACTAATGAATTATTGATATGAAAGAAAACTCTAATGTAATTAAAAATTACTAAAAATATTTATTGGTTCGCGGGAACAATAAATGTTGTTTTAGGACCGAAACAACATTTTAAATGAAGTTAAACGAATATTTTTTATTTTTCTTTCTTTTTCTTATCTTCCACTTCTCTATATTTCGGGTGGCCACCAGTTCTTCTTCCGACCTGCTTATTCTTTTCGTAAAGGCGTAATTTACATGGGGGTATGTCACATTCCTTAAATTTATAATATTAAATATTCTAATATTTTAATTCCTGACTTCAATCCACCTGTTTTCCTTAATTCCATAGAAGCCACACAAATAAAATTTACAATTCCATCTTATGCATCGCCCGTAAATAGCTTTTATAACAAAATTTTTACTCATCTTAAAAACTTAAAATTATTTGAATTAAAATTTTAAAATTAAATAAATATTCGGATCGGGTCTTTTTTGTGAAGAAATTCAGGAGGTAATATTATTATTTAAATATTGGAATTTTTTTCGGAAAGGCCTATTTGAAAATAGAATTTGCATTAAAAATTGAGGAAAGCGATGCATAAATTTTGGAAAATATTTAAGCAATACGATTCTAATAGGGAGTTAAAACGGATGGGAGGAGCTTAAAAGATTTATTGAAAAATAGGAGGAAGGAGGAGGATTTGAGAAGAAATTTGAGTTTATATTTATATTATTTTATTGTTGTTGGAAATGTTTTGAGAGACAAATTTCACACTATTATATAGGCAAATTTAGTGATGACTTTGGCATTAGACCAATGCCTTTGGCATTAATTGATGCCTCCAGCGGCATTAGACTAAAGCCTTAGGCATTAATTTGATGCCTCCAGCGGCATTAGACCAATGCCTTTGGCATTAATTTGATGCCTCCAGCGGCATTAGACCAATGCCTTTGGCATTAATTGATGCCTCCAGCGGCATTAGACCAATGCCTTTGGCATTAAATGATGCCTCCAGCGGCATTAGACCAATGCCTGAGGCATTGGACCGAGCGGATATAAAAGCTGGCGAAAATTTCTACTTTTCATCATTCTTAAATTCAAATATTCCAACAAAACTAAGAATATACCTTTCCTCATACTTCTTTTATAAAGTTTATCCAATTAAATAAAATTATTATCCATCCTTAATTTATTTGGGCTTTCTTTAATTTAATTTTTCATTTTTGAGATGGTCCCTAATATAAAGTTTCCGTTATTCCATAATGTTTCCCTCACATATCGATGCTTATTATAGCTCGAAAATTCTATTAATTTTATATTTTTGCAATTCAAATAATAAAATTAAATGAAATCTTCAAATTTTAGAATTTTTCCTATTAAAATTATTCTCAAATATTCCAATAAATTTAATTTATTCAAGACCAAATCCACAACAAAGATGGAAAAAGAAATTACGGAAAATGAAATGGATTCTACTGATTTTGAGACGGATGAAAACATTTCGCTAGGGGATGATGAGAGGGATTATTTACGCCGCAAGGAAGAAAGTTGGTTCATTTTTATTAGAAAAATCTTATTATTTTAGGAAAATCCCGAGCATTGAAAGCTGTGCCGCTGGCTTTATTGAATCGAGCAAAAATTCTAAAGCTTCCCAGAATTGCCTATTTCCTTCAATTCTGCCAGGATTGCAAACAGGGTCATTTCAAACGAGAAGAAGGAATTGTCTTCAAGACTGACCAATCCGATTTGAATATTTTGCCAATTAAAATGTGCGCTGATTGTCTCAACAATAACATACAATTGAACATGAGCTATAATCGTCATTGGAATCAAGCAGGTTTGATTTATAAAAAATGAAAATATTGTTTTTTAGTGAATAATGCCAACGAACATGGTCAAGAGATTTCATATGTTTTTCGTGGCGAAAACATAACCGGTGCAGGCGATGAGAAATTACTCAATTTAAAATATGCATGGTGCCTCCATCAGGTAAATTATTGTCATCCTAAAAATAACAACAAATAATTTAGTGTCAAAATTGTGCGGATAAACAAAAGAATTTGGCCAATGATGTTTTCCTTGTGAAACGCGACAAAATTTATGAATTAAATTTCTTGGTAAAAAATAAATTTTATTAATTTAATTCATAATTTTAGATTTGCCAATATTGCTCAATGGCAAATAAAGATTTGCAATCATCCATAAATCGTCTCTACAGCAATTTCGGTGTGGGAAAGAAATGAAAGAAATGAAAGAAAAGATTGATGATATTATGCTCGAATCGGATTAAGGCAATTTTTAATCTCTAAAAATAATAAATTTATTTTTTTCAGAAACAATGGCCGAACTAATTGCATTATTTATTTGATAAATCATTTTTATAAATTTTGATAAAAATTTAATTATTAATAAATTTCAAAAAACCGATTTCAAAAATTCGGATTCATATTTTTGAAAATGTTCAAACAAATTATAAAATTATTAGATGCCTCGCACCCGAAGATATGGTAATTTTCCAATTACCCATTTTTATCAGACCGAAGGAGAAGAAAAAATCAAAAATCGTCGATTTAAAATTGGAGTATTCAAGTAAGCCAAAAATCCATATCAGAAAAATGAACTATTTTAGAGCTTCATTTTCCGTGAAAAACACTGAGGATGCACCCGAAGGCCGAGAAATTTTAATGGAGCAATTGATCGATCATTTCATTTCATTGGCGGATCAAGCTTCAGGGATTCAGGCAGAAAATGTTCAATAATAATCCGTTCGGAAATTCTCGAAAAACCAATTCAAATTCCTTATCGCACTCTTGAACAAAACAATGCACAAACAGTTATGCAGCAGTTTGATGATGTAGATCAAAGCGGAAAGAACAAGGGTCGTCCTTCTCTATTCAGTCAACCAATATTTATCGAGGTTAGAAAAATCTGTAATTTACTGAATCATTTTCCATTAGATTGTTATGGGGCCATCAACAGAAGAAGCAATGGAATTGGTTAAACAGGCACGGGGTGGATCAGGACGGCATAAACGTGAAATTGAACAAGGAATAGATTTGAACAATTTGATTCCCGTCAGTAAAAAATTTGCAATAAAAATAAAAAATTATTTTAGACCAAAAATGAAGGATTATTTTTTGGAGAAAATCATTGTCTTCTTTTGGCCATACAACTTGCCATCATGTATAAGAAAATTAAAGGAGATCGAAATGGAAATAAAAGATTTCAACGTGTGGTGAACGGAATTGGAACATTTTCAAAACATAGAAGAGCAAGGCTCATAATGGACATCATCTTGCAAATGAAAAAACGAGGAATCAATTATCCACTTGATGAGCCCTTCTATACTGTGGATAAACATGTGCCAATGATACAGGAGTATTTAAATAAGCGCTGGCCAAATGAATATCGACTTTCTGTTTTTGGACAAAAAGGACGAATGCGGCCAATGTGGAAGGGAACAAATCGCGCCAAACAGGAGATTGGTCTATATTTGAAAAATGGCCATTATTCACCCATAAGGAACATCTCTAAATTATTCGGTACAAATTATTGTATGGAATGTGAGAGCACATTCAGTGATCCCATTCTACATCGTGCAAAATGCGTAAGTGATTTGAGAAATATGAATAAAATTTAGTGTTTTAGGCAGCCAAATGTCCGAGATGTTGTGGAATTGGTTGGGGATTTCCATGCCCAAAACGGGAAAAATACTTCAATGAGTGCAAAAAATGTAATAATATTTTTCGTCATCCCAAATGTTTTAAAAGGCATTTGGACAAACATATTTGCGATAAATATAAAAGGTATTTAATTTAATTTGGTAAAATACAATTTCACTGTTTAGATGTTTGGAATGTGGTCAAATCTACAGTGCCAAATCTCCCAAAAAAGCAATGGATGTTGAAAGTGAAATGCAAGAAGAAGAAATTGAAAGCGATGATGATAATGTTGATGAGCAGCCGATAATCAATCCAAACGATAAACCAAATGAATTTGGACATGTTTGCCATATGCGCTATTGCAATCTTTGTCGCTCAATTCATAAAAAAGATGATCAATGTTATGTTCAACCAATAGTTCCCAAGCAAAAAAGAGGAGAATATTTTATTGTAATTTTTAAATGCAATATTTAAAAAAATATATTTAGATTGTTTACGATTTTGAATCTACACAAATTTCTCCAATTACCGATAAAAAAGAATGGAAATCACTGAGATTGGATCATGAATTTCCCACCAAAAACTACGATGAAAATTTCAAATTGCATCAAGTAAATTGCGTTTCGGTAATTTGTATTACAAAATTTAATGAATAAAAATTAAATTAAGACTTATATGATGTGTTCCCTTTGTATGAGGACTGAGGAAAAATGGAAGCAGAACACCACAGGCGATTGTCAAATTTGTATGCCCAATCGTCAAAGGATGAACACGTGGACTGCTGCTACTCATTCGAATCCTCTGGCCGAATTTATCACATGGCTACTTCGAGGAGTTGGTTCGGGAATTTTCCGAAAGCGGAGAACATATGCAATAGCACATTATGGAGGGTAAAATTTGATCAAATATTTTAACATATCATTTTAGTCGTTATGACATGCATTTACTGATAAATGAATTATTGAAAGTGGGAGGCATGGAGCCGAAAATCACCCGCAGCGGGAATAAACTTTTTGAAGTACTTTTAAAGAGGAAACAAGGCATTTCTCCGCATTTATCATTTCGAGATTCTTTTAATTGGATGATGATGAAATTGGAAAAAATGCCAAAAGCACTTTGCTTGGAAATAAATGAAGGAGGAAAAGCATTCTTCCCACATGGCTATAATTTGAATAGAAACATGCATGTCGAATTGCCCCATTTGCCTGATCGAAAATTCTACTATCCCGAAACTATGCAAAAAGACCGATTGGAAGCATTTAATCGATGGTATTCTGAAAATGAAAATACACCATTTTGCCTTGGTAAAGAAATTGGCACATATTGTGAACAGGTAGAAAAAATAATAAAAAATTTTAAATACAAATTTAAAGGATGTGAGAATTTTGGCCCATGCTATTGTTAAATTTCAACAATTGTTTTTCAAATTGGCAACAGATCCTTCTAAACGCGATGACGTTATTGCCAATTCACTTACACTACCATTTTCTATAAAAAATATATTTAAAAATGAATTTTTTAATTGAATTTTTTATTCACTTTAAATTGAGTAAAATCCAATGGCGAGGATATGGAACCGGTGCTGTTGGAACGATTGGGGTTTCAACCAAATTGGCGAAAGGGATTTATTGTGACGAAGGCACAGAAAAGGTTAAAAATTATTTTATATTTGAATTTTTTTCATTTTTAGACGTTATGCACCAATATATGATAAAGGACATATTGATTTGAATTTTCTTTGCTACCCTTATGGATATCGTGGAAATCCAATAATAAATCCTCTAATTTGATAAAACTTTCATTTATTAAATTTGGTTTCGTTACCAGAAGAATATCTTTTAATATTACTTCAGTTTTTTGTATTTTCAGAATGATAAGCGATCCAGAACTTGTTCCAATTGGTAACAATTTTTGAATTTACTTTCATTTTTAAAAAATTCAGGTTCTGCTGCTGTCTTTGTTGGTGACATGGAATTCAGACAACCATTGCCCCCAATTGAAATCACAGGAATAAACGGACAGAAAATTTTGTATTTCATTGGTCAGGATTTTGGATTCCACAATGCTTACAAATCGTTTTTCACATTACTGGGCCGTAATTTCCTCACTGCTGAACATTATTTGGCCTAGCAAAAGGCTCGATATTTTGGAGATCAAGAGATGGCTGAACAAATTTTGACGGAAACAAACACAATTAAAATTCGTCGTTTGGCACAACGAGTCCGCAATTTTAGTGCTATGGAATGGGCTGATATCAGAGATAAGGTATTTTCAAAAGGAGGAATTTGTTAATTTTTTAAGATAATGTATGAGGGATGCCGAGCCAAATTCACGCAGAATCCCTTGCTTTTCCAGCAATTGATTGATACTGGAGATGGATTGCTCACTGAAGCCACCATTTGTAACCCACATTGGACTTGTGGTGTCAGTCCAAGAAATATCCAACATTTGAGAGATCCAAGCAATTGGCAGGGCGAAAATGTTCTTGGAGAAATTTTGATGGATTTGCGAGATGAATTTGTTCATAGCATTTTTTGAAGAAGGTAATCTAAAATTTTATTTAAAATTTTCGAAAATTTTTAGATGAACAGATGGATGACAACACAATTACAATTACTCTATTTCACAAATTCAACAATAATCGGATAAATAAATTCAAAAATTTCAAGTGTTTCTTTCTCGCTTCGTCCTCCGGTAATCACACTTTTCCCTGATGAGAAGAGTAAAACCACACATTTTGTTGTGTTCATTCGTAGGCACATTCCCGGGAAAATTTCTGGATTGAATGAACATTGCCTAATCCATTTTGGTTTTGAAAGGCTATTCAAAAAGATGTAGAGACCTAAATAATTAAATATTTTCCAAAAATTATTTTACATACCTTCCAAATTCAATAGGCCTTCAAATTTGAATGATGCCGTCATATTTTGTATCTTGAATTCCTCCTTGACTCGAATATCCGCTTCAGTTACATTCTTAATTAATTCCATAAATTTGTTAAGCTGGGAAAGGGATTCTTGTTCAGATTTGGTTCCGACGCACACCAAGCGCCCGGTGGAAAAAAACAAGGCTGTCGTTCTTATTGGTTGAGGCAATCGAATGATCATGGCTGAGAAGCGTTCAGGGCGATAATGAGCATTTGGCAATTTGCTCACAATTGTATGTAAATTAAATTTTTCTCCGTTAGGTAGAGCCAAAGATAGGGTAGAAACAATATTTTGGATTATAGGTTTGATTGGAATCATTTTTTATGTTTGGGCACAAACCCAAATGAATTTATCTTGATTAAAATTTTAACAATAATGAGAAAATAATTTGCGTGAAAATTTATGTGATACAATTTTAAGATTGTTCTTCCGGTTGTTCCAATGTTGGTTCGTTCATTTGTATTTGTTCTTCATTGGGCAATTCAAGTAGGCAAAGACATTCCAATGGATAGAAATAAAAATGTTTATTGTGACCAGATCCGCCGAAAACGCCCACCAATGGCAAGTGTGGAAAACGAAGGTTGATTCGATGACGCACATAAAAATATTGTCTAAAAATTAATAAATTTATTTTTAGATTTTGCTAATACTTACCGAATGCTGATTCCCAAAAATCCATTAAGTGCATGGACACGATCGGCACCATAATTGGTGAATTTTGTAGGGAAAATATCCAATTGAAAATTTTTTAAATGTGTTGTCAAAATAAAGGTGTTCTTCATTGGCACCATTCCATCTTCATAGACTCGCTGTCCATTTCCGTTCGCTATTGCTTCAGACTCAGTGCGGCTGGCCAATGATTGTAAGTAATTCAAATTTTCCAAATTTTTTCTCTTAATGTGCTGATGAAGTAAATGCGGCTGGCAACCACCATTGAAACGACACAACAAATCAATTAATGGTGTGCATTTTTCATTTCCTTTTTCCGCCTCCTCTTGTTCATGTTTCTTCAAAGCTCGATACATATTCTCCTGGATGTCGGTAGTTCGCATTTTTCTAAAAATTGAATTTAAAATTTATGATGACGGGGTGGTCCAACCCTCAATCTTATTGCCATTCTTTATATAGTGGATTCGGAAAAATACTGCCAAAATAAAAATTAAAACCACATCTAGAGTATAGGCAAAAATCATCCAAAAATTAGGAATTTGCTTCTCAATATCTGTCGGAGGACCTATGAGCAATTCGTGTTTGGGATCCAGAATAAAACACCCATTAATAGGAGGGGGAAATAATTGTTTTTCTTCGAGTGTTCCGTTAAATAATGATGGGAAGCCTAATGAGGTAGCCCAAAATAATAGAAATAAAAATAGGATGAAAATATTCATAATTCTTCTCAAATATATATTATCTTAAACATATATAGTCAATATTTGACTAATGATTGCAAAAACATTTTTACCATCTTTTCCCTTTCAATCATGGGTAGTGAATAGAGTTGATTAAGTACACGCGAAAAAGAATTTTTTCCTCTTTTCACCAAAAAATAAATACAATAATGCCCACATGTTTCTGAAAATAATGATTGTAATGCAATACTATTAGCATTCACATGAGTGAATTGTTCTAAAAATTTCTGTAATTCGGGAGGCGCCTCTTCTGCCAGGGAATCAAAATAATCTATGGTATTTCGCTTTTCGCAATAGCAAGCAATCCAATGTTGTCCCGCAGTGCCTTCTCTCATTGTATTTGCAATAAAACAATAGGGGACTTTCAATCCTGTAGGAATTGTATCAGAAGCAAAAACGCCTTTGAAAATTCCTTTAAGTGGTTTATAACTTGTTAGAATTTTTTCAATTTGTAAGGAATTCATTTGATAAATTTAAACTGAACCATCTGATGTTAAAACACGGTCTGCATTTATGGACAGGATAGAATCAAATTCACCCAAAATAAGCATCTCATATCCTGTGTCACCAATTGCTTCGTTAAACGTGCATTTTACTGTTGTTGTGCCTTGACGAATCAATTCCATTCCGGATGTATCCTCTAGCGTAGATGTCATTGGGATGACGAAAAAGCATGAAGATTTTGAAAACTCTTTCATGCTTATGCCCAGTGTTCGTTGGTCAGTATTTGGCCATTCATCTAAACCCATTCCAGCATACATGTCCACATAGGCACGAACAAAATTACCTTGATTAAAATTCAGATCATATGGCACCGAAGGGAAAATGTGTCCACCAAATTCAGCAGAAACGGAACGTATTTTTGCATTTGAAAATGTAAACGGTGATTTTTCACACTGCCAGTGTAAGCATCAGCTTCCACAAAACATATTACCAGTCGGCGTGGACAAGTCGAAGTGAATGCAGGGTGAGTAATTTCTTGCCTTCCTTTTCCTAAAAATACATTTCTTATTTCAATTTTTCGTTGTGCATATTTTGCTGGTGTCTGTTCCAAATGGCGTGCAATTGCATTGTTCAATGAAGGGCTAAGATCTACCTGCTTAACATACAATCTTAAATCGTGCAACCGAAGTCGGTAAGTATGGGCGTTAGCTGTCAAAGCTGCATCAGCTGCAGCCTTTTTAAAATTGAGTGCTTGAATAAGGAAATCATCCGTATTTCTATACAGAGTCCAAACCACATCGCTATGAGGGATTAGGAGTTGATTTTGTCGGGCTAAATCATAGTCAAGATGTGAAAGCATTCTACATTCGACTCCTTTAGCAAATCGAGTGGCTCGAGCTTGGAAACCGACTCCATTGTATGCATCTTTATCAATTGAATCATCATAGTAGAGAGCTGCCTCATAAATACCTTTATTCAGATCGCGAGCTGAGCCCAATTCATGAAGTATGATGCTGCGATATGCATAATGAATGCCTGAATCATAACATTGGACTCCATTTATTGAAACCATTAGGCGACGAATCCAGGTCAATCCGATCATTTGTGCTACACTAACATGCTTATCACCTTCAAATCCGGCAGTGGTTCCATCAGTTGTGGCCACCCAATCACCATCCGCATCTTTGCGTTCCAGCGAAAGCACAAGGTATAGATAAGTTTTGCTCAAATCCAAATACAATGAATCCCCAAAGTATCGAAATATGAACGGCCCAGCGGATTGGTTGAGGGCATTCAAAGGGAGTATTTCCTTGGTCGATGAGCGTTGAATACCAACATTTGTTGCCGGAATCGAGAAGAAGGTAAGTCTATTATCAATCCCTTCAGCACTATCTTTGTCAATTTTTTTGACTGTAGACATTTTTATGTGGAATTATTCTAAAATCGTTGACATATATACCCTCATTTTAAAAATTACCACTTAATTGGTCACGATAATGCTTTTGTTTTTTGGATGGTGGGAATGGGTTAACTGTTGTTTTAATTAGAGGTAACTTTTTTCTTCTTCTTCCCTTCCCACATTGTTGAAGTTTTTTGGCAACAGTTTGTAGGCCTTGACTTCCATGTTCTGCCACTGCTTCCTGGATAGAACGACCTTTGGCCACATCTTCAAGAACATTTCTACCTGCTTGAATTGCTTGTTCTCCAGCACTGGATGCAATATTACGAACGATGGGCATCAGAAACCGGCCAACAGTTGCCATTAGGCCAAATCCTCTTTGATAGCGGACTCCTTGGAAATACCGACTACCTCCATCAAATCCACTGCCTTTTCCCTCCTGAGCCATAAGGAAAGGTGTCCAATCCAGAGAGTCCAAATCAATGTTTACGTGAGTCATTTTTCTCAAAATATGGCTCGTTGAAAATGTAGTGTTAATATACAATTTCCCCAATGAAATTTAACCAATTTTCCTGCTAAAGTGCGAATTTCGATTGTAATTTCTGGGTGTCTTTTTCCCAATAAACGATGATGATGTTCAGTCTCATATATAGAAGAAATACACTGACCTTGATTTCCTGTAACATTAACCACTCGTAGTATTGGGGCTGTTACATTCCCAATTATACTATTCTCAACTAGTTTTGGAGCATAGACTACCAATTGCCGTACTCCTCCCGCAATATCGGGCATGTATTTTGCCACATGTCCATGGTAGAGTCTTTGGATATCAAACCCCATTGTATATGCCAATTGTTTACTCAACACAATATATTGGACATTGCCCTGCATTGAAACCCAGAAACGATGATGCACAGTATCATAATGAAAATAGACCCATTGATAGCGGGAATCAGCCAATTGTTCCTTTGTCATTTTCATCAACATTCGAGTGTACTCTGGGGGATAGGCATGCTCAGCAAAATGAATTCTTCGCTGAGGTTCTCTTCCCATTGATGAGGCAAAGAAACCTGCTTGTAATGCTTGTGCTTCAGGTAAGGCAGGTAATTGTTCTGTTGGAGTCCATGGCTCAACCGCCTCATCTATTGGAGATGGAATTTCATATGAAGGAGGAATAAATATTCCCGTTTTAGGGACTTTTTTAGAACTTGGTTTTCTCATATCATTTTTTTCATTTGTTTGTTCCTCAGTATAATCAATATTCTGATCATCAAATTCTGGCCATTCAAATAGAATATCTGGTTTTTGCTTTATTTTTGAATCGCTAGTGGTTATTTCAAAATCGGCATCCGTTCCTTCCTCATCTCCATCATCCTTTGTTTTTTGTTGATCCAATGATTCACTCCGATCTTTCTCTTCTTCCAATTTTGATGGTCCATCTTTTGATTTACTTTCATCTACTTTTCCTTCATCCAATGTAGTAGGTATATTTTGTAGTTGTGGTGGAGGGCTTGGTGGAGGCATTGGCAAAACCACTGGTTCCGAAGGATTGTCTTGTTCATAGAGAGCTGTATCTACTTTCTTTACTACTTCTTCAGATAGTTTCTTTAATTCATCAAGAGCCTCTTGAGCTTGTTTATTACCATCCTCAGCTGTCCTACGACCATTTTTAGCACGATCCGCTGCTTTCCTTGCTTCAGCTACATCTTTTCTTTCAACAGCCGCATCTGTTTCTCTTTTTGCGGTAGCAGCACGAGAAGCAGCATCAGCAGCAATTTGAGCCTTTGATGCCACCAAATCTTTTCTTTGTTTTATAATTTCAATTTGTTCGCGGACCCATTCAAAAATGTGTTCTGGTGTTTTACTCACTTGAATAAGTTCCCCGGTCCCACTAGCTGTTTCGACATAATCTTTTCGGGCGTATTTCAATCGTGCAAGTGTGAAATGATGATCCGCCAATTCTTGGGCTTGTTGAGCTTTCTTTGCTGCTTCGACACTTTTCTTCCAGGCTCTGTCCGATGCACTTTTTGCTAATTTCAGCAATGGCTCATGCAATTCTGGTTCGAAGCCTTTAGGCAATGGAACTGGTGCATCCTTGGGTATTGGTGTTAATGTACCATCCATTGGAGTTTGACTAGTTGTTGGTTGTGAAATTGTTCCTGTTGAAGTACCATCACTTGATGGCTGATTGCTTGGTACTTGTTGCTGCCTTTGTCTTTCGTCTATAAACTCCTGTACCTTCTTTTTGACTTCATCACTTTCTTCAATTCTGTCGACAATTTTTAATTCACCCTCTGTTCTTGGTCCAGAGGGAATAGAAGTAACTGGTTGGGGAGGCGTTTGGGAAGTTGCAGGTTGTTGAGATATCGATGTGGAAGAATTTACAATTGGTTGGGTAGAAGAAGTTGAATGTTCCTTTTGTTTTGCATCTATTAACTCTTGTACCTTTCTCTTAATTTCTTCACTTTCCTCAATTCTTTCTAATTGACCCTCAGTTTCTTTTCCAGAAGGGATAGAGGTAGCTGTTTGAGTCCCACCGGTTTGTTGTGCCTTTGCAGCCAAAAAGGCTGCTACCGCTTTCTTAGTCTCTTCTGATTCCTCAATTCTCTCTGGATTTTTCAATTGTCCTTCAGGAGGCAATTGTCTTTTACTTTTCCCTGCAGCTGCATCCCTTTCATAATCGCCACCTTTTTTATGCAATTCTTTTTCCCAAACATCCAATAAAATGGAATTTATAGCATGCATTAATGCATCTCCATCCTTATAGAAAATATCCGGAATTCCGACCAATATTGAGCGGAGTTCATTTCCATAACGACGATAAATTGTTATTGAACTATTCTCGTCTTCTTCCTCATCTAGCATAGAAAATGAGAAAGGATAAATTATACTTGACAATGCAACTGTCCAATTTGAATCCAGTTCTAAAGTATCAGGTAGACGAACAGTAAAATTTGAGGTGGTATTTTGATCTAAATCACCAGTATTTGAAGGAAGAATAATATAAAATGAATCCATTGTTGATTAGTGATGTCTCACAATATCACTATCTTTGATCCAACTATTATACTTTTCCGAATAACCAATCCAACGTACAAAATGTTCAGTTTGACCACGTCGAATTCTGCTCCTAAGGACTTCGGCTATTCTATGTGTTGTTTCCTCTAATGAAGTAGGCACTAATTCCTCTCGATAAAAAATACCTGAAATTTCCTCACCTTCCAAATCTTCCAACTTATAAGCCACGGGAAAATGTGATGAATTGACGTACTTTATGCGAAAAAGTTCGTCAGAAAAATTTGGCAAATAAGATTTTTCAAATTTGCCTTTTTCTTTAGATATACGTACAATTTGTCCAATTTTGAGGATTTTTGATTTTGGAATAGTAGGTTCTTCAACATCCTTATATAGTCTATTGTAAAGTTGACGGGCATTACCATAATTTACATCATTTGGTTTCATGCCCGTGACACGATTCACACTTTCATTTATTCCTGCCACTATTTTTTGGACAGGTTCAATCCATCGAACCGTATTATGCTCACTAAAATAGCGATACAAACGGTCTTTAATTGTTCGATTTGCTCGTTCAGCCATTGCTGCATGAATATCGGGACTGTATACAACTCTTTTATCAATATCTTTTGATTTGAAATATTCTTTCATTTTATTAGCTTGAAATTCCAAACCGCGATCAGTGTAAAGTTTTGAGCAAATAATACCTTGGCTAAATATTTTCTCAAAAGCTTCAATCATATGTTCAGATTTTTTCGAATGGACAGGAGCAACAAACATTTTCCTACTAAGCACATCAATGCATACTAACAAATATTTATAGCCATCATTTTTATCAGCTAATCGATCAAAGATTGCTAAATCTGCTTGCCAATCTGAATGTAGTCCACTAGGTCTAGTTGCCAATCGGGGAAATCTTTTTCTTTGTGGTTTATGCATTGTGTAAACTCGTTGGTTGAATAAAAAATCACGAACATGTTTCCGTGTTATTTTATTATTTCGTTTATGCGCTTCCTTATAGACCCGTTCTTGCCCAGAAAAGGATGCAGGAGATTTTAATTGAAAATAGACGTCCTTTAACACCTTATCTATAGTTTTTCCCATATTTTTGGTATAAATTTATTTTTTATTTGATTTTTTGCATTTATATTTCCCATCGGTGCTGCACTTTTTCTTACAATAACATGTGTTCTTCTTTTGAATTTCGATTTCTTATTACCTTCACCCGATTGTATTGGTGTGTTGCTACCACTTGTACTTTCATAATCTGATGAAGATGAAGCTGTACTATCGCTAAGAGGATTTACTTTCGATCTTTCAATCAATTGTTTAATTATAGGGTCTTTAGTTATCCGACTAAAAAGAAATTTAAATCCCTTGCCTGGACTCGGAGCATCACCGAGCATAAAATCTAATACTTTTTTATAGTTACTTTCCTTTATCTTTTTACCTTTTTCATATGTTTCAAACTGTGAATCTTCATGAATTCGGAATTTTTCTCTATTATTACGAACATATGTGTGTAATTCATTAGTATAATCTTTTCGAATAATTCCTTTAAAAGGAGTTTTTGCTTGATTATATGGACTTTTTCGAGTTCTCTGTGCCCTTAATCCTAAAAGTGGAGTGGCTACATCGGCTGCAGTATCATACTCGGTGGTTTCTATCTGTTGAAGATGAGGTTTGCTAGATTGGGTATTGCCTGTATTCACATATGGGGGTACTGTTGCATTCGGTTCATTATTCGTAAGGACTACTTTTTGTGGACGATTTTCAATTTCATTTTTTAATTGTCGACGTTTCTTATAGAGCCAATTATAGCGCTTAGCACGTAAATCTTCACCAATCTTTGGATCATTCAATGTTTTTTGTATACTCAAATCGGTTTCAGCTCTCTCTGTTCCCATACTATCGGCTCCTTTTACCATGCTCAATAATGTCAAATATTCATTTTCTGGTATCATTAACATTTTCTTTGTATGCTTCATTATGAAGTAATTTTTTGAATTAGATGTTCAGCCAGGGCACCAAGAACAGGAATTAAAATTGCAGCTAATGCTGGATTTCCTCCCTCTTGAATTCGTTTCCTCGCAGTAGTTTCTGTACGAGAACGAGCAATTGCTCGATAGATATTAGCAAACTGGACAAGCTTTCTTTTTTGCTTTCTACTCAAAATAAAATTGTGCCTAAGTATATTTGCACAGATCTCGACTATGGCCAAAATTTGTTCGGCACTAGCAGTCAACAATAATGTGCTTCTCTTTTTATCTGATGAAGTTTTTGCCAATTTTTGCAAAAATTCAAAATTCTCTTTTATGTATGGACTGAAATTATATTGCATTTTTAATTATTTTATTTTCTTTTACACATATATATTAAATGGGTAAATATATAGTCGTTTTTTTATTTGGGAAAATATTTGTTGATAACCTGAGTTTTTCATCTGAATTTGGATGCATGTTTACGAGCAAATATGAAAATGGTTTAGAAGTTGCATCACGGTATGCTTCCAAGAAATAATTTAGCATTTTGGGAAACAATTGAGAGCCGAGAGTTCTTACTTGTAAAAGACCTTGAGGATTTTTGGTCAGCACAATATAATGGGAATTTGCTCTGGCTGTTTTTATGTCGCGTCCATAAAGTGATTGGGTAACAAAAATTATACTTACGCCCCAATTATGTGAACCTCGAGTAAATAATAGATCTAAAAACTCATTTTGAACATTCAACATTAAATCATCTAGTATTAATAGTTGATGCTTTTTAATTAATTCTTCATCGGGTATGCCATTAAAAGTGGTAATTCCTTCATTTTTAAGTTCAAAAATAGTTGAATTCATTTCACCAAAACAATACAAAATTTTATTTGGGGGAGGGTTAATAAGTTTGTCTGAATATTTTAAAAATTTTAATAACCACTGAGTTTTACCACTACCAGTGGCACCAGAGATAATCATAGTAAACGGAGCTTGAAACATTTTAAATATCATTTTTTAATTTTTTTATCATATATATTCTTTTTTATTTTCAATTTTTTAACTGAAAAGTAGCCAATAGGTATTCGCTTATTTATGCTTTCAAATTAGAGAGAAAAATATTATTATTTTCTAAAAATTCACTAAAATATACCCAAAAGGTTTTGGCTCAAATTTTAAAATTTTTAAAAAAGCTCGATAGGTATTGGCTCAAATTATGTCTTTAAAAAATTTTAATTATGATCAAAAAATGTCTTTTAAAAAACGGGTTAAAAGTATATAATAGACTACTAATATTTTCCCATCTTTCTCCTGCTCCTACAATTTCCATCTTGTAATTAAAAAATTTCATTAATTTTGTCAATTTTTCTTTAGTATTTAGTTGTAATCTTGGTCTTGGGTCGCGTGACTTCATATGCCATTTTTGTATTGAAACGTGTAATTCGATGGCAACCAATCCAATTTCTTCCAATTTTTCCATCCATTTCAGAATTTTCATTTCCTCGTCCAATATTTCCTATAAAAGGATTTTTAAATACTTGATGATCAACCAAACACTATGTCATGTAGTTAATTTCCTAACATCCTATGATGAATTAGGGTCTACCATTAACAATCAGAACGATGCTATGTCGCTTTCTGAATAGTGAAAATGTGGGCGTTTTTCGACTTATAATAAATCAGATACCGGTTTTAGGCCTTTACAAACTTTATAACATATTGTAGATCTCATCGAGACGCATTGAATGGTAGAGAATTTGTCATGTTTGGGCTAAAATTAAATAGTCTAAAACCAAAGACTGGAAAAATGGTTTAAACAGTTTAATACTCTTCAATTTTGACCAGACTATAACAATTTATATACCAATCGATACGTCTTGATGAGATCTACAAAATGATATAAGGTTTATTGGGTCTAAAACCAATTTCTGATTTATTATAAGTCGAAAACGCCCACATTTGCACTATTCAGTAAACTCCCACATTTGCAGGCTCTTTGTTCAGGGAATCGGCCACGTACGAATTGGAAAAAAGAGTTTGAAATGAAATTTTGTAAAATTTATTATAGAGATTTTCATTATTTGTAGTTATTTTTGATGCATGTCTGGGATACCGGATAAAATAAAGATACACAAATAGTTAAGGGCTTGTTCTAGATTTACAAACTATCTACCATAGGAATGGGCTCGTCAAAATGCTTGGAATTTTATAAAATTTGTTATGGTTTTTTCAAAAAAAGGATATTATATTAAACCGTTTAACGAGAATTTGTTTGTTTCAGAGAACTATTTAAGATTATTTAAAACTTTACTAAACAAGTATCATTCAATAAATATTGATGTGATTTATCGGTTATGTATATTTTTATGGGTCAAATTTAAACCCCCCAATCGTTATATTTTTTTTTTGATTTTTAAAATAATTTTTGAAAAATCTCTAAAGATGCTAAATTAGGTATTTTCTTTTCCATCATTTTTTTACATTAATTACTTCCACGTTCGCCGAATTCGTTGGCCCGAAAATATTTTTATGTTTCTTTCCCTTTCCTTTGAATTGCCCAACATTTCCTGCTGCATTATTCCCCAATTTCTTCCATAATTTTTGTCCTCTCGTTAGAAAATATTCAAATTCCACAATTAATCTTTGTAATATTCCCAGACGCCCATCAAAAAAAATTTCCATTTCTCCCAATTTTTGCAAATTAAAATTATAGAATTTTCCACTCAAAATGTGGCCACTTTTTTCCTTTCCCAATATTTTAAAAATATATTCCAAATTGTTGATCATCACCGTTGCATTCTGTAAAAATTGGCTAATTCGCATAAAAATCATAAATAGCCGACCTTATTGACCAGTAATTCCGTCTTATCCCCATACAAAAATACACGTAATTTGTTTATTATCTTTTCCAATTCTTCTATTGCTTTAGGCAATAATATTTGTCTCATTTCCATCTCTTCCATGACCCCTTTATCCTCCTCCAATAAATCTCCAGTTTTGGTAATTTTCTTTTCAAATTCGTTGAATATTATTTCACCATTTTGCCTTTTATAATCATCGCCCAATTTCTCTACCATAAATTTTTGATGCTCCATAATTACCTCAATGGATTTGACCGAATCAATGAGTCCATTTGTGAAGAGAATGTCCGTGAAATGTTGGAGGAATTTATTTTTGTGAACCAAAATGGGAGCATTTTCCAAAATTTTTTCCAATTTATTTTCCTTTTCACTTAGACGCTGTTTCTTTGATCCATTCGAATCCGAATTATTCCCTTCTACTCTTTTTCTTTTTAATTCTGTAATTAAAGTATTTTTAATAAAATAGTTAAGAATAAAATTTATCTCTTAAAATTCGAATGAAGTTGCAGAAAAATTTTCGTGGTATTATAATAGAGAACAAAGTCTGTTGAAATATCGTGATCGTGGCTAAAAATGATTTTGTAATCTCGAAGTAACGATTCGAGTCTCTAGTCCGTTGAAAAATTCAGCAAATTGTTTTGTTTGTAGGGTAAAACCCTAAAGATTAGTCAGTAAGATTTAGTGGTTTGTATTGTAGGTCTATATTTCTATCCATAATTATTTAATTTATTAGTCTTTTCTATGTATTTCAATAATTTTTTGACAAATTATTTAACAAATAGATAATTAAAAAATGTCTCTTACTTTGCACCCTTTTCTCCTTCTCAAAATAATATAAATACAAAATTTTGGAAATCAAAACAAAAAGTTTCCATTCCTTAAAAAATTAAATTTAATAAAATTTTTAAATTATTCTAATAGTTCTCACCATTTTATCTAATTTCTGCTTATTAGAAAATTTTCGACCGGCCAATTCGTTGAATATTTCAATTTGAATTTTATTTTCTTTCATTTTAGCTAATTTTTTCGCTATTTCCTGGTCAATTGCAATATTATTCCAAATTTCCCGTTCTATTCCAATTTTGCCCTTAAGCCAATCCAAATGTCTTCCAATTTGGTCAAAGGCCAAATCCGCTGGCTCTGCTTCAATTTCAAGCAATCCATTTAGTAATCGTAAACCATCTTCGACCAATTTGCGCATCAAAAATAGCAACCAGTATTGCCATGTCATCTGTTAATGTAGGGTTAATTCCCTGTAGGCGGGAAGATACCCAGGACGTTTATTCATGACTCATGAGTAGGGACAAACCCTATGAAAATGAAGTGTCCAAAGAAAAATCAAACTAAAAATGGTCCGACATGGAAAAATTTGTTTATTTTTTATAAAATCAAATTCAATTAAAAACTCAACAAATAAAAAAATAATTATCTTGGAAAGAATAAATGATTAATGTCTTTTAAAAATCGAATATTTATACTAGGATGGTAATGCCTGTTTTAACATTTATAAACATGCTTTAATAAAATTACCTCTGCAAATCCTAATCCATTCAACTCTGAATTCACCAATATTTGGATTTGTTCGGTGAGCGAGTTCACCATTTTTTCCAACTCTACCATTTTTTGGCCAATTTCATTTTTATTTTCGTTTCCTTTTGCAGATTCGCTTTTCGTTCCTCCTTGTATTGTTATGCCAACCTTTTGAAGAATTGAATATTCCGACTTCAATATTTCCGTAATCCCTGCTGGATTCACCATCAAAAATGGATCATTCAATGATTGCAAATTTGTTTTCAAATTTTCTACAGCCATTTTTGCCTTCAAATTGACTATTTTTGGCTAAATTTTCTCACTTATTTCGGCTATAATGTCATGTTTCTTTTCATTTATTTCAGTAAATATTTTCATAAAATTTAGATTATCAGCAATTTGCTTTTCAAATAAATTCCACATTTTGTTGTTTAATTCATTCATTTCCGTGAAAGAAATTGCCATTTCAAAGATTTCAATCTTTAATTTTGCTACTTTCTCATTTAAATTGTTATTTCCAATACAAAGGATTGGTAAAATTAGAAGGAAAAAAGTATTAATAAGAAAATGTCGAAACATTCTGATAAAAATTCAGAAAATTTAAAAATATAAAAGTGGAGGAATAGAAGTTTTAAAATGATTATTATCGTTGTTGGTGTATTAATTTATCTTGAATTTTATTGCGTATTAAATTATTAGACCAGTCGGTAAGTTTCCAACTTTGCAGGCGGAATTGATTTCCAACTTGACCAAGCGGAATTAATTTCCAACTTGACCAAGCGGAATTAATTTCCAACTTGACCAGGCGGAATTAATTTCCAACTTGACCAGGCGGATTAATTTCCAACTTGACCAGACGGAATTAATTTTCAACTTGACCAGGCGGAAGTAATTTCCAACTTGACTAGGCGGAATTAATTTGCAACTTGACCAGGCGGAAATATTCCAACTTGACTAGGCGGAGAATTAATTTCCAACTTGACTAGGCGGATAATTTCCAACTTGACCAGGCGGAATTAATTATTTCCAACTTGACTAGGCGGATAATTTCCAACTTTGCAGGCGGAATTGATTTCCAACTTGACCAAGCGGAATTAATTTCCAACTTGACCAAGCGGAATTAATTTCCAACTTGACCAGGCGGAATTAATTTCCAACTTGACCAGGCGGATTAATTTCCAACTTGACCAGACGGAATTAATTTTCAACTTGACCAGGCGGAAGTAATTTCCAACTTGACTAGGCGGAATTAATTTCCAGAAAATTTCCACTTGACCAGGCGGAATTAATTTCCAACTTGACCAAGCGGAATTAATTTCCAACTTGACCTGGCGGAATTAACTTCCAACTTGACCAGGCGGAATTAATTTCCAACTTGACTAGGCGGAATTAATTTCCAAATTGACAAGGCAGAATTAATTTCCAATTTGACTAGGCGGAACTGATTTCCACTTGACCAGGCGGAATTAATTTCGAACTTGACCAAGCGGAATTAATTTCCAACTTGACTAGGCGGAATTAATTTCCAACTTGACTAGGCGGAATTAATTTCCACTAGACCAGGCGGAATTAATTTCCAACTTGACCAAGCGGAATTAATTTCCAACTTGACCAGGCGGAATTAACTTCCAACTTGACCAGGCGGAATTAATTTCCAACTTGACTAGGCGGAATTAATTTCCAAATTGACCAGGCAGAATTAATTTCCAATTTGACTAGGCGGAACTAATTTCGAACTTGACCAAGCGGAATTAATTTCCAACTTGACTAGGCGGAATTAATTTCCACTTGACCAGGCGGAATTAATTTCCAACTTGACCAAGCGGAATTAATTTCCAACTTGACCAGGCGGAATTAACTTCCAACTTGAAAAGGCGGAATTAATTTCCAACTTGACTAGGCGGAATTCAAATTGACCAGGCAGAATTAATTTCCAATTTGACTAGGCGGAATTAATTTCCACTTGACCAGGCGGAATTAATTTCCAACTTGACCAGGCGGAATTAATTTCCAACTTGACTAGGCGGTTTCCACTTGACCAGACGGAATTAATTTCCACGGAATTAATTTTTCAACTTGATCTGGCGGAATTAATTTCCAACTTGACTAGGCGGAATTAATTTCCACTTGACCAGGCGGAATTAATTTCCAACTTGACCAGGCAGAATTAATTTCCAACTTGACTAGGCGGAATTAATTTCCACTTGACCAGGCGGAATTAATTTCCAACTTGACCAGGCAGAATTAATTTCCAATTTGACTAGGCGGAATTAATTTCCACTTGACCAGTCGGAATTAATTTCGAACTTGACCAAGCGGAATTAATTTCCAACTTGACTAGGCGGAATTTTTCCAACTTGACTAGGCGGAATTAATTTCCACTTGACCAGGCGGAATTAATTTCCAACTTGACCAGGCGGAATTAATTTCCAACTTGACTAGGCGGAATTAATTTCCACTTGACCAGGCGGAATTAATTTCCACGGAATTAATTTTTCAACTTGATCTGGCGGAATTAGTTTCAAACTTTACTAATTGAATTTTCATAGATTATAAATTATATCAGCAATGCTGTGTCGAATGAAAACATGAATAAATTTTCTGGGGGATGAGGAATGATATTGGGGCCAAATTTGAGAGCTGTTGCGATAAAGTTAGGCGAATTTATTGATCAATTCCATTAGGAAAGATAGGCTATCGAAATCCATGGGGGTGGGGTCTGGGGTGGGGGTTTTTGCGCGCAGAGGCCCATTTTACAAGGGAGAATTAGGATGAGGGACGATGAGGATTCTTGGCCCAGCAGGCCTATTTTCCTAGTTGTGTTATGAAATATGAAGAATGGCCTCTCGACTCTCGATGCCCCATTGGAAGGAAAGGAAGCTTTCGAATCAATAAATCGATTTGAATCTTTATTTTAAAACCTTACTAATCCAATTTCAGCGGAATGAAATCGGTATTTCTTTTATTTTAATAGGTTTATGATGTAAAAATTTTCGCCAAAGATGGAAGAAATGAGGAAAAATTGGATATTTTGAATTATCCGGGTCCATCCAAATTGTTTTGAAATAAAAGGTCCACCCTATGAGTGATTATGATTAGGATTAATGTTCCGAATACGTAAGATGCTAAATGCTACCTTATTCCTAAATGATCATAGCTCTATACCAGTGATTCATGGGGGTTATACGTTCAGATGACCAAAAAATCTCGACCTGAATAATATGGTACCAAAAAAATGTATTTCATTTTTATTCTATAGAATAAATTTTCAGCTTCAAGATTAGAGCTCAAATAGAAATTATTTCCAATGAAGATAAATTCAGAAATAATGTTAGAATAAGAAAAAATAAACTATAATTGTTTTCTGTTGTTTTCTTCTTCCGATCATAACTAATTTTCTACCTCTTTTAAAATTCCCCATCGCCATCATGCTCCTTTTGTAAACTATTGTAAAAAAATGTAAAATTTTTCCAACAAAATTCAAAATCAGCTTCATTTTTTTTCTAGAAATACCAAATCATTTAATAATGCATGAATCTTAAAAATATAATTTGTTTTGTTGAATAAAAAAAAATATTTAAATAAAAATCATCCAATCAAATCAAAATCAGCCCTCCAGTTGCTTCTGATTTCATCAATTTAATTCCCATGAGAAGATGATGAATAATAATTTTCATAATTGATGAGTTTTTTGATAACTGCCTCCAGCCTTTTTCTCTCAACAAATTCCATCCCCACCCCTTTCTCGTTCATCTCCTCTAATTTTGTACCAATATAATTCGCTCCTGCTGTTCCTACAATTTCCATTTTGTCATTCAAAAATTTCTTCAATTTTGACAATTTTTCTTTTGTCTCTTCACGTAATTTTTGGTCATTTGGAGACAAATACCATTTTTGCAGGGAAATATGAAATTCGATAGCCTCCAATCCAATTTCCTTCAATTTTTCCATCCATCCCAGAATTTTGATTTCCTCATCGAATATTTCCTAAATTTTGATAATTTTATCTGTGAAAAATAAATACTAAAAATGTCGAATTAAATATGTATTTGATCGTTACACCAAAATATAGAGAACAAAATTTGTCAAAGTTAAGTGGGTTGTGGGTATTAAACGGGTTAAACTGATTTTCATTTCTACTATAATATTGTTTAAGCCAATGCCCAATAAAAATCAATCAGTGCAACTCGATGACTTAGTGTTGGGTCTAGTTTTCTGAACCGTTATAATTTTTTTAGCATTTATAGTAATTTTAAAAAAATAAAAATTGCCAAACTAAAATTTTTACCTCAATAATTTTCGCATTCGCCAAATGCAATGGTCCAACATCATTTTTGTATTTCTTTTTCTTCCCTTTGGGTTGTATTTTTATTTCATACGCAAATTTTTTCCACAATTTTTGTCCTCTCGTCAGAAAATATTGAAATTCCACAATTTCTCTTTGCAAAATTCCAAGAGATCCATCAAAAATTTTCAATTCCTCAAATTTTTCATTTCCCATTTTTTTCAAAATATTTTCCAATTTGTTTTTCAGCATCGTTGAATCCTGAAAAAGTTTCTAATTCGCATAAAGATCAAAAATAACCCACCTTCTTGCCCAAAAATTCCATCTCATCCCCATACAAAAATACACGTAATTGGCTTATTATCTTTTCCATTTCTTTCATTGCTTTAGGCAATAATTTTTGTCCCATGACTTCTTCAATTGACTCCTCCAATAAATTTCCAGTTTTGGTAATTTTCTTTTCAAATTCGTTGAATATTATTTCACCATTTTGCCTTTTATAATCATCGCCTAATTTCTCCACCATAAATTTTTGATGCTCCACCAATGGCTCAATGTATTTGACAGAATCAATGAGTCCATTTGTGAGTAGAATGTCTTTGAAATCTTCTGGAAATTGATTTTGGCTATCATAAATCGGAGCATTTTCCAAAATATTTTCCAATTTTCTTTCTTTTTCCTTAAAACGCCGAGTCTTTGATCCATTCGAATCCGAATTATTTCCGTCACCCCTTTTTCTTTTCAATTCTGAAAATTAAAAATACTTTTTTATACAATTAGTTAAGAATAAAATTAATATGCTAAAATTAAGATAAAATTGCAAAAAAAAAATTTCGTAGGGTTATAATAGAGATCAAAATCTGTTAAAACACAGAGACCAAAATTGAATTTGTAATCTTAAAATCGATTGATTCGAGTCTTGAAGTCTATTAAATATTCAGTTGCAAATTGATTCCGGTTCTAGGACAAAACCCTAAAGATTAAACCAACCAATGCGATTTATGTTAAATAATAATTTAATTTATTATCATTTTCTATGTATTATAATATTTTTTTTAGAAATTTTTTAACAAATATTATAATTTAAAAATTTCCTCTTACTTTGTTCCCTTTTCTCCTTCTCAAAATAATATAAATCCAAAATTTTGGCAATCAAAATAAAAAGTTTCCATTCCTTAAAAAAATAAATTTTATTAAAATATTTCGATCTCACCTTTTTATCTAATTTCTGTTTATCCGAAAAATGTCGACCGGCCAAATCGTTAAATATTTCACTTTGAATTTCATTTTCTTTCATGTTCGATAATTTTTTCGCCATTTCCTGGTCAATTGCAATATTCATCCAAATTTCTCGTTCTATTCCAATTTTGCCCTTAAGCCAATCCAAATGTCTTCCAATTTGGTCAAAGGCCAAATCCGCTGGCTCCAATTCAATTTCAAGCAATCCATTTAATAGTCGCAAACCATCCTCTGCCAATTTGCGCATTAAATATAGCAACCAGTATTGTCGTGTCATCTGTGAATTTGTGACGAAATAAAAATTAAACTAAAAATGTTCTAGAGTTAAAAAATTTTATTTTTTTTACAAAAAATTCAAATTCAAAACGCAATAAAAATAATATTATCGATAGGAAGAAATGATTCTTATTGTCCTTTAAAAATAGAATATTTATGCATGTTTGCTATTTCGCATCTGGTAATGCCTGTTTTTTAACCTGCTTTAATAAAATTACCTCTACAAATTCTAAACCATTCAACTTCGAATTCACCAAAATTTGAATTTGTTCGATGATCGAATTCAATAATATTCCCAACTCTACCATTTTTTGGCCAATTTCATTTTTATCTTCCTTTCCTTTTGCCGACACACTTTTGAATATTTTCTCCAACTGCGTTACTTTTTGCTTTGCTATACTAGAAAGAATTGAATATTCCGACTTCAATATTTCCGAAATCCCTGCTGGATTCAGCATCAAAAATGGATCATTCAATGACTGCAAATTTGTTTTAAAATTTTCTACAGCAATTTTTGCCTTCAAATTGACCATTTTTGGCTCAATTTTCTCACTTAATTCGGCTATAATGACATTTTTATTTTCATTGATTTCAGTAAATATTTTCATAAAATTTTGATTAATCGCAATTTGCTTTTCAAACAAATCCGACATTTTGCTGTCAAGTTCATTCATTTCCGTGAAATAAAATTTAATTTCAAAGATTTCACTCTTTAATTTTGTTACTTCCTCTTTTAATTTTTTATTTCCAGTGCAAAATATTGGTAAAGTTTGAAGGAAAAAAAATTTAATAAGAAAATGTCGAAACATTCTGATAAAATTGAAAAAAATAGAAGATTAATTTGAAATTTTAAAATTATTTTTTAATGTTGTTATTTTTTAATTAATTTATTTTGAATTTTATTGTGAACAAAATTATGCGGAATTAATTTCCAACTTGACCAGGTGGAATTATTTTCCAATCAGACTAGACGGAATTAATTTTCAACTTGGCCAAACGGAATTGATTTCCAACTTGACCAGGCGGAATTAATTTCCAACTTGACCAAGCGGAATTAATTTCCAACTTGACCTGGCGGAATTAACTTCCAACTTGACCAGGCGGAATTAATTTCCAACTTGACTAGGCGGAATTAATTTCCAAATTGACAAGGCAGAATTAATTTCCAATTTGACTAGGCGGAACTGATTTCCACTTGACCAGGCGGAATTAATTTCGAACTTGACCAAGCGGAATTAATTTCCAACTTGACCAGGCGGAATTAATTTCCAACTTGACCAAGCGGAATTAATTTCCAACTTGACCTGGCGGAATTTTTTTCCAACTTGACCAGGCGGAATTAATTTCCAACTTGACCATGCGGAATTAATTTTCAGCTTGACCAGACGGAATTGATTTCCAACTTGACTAGGCGGAATTAATTTCCAGCTTGACAAGGCGGAATTATTTTCCAACCAGACCAGGCGGAATTATTTTTCAACCAGACCAGGCGGAATTATTTTCCAACTTTACTAGGCGAAATTAATTTCCAACTTGACTAGGCGGAATTAATTTCCAACTTGACCAGGCGGAATTTATTCCAACATGTCCAGGCGGAATTAATTTCCAACTTGACCAGGCGGAATTAATTTTCAATATGACAAGGCGGAATTAATAGGCTACTAGACTAATTACAAATTCAAAAAATATTCAATCGACTACATATATATGGTCGATTTAGTCTATAAATTTTCAAAATTATATGACTTTTTTGAAAATTAGAACCAGTGTCTATACTCAAACCTATTTTGGTTTACTATTTTTTAATAATTCTTATTTAGGATTTTAAATAAAAATTTCATAAATTATATCGACAATGTCGATGCTATGCCGAGTTGAATGAAACAAGTCTGATTTTCCTAGAGGAAAAGAAATCATATGAGGGCCTAATTGGAGGATGAATGGGGAGAAGGGAGGGGAAGATATTGAATGATTCCATTGGGAAGGATAGCTTTTCGATCGATGCCCATGGTTGGAATTTGGAAGCCATAATTGGAATCGAAACTCAGAAAATCGAAATCGTAATTTGCATCAAATCGAAATTCAAATGGAAACCGAAATAGAAACGAAACTAAAAATCTAAATTCTCGAAAACAAAAATCGAAATTTTTCATAACAAATTTTAAATTCTTTAAAAATTAAAAAAGTTCGGAAAATATTAAAAAGTCTATTTTTAACCATAAAATTATATTCAATGATAATTAAAAAATAAAATGTAAGCTTTAATATTTCGGTGAACGAAATGAAGCCTTTCAAAATTTCTTGTTATGGCGCAAACTGTTGCCATTGAAACACCAGCTGCTCTCCATGATGTTCAATTTCACTTTCTAGAGTTTCTTTTCCTTTATCTTCCTTCTTTGTTCCTCTTGTCTCCGGGTGTTTGTCTTTCTATTCTTTTGGTTCCGTGTGGTTTCCCTAAAGTTATGGTTGATGTTAATAAAAATAGCAAAAAAAATCTTTTATATTTTATATTAACAAAATCAAAAAAAATAGAAGAAATTTTGATGCGAGCTGTCGAATTCATTTTTCCTTTATGGAGGTATGAGGATTTGGGAGGGTAATGAAATGATGCTCGAAGAGAGGTGACCATAACGTTCGAAGCCGATGGAAAAGGGGATGTAGGGGGGAGAAATCCATGGAGGGATAAGCCCATGGTTTGAGGCGCGCATGCTGCCTATTTTTCTGGGAGGTTATCAGAAGCCCATGGGTGGAATATGCCGGAAAAAACCGAAAACCGAGGATTTTTTGAAACCGAAATTTCTGATCGAAAAACGAAGAAAACTGAAGCCTCAGTTTAAAATTTACTTTCGATAACTCTATTACCAATTTTGTAGTCCTTGCCCAAAAGATGTGACATAAATTACAGTCAAGGTCCTTATCGAAAGATTTACGGTATATCCGAATATCGTTTTCAAATCATATATTGCATTTCTGGATATTTTCTTGTTAGGCTATTAACAAATAATTAACCTAAGGGGCAAAGTTATGGTTGATGTCCACAAAAATAACAGATAATTAACCCAAAGGGCAAAGTTATGGTTGTTGTCCATAAAAATAACAAATAATTAACCCAAAGGGCAAAATTATGGTTGTTGTCCATAAAAATAACAAATAATTAACCCAAAGGGCAAAGTTATGGTTGATGTCCACAAAAATAACAAATAATTAACCAAAAGGGCAAAGTTATGGTTGATGTCCACAAAAATAACAAATAATTAACCAAAAGGGCAAAGTTATGGTTGATATCCACAAAAATAACAAATAATTAACCCAAAGGGCAAAGTTATGGTTGATAATCACAAAATCAAAAAAGGAATTCTAATGCATGCAGCCGAAATCCATTTCCTCTCAATAATAAAGGAGAAATTGAGGGAACAGGGAAGGGGTATTGACGTTCGAAGCCCATGACTATGGGGAAGTAAGGGGAGAGTAATCGTTGGGGAGGGTGAAAAGCTCATCGGTTGGATATGCGCACTCTACCCTTTGCTTGGGCGATATCCCGGAGCTCAAAGGAAGGCGATTCGAAAATCTCGACACATCCGCCACAGAAAGTTCGTATTCAAGACCCATTGCGTGGTTGATCGTCTCACGCGAAGCGGACGATCGATTCAATGGCCATAGGTTTTGGGCCATATTATGGGCATTTGTTTTCGGCCAAGGTGAATAATGCCTTTCGAAGGCTTACGCTTTTGAGCAGTGCGACTCTAAATCTTGGTAACCGAATTCCTTCATAGGGTGATTAGAGAAGGGAGGGTATTTACGTCCGAAAGAAAGGGGAATGGCAATGGGGAGGTAGGCGGAGAATTCATGTAGGGAGAAGCTCATGGTCATGGCTAATGGTTGAGGTGCGCACGCTGCCTATCTCCTGGGTTATCAGGAAGCTCATCGGGGTGATTGCGCCGGAAGCCGAAACCGGGGATTTGGAAAACGAATTGAAAGCGGAGATCGAAAATCTCGGCCGACCGAAAACCGAAGGAAGACTCGAATTAAGACTGACTTTGGACAAATCTATTCCAATTTTGTATTCTATTAGGATGGTCTAAAAGTTATCGCCGTTTTGAAAAAAAAACGGTTTAAAACATAATAAAACCGCTTAGGTTCAACCAAATATGATCCATTTGATTCGTAAATATCTTCCCATCATTTAGGCCACATTTCTTTACATCCCTTTTATCAATCCACCGGTTTAATCTCGAAAAAGTAAAAGAGGTCATTTTCGAGAACCAACAATCAAGCTGCCTCTCGAGAATGGACATATATGGAGTCCGGAAAAGTTTCTAATTTAAGCTAAGTTAGAAGAATGATTAGGTATGTTTCTAGAATTTTTCCAAATAAAACCAGATTTTAATTTATCAAACCGGTTTTGATAAGACGGTAAAAAATCGCAATTCTTGGTTTTCAAGATAGAACATTAAATTTGATGTAAAATTAAAACTTAACCAATAATAAAATCAAAAATATTTTTTGTTCATTCAAAATCGGTCTGCATCATAAAATATGCCCTAAATAATAGCGTTTAAATTTCATAAAGACACACAGTTTAGATTTAAATAATTTTTTAATTTTCAGCCAAATCTTCCATTTGAAATTTAAATTTCGTAACTAAATTGACCATCTTCTTAGTCGATTGAACCTTTACTACTAGTTTTGTAAAAAATCTATTACGTGAGTTACCGAATTATAGACGTAAACAATACATTTTCTGCACAATTACGCGAAATGTCATTAATTAATAAAAAAAAAAGCATCAAATAATGGTAATTACTACGAATACCGTGCTGGATTCTAATTCATGAAGCCAAAATTATGGTTGATGTTTACAAAAATAAAAAATAAAATGAATAATTAATGTTTGATGTCCATAAAATCAAAATAAAATCGGAATTTTGATGCGAGCGGCTGAAAACATTTCCTCCTCTCAATAATAAGGGGTGAGGAGGAATGAAGGGAGGGGTAATGACGTTCGAAACCCTTGGCTATGGGAGGGGATTAGGGGGAGAACGGAGAAATCGATGGGGAAAGGCTCATGGGTTTTGATTTGGGCAAGCTGCCCTTATCTTGGGCGAATTCCCGGCTCATGTGGAGGGGGTAAGACACACACACCCGTCACAGAAAGTTCGTATTCAGAACCCAATTCGTGGATGATCGTGTCGCGCGCAGCGGTCGATCGATGCAATGCCCATAAGTTTTGAGCCATTCAATGCAAATGGGGTAGCCATTAAGTGCCCATAAGTTTTGGGCCGGGGGAAAGCCTTTCGAAGGCCCATGCTTAGAGAGTTGCGCGGTTAGATTTGGCCATTTATGAGAGCGAAATTGTAGTATAGAAACTTATTCAGGTGGAAGAAGGTTACGCGTTGCGTCCGAGGCCCACGAGGAAATGTGTGGGAGAGAGAAGGGTCACGGATGGTCTCAATGCTCATTCAGAGGTAGGGTCGCGGGCGAGCGCATTTCTTTGGGGAAGGAAATCGAGGTTTGGGCCCATTCCATTAGCATAAGGGAAAATTCCATTGAGAGAGAAATCAGAGTGGAGCAAGCTAATAAACCAATCGACTGAAAGCTCATGGGTTATGGCTCAATCGATTCGTAGCTCAATGGATATTGGATATAGCGCAGCGCTCTGTTAGAGGGGAAGCAATTGGAAGGGAAGCCTATTTTGCTTTATAATATTGGCCAGGGTAGAGTGCACAAGAGGGGTAAATTATTGTTTGGAAAAGCGCGCGAGTATATCAGAGGAGAGCGATAAATTGCCGTTCGTGCTCCATCCTTGGAGAGTGCGTGCCTGAATAACCGGCCATCAAATAAGCTGATTGAATGAAAGCCCATGGGTTTTTTGCTCGATCGATTCAAAGCCCATTGGATTTGGGCATATTGTCCAGAGCTCTTTTTGAGGGAACCTTCGAAGCCGGAGATTTGCCCATTGAAGGCCCATTCGGCCGAATTCGATGCCCATGATGACGGAATTAAAGTTTGAGAGCTCACGAGGAGAAATTCGAGCGCACGAAGTCCATGAGGGAAGAATGAAAAATAGGAAGAAATTGGGTAGAGAACGAAGCAAATTTCCTCTTTGGTTGAAGCCGTTCGCGGCACATTTCATTTCGGGATAATTCTGAAAGCCATTTGATGAGGTAAATAAGGATGACGCGCAAAACGAATGATTAATTGAAAAAGTGCATCCCCAATTTATTGTCATTACATTGGGTAAGGAGGAAATCCTATTTCCCTGCGATTTGGCCCAATGCGGATTTAATTTTGGATGATCATTATTCGGAAATTGAAGGGGGAAGCGCACGAGGCTTATTCCTCTAATAAGGGAAGCATGGCCTATGGCTTTATAAATGTTTCCCTCGGGATGTTTTTTCACCATTCCTAACAAACTCCTCAAATCAAAATCCCATCTCAAAAATCCTTCTCCTCCTCTAACAAATCCTTGATGTCCACAAAAATAACAAATAATTAACCAAAAGGGCAAAGTTATGGTTGATATCCACAAAAATAACAAATAATTAACCCAAAGGGCAAAGTTATGGTTGATAATCACAAAATCAAAAAAGGAATTCTAATGCATGCAGCCGAAATCCATTTCCTCTCAATAATAAAGGAGAAATTGAGGGAACAGGGAAGGGGTATTGACGTTCGAAGCCCATGACTATGGGGAAGTAAGGGGAGAGTAATCGTTGGGGAGGGTGAAAAGCTCATCGGTTGGATATGCGCACTCTACCCTTTGCTTGGGCGATATCCCGGAGCTCAAAGGAAGGCGATTCGAAAATCTCGACACATCCGCCACAGAAAGTTCGTATTCAAGACCCATTGCGTGGTTGATCGTCTCACGCGAAGCGGACGATCGATTCAATGGCCATAGGTTTTGGGCCATATTATGGGCATTTGTTTTCGGCCAAGGTGAATAATGCCTTTCGAAGGCTTACGCTTTTGAGCAGTGCGACTCTAAATCTTGGTAACCGAATTCCTTCATAGGGTGATTAGAGAAGGGAGGGTATTTACGTCCGAAAGAAAGGGGAATGGCAATGGGGAGGTAGGCGGAGAATTCATGTAGGGAGAAGCTCATGGTCATGGCTAATGGTTGAGGTGCGCACGCTGCCTATCTCCTGGGTTATCAGGAAGCTCATCGGGGTGATTGCGCCGGAAGCCGAAACCGGGGATTTGGAAAACGAATTGAAAGCGGAGATCGAAAATCTCGGCCGACCGAAAACCGAAGGAAGACTCGAATTAAGACTGACTTTGGACAAATCTATTCCAATTTTGTATTCTATTAGGATGGTCTAAAAGTTATCGCCGTTTTGAAAAAAAAACGGTTTAAAACATAATAAAACCGCTTAGGTTCAACCAAATATGATCCATTTGATTCGTAAATATCTTCCCATCATTTAGGCCACATTTCTTTACATCCCTTTTATCAATCCACCGGTTTAATCTCGAAAAAGTAAAAGAGGTCATTTTCGAGAACCAACAATCAAGCTGCCTCTCGAGAATGGACATATATGGAGTCCGGAAAAGTTTCTAATTTAAGCTAAGTTAGAAGAATGATTAGGTATGTTTCTAGAATTTTTCCAAATAAAACCAGATTTTAATTTATCAAACCGGTTTTGATAAGACGGTAAAAAATCGCAATTCTTGGTTTTCAAGATAGAACATTAAATTTGATGTAAAATTAAAACTTAACCAATAATAAAATCAAAAATATTTTTTGTTCATTCAAAATCGGTCTGCATCATAAAATATGCCCTAAATAATAGCGTTTAAATTTCATAAAGACACACAGTTTAGATTTAAATAATTTTTTAATTTTCAGCCAAATCTTCCATTTGAAATTTAAATTTCGTAACTAAATTGACCATCTTCTTAGTCGATTGAACCTTTACTACTAGTTTTGTAAAAAATCTATTACGTGAGTTACCGAATTATAGACGTAAACAATACATTTTCTGCACAATTACGCGAAATGTCATTAATTAATAAAAAAAAAAGCATCAAATAATGGTAATTACTACGAATACCGTGCTGGATTCTAATTCATGAAGCCAAAATTATGGTTGATGTTTACAAAAATAAAAAATAAAATGAATAATTAATGTTTGATGTCCATAAAATCAAAATAAAATCGGAATTTTGATGCGAGCGGCTGAAAACATTTCCTCCTCTCAATAATAAGGGGTGAGGAGGAATGAAGGGAGGGGTAATGACGTTCGAAACCCTTGGCTATGGGAGGGGATTAGGGGGAGAACGGAGAAATCGATGGGGAAAGGCTCATGGGTTTTGATTTGGGCAAGCTGCCCTTATCTTGGGCGAATTCCCGGCTCATGTGGAGGGGGTAAGACACACACACCCGTCACAGAAAGTTCGTATTCAGAACCCAATTCGTGGATGATCGTGTCGCGCGCAGCGGTCGATCGATGCAATGCCCATAAGTTTTGAGCCATTCAATGCAAATGGGGTAGCCATTAAGTGCCCATAAGTTTTGGGCCGGGGGAAAGCCTTTCGAAGGCCCATGCTTAGAGAGTTGCGCGGTTAGATTTGGCCATTTATGAGAGCGAAATTGTAGTATAGAAACTTATTCAGGTGGAAGAAGGTTACGCGTTGCGTCCGAGGCCCACGAGGAAATGTGTGGGAGAGAGAAGGGTCACGGATGGTCTCAATGCTCATTCAGAGGTAGGGTCGCGGGCGAGCGCATTTCTTTGGGGAAGGAAATCGAGGTTTGGGCCCATTCCATTAGCATAAGGGAAAATTCCATTGAGAGAGAAATCAGAGTGGAGCAAGCTAATAAACCAATCGACTGAAAGCTCATGGGTTATGGCTCAATCGATTCGTAGCTCAATGGATATTGGATATAGCGCAGCGCTCTGTTAGAGGGGAAGCAATTGGAAGGGAAGCCTATTTTGCTTTATAATATTGGCCAGGGTAGAGTGCACAAGAGGGGTAAATTATTGTTTGGAAAAGCGCGCGAGTATATCAGAGGAGAGCGATAAATTGCCGTTCGTGCTCCATCCTTGGAGAGTGCGTGCCTGAATAACCGGCCATCAAATAAGCTGATTGAATGAAAGCCCATGGGTTTTTTGCTCGATCGATTCAAAGCCCATTGGATTTGGGCATATTGTCCAGAGCTCTTTTTGAGGGAACCTTCGAAGCCGGAGATTTGCCCATTGAAGGCCCATTCGGCCGAATTCGATGCCCATGATGACGGAATTAAAGTTTGAGAGCTCACGAGGAGAAATTCGAGCGCACGAAGTCCATGAGGGAAGAATGAAAAATAGGAAGAAATTGGGTAGAGAACGAAGCAAATTTCCTCTTTGGTTGAAGCCGTTCGCGGCACATTTCATTTCGGGATAATTCTGAAAGCCATTTGATGAGGTAAATAAGGATGACGCGCAAAACGAATGATTAATTGAAAAAGTGCATCCCCAATTTATTGTCATTACATTGGGTAAGGAGGAAATCCTATTTCCCTGCGATTTGGCCCAATGCGGATTTAATTTTGGATGATCATTATTCGGAAATTGAAGGGGGAAGCGCACGAGGCTTATTCCTCTAATAAGGGAAGCATGGCCTATGGCTTTATAAATGTTTCCCTCGGGATGTTTTTTCACCATTCCTAACAAACTCCTCAAATCAAAATCCCATCTCAAAAATCCTTCTCCTCCTCTAACAAATCCTTGATGTCCACAAAAATAACAAATAATTAACCAAAAGGGCAAAGTTATGGTTGATATCCACAAAAATAACAAATAATTAACCCAAAGGGCAAAGTTATGGTTGATAATCACAAAATCAAAAAAGGAATTCTAATGCATGCAGCCGAAATCCATTTCCTCTCAATAATAAAGGAGAAATTGAGGGAACAGGGAAGGGGTATTGACGTTCGAAGCCCATGACTATGGGGAAGTAAGGGGAGAGTAATCGTTGGGGAGGGTGAAAAGCTCATCGGTTGGATATGCGCACTCTACCCTTTGCTTGGGCGATATCCCGGAGCTCAAAGGAAGGCGATTCGAAAATCTCGACACATCCGCCACAGAAAGTTCGTATTCAAGACCCATTGCGTGGTTGATCGTCTCACGCGAAGCGGACGATCGATTCAATGGCCATAGGTTTTGGGCCATATTATGGGCATTTGTTTTCGGCCAAGGTGAATAATGCCTTTCGAAGGCTTACGCTTTTGAGCAGTGCGACTCTAAATCTTGGTAACCGAATTCCTTCATAGGGTGATTAGAGAAGGGAGGGTATTTACGTCCGAAAGAAAGGGGAATGGCAATGGGGAGGTAGGCGGAGAATTCATGTAGGGAGAAGCTCATGGTCATGGCTAATGGTTGAGGTGCGCACGCTGCCTATCTCCTGGGTTATCAGGAAGCTCATCGGGGTGATTGCGCCGGAAGCCGAAACCGGGGATTTGGAAAACGAATTGAAAGCGGAGATCGAAAATCTCGGCCGACCGAAAACCGAAGGAAGACTCGAATTAAGACTGACTTTGGACAAATCTATTCCAATTTTGTATTCTATTAGGATGGTCTAAAAGTTATCGCCGTTTTGAAAAAAAAACGGTTTAAAACATAATAAAACCGCTTAGGTTCAACCAAATATGATCCATTTGATTCGTAAATATCTTCCCATCATTTAGGCCACATTTCTTTACATCCCTTTTATCAATCCACCGGTTTAATCTCGAAAAAGTAAAAGAGGTCATTTTCGAGAACCAACAATCAAGCTGCCTCTCGAGAATGGACATATATGGAGTCCGGAAAAGTTTCTAATTTAAGCTAAGTTAGAAGAATGATTAGGTATGTTTCTAGAATTTTTCCAAATAAAACCAGATTTTAATTTATCAAACCGGTTTTGATAAGACGGTAAAAAATCGCAATTCTTGGTTTTCAAGATAGAACATTAAATTTGATGTAAAATTAAAACTTAACCAATAATAAAATCAAAAATATTTTTTGTTCATTCAAAATCGGTCTGCATCATAAAATATGCCCTAAATAATAGCGTTTAAATTTCATAAAGACACACAGTTTAGATTTAAATAATTTTTTAATTTTCAGCCAAATCTTCCATTTGAAATTTAAATTTCGTAACTAAATTGACCATCTTCTTAGTCGATTGAACCTTTACTACTAGTTTTGTAAAAAATCTATTACGTGAGTTACCGAATTATAGACGTAAACAATACATTTTCTGCACAATTACGCGAAATGTCATTAATTAATAAAAAAAAAAGCATCAAATAATGGTAATTACTACGAATACCGTGCTGGATTCTAATTCATGAAGCCAAAATTATGGTTGATGTTTACAAAAATAAAAAATAAAATGAATAATTAATGTTTGATGTCCATAAAATCAAAATAAAATCGGAATTTTGATGCGAGCGGCTGAAAACATTTCCTCCTCTCAATAATAAGGGGTGAGGAGGAATGAAGGGAGGGGTAATGACGTTCGAAACCCTTGGCTATGGGAGGGGATTAGGGGGAGAACGGAGAAATCGATGGGGAAAGGCTCATGGGTTTTGATTTGGGCAAGCTGCCCTTATCTTGGGCGAATTCCCGGCTCATGTGGAGGGGGTAAGACACACACACCCGTCACAGAAAGTTCGTATTCAGAACCCAATTCGTGGATGATCGTGTCGCGCGCAGCGGTCGATCGATGCAATGCCCATAAGTTTTGAGCCATTCAATGCAAATGGGGTAGCCATTAAGTGCCCATAAGTTTTGGGCCGGGGGAAAGCCTTTCGAAGGCCCATGCTTAGAGAGTTGCGCGGTTAGATTTGGCCATTTATGAGAGCGAAATTGTAGTATAGAAACTTATTCAGGTGGAAGAAGGTTACGCGTTGCGTCCGAGGCCCACGAGGAAATGTGTGGGAGAGAGAAGGGTCACGGATGGTCTCAATGCTCATTCAGAGGTAGGGTCGCGGGCGAGCGCATTTCTTTGGGGAAGGAAATCGAGGTTTGGGCCCATTCCATTAGCATAAGGGAAAATTCCATTGAGAGAGAAATCAGAGTGGAGCAAGCTAATAAACCAATCGACTGAAAGCTCATGGGTTATGGCTCAATCGATTCGTAGCTCAATGGATATTGGATATAGCGCAGCGCTCTGTTAGAGGGGAAGCAATTGGAAGGGAAGCCTATTTTGCTTTATAATATTGGCCAGGGTAGAGTGCACAAGAGGGGTAAATTATTGTTTGGAAAAGCGCGCGAGTATATCAGAGGAGAGCGATAAATTGCCGTTCGTGCTCCATCCTTGGAGAGTGCGTGCCTGAATAACCGGCCATCAAATAAGCTGATTGAATGAAAGCCCATGGGTTTTTTGCTCGATCGATTCAAAGCCCATTGGATTTGGGCATATTGTCCAGAGCTCTTTTTGAGGGAACCTTCGAAGCCGGAGATTTGCCCATTGAAGGCCCATTCGGCCGAATTCGATGCCCATGATGACGGAATTAAAGTTTGAGAGCTCACGAGGAGAAATTCGAGCGCACGAAGTCCATGAGGGAAGAATGAAAAATAGGAAGAAATTGGGTAGAGAACGAAGCAAATTTCCTCTTTGGTTGAAGCCGTTCGCGGCACATTTCATTTCGGGATAATTCTGAAAGCCATTTGATGAGGTAAATAAGGATGACGCGCAAAACGAATGATTAATTGAAAAAGTGCATCCCCAATTTATTGTCATTACATTGGGTAAGGAGGAAATCCTATTTCCCTGCGATTTGGCCCAATGCGGATTTAATTTTGGATGATCATTATTCGGAAATTGAAGGGGGAAGCGCACGAGGCTTATTCCTCTAATAAGGGAAGCATGGCCTATGGCTTTATAAATGTTTCCCTCGGGATGTTTTTTCACCATTCCTAACAAACTCCTCAAATCAAAATCCCATCTCAAAAATCCTTCTCCTCCTCTAACAAATCCTTACCTAAAATGATAAGCCAACGAAATGCAATGCATTTCTTCATTGCCTTTACTTTGCCCATCATTTTGCTTCAATTTTTGCCTCAAATTGTCCATGGAATGAAACCGAAAATGTAAATTATTATAAATGAATTTAATGCAAAAATGAAAAATCTAGCTTCTAGAATTAGGGTTTCAAAAAAGATAGATAAAAATATCTCATTACCACAAAATTATGCAATAAAATTCAGGAATCACGATTTTCTTTTTAATTATTTAATGTTGAATTAATGGACAAATTTGCGGCCCTTATTAAAATTAAATTTATAGCTTAATACCAATCTAAAAGCTTAAGCTAAATCCATGACCCAGCCTTCAAGTCCATACTTTTAGTATAATCTTTTAGTCCTAAATTTTACGCTGTAATCGTTATATTTTTTTTTTTTAATTTTTTGTAGGGGACATAAAATTTGGACTGAAAATTTAGGAACACAATCAAATTTGCTTTTCTATTTTTTTCCTATAATTTATTTAAACACCAAAATATTAGAGTGATTTATTTTCATTAAACTAAAAAAATGATTAAAAAAAAATAATTTGAAAATAAATTTTAAATTTAAAAATTAATTAACGACCTAATTAATTTGAAATTTGTGAGCTAAAAAATTGAATAAAATTAGAAATAGATATTAAATTTCTAGCCACCATGGTAAATCTTCTTCTACTGGTGATGCAAATAAGCTAGAAGGAAGCCATGGCCATGACCAAGCGGTTTCATCTTCGGATGCCGCAACAAAACGATTGCATATTGCGCACGTTGGCGGTTTGAATGTGGAAATCCCACCAAAAAATGTTGGTGGATTGGAGAAAGTCGTTGAAGTGCTCATTTTTGAACAAATCAAAGCCGGCCATAAAGTCACATTGTTCTGCACCGACGATAGTGGAAAGTTCGAGGAATTTGCGGAGAAATACGGCATTACCAAGAAGCATTTTAGAGAAAATTTCGAATTGATTGGTTCTGGAAGGTACTTTTTCGCGAAAATCTTATTATAATTTGATAATAATTTAGCTGTTGTCTCATAGCAAGGGAATAGGATGATAGGGAGCATAGATTGGTAGAACTAGGATTTTCTAACTTGACTTGGCTTTGACTTAATCTTGACTTTAGACAGGTCAAGGTCAAGTCAAGGAAATCTTGACGTCAAGCCAAAATGTCAAGGAAAATAGGAGAAGCTTGACCTTGACCCAGGATTTCCCAACTTGACTTGACTTTGACGTCAAGCTCAAGGTAAATTGTCAACCTTGACTGTCCAGCTCAACTTGACGTCTACCAATGTCTGATAGGGAGGAATTAACTTTTCAAACTGTCAATCTAAATTGACCAAACATTTGTGTAAAGGGATAATCCTCCAATAGCTTACTTTTCTACCGCAAATCTTTAGAACCAAATACAATATAAAAAATTACAAAAGTTTTAAGTTATTAAGCTATGATTTCGTATGGGACCATATGAGAAAAGCGGGTTTCAAAGAGTTAAAGAATTTTCTTTGTATGAATTTTGGATATTGTTATTTTGATCAGTATAATATGGGCAAAATTGACAGTTCCAATATGGCCTGCTTTCTTATTGGGATATTTACTTTTTTCTCAAAAGTTTACCCTGCTTATTTTTGTGGGGTGCTGATGGCTAAATAATAAAACAACAAAAAAAATCATTGATAATATAAACAAAATTTAGAGATTTGTAAATTTCAGGATAAATAAATAAATTTTATCTCCCCAAAATCCCATAATCATTTTTTCCAATAAAAATGTATAAAAATCAAATTAATTCATTAATAAATTAATTAACTAATTTAAGAAATGGCCTCCATTATCATACCCGAAACTATGTAGAATATATCAATAAGATCAATGGCAACGCGAAAGATTTGAAATATATTCAAGAATTTCAAGAAAAAATCATTAAAACAATAATAAACAAGGCTGAGACTGAGGACAAATTTGACATCGTGGTAAATTTTTACTTTGCTTATTATTTTTATAAAATTTAATATAATTTTGGTTGTTTCTTAATAAAATTTTTATTTAAATTTTAATTAACATTAAAATTTAATTTGAAAATAAAATATATTTTAAAACAGCACTATCATTCCATGGACCATTTTGAATTTAATGGCGCAATTTTCGACAAATTCAACCATATGACACTGACCACAATGCATATGTCGTTGGAAGGTCAACGCACTGTTAAATTGCTCAGCCAATATCCACAAGCAAAATTGGTACCGATCAGCAACAATCAAAAAAGTCATTTAGAAGTTCAAGGCTACACGGTGTGTTTTAATCATATATTTGATTTATTTATCAAATGGAATTATTCCAGCAAAAAATTACGATCCTGAACCCAGAAAATCCACATTCGCTAAGTTTTAGACTTCAGCTTTCGGAACATTTTATTCGATTCATTTATGATTTTTTTATATTTATTTTGAAAAATAAATTCCACTATAGTTCTTATCGGTAAAAGATCTCCTAGGTAGAGTAGATTAAGGGGTTGATCTTTTGTATTTAGGACTTTTGGGCCATAGTTGCTCTGATTTGAAGAGTAGATCTTTTTGGATGCTGTAGGTCTTTCCAGCACTTGTAATCTATTAAATTTTATTCATACAAAAATTATATTTTTTTTCAGAGAGAAAAATTATTTTTCGTTCAATAAACTATTCCCATATCAAAATTTGATTAAAAAATGATTAAAATAGAGTTTTGTCTTTATGTAGAAAATGATAAAAAAACAATTTTTAGCCTTTTTGGCTTCCAACCGTCTATAATGGCTATCCAGTCGAATTGTACCCATTCGTTGAAAAGCCCGATCCAAAACATCCAAGTTGGCTGGAGAATGGATATCCATATCCAACAAACCCGGAAGGTCCGAAATCCAAGAAAGGCGACACTAGAGGCACCCCATACTTGGCATTCTTGGGACGTTTCTCATCTGATAAAGGTGCCCACAATGCGATTGAAATTGCGCTAAAAGCCAGTATGTTCATGCAATTTTAATTATTTATTCCAATTTTTTCTAAATAGACGTTGAATTGAGACTTGCGGCCAACATACCGGTAGAGGGTAAAGATGGCTATGAATATTTCAAAGATGAATTGCTTCCGCTATTGAAAAAGGATAAGTATAATTTGATCAAATTTGTTGGCCCAGTCAATGATGTACAGAAGAGAGAATTTTTGGGCAATGCTCTGGGTGAGAAATTATTTTTGATTTTTTCATCTTTTATAAATTTCAGCCTTACTTTTCCCAATTGAATGGCAAGAGCCATTTGGCCTAGTGATGATTGAAGCAATGTCAATGGGCACACCGGTATATTAATAATTATATTATTTTATTACAAAAATATTCAAATTTATTTGATAATATTAAATCCATTTTTGATAATGATAGATCAATTAATAATTATAAATCAGATCAGAAGAATATCAAAACTTATAAATAAAATTTTTTAATAAATCAGAAATATACAAATCAATTTTCATAATAATTATGATATTTTATCAAAAAGAAGCAAAATTATCAAATTTTTATTTTGTAATAATAAGAAAATATAGAAATAATAATAAATTACAGAAATTTTATTTCGAAAAATAATCCTGTTTTTTCAAGACAATATAATTTAATTAGCTATAATAAAGTGTTTAATGTTGGGACTTTTGTTAGGACATGGTGCTTATTATAGAAATCTTAAAAAAGCTTAATTTGTCGAGTTTTCAAAATATTTTTTGAAGCAAAAATTGATACTTGTTAAGTTTACATCCCCTTTTTGAAAAGTGCTTGGTTAGGGTCGGGGTTGGGGTCATTCAGGGATATGTTAGGGATTGGATTAGAAGATGTAAAAATCATCTCAAATGTATCCTAAACCCAAACCCAAACCCTGACACCCAAAGGGGGACCCTTCACTTTTCCCCACTTTTTCCAAGATGAACCAAAAAGGGGATGTAAACTTAACAAGTACCCAAAAATTAATTTTTTTTTGCAAATTAATTACACTTTAAAAAATTATATAACTTATTCAGGTGATTGCACCAGCAAAAACTGGATCAGTTTCTGAAGTTTGTTTATTAAAAATTTTTATTATTAAAAAAATTATTTTATAGCTAGTCCACGAAAATATTTCTGGTCGTACATTCCATGTTGACACCAAAGTGGTGAATGAAGAGTTGCGCGCAATCTATACCGACGCAACGATAGAAAAAGCAGCTGAATTAGTCAAGGAAATTGGCAAATTGGACCGAAAGAATGTTCGTGAATTTTTCGTCAAAAATTTCTCTGACAAAGTGATGATCGGTGGATATCAAAAAATTTATGAAAGTTTGATTTCGGAAAAACCGGCGGCTGAATCATCGGCGTCCGGAACTCATCCACATCCAAACTCGCTTCCAACACGTGATGACCATAAGGACAAACATCAGCAGATCGGAAGTCCAAAATCACCACAATCGCGTAAGGCGCACTTGGTGGACCAGGAAGACTCGCCACGTTCGGTTCACCATCATGAGGAAGAAGACCACTAAAAAATGAAAGTAAAATGCGCGGAAAGCAAGAATTTGTGATGAGTGATGACGGATATTTGTGATTTTTAACCCGGGAAATGTTTGAAAAGATTAACTTTTACACAAATTAACCTCTTTTTATTCGAATTTGTTAACAAAAAATTTTTTATTTAACATTTTTTTGGTTCATAAAGTTTTATTATCTATCTATACCAAATGAGATCATTTTGCAAATTTATTACTCAATTAATTATTGATATGAATTAAGCCAGACAAAATTTCTAAAATTAATGAAACATATTAGATTCAGATTCCAGAGTTCAAGCACAGCGGGAAATTTTTCTATGTTGCGCCGAATCTGGGGAATTGACGATTCCCGGGAAACGTCAAGCAATTTGGTTGACGAATTTCAGGAATCTCGGCTTCTAGGCATCGTACAGACTCGAGAGTTTGCTCATTCGATTAGTCATAGTCGATTTAGTTTAGGAAATTTCAATTACAGACCCCTAACCCTTAGCCACTAAAACCCCTTTTTTTAATTCCATCGTATTCTACATCTAATTCTACAGGCGAAAGTCAATTTATTTTTATTCAATTCATTCATATTGATTTATTATTAATTTTTAAATATATCCATATATGGGGTATTTAAGGGTATGAAACATTTTATGACCTGGGTTTTGAACTTTTTGTAATTTTTTGTAATTCCATCGTATTCTACATCTAATTCTACAGGCGAACGTCAATTTATTTTTATTCAATTCATTCATATTGATTTATTATGAATTTTTAAATATATAATAGCCATATATGGGGTATTTAAGGTGTATGAAACATTTTATGACCTGGGTTTTTAACTTTTTGGAATTTTTTTAATTCCATCGTATTCTACATCTAATTCTACAGGCGAACGTCAATTTATTTTTATTCAATTCATTCATATTGATTTATTATGAATTTTTAAATATATCCATATATGGGGTATTTAAGGGTATGAAACATTTTATGACCTGGGTTTTGAACTTTTTGGAATTTTTTTAATTCCATCGTATTCTACATCTAATTCTACAGGCGAAAGTCAATTTATTTTTATTCAATTCATTCATATTGATTTATTATTAATTTTTAAATATATCCATATATGGGGTATTTAAGGGTATGAAACATTTTATGACCTGGGTTTTGAACTTTTTGTAATTTTTTGTAATTCCATCGTATTCTACATCTAATTCTACAGGCGAACGTCAATTTATTTTTATTCAATTCATTCATATTGATTTATTATGAATTTTTAAATATATAATAGCCATATATGGGGTATTTAAGGTGTATGAAACATTTTATGACCTGGGTTTTGAACTTTTTGGAATTTTTTTAATTCCATCGTATTCTACATCTAATTCTACAGGCGAACGTCAATTTATTTTTATTCAATTCTTTCATATTGATTTATTATGAATTTTTAAATATATAATAGCCATATATGGGGTATTTAAGGTGTATGAAACATTTTATGACCTAGGTTTTGAACTTTTTGGAATTTTTTTAATTCCATCGTATTCTACATTTAATTCTACAGGCGAAGGTCAATTTATTTTTATTCAATTCATCCATATTGATTTATTATGAATTTTTAAATATATCCATATATGGGGTATTTAAGGGTATGAAACATTTTATGACCTGGGTTTTTAACTTTTTGGAATTTTTTTAATTCCATCGTATTCTACATCTAATTCTACAGGCGAACGTCAATTTATTTTTATTCAATTCTTTCATATTGATTTATTATGAATTTTTAAATATATCCATATATGGGGTATTTAAGGGTATGAAACATTTTATGACCTGGGTTTTTAACTTTTTGGAATTTTTTTAATTCCATCGTATTCTACATCTAATTCTACAGGCGAACGTCAATTTATTTTTATTCAATTCATTCATATTGATTTATTATGAATTTTTAAATATATCCATATATGGGGTATTTAAGGGTATGAAACATTTTATGACCTGGGTTTTGAACTTTTTGGAATTTTTTTAATTCCATCGTATTCTACATCTAATTCTACAGGCGAACGTCAATTTATTTTTATTCAATTCTTTCATATTGATTTATTATGAATTTTTAAATATATAATAGCCATATATGGGGTATTTAAGGTGTATGAAACATTTTATGACCTAGGTTTTGAACTTTTTGGAATTTTTTTAATTCCATCGTATTCTACATTTAATTCTACAGGCGAAGGTCAATTTATTTTTATTCAATTCATCCATATTGATTTATTATGAATTTTTAAATATATCCATATATGGGGTATTTAAGGGTATGAAACATTTTATGACCTGGGTTTTTAACTTTTTGGAATTTTTTTAATTCCATCGTATTCTACATCTAATTCTACAGGCGAACGTCAATTTATTTTTATTCAATTCTTTCATATTGATTTATTATGAATTTTTAAATATATCCATATATGGGGTATTTAAGGGTATGAAACATTTTATGACCTGGGTTTTTAACTTTTTGGAATTTTTTTAATTCCATCGTATTCTACATCTAATTCTACAGGCGAACGTCAATTTATTTTTATTCAATTCATTCATATTGATTTATTATGAATTTTTAAATATACATATAATAGCCATATATGGGGTATTTAAGGTGTATGAAACATTTTATGACCTAGGTTTTGAACTTTTTGGAATTTTTTTAATTCCATCGTATTCTACATTTAATTCTACAGGCGAAGGTCAATTTATTTTTATTCAATTTATCCATATTGATTTATTATGAATTTTTAAATATATCCATATATGGGGTATTTAAGGTGTATGAAACATTTTATGACCTGGGTTTTGAACTTTTTGGAATTTTTTTAATTCCATCGTATTCTACATCTAATTCTACAGGCGAACGTCAATTTATTTTTATTCAATTCATTCATATTGATTTATTATGAATTTTTAAATATACATATAATAGCCATATATGGGGTATTTAAGGTGTATGAAACATTTTATGACCTAGGTTTTGAACTTTTTGGAATTTTTTTAATTCCATCGTATTCTACATTTAATTCTACAGGCGAAGGTCAATTTATTTTTATTCAATTTATCAATATTGATTTATTATGAATTTTTAAATATATAATAGCCATATATGGAGTATTTAATGTGTATGAAACATTTTATGACCTGGGTTTTGAACTTTTTGGAATTTTTTTAATTCCATCGTATTCTACATCTAATTCTACAGGCGAACGTCAATTTATTTTTATTCAATTCATTCATATTGATTTATTATGAATTTTTAAATATATAATAGCCATATATGGGGTATTTAAGGGTATGAAACATTTTATGACCTGGGTTTTGAACTTTTTGGAATTTTTTTAATTCCATCGTATTCTACATCTAATTCTACAGGCGAACGTCAATTTATTTTTATTCAATTCATACATATTGATTTATTATGAATTTTTAAATATACATATAATATCCATATATGGGGTATTTAAGGTGTATGAAACATTTTATGACCTGGGTTTTGAACTTTTTGGAATTTTTTTAATTCCATCGTATTCTACATCTAATTCTACAGGCGAACGTCAATTTATTTTTATTCAATTCATTCATATTGATTTATTATGAATTTTTAAATATATCCATATATGGGGTATTTAAGGTGTATGAAACATTTTATGACCTGGGTTTTGAACTTTTTGGAATTTTTTTAATTCCATCGTATTCTACATCTAATTCTACAGGCGAACGTCAATTTATTTTTATTCAATTCATTCATATTGATTTATTATGAATTTTTAAATATACATATAATATCCATATATGGGGTATTTAAGGTGTATGAAACATTTTATGACCTGGGTTTTGAACTTTTTGGAATTTTTTTAATTCCATCGTATTCTACATCTAATTCTACAGGCGAACGTCAATTTATTTTTATTCAATTCATTCATATTGATTTATTATGAATTTTTAAATATATAATAGCCATATATGGAGTATTTAATGTGTATGAAACATTTTATGACCTGGGTTTTGAACTTTTTGGAATTTTTTTAATTCCATCGTATTCTACATCTAATTCTACAGGCGAACGTCAATTTATTTTTATTCAATTCATTCATATTGATTTATTATGAATTTTTAAATATATAATAGCCATATATGGGGTATTTAAGGGTATGAAACATTTTATGACCTGGGTTTTTAACTTTTTGGAATTTTTTTAATTCCATCGTATTCTACATCTAATTCTACAGGCGAACGTCAATTTATTTTTATTCAATTCATTCATATTGATTTATTATGAATTTTTAAATATATAATAGCCATATATGGGGTATTTAAGGTGTATGAAACATTTTATGACGTGGGTTTTTAACTTTTTGGAATTTTTTTAATTCCATCGTATTCTACATCTAATTCTACAGGCGAACGTCAATTTATTTTTATTCAATTCATTCATATTGATTTATTATGAATTTTTAAATATATAATGGCCATATATGGGGTATTTAAGGTGTATGAAACATTTTATGACCTGGGTTTTTAACTTTTTGGAATTTTTTTAATTCCATCGTATTCTACATCTAATTCTACAGGCGAACGTCAATTTATTTTTATTCAATTCATTCATATTGATTTATTATGAATTTTTAAATATATCCATATATGGGGTATTTAAGGGTATGAAACATTTTATGACCTGGGTTTTTAACTTTTTGGAATTTTTTTAATTCCATCGTATTCTACATCTAATTCTACAGGCGAACGTCAATTTATTTTTATTCAATTCATTCATATTGATTTATTATGAATTTTTAAATATACATATAATAGCCATATATGGGGTATTTAAGGTGTATGAAACATTTTATGACCTAGGTTTTGAACTTTTTGGAATTTTTTTAATTCCATCGTATTCTACATTTAATTCTACAGGCGAAGGTCAATTTATTTTTATTCAATTTATCCATATTGATTTATTATGAATTTTTAAATATATCCATATATGGGGTATTTAAGGTGTATGAAACATTTTATGACCTGGGTTTTGAACTTTTTGGAATTTTTTTAATTCCATCGTATTCTACATCTAATTCTACAGGCGAACGTCAATTTATTTTTATTCAATTCATTCATATTGATTAATTATGAATTTTTAAATATACATATAATAGCCATATATGGGGTATTTAAGGTGTATGAAACATTTTATGACCTAGGTTTTGAACTTTTTGGAATTTTTTTAATTCCATCGTATTCTACATTTAATTCTACAGGCGAAGGTCAATTTATTTTTATTCAATTTATCCATATTGATTTATTATGAATTTTTAAATATATCCATATATGGGGTATTTAAGGTGTATGAAACATTTTATGACCTAGGTTTTGAACTTTTTGGAATTTTTTTAATTCCATCGTATTCTACATTTAATTCTACAGGCGAAGGTCAATTTATTTTTATTCAATTTATCCATATTGATTTATTATGAATTTTTAAATATATCCATATATGGGGTATTTAAGGGTATGAAACATTTTATGACCTGGGTTTTTAACTTTTTGGAATTTTTTTAATTCCATCGTATTCTACATCTAATTCTACAGGCGAACGTCAATTTATTTTTATTCAATTCATTCATATTGATTTATTATGAATTTTTAAATATACATATAATAGCCATATATGGGGTATTTAAGGTGTATGAAACATTTTATGACCTAGGTTTTGAACTTTTTGGAATTTTTTTAATTCCATCGTATTCTACATTTAATTCTACAGGCGAAGGTCAATTTATTTTTATTCAATTTATCCATATTGATTTATTATGAATTTTTAAATATATCCATATATGGGGTATTTAAGGTGTATGAAACATTTTATGACCTGGGTTTTGAACTTTTTGGAATTTTTTTAATTCCATCGTATTCTACATCTAATTCTACAGGCGAACGTCAATTTATTTTTATTCAATTCATTCATATTGATTTATTATGAATTTTTAAATATACATATAATAGCCATATATAGGGTATTTAAGGTGTATGAAACATTTTATGACCTAGGTTTTGAACTTTTTGGAATTTTTTTAATTCCATCGTATTCTACATTTAATTCTACAGGCGAAGGTCAATTTATTTTTATTCAATTCATTCATATTGATTTATTATGAATTTTTAAATATATCCATATATGGGGTATTTAAAGTGTATGAAACATTTTATGACCTAGGTTTTGAACTTTTTGGAATTTTTTTAATTCCATCGTATTCTACATTTAATTCTACAGGCGAAGGTCAATTTATTTTTATTCAATTTATCCATATTGATTTATTATGAATTTTTAAATATATCCATATATGGGGTATTTAAGGTGTATGAAACATTTTATGACTTAGGTTTTGAACTTTTTGGAATTTTTTTAATTCCATCGTATTCTACATTTAATTCTACAGGCGAAGGTCAATTTATTTTTATTCAATTTATCCATATTGATTTATTATGAATTTTTAAATATATCCATATATGGGGTATTTAAGGGGTATGAAACATTTTATGACCTGGGTTTTGAACTTTTTGGAATTTTTTTAATTCCATCGTATTCTACATCTAATTCTACAGGCGAACGTCAATTTATTTTTATTCAATTCGTCCATATTGATTTTTTATGAATTTTTAAATATATAATTAGTCATATATGGGGTATTTAAGGGGTATGAAACATTTTATGACCTAGGTTTTGAACTTTTTGGAATTTTTTTAATTCCATCGTATTCTACATCTAATTCTACAGGCGAACGTCAATTTATTTTTATTCAATTCATTCATATTGATTTATTATGAATTTTTAAATATACATATAATAGCCATATATGGGGTATTTAAGGTGTATGAAACATTTTATGACCTAGGTTTTGAACTTTTTGGAATTTTTTTAATTCCATCGTATTCTACATTTAATTCTACAGGCGAAGGTCAATTTATTTTTATTCAATTTATCCATATTGATTTATTATGAATTTTTAAATATATCCATATATGGGGTATTTAAGGTGTATGAAACATTTTATGACCTGGGTTTTGAACTTTTTGGAATTTTTTTAATTCCATCGTATTCTACTTCTACAGGCGAACGTCAATTTATTTTTATTCAATTCATTCATATTGATTTATTATGAATTTTTAAATATACATATAATAGCCATATATGGGGTATTTAAGGTGTATGAAACATTTTATGACCTAGGTTTTGAACTTTTTGGAATTTTTTTAATTCCATCGTATTCTACATTTAATTCTACAGGCGAAGGTCAATTTATTTTTATTCAATTTATCCATATTGATTTATTATGAATTTTTAAATATATCCATATATGGGGTATTTAAGGTGTATGAAACATTTTATGACCTGGGTTTTGAACTTTTTGGAATTTTTTTAATTCCATCGTATTCTACATCTAATTCTACAGGCGAACGTCAATTTATTTTTATTCAATTCATTCATATTGATTTATTATGAATTTTTAAATATATAATAGCCATATATGGAGTATTTAATGTGTATGAAACATTTTATGACCTGGGTTTTGAACTTTTTGGAATTTTTTTAATTCCATCGTATTCTACATCTAATTCTACAGGCGAACGTCAATTTATTTTTATTCAATTCGTCCATATTGATTTTTTATGAATTTTTAAATATATAATTAGTCATATATGGGGTATTTAAGGGGTATGAAACATTTTATGACCTGGGTTTTGAACTTTTTGGAATTTTTTTAATTCCATCGTATTCTACATCTAATTCTACAGGCGAACGTCAATTTATTTTTATTCAATTCGTCCATATTGATTTTTTATGAATTTTTAAATATATAATTAGTCATATATGGGGTATTTAAGGGGTATGAAACATTTTATGACCTGGGTTTTGAACTTTTTGGAATTTTTTTAATTCCATCGTATTCTACATCTAATTCTACAGGCGAACGTCAATTTATTTTTATTCAATTCGTCCATATTGATTTTTTATGAATTTTTAAATATATAATTAGTCATATATGGGGTATTTAAGGGGTATGAAACATTTTATGACCTAGGTTTTGAACTTTTTGGAATTTTTTTAATTCCATCGTATTCTACATCTAATTCTACAGGCGAACGTCAATTTATTTTTATTCATTTCATCCCTATTGATTTATTATGAATTTTTAAATATATAATAGCCATATATGGGTTATTTAAAGGGTATGAAACATTTTATGACCTGGGTTTTGAACTTTTTGGAATTTTTTTAATTCCATCGTATTCTACATCTAATTCTACAGGCGAACGTCAATTTATTTTTATTCAATTCGTCCATATTGATTTTTTATGAATTTTTAAATATATAATTAGTCATATATGGGGTATTTAAGGGGTATGAAACATTTTATGACCTAGGTTTTGAACTTTTTGGAATTTTTTTAATTCCATCGTATTCTACATCTAATTCTACAGGCGAACGTCAATTTATTTTTATTCAATTCATCCATATTGATTTATTATGAATTTTTAAATATATAATAGCCATATATGGGTTATTTAAAGGGTATGAAACATTTTATGACCTGGGTTTTGAACTTTTTGGAATTTTTTTAATTCCATCGTATTCTACATCTAATTCTACAGGCGAACGTCAATTTATTTTTATTCAATTCGTCCATATTGATTTTTTATGAATTTTTAAATATATAATTAGTCATATATGGGGTATTTAAGGGGTATGAAACATTTTATGACCTGGGTTTTGAACTTTTTGGAATTTTTTTAATTCCATCGTATTCTACATCTAATTCTACAGGCGAACGTCAATTTATTTTTATTCAATTCGTCCATATTGATTTTTTATGAATTTTTAAATATATAATTAGTCATATATGGGGTATTTAAGGGGTATGAAACATTTTATGACCTAGGTTTTGAACTTTTTGGAATTTTTTTAATTCCATCGTATTCTACATCTAATTCTACAGGCGAACGTCAATTTATTTTTATTCATTTCATCCCTATTGATTTATTATGAATTTTTAAATATATAATAGCCATATATGGGTTATTTAAAGGGTATGAAACATTTTATGACCTGGGTTTTGAACTTTTTGGAATTTTTTTAATTCCATCGTATTCTACATCTAATTCTACAGGCGAACGTCAATTTATTTTTATTCAATTCGTCCATATTGATTTTTTATGAATTTTTAAATATATAATTAGTCATATATGGGGTATTTAAGGGGTATGAAACATTTTATGACCTAGGTTTTGAACTTTTTGGAATTTTTTTAATTCCATCGTATTCTATATCTAATTCTACAGGCGAACGTCAATTTATTTTTATTCAATTCGTCCATATTGATTTTTTATGAATTTTTAAATATATAATAGCCATATATGGGGTATTTAAGGTTTATGAAACATTTTATGACCTAGGTTTTGAACTTTTTGGAATTTTTTTAATTCCATCGTATTCTACATCTAATTCTACAGGCGAACGTCAATTTATTTTTATTCAATTCATCCATATTGATTTTTTATGAATTTTTAAATATATAATTAGTCATATATGGGGTATTTAAGGGGTATGAAACATTTTATGACCTAGGTTTTGAACTTTTTGGAATTTTTTTAATTCCATCGTATTCTACATCTAATTCTACAGGCGAACGTCAATTTATTTTTATTCAATTCGTCCATATTGATTTTTTATGAATTTTTAAATATATAATTAGTCATATATGGGGTATTTAAGGGGTATGAAACATTTTATGACCTAGGTTTTGAACTTTTTGGAATTTTTTTAATTCCATCGTATTCTACATCTAATTCTACAGGCGAACGTCAATTTATTTTTATTCAATTCGTCCATATTGATTTTTTATGAATTTTTAAATATATAATTAGTCATATATGGGGTATTTAAGGGGTATGAAACATTTTATGACGTAGGTTTTGAACTTTTTGGAATTTTTTTAATTCCATCGTATTCTACATCTAATTCTACAGGCGAACGTCAATTTATTTTTATTCAATTCGTCCATATTGATTTTTTATGAATTTTTAAATATATAATTAGTCATATATGGGGTATTTAAGGGGTATGAAACATTTTATGACCTAGGTTTTGAACTTTTTGGAATTTTTTTAATTCCATCGTATTCTACATCTAATTCTACAGGCGAACGTCAATTTATTTTTATTCAATTCGTCCATATTGATTTTTTATGAATTTTTAAATATATAATTAGTCATATATGGGGTATTTAAGGGGTATGAAACATTTTATGACCTGGGTTTTGAACTTTTTGGAATTTTTTTAATTCCATCGTATTCTACATCTAATTCTACAGGCGAACGTCAATTTATTTTTATTCAATTCGTCCATATTGATTTTTTATGAATTTTTAAATATATAATTAGTCATATATGGGGTATTTAAGGGGTATGAAACATTTTATGACCTAGGTTTTGAACTTTTTGGAATTTTTTTAATTCCATCGTATTCTACATCTAATTCTACAGGCGAACGTCAATTTATTTTTATTCAATTCGTCCATATTGATTTTTTATGAATTTTTAAATATATAATTAGTCATATATGGGGTATTTAAGGGGTATGAAACATTTTATGACCTAGGTTTTGAACTTTTTGGAATTTTTTTAATTCCATCGTATTCTACATCTAATTCTACAGGCGAACGTCAATTTATTTTTATTCAATTCGTCCATATTGATTTTTTATGAATTTTTAAATATATAATTAGTCATATATGGGGTATTTAAGGGGTATGAAACATTTTATGACCTGGGTTTTGAACTTTTTGGAATTTTTTTAATTCCATCGTATTCTACATCTAATTCTACAGGCGAACGTCAATTTATTTTTATTCAATTCGTCCATATTGATTTTTTATGAATTTTTAAATATATAATTAGTCATATATGGGGTATTTAAGGGGTATGAAACATTTTATGACCTAGGTTTTGAACTTTTTGGAATTTTTTTAATTCCATCGTATTCTACATCTAATTCTACAGGCGAACGTCAATTTATTTTTATTCAATTCGTCCATATTGATTTTTTATGAATTTTTAAATATATAATTAGTCATATATGGGGTATTTAAGGGGTATGAAACATTTTATGACCTAGGTTTTGAACTTTTTGGAATTTTTTTAATTCCATCGTATTCTACATCTAATTCTACAGGCGAACGTCAATTTATTTTTATTCAATTCGTCCATATTGATTTTTTATGAATTTTTAAATATATAATTAGTCATATATGGGGTATTTAAGGGGTATGAAACATTTTATGACCTAGGTTTTGAACTTTTTGGAATTTTTTTAATTCCATCGTATTCTACATCTAATTCTACAGGCGAACGTCAATTTATTTTTATTCAATTCGTCCATATTGATTTTTTATGAATTTTTAAATATATAATTAGTCATATATGGGGTATTTAAGGGGTATGAAACATTTTATGACCTAGGTTTTGAACTTTTTGGAATTTTTTTAATTCCATCGTATTCTACATCTAATTCTACAGGCGAACGTCAATTTATTTTTATTCAATTCGTCCATATTGATTTTTTATGAATTTTTAAATATATAATAGCCATATATGGGGTATTTAAGGGGTATGAAACATTTTATGACCTAGGTTTTGAACTTTTTGGAATTTTTTTAATTCCATCGTATTCTACATCTAATTCTACAGGCGAACGTCAATTTATTTTTATTCAATTCATCCATATTGATTTATTATGAATTTTTAAATATATGATAGCCATATATGGGGTATTTAAGGGGTATGAAACATTTTATGACCTAGGTTTTGAACTTTTTGGAATTTTTTTAATTCCATCGTATTCTACATCTAATTCTACAGGCGAACGTCAATTTATTTTTATTCAATTCGTCCATATTGATTTTTTATGAATTTTTAAATATATAATAGCCATATATGGGGTATTTAAGGGGTATGAAACATTTTATGACCTAGGTTTTGAACTTTTTGGAATTTTTTTAATTCCATCGTATTCTACATCTAATTCTACAGGCGAACGTCAATTTATTTTTATTCAATTCGTCCATATTGATTTTTTATGAATTTTTAAATATATAATAGCCATATATGGGGTATTTAAGGGGTATGAAACATTTTATGACCTAGGTTCCAAACTTTTTGGAATTTTTTTAATTCCATCGTATTCTACATCTAATTCTACAGGCGAACGTCAATTTATTTTTATTCAATTCATCCATATTGATTTTTTATGAATTTTTAAATATATAATTAGTCATATATGGGGTATTTAAGGGGTATGAAACATTTTATGACCTAGGTTTTGAACTTTTTGGAATTTTTTTAATTCCATCGTATTCTACATCTAATTCTACAGGCGAACGTCAATTTATTTTTATTCAATTCTTCCATATTGATTTTTTATGAATTTTTAAATATATAATAGCCATATATGGGGTTCCATCGTATTCTACATCTAATTCTACAGGCGAACGTCAATTTATTTTTATTCTATTCATCCATATTGATTTATTTTGAATTTTTAAATATATAATAGCCATATATGGGGTATTTAAGGGGTATGAAACATTTTATGACCTAGGTTCCAAACTTTTTGGAATTTTTTTAATTCCATCGTATTCTACATCTAATTCTACAGGCGAACGTCAATTTATTTTTATTCAATTCGTCCATATTGATTTTTTATGAATTTTTAAATATATAATAGCCATATATGGGGTTCCATCGTATTCTACATCTAATTCTACAGGCGAACGTCAATTTATTTTTATTCTATTCATCCATATTGATTTATTTTGAATTTTTAAATATATAATAGCCATATATGGGGTATTTAAGGGGTATGAAATATTTTATGACCTAGGTTTTGAACTTTTTGAAATTTTTTAAATTCCATCGTATTCTACATCTAATTCTACAGGCGAACGTCAATTTATTTTTATTCAATTCATCCATATTGATTTATTATGAATTTTTAAATATATGATAGCCATATATGGGGTATTTAAGGGGTATGAAACATTTTATGACCTAGGTTTTGAACTTTTTGGAATTTTTTTAATTCCATCGTATTCTACATCTAATTCTACAGGCGAACGTCAATTTATTTTTATTCAATTCGTCCATATTGATTTTTTATGAATTTTTAAATATATAATAGCCATATATGGGGTATTTAAGGGGTATGAAACATTTTATGACCTAGGTTTTGAACTTTTTGGAATTTTTTTAATTCCATCGTATTCTACATCTAATTCTACAGGCGAACGTCAATTTATTTTTATTCAATTCGTCCATATTGATTTTTTATGAATTTTTAAATATATAATAGCCATATATGGGGTATTTAAGGGGTATGAAACATTTTATGACCTAGGTTCCAAACTTTTTGGAATTTTTTTAATTCCATCGTATTCTACATCTAATTCTACAGGCGAACGTCAATTTATTTTTATTCAATTCATCCATATTGATTTTTTATGAATTTTTAAATATATAATTAGTCATATATGGGGTATTTAAGGGGTATGAAACATTTTATGACCTAGGTTTTGAACTTTTTGGAATTTTTTTAATTCCATCGTATTCTACATCTAATTCTACAGGCGAACGTCAATTTATTTTTATTCAATTCGTCCATATTGATTTTTTATGAATTTTTAAATATATAATAGCCATATATGGGGTTCCATCGTATTCTACATCTAATTCTACAGGCGAACGTCAATTTATTTTTATTCTATTCATCCATATTGATTTATTTTGAATTTTTAAATATATAATAGCCATATATGGGGTATTTAAGGGGTATGAAACATTTTATGACCTAGGTTCCAAACTTTTTGGAATTTTTTTAATTCCATCGTATTCTACATCTAATTCTACAGGCGAACGTCAATTTATTTTTATTCAATTCGTCCATATTGATTTTTTATGAATTTTTAAATATATAATAGCCATATATGGGGTTCCATCGTATTCTACATCTAATTCTACAGGCGAACGTCAATTTATTTTTATTCTATTCATCCATATTGATTTATTTTGAATTTTTAAATATATAATAGCCATATATGGGGTATTTAAGGGGTATGAAATATTTTATGACCTAGGTTTTGAACTTTTTGAAATTTTTTTAATTCCATCGTATTCTACATCTAATTCTACAGGCGAACGTCAATTTATTTTTATTCAATTCATCCATACTGATTTATTTTGAATTTTTAAATATATAATAGCCATATATGGGGTATTTAAGGGGTATGAAACATTTTATGATCTAGGTTTTGAACTTTTTGAAATTTTTTTAATTCCATCGTATTCTACATCTAATTCTATAGGCGAACATCAATTTATTTTTATTCTATTCATCCATATTGATTTATTTTGAATTTTTAAATATATAATAACCCATATATTGGGTATTTAAGGGGTATTAAATATTTTATGACCTAGGTTTTGAACTTTTTGGAATTTTTTTAATTCCATCGTATTCTACATCTAATTCTACAGGCGAACGTCAATTTAATTTTATTCAATTCATCCATATTGATTTATTTTGAATTTTTAAATATATAATAACCCATATATTGGGTATTTAAGGGGTATGAGACATTTTATGACCAAGGTTTTGAACTTTTTTGGAATTTTTTTAATTCCATCGTATTCTACATCTAATTCTACAGGCGAACGTCAATTTATTTTTATTCAATTCATCCATATTGATTTATTTTGAATTTTTAAATATATAATAGCCATATATGGGGTATTTAAGGGGTATGAAACATTTTATGACATGGGTTTTGAACTTTTTTGGAATTTTTTTAATTCCATCGTATTCTACATCTAATTCTACAGGCGAACGTCAATTTATTTTTATTCAATTCATCCATATTGATTTATTATGAATTTTTAAATATATAATAGCCATATATGGGGTATATAAGGGGTATGAAACATTTTATGACCAAGGTTTTGAACTTTTTGGAATTTTTTTAATTCCATCTTATTCTACATCTAATTCTACAGGCGAACGTCAATTTATTTTTATTCAATTCATCCATATTGATTTATTATGAATTTTTAAATATATAATAGCCATATATGGGGTATTTAAGGGGTATGAGACATTTTATGACCTAGGTTTTGTACTTTTTGAAATTTTTTTAATTCCATCGTATTCTACATCTAATTCTACAGGCGAACGTCAATTTATTTTTATTCAATTCATCCATATTTATTTTTTATGAATTTTTAAATATATAATAGCCATATATGGGGTATTTAAGGGGTATGAGACATTTTATGACCTAGGTTTTGTACTTTTTGAAATTTTTTTAATTCCATCGTATTCTACATCTAATTCTACAGGCGAACGTCAATTTATTTTTATTCAATTCATCCATATTGATTTATTATGAATTTTTAAATATATAATAGCCATATATGGGGTATTTAAGGGGTATGAAACATTTTATGACCAAGGTTTTGAACTTTTTGGAATTTTTTTAATTCCATCGTATTCTACATCTAATTCTACAGGCGAACGTCAATTTATTTTTATTCAATTCATCCATATTGATTTTTTATGAATTTTTAAATATATAATAGCCATATATGGGGTATTTAAGGGGTATGAAACATTTTATGACCAAGGTTTTGAACTTTTTGGAATTTTTTTAATTCCATCGTATTCTACATCTAATTCTACAGGCGAACGTCAATTTATTTTTATTCAATTCATCCATATTTATTTTTTATGAATTTTTATATATATAATAGCCATATATGGGGTATTTAAGGGGTATGAAACATTTTATGACCAAGGTTTTGAACTTTTTGAAATTATTTTAATTCCATCGTATTCTACATCTAATTCTACAGGCGAACGTCAATTTATTTTTATTCAATTCATCCATATTTATTTTTTATGAATTTTTAAATATATAATAGCCATATATGGGATATTTAAGGGGTATGAAACATTTTATGACCAAGGTTTTGAACTTTTTGGAATTTTTTTAATTCCATCGTATTCTACATCTAATTCTACAGGCGAACGTCAATTTATTTTTATTCAATTCATCCATATTTATTTTTTATGAATTTTTAAATATATAATAGCCATATATGGGATATTTAAGGGGTATGAGACATTTTATGACCTAGGTTTTGTACTTTTTGAAATTTTTTTAATTCCATCGTATTCTACATCTAATTCTACAGGCGAACGTCAATTTATTTTTATTCAATTCATCCATATTGATTTATTATGAATTTTTAAATATATAATAGCCATATATGGGGTATTTAAGGGGTATGAAACATTTTATGACCAAGGTTTTGTACTTTTTGAAATTTTTTTAATTCCATCGTATTCTACATCTAATTCTACAAACGAACGTCAATTTATTTTTATTCAATTCATCCATATTGATTAAATATATAATAGCCATATATTGGGTATTTAAGGGGTATGAAACATTTTATGATCTAGGTTTTGAACTTTTTGAAATTTTTTTAATTCCATCGTATTCTACATCTAATTCTACAAACGAACGTCAATTTATTTTTATTCAATTCATCCATATTGATTAAATATATAATAGCCATATATTGGGTATTTAAGGGGTATGAAACATTTTATGATCTAGGTTTTGAACTTTTTGAAATTTTTTTAATTCCATCGTATTCTACATCTAATTCTATAGGCGAACATCAATTTATTTTTATTCTATTCATCCATATTGATTTATTTTGAATTTTTAAATATATAATAGCCATATATGTGGTATTTAAGGGGTATGAAATATTTTATGACCTAGGTTTTGAACTTTTTTGGAATTTTTTTAATTCCATCGTATTCTACATCTAATTCTACAGGCGAACGTCAATTTAATTTTATTCAATTCATCCATATTGATTTATTTTGAATTTTTAAATATATAATAGCCATATATGGGGTATTTAAGGGGTATGAAACATTTTATGACATGGGTTTTGAACTTTTTTGGAATTTTTTTAATTCCATAGTATTCTACATCTAATTCTACAGGCGAACGTCAATTTATTTTTATTCAATTCATCCATATTGATTTATTTTGAATTTTTAAATATATAATAACCCATATATTGGGTATTTAAGGGGTATGAAACATTTTATGACATGGGTTTTGAACTTTTTTGGAATTTTTTTAATGCCATCTTATTCTACATCTAATTCTACAGGCGAACGTCAATTTAATTTTATTCAATTCATCCATATTGATTTATTTTGAATTTTTAAATATATAATAACCCATATATTGGGTATTTAAGGGGTATGAGACATTTTATGACCAAGGTTTTGAACTTTTTTGGAATTTTTTTAATTCCATCGTATTCTACATCTAATTCTACAGGCGAACGTCAATTTATTTTTATTCAATTCATCCATATTGATTTATTATGAATTTTTAAATATATAATAGCCATATATGGGGTATTTAAGGGGTATGAGACATTTTATGACCAAGGTTTTGAACTTTTTTGGAATTTTTTTAATTCCATCGTATTCTACATCTAATTCTACAGGCGAACGTCAATTTATTTTTATTCAATTCATCCATATTGATTTATTATGAATTTTTAAATATATAATAGCCATATATGGGGTATTTAAGGGGTATGAAACATTTTATGACCAAGGTTTTGAACTTTTTGGAATTTTTTTAATTCCATCGTATTCTACATCTAATTCTACAGGCGAACGTCAATTTATTTTTATTCAATTCATCCATATTTATTTTTTATGAATTTTTAAATATATAATAGCCATATATGGGATATTTAAGGGGTATGAAACATTTTATGACCAAGGTTTTGAACTTTTTGAAATTATTTTAATTCCATCGTATTCTACATCTAATTCTACAGGCGAACGTCAATTTATTTTTATTCAATTCATCCATATTTATTTTTTATGAATTTTTAAATATATAATAGCCATATATGGGGTATTTAAGGAGTATGAAACATTTTATGACCAAGGTTTTGAACTTTTTGAAATTATTTTAATTCCATCGTATTCTACATCTAATTCTACAGGCGAACGTCAATTTATTTTTATTCAATTCATCCATACTGATTTATTTTGAATTTTTAAATATATAATAGCCATATATGGGGTATTTAAGGGGTATGAAACATTTTATGATCTAGGTTTTGAACTTTTTGAAATTTTTTTAATTCCATCGTATTCTACATCTAATTCTATAGGCGAACATCAATTTATTTTTATTCTATTCATCCATATTGATTTATTTTGAATTTTTAAATATATAATAGCCATATATGTGGTATTTAAGGGGTATGAAATATTTTATGACCTAGGTTTTGAACTTTTTTGGAATTTTTTTAATTCCATCGTATTCTACATCTAATTCTACAGGCGAACGTCAATTTAATTTTATTCAATTCATCCATATTGATTTATTTTGAATTTTTAAATATATAATAGCCATATATGGGGTATTTAAGGGGTATGAAACATTTTATGACATGGGTTTTGAACTTTTTTGGAATTTTTTTAATTCCATCGTATTCTACATCTAATTCTACAGGCGAACGTCAATTTATTTTTATTCAATTCATCCATATTGATTTATTTTGAATTTTTAAATATATAATAACCCATATATTGGGTATTTAAGGGGTATGAAATATTTTATGACCTAGGTTTTGAACTTTTTTGGAATTTTTTTAATTCCATCGTATTCTACATCTAATTCTACAGGCGAACGTCAATTTAATTTTATTCAATTCATCCATATTGATTTATTTTGAATTTTTAAATATATAATAACCCATATATTGGGTATTTAAGGGGTATGAGACATTTTATGACCAAGGTTTTGAACTTTTTTGGAATTTTTTTAATTCCATCGTATTCTATATCTAATTCTACAGGCGAACGTCAATTTATTTTTATTCAATTCATCCATATTTATTTTTTATGAATTTTTAAATATATAATAGCCATATATGGGGTATTTAAGGGGTATGAAACATTTTATGACCAAGGTTTTGAACTTTTTGGAATTTTTTTAATTCCATCTTATTCTACATCTAATTCTACAGGCGAACGTCAATTTATTTTTATTCAATTCATCCATATTTATTTTTTATGAATTTTTAAATATATAATAGCCATATATGGGGTATTTAAGGGGTATGAAACATTTTATGACCAAGGTTTTGAACTTTTTGGAATTTTTTTAATTCCATCTTATTCTACATCTAATTCTACAGGCGAACGTCAATTTATTTTTATTCAATTCATCCATATTTATTTTTTATGAATTTTTAAATATATAATAGCCATATATGGGGTATTTAAGGAGTATGAAACATTTTATGACCAAGGTTTTGAACTTTTTGAAATTATTTTAATTCCATCGTATTCTACATCTAATTCTACAGGCGAACGTCAATTTATTTTTATTCAATTCATCCATACTGATTTATTTTGAATTTTTAAATATATAATAGCCATATATGGGGTATTTAAGGGGTATGAAACATTTTATGATCTAGGTTTTGAACTTTTTGAAATTTTTTTAATTCCATCGTATTCTACATCTAATTCTATAGGCGAACATCAATTTATTTTTATTCTATTCATCCATATTGATTTATTTTGAATTTTTAAATATATAATAGCCATATATGTGGTATTTAAGGGGTATGAAATATTTTATGACCTAGGTTTTGAACTTTTTTGGAATTTTTTTAATTCCATCGTATTCTACATCTAATTCTACAGGCGAACGTCAATTTAATTTTATTCAATTCATCCATATTGATTTATTTTGAATTTTTAAATATATAATAGCCATATATGGGGTATTTAAGGGGTATGAAACATTTTATGACATGGGTTTTGAACTTTTTTGGAATTTTTTTAATTCCATCGTATTCTACATCTAATTCTACAGGCGAACGTCAATTTATTTTTATTCAATTCATCCATATTGATTTATTTTGAATTTTTAAATATATAATAACCCATATATTGGGTATTTAAGGGGTATGAAATATTTTATGACCTAGGTTTTGAACTTTTTTGGAATTTTTTTAATTCCATCGTATTCTACATCTAATTCTACAGGCGAACGTCAATTTAATTTTATTCAATTCATCCATATTGATTTATTTTGAATTTTTAAATATATAATAACCCATATATTGGGTATTTAAGGGGTATGAGACATTTTATGACCAAGGTTTTGAACTTTTTTGGAATTTTTTTAATTCCATCGTATTCTATATCTAATTCTACAGGCGAACGTCAATTTATTTTTATTCAATTCATCCATATTTATTTTTTATGAATTTTTAAATATATAATAGCCATATATGGGGTATTTAAGGGGTATGAAACATTTTATGACCAAGGTTTTGAACTTTTTGGAATTTTTTTAATTCCATCTTATTCTACATCTAATTCTACAGGCGAACGTCAATTTATTTTTATTCAATTCATCCATATTTATTTTTTATGAATTTTTAAATATATAATAGCCATATATGGGGTATTTAAGGGGTATGAAACATTTTATGACCAAGGTTTTGAACTTTTTGGAATTTTTTTAATTCCATCTTATTCTACATCTAATTCTACAGGCGAACGTCAATTTATTTTTATTCAATTCATCCATATTTATTTTTTATGAATTTTTAAATATATAATAGCCATATATGGGGTATTTAAGGGGTATGAAACATTTTATGACCAAGGTTTTGAACTTTTTGGAATTTTTTTAATTCCATCTTATTCTACATCTAATTCTACAGGCGAACGTCAATTTATTTTTATTCAATTCATCCATATTTATTTTTTATGAATTTTTAAATATATAATAGCCATATATGGAGTATTTAAGGGGTATGAGACATTTTATGACCTAGGTTTTGTACTTTTTGAAATTTTTTTAATTCCATCTTATTCTACATCTAATTCTACAGGCGAACGTCAATTTATTTTTATTCAATTCATCCATATTTATTTTTTATGAATTTTTAAATATATAATAGCCATATATGGGGTATTTAAGGGGTATGAAACATTTTATGACCTAGGTTTTGAACTTTTTTGGAATTTTTTTAATTCCATCGTATTCTACATCTAATTCTACAGGCGAACGTCAATTTAATTTTATTCAATTCATCCATATTGATTTATTTTGAATTTTTAAATATATAATAACCCATATATTGGGTATTTAAGGGGTATGAGACATTTTATGACCAAGGTTTTGAACTTTTTTGGAATTTTTTTAATTCCATCGTATTCTATATCTAATTCTACAGGCGAACGTCAATTTATTTTTATTCAATTCATCCATATTTATTTTTTATGAATTTTTAAATATATAATAGCCATATATGGGGTATTTAAGGGGTATGAAACATTTTATGACCTAGGTTTTGAACTTTTTGGAATTTTTTTAATTCCATCGTATTCTACATCTAATTCTACAGGCGAATGTCAATTTATTTTTATTCAATTCATCCATATTGATTTTTTATGAATTTTTAAATATATAATAGCCATATATGGGTTATTTAAGGGATATGAGACATTTTATGACCTAGGTTTTGAACTTTTTGAAATTTTTTTAATTCCAACGTATTCTACATCTAATTCTACAGGCGAATGTCAATTTATTTTTATTCAATTCATCCATATTGATTTTTTATGAATTTTTAAATATATAATAGCCATATATGGGTTATTTAAGGGATATGAGACATTTTATGACCTAGGTTTTGAACTTTTTGAAATTTTTTTAATTCCAACGTATTCTACATCTAATTCTACAGGCGAACGTCAATTTATTTTTATTCAATTCATCCATATTTATTTTTTATGAATTTTTAAATATATAATAGCCATATATGGGGTATTTAAGGGGTATGAGACATTTTATGACCTAGGTTTTGTACTTTTTGGAATTTTTTTAATTCCATCTTATTCTACATCTAATTCTACAGGCGAACGTCAATTTATTTTTATTCAATTCATCCATATTTATTTTTTATGAATTTTTAAATATATAATAGCCATATATGGGGTATTTAAGGGGTATGAGACATTTTATGACCTAGGTTTTGTACTTTTTGGAATTTTTTTAATTCCATCGTATTCTACATCTAATTCTACAGGCGAATGTCAATTTATTTTTATTCAATTCATCCATATTGATTTATTATGAATTTTTAAATATATATAATAGCCATATATGGGGTATTTAAGGGGTATGAGACATTTTATGACCAAGGTTTTGAACTTTTTGGAATTTTTTTAATTCCATCGTATTCTACATCTAATTCTACAGGCGAACGTCAATTTATTTTTATTCAATTCTTCCATATTGATTTATTATGAATTTTTAAATATATATAATAGCCATATATGGGGTATTTAAGGGGTATGAGACATTTTATGACCTAGGTTTTGTACTTTTTGGAATTTTTTTAATTCCATCTTATTCTACATCTAATTCTACAGGCGAACGTCAATTTATTTTTATTCAATTCATCCATATTTATTTTTTATGAATTTTTAAATATATAATAGCCATATATGGGGTATTTAAGGGATATGAGACATTTTATGACCTAGGTTTTGAACTTTTTGAAATTTTTTTAATTCCATCGTATTCTACATCTAATTCTACAGGCGAACGTCAATTTATTTTTATTCAATTCATCCATATTTATTTTTTATGAATTTTTAAATATATAATAGCCATATATGGGGTATTTAAGGGGTATGAAACATTTTATGACCTAGGTTTTGAACTTTTTGGAATTTTTTTAATTCCATCGTATTCTACATCTAATTCTACAGGCGAACGTCAATTTTATTTTTATTCAATTCATCCATATTTATTTTTTATGAATTTTTAAATATATAATAGCCATATATGGGGTATTTAAGGGGTATGAAACATTTTATGACCTAGGTTTTGAACTTTTTGGAATTTTTTTAATTCCATCGTATTCTACATCTAATTCTACAGGCGAACGTCAATTTTATTTTTATTCAATTCATCCATATTGATTTATTATGAATTTTTAAATATATAATAGCCATATATGGGGTATTTAAGGGGTATGAGACATTTTATGACCTAGGTTTTGTACTTTTTGGAATTTTTTTAATTCCATCGTATTCTACATCTAATTCTACAGGCGAACGTCAATTTATTTTTATTCAATTCATCCATATTGATTTTTTATGAATTTTTAAATATATATAATAGCCATATATGGGGTATTTAAGGGGTATGAGACATTTTATGACCTAGGTTTTGTACTTTTTGGAATTTTTTTAATTCCATCGTATTCTACATCTAATTCTACAGGCGAACGTCAATTTATTTTTATTCAATTCATCCATATTTATTTTTTATGAATTTTTAAATATATAATAGCCATATATGGGGTATTTAAGGGGTATGAGACATTTTATGACCTAGGTTTTGTACTTTTTGGAATTTTTTTAATTCCATCTTATTCTACATCTAATTCTACAGGCGAACGTCAATTTATTTTTATTCAATTCATCCATATTTATTTTTTATGAATTTTTAAATATATAATAGCCATATATGGGGTATTTAAGGGGTATGAGACATTTTATGACCTAGGTTTTGTACTTTTTGGAATTTTTTTAATTCCATCTTATTCTACATCTAATTCTACAGGCGAACGTCAATTTATTTTTATTCAATTCATCCATATTTATTTTTTATGAATTTTTAAATATATAATAGCCATATATGGGGTATTTAAGGGGTATGAAACATTTTATGACCTAGGTTTTGAACTTTTTGAAATTTTTTTAATTCCATCGTATTCTACATCTAATTCTACAGGCGAACGTCAATTTATTTTTATTCAATTCATCCATATTTATTTTTTATGAATTTTTAAATATATAATAGCCATATATGGGGTATTTAAGGGGTATGAAACATTTTATGACCTAGGTTTTGAACTTTTTGAAATTTTTTTAATTCCATCGTATTCTACATCTAATTCTACAGGCGAACGTCAATTTATTTTTATTCAATTCATCCATATTGATTTATTATGAATTTTTAAATATATAATAGCCATATATGGGGTATTTAAGGGGTATGAGACATTTTATGACCTAGGTTTTGTACTTTTTGGAATTTTTTTAATTCCATCGTATTCTACATCTAATTCTACAGGCGAACGTCAATTTATTTTTATTCAATTCATCCATATTGATTTTTTATGAATTTTTAAATATATATAATAGCCATATATGGGGTATTTAAGGGGTATGAGACATTTTATGACCTAGGTTTTGTACTTTTTGGAATTTTTTTAATTCCATCGTATTCTACATCTAATTCTACAGGCGAACGTCAATTTATTTTTATTCAATTCATCCATATTTATTTTTTATGAATTTTTAAATATATAATAGCCATATATGGGGTATTTAAGGGGTATGAGACATTTTATGACCTAGGTTTTGTACTTTTTGGAATTTTTTTAATTCCATCTTATTCTACATCTAATTCTACAGGCGAACGTCAATTTATTTTTATTCAATTCATCCATATTTATTTTTTATGAATTTTTAAATATATAATAGCCATATATGGGGTATTTAAGGGGTATGAGACATTTTATGACCTAGGTTTTGTACTTTTTGGAATTTTTTTAATTCCATCTTATTCTACATCTAATTCTACAGGCGAACGTCAATTTATTTTTATTCAATTCATCCATATTTATTTTTTATGAATTTTTAAATATATAATAGCCATATATGGGGTATTTAAGGGGTATGAAACATTTTATGACCTAGGTTTTGAACTTTTTGAAATTTTTTTAATTCCATCGTATTCTACATCTAATTCTACAGGCGAACGTCAATTTATTTTTATTCAATTCATCCATATTTATTTTTTATGAATTTTTAAATATATAATAGCCATATATGGGGTATTTAAGGGGTATGAAACATTTTATGACCTAGGTTTTGAACTTTTTGAAATTTTTTTAATTCCATCGTATTCTACATCTAATTCTACAGGCGAACGTCAATTTATTTTTATTCAATTCATCCATATTGATTTTTTATGAATTTTTAAATATATATAATAGCCATATATGGGGTATTTAAGGGGTATGAGACATTTTATGACCTAGGTTTTGTACTTTTTGGAATTTTTTTAATTCCATCGTATTCTACATCTAATTCTACAGGCGAACGTCAATTTATTTTTATTCAATTCATCCATATTTATTTTTTATGAATTTTTAAATATATAATAGCCATATATGGGGTATTTAAGGGGTATGAGACATTTTATGACCTAGGTTTTGTACTTTTTGGAATTTTTTTAATTCCATCGTATTCTACATCTAATTCTACAGGCGAACGTCAATTTATTTTTATTCAATTCATCCATATTTATTTTTTATGAATTTTTAAATATATAATAGCCATATATGGGGTATTTAAGGGGTATGAGACATTTTATGACCTAGGTTTTGTACTTTTTGTAATTTTTTTAATTCCATCGTATTCTACATCTAATTCTACAGGCGAACGTCAATTTATTTTTATTTAATTCATCCATATTGATTTTTTATGAATTTTTAAATATATATAATAGCCATATATGGGGTATTTAAGGGGTATGAAACATTTTATGACCTAGGTTTTGTACTTTTTGGAATTTTTTTAATTCCATCGTATTCTACATCTAATTCTACAGGCGAACGTCAATTTATTTTTATTCAATTCATCCATATTGATTTTTTATGAATTTTTAAATATATATAATAGCCATATATGGGGTATTTAAGGGGTATGAGACATTTTATGACCTAGGTTTTGTACTTTTTGGAATTTTTTTAATTCCATCGTATTCTACATCTAATTCTACAGGCGAACGTCAATTTATTTTTATTCAATTCATCCATATTTATTTTTTATGAATTTTTAAATATATAATAGCCATATATGGGGTATTTAAGGGGTATGAAACATTTTATGACCTAGGTTTTGAACTTTTTGGAATTTTTTTAATTCCATCGTATTCTACATCTAATTCTACAGGCGAACGTCAATTTATTTTTATTCAATTCATCCATATTGATTTTTTATGAATTTTTAAATATATATAATAGCCATATATGGGGTATTTAAGGGGTATGAGACATTTTATGACCTAGGTTTTGTACTTTTTGGAATTTTTTTAATTCCATCGTATTCTACATCTAATTCTACAGGCGAACGTCAATTTATTTTTATTCAATTCATCCATATTTATTTTTTATGAATTTTTAAATATATAATAGCCATATATGGGGTATTTAAGGGGTATGAAACATTTTATGACCTAGGTTTTGAACTTTTTGGAATTTTTTTAATTCCATCGTATTCTACATCTAATTCTACAGGCGAACGTCAATTTATTTTTATTCAATTCATCCATATTTATTTTTTATGAATTTTTAAATATATAATAGCCATATATGGGGTATTTAAGGGGTATGAGACATTTTATGACCTAGGTTTTGTACTTTTTGGAATTTTTTTAATTCCATCGTATTCTACATCGAATTCTACAGGCGAACGTCAATTTATTTTTATTCAATTCATCCATATTTATTTTTTATGAATTTTTAAATATATAATAGCCATATATGGGGTATTTAAGGGGTATGAGACATTTTATGACCTAGGTTTTGTACTTTTTGGAATTTTTTTAATTCCATCTTATTCTACATCTAATTCTACAGGCGAACGTCAATTTATTTTTATTCAATTCATCCATATTTATTTTTTATGAATTTTTAAATATATAATAGCCATATATGGGGTATTTAAGGGGTATGAGACATTTTATGACCTAGGTTTTGTACTTTTTGGAATTTTTTTAATTCCATCTTATTCTACATCTAATTCTACAGGCGAACGTCAATTTATTTTTATTCAATTCATCCATATTTATTTTTTATGAATTTTTAAATATATAATAGCCATATATGGGGTATTTAAGGGGTATGAAACATTTTATGACCTAGGTTTTGAACTTTTTGAAATTTTTTTAATTCCATCGTATTCTACATCTAATTCTACAGGCGAACGTCAATTTATTTTTATTCAATTCATCCATATTTATTTTTTATGAATTTTTAAATATATAATAGCCATATATGGGGTATTTAAGGGGTATGAAACATTTTATGACCTAGGTTTTGAACTTTTTGAAATTTTTTTTAATTCCATCGTATTCTACATCTAATTCTACAGGCGAACGTCAATTTATTTTTATTCAATTCATCCATATTGATTTTTTATGAATTTTTAAATATATATAATAGCCATATATGGGGTATTTAAGGGGTATGAGACATTTTATGACCTAGGTTTTGTACTTTTTGGAATTTTTTTAATTCCATCGTATTCTACATCTAATTCTACAGGCGAACGTCAATTTATTTTTATTCAATTCATCCATATTTATTTTTTATGAATTTTTAAATATATAATAGCCATATATGGGGTATTTAAGGGGTATGAGACATTTTATGACCTAGGTTTTGTACTTTTTGGAATTTTTTTAATTCCATCGTATTCTACATCTAATTCTACAGGCGAACGTCAATTTATTTTTATTCAATTCATCCATATTGATTTTTTATGAATTTTTAAATATATATAATAGCCATATATGGGGTATTTAAGGGGTATGAAACATTTTATGACCTAGGTTTTGTACTTTTTGGAATTTTTTTAATTCCATCGTATTCTACATCTAATTCTACAGGCGAACGTCAATTTATTTTTATTCAATTCATCCATATTGATTTTTTATGAATTTTTAAATATATATAATAGCCATATATGGGGTATTTAAGGGGTATGAGACATTTTATGACCTAGGTTTTGTACTTTTTGGAATTTTTTTAATTCCATCGTATTCTACATCTAATTCTACAGGCGAACGTCAATTTATTTTTATTCAATTCATCCATATTTATTTTTTATGAATTTTTAAATATATAATAGCCATATATGGGGTATTTAAGGGGTATGAAACATTTTATGACCTAGGTTTTGAACTTTTTGGAATTTTTTTAATTCCATCGTATTCTACATCTAATTCTACAGGCGAACGTCAATTTATTTTTATTCAATTCATCCATATTTATTTTTTATGAATTTTTAAATATATAATAGCCATATATGGGGTATTTAAGGGGTATGAGACATTTTATGACCTAGGTTTTGAACTTTTTGGAATTTTTTTAATTCCATCGTATTCTACATCTAATTCTACAGGCGAACGTCAATTTATTTTTATTCAATTCATCCATATTTATTTTTTATGAATTTTTAAATATATAATAGCCATATATGGGGTATTTAAGGGGTATGAGACATTTTATGACCTAGGTTTTGTACTTTTTGGAATTTTTTTAATTCCATCTTATTCTACATCTAATTCTACAGGCGAACGTCAATTTATTTTTATTCAATTCATCCATATTTATTTTTTATGAATTTTTAAATATATAATAGCCATATATGGGGTATTTAAGGGGTATGAAACATTTTATGACCTAGGTTTTGAACTTTTTGAAATTTTTTTAATTCCATCGTATTCTACATCTAATTCTACAGGCGAACGTCAATTTATTTTTATTCAATTCATCCATATTTATTTTTTATGAATTTTTAAATATATAATAGCCATATATGGGGTATTTAAGGGGTATGAAACATTTTATGACCTAGGTTTTGAACTTTTTGAAATTTTTTTAATTCCATCGTATTCTACATCTAATTCTACAGGCGAACGTCAATTTATTTTTATTCAATTCATCCATATTGATTTTTTATGAATTTTTAAATATATATAATAGCCATATATGGGGTATTTAAGGGGTATGAGACATTTTATGACCTAGGTTTTGAACTTTTTGAAATTTTTTTAATTCCATCGTATTCTACATCTAATTCTACAGGCGAACGTCAATTTATTTTTATTCAATTCATCCATATTTATTTTTTATGAATTTTTAAATATATAATAGCCATATATGGGGTATTTAAGGGGTATGAGACATTTTATGACCTAGGTTTTGTACTTTTTGGAATTTTTTTAATTCCATCGTATTCTACATCTAATTCTACAGGCGAACGTCAATTTATTTTTATTCAATTCATCCATATTTATTTTTTATGAATTTTTAAATATATAATAGCCATATATGGGGTATTTAAGGGTTATGAGGCATTTTATGACCTAGGTTTTGTACTTTTTGGAATTTTTTTAATTCCATCGTATTCTACATCTAATTCTACAGGCGAACGTCAATTTATTTTTATTCAATTCATCCATATTGATTTTTTATGAATTTTTAAATATATATAATAGCCATATATGGGGTATTTAAGGGGTATGAAACATTTTATGACCTAGGTTTTGTACTTTTTGGAATTTTTTTAATTCCATCGTATTCTACATCTAATTCTACAGGCGAACGTCAATTTATTTTTATTCAATTCATCCATATTGATTTTTTATGAATTTTTAAATATATATAATAGCCATATATGGGGTATTTAAGGGGTATGAGACATGTTATGACCTAGGTTTTGTACTTTTTGGAATTTTTTTAATTCCATCTTATTCTACATCTAATTCTACAGGCGAACGTCAATTTATTTTTATTCAATTCATCCATATTTATTTTTTATGAATTTTTAAATATATAATAGCCATATATGGAGTATTTAAGGGGTATGAAACATTTTATGACCTAGGTTTTGAACTTTTTGGAATTTTTTTAATTCCATCGTATTCTACATCTAATTCTACAGGCGAACGTCAATTTATTTTTATTCAATTCATCCATATTGATTTTTTATGAATTTTTAAATATATATAATAGCCATATATGGGGTATTTAAGGGGTATGAGACATTTTATGACCTAGGTTTTGTACTTTTTGGAATTTTTTTAATTCCATCTTATTCTACATCTAATTCTACAGGCGAACGTCAATTTATTTTTATTCAATTCATCCATATTTATTTTTTATGAATTTTTAAATATATAATAGCCATATATGGGGTATTTAAGGGGTATGAGACATTTTATGACCTAGGTTTTGTACTTTTTGGAATTTTTTTAATTCCATCTTATTCTACATCTAATTCTACAGGCGATCGTCAATTTATTTTTATTCAATTCATCCATATTTATTTTTTATGAATTTTTAAATATATAATAGCCATATATGGGGTATTTAAGGGGTATGAGACATTTTATGACCTAGGTTTTGTACTTTTTGGAATTTTTTTAATTCCATCTTATTCTACATCTAATTCTACAGGCGAACGTCAATTTATTTTTATTCAATTCATCCATATTGATTTATTTTGAATTTTTAAATATATAATAGCCATATATGGGGTATTTAAGGGGTATGAAACATTTTATGACCTTGGTTTTGAACTTTTTGGAATTTTTTTAATTCCATCGTATTCTACATCTAATTCTACAGGCGAACGTCAATTTATTTTTATTCAATTCATCCATATTGATTTATTATGAATTTTTAAATATATATAATAGCCATATATGGGGTATTTAAGGGGTATGAAACATTTTATGACCTAGGTTTTGAACTTTATGGAATTTTTTTAATTCCATCGTATTCTACATCTAATTCTACAGGCGAACGTCAATTTATTTTTATTCAATTCATCCATATTGATTTATTTTGAATTTTTAAATATATAATAGCCATATATGGGGTATTTAAGGGGTATGAAACATTTTATGACCTTGGTTTTGAACTTTTTGGAATTTTTTTAATTCCATCGTATTCTTCATCTAATTCTACAGGCGAACATCAATTTATTTTTATTCAATTCATCCATATTGATTTATTATGAATTTTTAAATATATATAATAGCCATATATGGGGTATTTAAGGGGTATGAAACATTTTATGACCTAGGTTTTGAACTTTTTTGAATTTTTTAATTCCATCGTATTCTACAGGCGAACGTCAATTTATTTTTATTCAATTCATCCATATTGATTAAATATATAATAGCCATATATTGGGTATTTAAGGGGTATGAAACATTTTATGGCCAAGGTTTTGAACTTTTTGAAATTTTTTTAATTCCATCGTATTCTACATCTAATTCTACAGGCGAACGTCAATTTATTTTTATTCAATTCATCCATATTGATTTATTATGAATTTTTAAATATATATTATAGTGATATATGGGGTATTTAAGGGGTATGAAACATTTTATGACCTAGGTTTTGAACTTTTTGGAATTTTTTTAATTCCATCGTATTCTACATCTAATTCTACAGGCGAACGTCAATTTATTTTTATTCTATTCATCCATATTGATTTATTATGAATTTTTAAATATATAATAGCCATATATGGGGTATTTAAGGGGTATGAAACATTTTATGACCAAGGTTTTGAACTTTTTGAAATTTTTTTAATTTCCATCGTATTCTACATCTAATTCTACAGGCGAACGTCAATTTATTTTTATTCAATTCATCCATATTGATTTATTATGAATTTTTAAATATATAATAGCCATATATTGGGTTTTTAAGGGGTATGAAACATTTTATGGCTAAGGTTTTGAACTTTTTGAAATTTTTTTAATTCCATCGTATTCTACATCTAATTCTACAGGCGAACGTCATTTTATTTTTATTCAATTCATCCATATTGATTTATTATGAATTTTTAAATATATAATAGCCATATATTGGGTATTTAAGGGGTATGAAACATTTTATGGCCAAGGTTTTGAACTTTTTGAAATTTTTTTAATTCCTTCGTATTCTACATCTAATTCTACAGGCGAACGTCAATTTATTTTTATTCAATTCATCCATATTGATTAAATATATAATAGCCATATATTGGGTATTTAAGGGGTATGAAACATTTTATGGCCAAGGTTTTGAACTTTTTGAAATTTTTTTAATTCCATCGTATTCTACATCTAATTCTACAGGCGAACGTCATTTTATTTTTATTCAATTCATCCATATTGATTAAATATATAATAGCCATATATTGGGTATTTAAGGGGTATGAAACATTTTATGGCCAAGGTTTTGAACTTTTTGAAATTTTTTTAATTCCTTCGTATTCTACATCTAATTCTACAGGCGAACGTCAATTTATTTTTATTCAATTCATCCATATTGATTAAATATATAATAGCCATATATTGGGTATTTAAGGGGTATGAAACATTTTATGGCCAAGGTTTTGAACTTTTTGGAATTTTTTTAATTCCATCGTATTCTACATCTAATTCTACAGGCGAACGTCATTTTATTTTTATTCAATTCATCCATATTGATTTATTATGAATTTTTAAATATATAATAGCCATATATTGGGTATTTAAGGGGTATGAAACATTTTATGGCCAAGGTTTTGAACTTTTTGGAATTTTTTTAATTCCATCGTATTCTACATCTAATTCTACAGGCGAACGTCATTTTATTTTCATTCAATTCATCAATATTGATTTATTATGAATTTTTAAATATATAATAGCCATATATTGGGTTTTTAAGGGGTATGAAACATTTTATGGCCAAGGTTTTGAACTTTTTGAAATTTTTTTAATTCCTTCGTATTCTACATCTAATTCTACAGGCGAACGTCAATTTATTTTTATTCAATTCATCCATATTGATTAAATATATAATAGCCATATATTGGGTTTTTAAGGGGTATGAAACATTTTATGGCCAAGGTTTTGAACTTTTTGGAATTTTTTTAATTCCATCGTATTCTACATCTAATTCTACAGGCGAACGTCATTTTATTTTTATTCAATTCATCCATATTGATTTATTATGAATTTTTAAATATATAATAGCCATATATTGGGTTTTTAAGGGGTATGAAACATTTTATGGCTAAGGTTTTGAACTTTTTGAAATTTTTTTAATTCCATCGTATTCTACATCTAATTCTACAGGCGAACGTCATTTTATTTTTATTCAATTCATCCATATTGATTTATTATGAATTTTTAAATATATAATAGCCATATATTGGGTATTTAAGGGGTATGAAACATTTTATGGCCAAGGTTTTGAACTTTTTGAAATTTTTTTAATTCCTTCGTATTCTACATCTAATTCTACAGGCGAACGTCAATTTATTTTTATTCAATTCATCCATATTGATTAAATATATAATAGCCATATATTGGGTATTTAAGGGGTATGAAACATTTTATGGCCAAGGTTTTGAACTTTTTGAAATTTTTTTAATTCCATCGTATTCTACATCTAATTCTACAGGCGAACGTCAATTTATTTTTATTCAATTCATCCATATTGATTTATTATGAATTTTTAAATATATAATAGCCATATATTGGGTTTTTAAGGGGTATGAAACATTTTATGGCCAAGGTTTTGAACTTTTTGGAATTTTTTTAATTCCATCGTATTCTACATCTAATTCTACAGGCGAACGTCAATTTATTTTTATTCAATTCATCCATATTGATTAAATATATAATAGCCATATATTGGGTATTTAAGGGGTATGAAACATTTTATGGCCAATGTTTTGAACTATTTGAAATTTTTTTAATTCCTTCGTATTCTACATCTAATTCTACAGGCGAACGTAAAATTTATTTTTATTCAATTCATCCATATTGATTAAATATATAATAGCCATATATTGGGTATTTAAGGGCTATGAAACATTTTATGGCCAAGGTTTTGAACTTTTTGAAATTTTTTTAATTCCATCGTATTCTACATCTAATTCTACAGGCGAACGTCATTTTATTTTTATTCAATTCATCCATATTGATTTATTATGAATTTTTAAATATATAATAGCCATATATTGGGTTTTTAAGGGGTATGAAACATTTTATGGCCAAGGTTTTGAACTTTTTGGAATTTTTTTAATTCCATCGTATTCTACATCTAATTCTACAGGCGAACGTCATTTTATTTTTATTCAATTCATCCATATTGATTTATTATGAATTTTTAAATATGTAATAGCCATATATTGGGTATTTAAGGGGTATGAAACATTTTATGCCCAAGGTTTTGAACTTTTTTAAATTTTTTTAATTCCATCGTATTCTACATCTAATTCTACAGGCGAACGTCAATTTATTTTTATTCAATTCATCCATATTGATTAAATATATAATAGCCATATATTGGGTATTTAAGGGGTATGAAACATTTTATGGCCAAGGTTTTGAACTTTTTGAAATTTTTTTAATTCCATCGTATTCTACATCTAATTCTACAGGCGAACGTCAATTTATTTTTATTCAATTCATCCATATTGATTTATTATGAATTTTTAAATATATAATAGCCATATATTGGGTATTTAAGGGGTATGAAACATTTTATGGCCAAGGTTTTGAACTTTTTAAAATTTTTTTAATTCCATCGTATTCTACATCTAATTCTACAGGCGAACGTCAATTTATTTTTATTCAATTCATCCATATTGATTTATTATGAATTTTTAAATATATAATAGCCATATATTGGGTATTTAAGGGGTATGAAACATTTTATGACCAAGGTTTTGAACTTTTTGAAATTTTTTTAATTCCATCGTATTCTACATCTAATTCTACAGGCGAACGTCAATTTATTTTTATTCAATTCATCCATATTGATTAAATATATAATAGCCATATATTGGGTATTTAAGGGGTATGAAACATTTTATGACCAAGGTTTTGAACTTTTTGAAATTTTTTTAATTCCATCGTATTCTACATCTAATTCTACAGGCGAACGTCAATTTATTTTTATTCAATTCATCCATATTGATTAAATATATAATAGCCATATATTGGGTATTTAAGGGGTATGAAACATTTTATGACCAAGGTTTTGAACTTTTTGAAATTTTTTTAATTCCATCGTATTCTATATCTAATTCTACAAACGAACGTCAATTTATTTTTATTCAATTCATACATATTGATTAAATATATAATAGCCATATATTGGGTATTTAAAGGGTATGAAACATTTTATGGCCAAGGTTTTGAAGTTTTTGAAATTTTTTTAATTCCATCGTATTCTACATCTAATTCTACAGGCGAACGTCAATTTATTTTTATTCAATTCATCCATATTGATTTATTATGAATTTTTAAATATATAATAGCCATATATTGGGTATTTAAGGGGTATGAAACATTTTATGCCCAAGGTTTTGAACTTTTTGAAATTTTTTTAATTCCATCGTATTCTACATCTAATTCTACAGGCGAACGTCAATTTATTTTTATTCAATTCATCCATATTGATTAAATATATAATAGCCATATATTGGGTATTTAAGGGGTATGAAACATTTTATGGCCAAGGTTTTGAACTTTTTGAAATTTTTTTAATTCCATCGTATTCTACATCTAATTCTACAGGCGAACGTCAATTTATTTTTATTCAATTCATCCATATTGATTAAATATATAATAGCCATATATTGGGTATTTAAGGGGTATGAAACATTTTATGGCCAAGGTTTTGAACTTTTTGAAATTTTTTTAATTCCATCGTATTCTACATCTAATTCTACAGGCGAACGTCAATTTATTTTTATTCAATTCATCCATATTGATTTATTATGAATTTTTAAATATATAATAGCCATATATTGGGTATTTAAGGGGTATGAAACATTTTATGACCAAGGTTTTGAACTTTTTGAAATTTTTTTAATTCCATCGTATTCTACATCTAATTCTACAGGCGAACGTCAATTTATTTTTATTCAATTCATCCATATTGATTAAATATATAATAGCCATATATTGGGTATTTAAGGGGTATGAAACATTTTATGACCAAGGTTTTGAACTTTTTGAAATTTTTTTAATTCCATCGTATTCTACATCTAATTCTACAGGCGAACGTCATTTTATTTTTATTCAATTCATCCATATTGATTTATTATGAATTTTTAAATATATAATAGCCATATATTGGGTATTTAAGGGGTATGAAACATTTTATGCCCAAGGTTTTGAACTTTTTGAAATTTTTTTAATTCCATCGTATTCTACATCTAATTCTACAGGCGAACGTCAATTTATTTTTATTCAATTCATCCATATTGATTAAATATATAATAGCCATATATTGGGTATTTAAGGGGTATGAAATATTTTATGGCCAAGGTTTTGAACTTTTTTAAATTTTTTTAATTCCATCGTATTCTACATCTAATTCTACAGGCGAACGTCAATTTATTTTTATTCAATTCATCCATATTGATTAAATATATAATAGCCATATATTGGGTATTTAAGGGGTATGAAACATTTTATGACCAAGGTTTTGAACTTTTTGAAATTTTTTTAATTCCATCGTATTCTATATCTAATTCTACAAACGAACGTCAATTTATTTTTATTCAATTCATACATATTGATTAAATATATAATAGCCATATATTGGGTATTTAAGGGGTATGAAACATTTTATGGCCAAGGTTTTGAACTTTTTGAAATTTTTTTAATTCCATCGTATTCTACATCTAATTCTACAGGCGAACGTCAATTTATTTTTATTCAATTCATCCATATTGATTTATTATGAATTTTTAAATATATAATAGCCATATATTGGGTATTTAAGGGGTATGAAACATTTTATGACCAAGGTTTTGAACTTTTTGAAATTTTTTTAATTCCATCGTATTCTATATCTAATTCTACAAACGAACGTCAATTTATTTTTATTCAATTCATCCATATTGATTAAATATATAATAGCCATATATTGGGTATTTAAGGGGTATGAAACATTTTATGGCCAAGGTTTTGAACTTTTTGAAATTTTTTTAATTCCATCGTATTCTATATCTAATTCTACAAACGAACGTCAATTTATTTTTATTCAATTCATCCATATTGATTAAATATATAATAGCCATATATTGGGTATTTAAGGGGTATGAAACATTTTATGACCAAGGTTTTGAACTTTTTGAAATTTTTTTAATTCCATCGTATTCTATATCTAATTCTACAAACGAACGTCAATTTATTTTTATTCAATTCATCCATATTGATTTATTATGAATTTTTAAATATATAATAGCCATATATTGGGTATTTAAGGGGTATGAAACATTTTATGACCAAGGTTTTGAACTTTTTGAAATTTTTTTAATTCCATCGTATTCTATATCTAATTCTACAAACGAACGTCAATTTATTTTTATTCAATTCATCCATATTGATTAAATATATAATAGCCATATATTGGGTATTTAAGGGGTATGAAACATTTTATGATCTAGGTTTTGAACTTTTTGAAATTTTTTTAATTCCATCGTATTCTACATCTAATTCTACAAACGAACGTCAATTTATTTTTATTCAATTCATCCATATTGATTTATTATGAATTTTTAAATATATAATAGCCATATATTGGGTATTTAAGGGGTATGAAACATTTTATGACCAAGGTTTTGAACTTTTTGAAATTTTTTTAATTCCATCGTATTCTATATCTAATTCTACAAACGAACGTCAATTTATTTTTATTCAATTCATCCATATTGATTTATTATGAATTTTTAAATATATAATAGCCATATATTGGGTATTTAAGGGGTATGAAACATTTTATGACCAAGGTTTTGAACTTTTTGAAATTTTTTTAATTCCATCGTATTCTATATCTAATTCTACAAACGAACGTCAATTTATTTTTATTCAATTCATCCATATTGATTAAATATATAATAGCCATATATTGGGTATTTAAGGGGTATGAAACATTTTATGATCTAGGTTTGAACTTTTTGAAATTTTTTTAATTCCATCGTATTCTACATCTAATTCTACAAACGAACGTCAATTTATTTTTATTCAATTCATCCATATTGATTAAATATATAATAGCCATATAATGGGTATTTAAGGGGTATGAAACATTTTATGACTAAGGTTTTGAACTTTTTGAAATTTTTTTAATTCCATCGTATTCTATATCTAATTCTACAAACGAACGTCAATTTATTTTTATTCAATTCATCCATATTGATTTATTATGAATTTTTAAATATATAATAGCCATATATTGGGTATTTAAGGGGTATGAAACATTTTATGACCAAGGTTTTGAACTTTTTGAAATTTTTTTAATTCCATCGTATTCTACATCTAATTCTACAAACGAACGTCAATTTATTTTTATTCAATTCATCCATATTGATTAAATATATAATAGCCATATAATGGGTATTTAAGGGGTATGAAACATTTTATGACTAAGGTTTTGAACTTTTTGAAATTTTTTTAATTCCATCGTATTCTATATCTAATTCTACAAACGAACGTCAATTTATTTTTATTCAATTCATCCATATTGATTAAATATATAATAGCCATATATTGGGTATTTAAGGGGTATGAAACATTTTATGACTAAGGTTTTGAACTTTTTGAAATTTTTTTAATTCCATCGTATTCTATATCTAATTCTACAAACGAACGTCAATTTATTTTTATTCAATTCATCCATATTGATTTATTATGAATTTTTAAATATATAATAGCCATATATTGGGTATTTAAGGGGTATGAAACATTTTATGACCAAGGTTTTGAACTTTTTGAAATTTTTTTAATTCCATCGTATTCTATATCTAATTCTACAAACGAACGTCAATTTATTTTTATTCAATTCATCCATATTGATTAAATATATAATAGCCATATAATGGGTATTTAAGGGGTATGAAACATTTTATGACTAAGGTTTTGAACTTTTTGAAATTTTTTTAATTCCATCGTATTCTATATCTAATTCTACAAACGAACGTCAATTTATTTTTATTCAATTCATCCATATTGATTAAATATATAATAGCCATATATTGGGTATTTAAGGGGTATGAAACATTTTATGACTAAGGTTTTGAACTTTTTGAAATTTTTTTAATTCCATCGTATTCTATATCTAATTCTACAAACGAACGTCAATTTATTTTTATTCAATTCATCCATATTGATTAAATATATAATAGCCATATATTGGGTATTTAAGGGGTATGAAACATTTTATGACTAAGGTTTTGAACTTTTTGAAATTTTTTTAATTCCATCGTATTCTATATCTAATTCTACAAACGAACGTCAATTTATTTTTATTCAATTCATCCATATTGATTAAATATATAATAGCCATATAATGGGTATTTAAGGGGTATGAAACATTTTATGACTAAGGTTTTGAACTTTTTGAAATTTTTTTAATTCCATCGTATTCTATATCTAATTCTACAAACGAACGTCAATTTATTTTTATTCAATTCATCCATATTGATTAAATATATAATAGCCATATATTGGGTATTTAAGGGGTATGAAACATTTTATGACTAAGGTTTTGAACTTTTTGAAATTTTTTTAATTCCATCGTATTCTATATCTAATTCTACAAACGAACGTCAATTTATTTTTATTCAATTCATCCATATTGATTAAATATATAATAGCCATATATTGGGTATTTAAGGGGTATGAAACATTTTATGACTAAGGTTTTGAACTTTTTGAAATTTTTTTAATTCCATCGTATTCTATATCTAATTCTACAAACGAACGTCAATTTATTTTTATTCAATTCATCCATATTGATTAAATATATAATAGCCATATATTGGGTATTTAAGGGGTATGAAACATTTTATGACTAAGGTTTTGAACTTTTTGAAATTTTTTTAATTCCATCGTATTCTATATCTAATTCTACAAACGAACGTCAATTTATTTTTATACAATTCATCCATATTGATTAAATATATAATAGCCATATAATGGGTATTTAAGGGGTATGAAACATTTTATGACTAAGGTTTTGAACTTTTTGAAATTTTTTTAATTCCATCGTATTCTATATCTAATTCTACAAACGAACGTCAATTTATTTTTATTCAATTCATCCATATTGATTTATTATGAATTTTTAAATATATAATAGCCATATATTGGGTATTTAAGGGGTATGAAACATTTTATGACTAAGGTTTTGAACTTTTTGAAATTTTTTTAATTCCATCGTATTCTATATCTAATTCTACAAACGAACGTCAATTTATTTTTATTCAATTCATCCATATTGATTAAATATATAATAGCCATATATTGGGTATTTAAGGGGTATGAAACATTTTATGATCTAGGTTTTGAACTTTTTGAAATTTTTTTAATTCCATCGTATTCTACATCTAATTCTACAAACGAACGTCAATTTATTTTTATTCAATTCATCCATATTGATTAAATATATAATAGCCATATAATGGGTATTTAAGGGGTATGAAACATTTTATGACTAAGGTTTTGAACTTTTTGAAATTTTTTTAATTCCATCGTATTCTATATCTAATTCTACAAACGAACGTCAATTTATTTTTATTCAATTCATCCATATTGATTAAATATATAATAGCCATATAATGGGTATTTAAGGGGTATGAAACATTTTATGACTAAGGTTTTGAACTTTTTGAAATTTTTTTAATTCCATCGTATTCTATATCTAATTCTACAAACGAACGTCAATTTATTTTTATTCAATTCATCCATATTGATTAAATATATAATAGCCATATAATGGGTATTTAAGGGATATGAAACATTTTATGACCAAGGTTTTGAACTTTTTGAAATTTTTTTAATTCCATCGTATTCTATATCTAATTCTACAAACGAACGTCAATTTATTTTTATTCAATTCATCCATATTGATTTATTATGAATTTTTAAATATATAATAGCCATATATTGGGTATTTAAGGGGTATGAAACATTTTATGACCAAGGTTTTGAACTTTTTGAAATTTTTTTAATTCCATCGTATTCTATATCTAATTCTACAAACGAACGTCAATTTATTTTTATTCAATTCATCCATATTGATTTATTATGAATTTTTAAATATATAATAGCCATATATTGGGTATTTAAGGGGTATGAAACATTTTATGACCAAGGTTTTGAACTTTTTGAAATTTTTTTAATTCCATCGTATTCTATATCTAATTCTACAAACGAACGTCAATTTATTTTTATTCAATTCATCCATATTGATTAAATATATAATAGCCATATAATGGGTATTTAAGGGGTATGAAACATTTTATGATCTAGGTTTTGAACTTTTTGAAATTTTTTTAATTCCATCGTATTCTACATCTAATTCTACAAACGAACGTCAATTTATTTTTATTCAATTCATCCATATTGATTAAATATATAATAGCCATATAATGGGTATTTAAGGGGTATGAAACATTTTATGACCAAGGTTTTGAACTTTTTGAAATTTTTTTAATTCCATCGTATTCTATATCTAATTCTACAAACGAACGTCAATTTATTTTTATTCAATTCATCCATATTGATTTATTATGAATTTTTAAATATATAATAGCCATATATTGGGTATTTAAGGGGTATGAAACATTTTATGACCAAGGTTTTGAACTTTTTGAAATTTTTTTAATTCCATCGTATTCTATATCTAATTCTACAAACGAACGTCAATTTATTTTTATTCAATTCATCCATATTGATTTATTATGAATTTTTAAATATATAATAGCCATATATTGGGTATTTAAGGGGTATGAAACATTTTATGACCAAGGTTTTGAACTTTTTGAAATTTTTTTAATTCCATCGTATTCTATATCTAATTCTACAAACGAACGTCAATTTATTTTTATTCAATTCATCCATATTGATTTATTATGAATTTTTAAATATATAATAGCCATATATTGGGTATTTAAGGGGTATGAAACATTTTATGACCAAGGTTTTGAACTTTTTGAAATTTTTTTAATTCCATCGTATTCTATATCTAATTCTACAAACGAACGTCAATTTATTTTTATTCAATTCATCCATATTGATTAAATATATAATAGCCATATATTGGGTATTTAAGGGGTATGAAACATTTTATGATCTAGGTTTTGAACTTTTTGAAATTTTTTTAATTCCATCGTATTCTACATCTAATTCTACAAACGAACGTCAATTTATTTTTATTCAATTCATCCATATTGATTAAATATATAATAGCCATATATTGGGTATTTAAGGGGTATGAAACATTTTATGACTAAGGTTTTGAACTTTTTGAAATTTTTTTAATTCCATCGTATTCTATATCTAATTCTACAAACGAACGTCAATTTATTTTTATTCAATTCATCCATATTGATTAAATAAATAATAGCCATATATTGGGTATTTAAGGGGTATGAAACATTTTATGACCAAGGTTTTGAACTTTTTGAAATTTTTTTAATTCCATCGTATTCTACATCTAATTCTACAAACGAACGTCAATTTATTTTTTTTCAATTCATCCATATTGATTAAATATATAATAGCCATATATTGGGTATTTAAGGGGTATGAAACATTTTATGACTAAGGTTTTGAACTTTTTGAAATTTTTTTAATTCCATCGTATTCTATATCTAATTCTACAAACGAACGTCAATTTATTTTTATTCAATTCATCCATATTGATTAAATATATAATAGCCATATATTGGGTATTTAAGGGGTATGAAACATTTTATGACTAAGGTTTTGAACTTTTTGAAATTTTTTTAATTCCATCGTATTCTATATCTAATTCTACAAACGAACGTCAATTTATTTTTATTCAATTCATCCATATTGATTAAATATATAATAGTCATATATTGGGTATTTAAGGGGTATGAAACATTTTATGACCAAGGTTTTGAACTTTTTGAAATTTTTTTAATTCCATCGTATTCTATATCTAATTCTACAAACGAACGTCAATTTATTTTTATTCAATTCATCCATATTGATTAAATATATAATAGCCATATATTGGGTATTTAAGGGGTATGAAACATTTTATGATCTAGGTTTTGAACTTTTTGAAATTTTTTTAATTCCATCGTATTCTACATCTAATTCTACAAACGAACGTCAATTTATTTTTATTCAATTCATCCATATTGATTAAATATATAATAGCCATATATTGGGTATTTAAGGGGTATGAAACATTTTATGACCAAGGTTTTGAACTTTTTGAAATTTTTTTAATTCCATCGTATTCTATATCTAATTCTACAAACGAACGTCAATTTATTTTTATTCAATTCATCCATATTGATTAAATATATAATAGCCATATATTGGGTATTTAAGGGGTATGAAACATTTTATGGCCAAGGTTTTGAACTTTTTGAAATTTTTTTAATTCCATCGTATTCTATATCTAATTCTACAAACGAATGTCAATTTATTTTTATTCAATTCATCCATATTGATTAAATATATAATAGCCATATATTGGGTATTTAAGGGGTATGAAACATTTTATGATCTAGGTTTTGAACTTTTTGAAATTTTTTTAATTCCATCGTATTCTACATCTAATTCTACAAACGAACGTCAATTTATTTTTATTCAATTCATCCATATTGATTAAATATATAATAGCCATATATTGGGTATTTAAGGGGTATGAAACATTTTATGACTAAGGTTTTGAACTTTTTGAAATTTTTTTAATTCCATCGTATTCTATATCTAATTCTACAAACGAACGTCAATTTATTTTTATTCAATTCATCCATATTGATTAAATATATAATAGCCATATATTGGGTATTTAAGGGGTATGAAACATTTTATGGCCAAGGTTTTGAACTTTTTGAAATTTTTTTAATTCCATCGTATTCTATATCTAATTCTACAAACGAACGTCAATTTATTTTTATTCAATTCATCCATATTGATTTATTATGAATTTTTAAATATATAATAGCCATATATTGGGTATTTAAGGGGTATGAAACATTTTATGGCCAAGGTTTTGAACTTTTTGAAATTTTTTTAATTCCATCGTATTCTACATCTAATTCTACAAACGAACGTCAATTTATTTTTATTCAATTCATCCATATTGATTAAATATATAATAGCCATATATTGGGTATTTAAGGGGTATGAAACATTTTATGATCTAGGTTTTGAACTTTTTGAAATTTTTTTAATTCCATCGTATTCTACATCTAATTCTACAGGCGAACGTCAATTTATTTTTATTCAATACTTCCATATTGATTAAATATATAATAGCCATATATTGGGTATTTAAGGGGTATGAAATATTTTATGGCCAAGGTTTTGAACTTTTTGAAATTTTTTTAATTCCATCGTATTCTACATCTAATTCTACAGGCGAACGTCAATTTATTTTTATTCAATTCATCCATATTGATTAAATATATAATAGCCATATATAGGGTATTTAAGGGGTATGAAACATTTTATGGCCAAGGTTTTGAACTTTTTGAAATTTTTTTAATTCCATCGTATTCTACATCTAATTCTACATACGAACGTCATTTTATTTTTATTCAATTCATCCATATTGATTTATTATGAATTTTTAAATATATAATAGCCATATATTGGGTATTTAAGGGGTATGAAACATTTTATGACTAAGGTTTTGAACTTTTTGAAATTTTTTAATTCCATCGTATTCTACATCTAATTCTACAGGCGATCGTCAATTTATTTTTATTCAATTCATCCATATTGATTAAATATATAATAGCCATATATTGAGTATTTAAGGGGTATGAAACATTTTATGGCCAAGGTTTTGAACTTTTTGAAATTTTTTTAATTCCATCGTATTCTACATCTAATTCTACAGGCGAACGTCAATTTATTTTTATTCAATTCATCCATATTGATTTATTATGAATTTTTAAATATATAATAGCCATATATTGGGTATTTAAGGGGTATGAAATATTTTATGGCCAAGGTTTTGAACTTTTTGAAATTTTTTTAATTCCATCGTATTCTACATCTAATTCTACAGGCGAACGTCAATTTATTTTTATTCAATTCATCCATATTGATTAAATATATAATAGCCATATATAGGGTATTTAAGGGGTATGAAACATTTTATGGCCAAGGTTTTGAACTTTTTGAAATTTTTTTAATTCCATCGTATTCTACATCTAATTCTACATACGAACGTCATTTTATTTTTATTCAATTCATCCATATTGATTTATTATGAATTTTTAAATATATAATAGCCATATATTGGGTATTTAAGGGGTATGAAACATTTTATGACTAAGGTTTTGAACTTTTTGAAATTTTTTTAATTCCATCGTATTCTACATCTAATTCTACAGGCGATCGTCAATTTATTTTTATTCAATTCATCCATATTGATTAAATATATAATAGCCATATATTGAGTATTTAAGGGGTATGAAACATTTTATGGCCAAGGTTTTGAACTTTTTGAAATTTTTTTAATTCCATCGTATTCTACATCTAATTCTACAGGCGAACGTCAATTTATTTTTATTCAATTCATCCATATTGATTTATTATGAATTTTTAAATATATAATAGCCATATATTGGGTATTTAAGGGGTATGAAACATTTTATGCCCAAGGTTTTGAACTTTTTGAAATTTTTTTAATTCCATCGTATTCTACATCTAATTCTACAGGCGAACGTCAATTTATTTTTATTCAATTCATCCATATTGATTAAATATATAATAGCCATATATTGGGTATTTAAGGGGTATGAAACATTTTATGGCCAAGGTTTTGAACTTTTTGAAATTTTTTTAATTCCATCGTATTCTACATCTAATTCTACAGGCGAACGTCAATTTATTTTTATTCAATTCTTCATCCATATTGATTTATTATGAATTTTTAAATATATAATAGCCATATATTGGGTATTTAAGGGGTATGAAACATTTTATGCCCAAGGTTTTGAACTTTTTGAAATTTTTTTAATTCCATCGTATTCTACATCTAATTCTACAGGCGAACGTCAATTTATTTTTATTCAATTCTTCATCCATATTGATTTATTATGAATTTTTAACTATATAATAGCCATATATTGGGTATTTAAGGGGTATGAAACATTTTATGCCCAAGGTTTTGAACTTTTTGAAATTTTTTTAATTCCATCGTATTCTACATCTAATTCTACAGGCGAATGTCAATTTATTTTTATTCAATTCATCCATATTGATTTATTATGAATTTTTAAATATATAATAGCCATATATTGGGTATTTAAGGGGTATGAAACATTTTATGCCCAAGGTTTTGAACTTTTTGAAATTTTTTTAATTCCATCGTATTCTACATCTAATTCTACAGGCGAACGTCAATTTATTTTTATTCAATTCATCCATATTGATTAAATATATAATAGCCATATATTGGGTATTTAAGGGGTATGAAACATTTTATGGCCAAGGTTTTGAACTTTTTGAAATTTTTTTAATTCCATCGTATTCTACATCTAATTCTACAGGCGAACGTCAATTTATTTTTATTCAATTCATCCATATTGATTAAATATATAATAGCCATATATTGGGTATTTAAGGGGTATGAAACATTTTATGCCCAAGGTTTTGAACTTTTTGAAATTTTTTTAATTCCATCGTATTCTACATCTAATTCTACAGGCGAACGTCAATTTATTTTTATTCAATTCATCCATATTGATTTATTATGAATTTTTAAATATATAATAGCCATATATTGGGTATTTAAGGGGTATGAAACATTTTATGCCCAAGGTTTTGAACTTTTTGAAATTTTTTTAATTCCATCGTATTCTACATCTAATTCTACAGGCGAACGTCTATTTATTTTTATTCAATTCATCCATATTGATTTATTATGAATTTTTAAATATATAATAGCCATATATTGAGTATTTAAGGGTATGAAACATTTTATGCCCAAGGTTTTGAACTTTTTGAAATTTTTTTAATTCCATCGTATTCTACATCTAATTCTACAGGCGAACGTCAATTTATTTTTATTCAATTCATCCATATTGATTTATTATGAATTTTTAAATATATAATAGCCATATATTGGGTATTTAAGGGGTATGAAACATTTTATGCCCAAGGTTTTGAACTTTTTGAAATTTTTTAATTCCATCGTATTCTACATCTAATTCTACAGGCGAACGTCAATTTATTTTTATTCAATTCATCCATATTGATTAAATATATAATAGCCATATATTGGGTATTTAAGGGGTATGAAACATTTTATGGCCAAGGTTTTGAACTTTTTGAAATTTTTTTAATTCCATCGTATTCTACATCTAATTCTACAGGCGAACGTCAATTTATTTTTATTCAATTCTTCATCCATATTGATTTATTATGAATTTTTAAATATATAATAGCCATATATTGGGTATTTAAGGGGTATGAAACATTTTATGCCCAAGGTTTTGAACTTTTTGAAATTTTTTTAATTCCATCGTATTCTACATCTAATTCTACAGGCGAACGTCAATTTATTTTTATTCAATTCTTCATCCATATTGATTTATTATGAATTTTTAAATATATAATAGCCATATATTGGGTATTTAAGGGGTATGAAACATTTTATGCCCAAGGTTTTGAACTTTTTGAAATTTTTTTAATTCCATCGTATTCTACATCTAATTCTACAGGCGAACGTCAATTTATTTTTATTCAATTCTTCATCCATATTGATTTATTATGAATTTTTAAATATATAATAGCCATATATTGGGTATTTAAGGGGTATGAAACATTTTATGCCCAAGGTTTTGAACTTTTTGAAATTTTTTTAATTCCATCGTATTCTACATCTAATTCTACAGGCGAACGTCAATTTATTTTTATTCAATTCTTCATCCATATTGATTTATTATGAATTTTTAAATATATAATAGCCATATATTGGGTATTTAAGGGGTATGAAACATTTTATGCCCAAGGTTTTGAACTTTTTGAAATTTTTTTAATTCCATCGTATTCTACATCTAATTCTACAGGCGAACGTCAATTTATTTTTATTCAATTCATCCATAATGATTTATTATGAATTTTTAAATATATAATAGCCATATATTGGGTATTTAAGGGGTATGAAACATTTTATGACCAAGGTTTTGAACTTTTTGAAATTTTTTTAATTCCATCGTATTCTACATCTAATTCTACAGGCGAACGTCAATTTATTTTTATTCAATTCATCCATATTGATTTATTATGAATTTTTAAATATATAATAGCCATATATTGGGTATTTAAGGGGTATGAAACATTTTATGACCAAGGTTTTGAACTTTTTGAAATTTTTTTAATTCCATCGTATTCTACATCTAATTCTACAGGCGAACGTCAATTTATTTTTATTCAATTCATCCATATTGAATAAATATATAATAGCCATATATTGGGTATTTAAGGGGTATGATACATTTTATGGCCAAGGTTTTGAACTTTTTGAAATTTTTTTAATTCCATCGTATTCTACATCTAATTCTACAGGCGAACGTCAATTTATTTTTATTCAATTCATCCATATTGATTAAATATATAATAGCCATATATTGGGTATTTAAGGGGTATGAAACATTTTATGGTCAAGGTTTTGAACTTTTTGAAATTTTTTTAATTCCATCGTATTCTACATCTAATTCTACAGGCGAACGTCAATTTATTTTTATTCAATTCATCCATATTGAATAAATATATAATAGCCATATATTGGGTATTTAAGGGGTATGAAACATTTTATGCCCAAGGTTTTGAACTTTTTGAAATTTTTTTAATTCCATCGTATTCTACATCTAATTCTACAGGCGATCGTCAATTTATTTTTATTCAATTCATCCATATTGATTAAATATATAATAGCCATATATTGGGTATTTAAGAGGTATGAAACATTTTATGGCCAAGGTATTGAACTTTTTGAAATTTTTTTAATTCCATTGTATTCTACATCTAATTCTACAGGCGAACGTCAATTTATTTTTATTCAATTCATCCATATTGATTTATTATGAATTTTTAAATATATAATAGCCATATATTGGGTATTTAAGGGGTATGAAACATTTTATGACCAAGGTTTTGAACTTTTTGAAATTTTTTTTAATTCCATCGTATTCTACATCTAATTCTACAGGCGAACGTCAATTTATTTTTATTCAATTCATCCATATTGAATAAATATATAATAGCCATATATTGGGTATTTAAGGGGTATGAAACATTTTATGGCCAAGGTTTTGAACTTTTTGAAATTTTTTTAATTCCATCGTATTCTACATCTAATTCTACAGGCGAACGTCAATTTATTTTTATTCAATTCATCCATATTGATTAAATATATAATAGCCATATATTGGGTATTTAAGGGGTATGAAACATTTTATGGCCAAGGTTTTGAACTTTTTGAAATTTTTTTAATTCCATCGTATTCTACATCTAATTCTACAGGCGAACGTCAATTTATTTTTATTCAATTCATCCATATTGATTAAATATATAATAGCCATATATTGGGTATTTAAGGGGTATGAAACATTTTATGGCCAAGGTATTGAACTTTTTGAAATTTTTTTAATTCCATTGTATTCTACATCTAATTCTACAGGCGAACGTCAATTTATTTTTATTCAATTCATCCATATTGATTTATTATGAATTTTTAAATATATAATAGCCATATATTGTTTATTTAAGGGGTATGAAACATTTTATGACCAAGGTTTTGAACTTTTTGAAATTTTTTTAATTCCATCGTATTCTACATCTAATTCTACAAGCGAACGTCAATTTATTTTTATTCAATTCATCCATATTGATTTATTATGAATTTTTAAATATATAATAGCCATATATTGGGTATTTAAGGGGTATGAAACATTTTATGACCAAGGTTTTGAACTTTTTGAAATTTTTTTAATTCCATCGTATTCTACATCTAATTCTACAGGCGAACGTCAATTTATTTTTATTCAATTCATCCATATTGAATAAATATATAATAGCCATATATTTGGTATTTAAGGGGTATGAAACATTTTATGGCCAAGGTTTTGAACTTTTTGAAATTTTTTTAATTCCATCGTATTCTACATCTAATTCTACAGGCGAACGTCAATTTATTTTTATTCAATTCATCCATATTGAATAAATATATAATAGCCATATATTGGGTATTTAAGGGGTATGAAACATTTTATGGCCAAGGTTTTGAACTTTTTGAAATTTTTTTAATTCCATCGTATTCTACATCTAATTCTACAGGCGAACGTCAATTTATTTTTATTCAATTCATCCATATTGATTAAATATATAATAGCCATATATTGGGTATTTAAGGGGTATGAAACATTTTATGGCCAAGGTTTTGAACTTTTTGAAATTTTTTTAATTCCATTGTATTCTACATCTAATTCTACAGGCGAACGTCAATTTATTTTTATTCAATTCATCCATATTGATTAAATATATAATAGCCATATATTGGGTATTTAAGGGGTATGAAACATTTTATTGCCAAGGTATTGAACTTTTTGAAATTTTTTTAATTCCATTGTATTCTACATCTAATTCTACAGGCGAACGTCAATTTATTTTTATTCAATTCATCCATATTGATTTATTATGAATTTTTAAATATATAATAGCCATATATTGTTTATTTAAGGGGTATGAAACATTTTATGACCAAGGTTTTGAACTTTTTGAAATTTTTTTAATTCCATCGTATTCTACATCTAATTCTACAAGCGAACGTCAATTTATTTTTATTCAATTCATCCATATTGATTTATTATGAATTTTTAAATATATAATAGCCATATATTGGGTATTTAAGGGGTATGAAACATTTTATGACCAAGGTTTTGAACTTTTTGAAATTTTTTTAATTCCATCGTATTCTACATCTAATTCTACAGGCGAACGTCAATTTATTTTTATTCAATTCATCCATATTGAATAAATATATAATAGCCATATATTGGGTATTTAAGGGGTATGAAACATTTTATGGCCAAGGTTTTGAACTTTTTGAAATTTTTTTAATTCCATCGTATTCTACATCTAATTCTACAGGCGAACGTCAATTTATTTTTATTCAATTCATCCATATTGATTAAATATATAATAGCCATATATTGGGTATTTAAGGGGTATGAAACATTTTATGGCCAAGGTTTTGAACTTTTTGAAATTTTTTTAATTCCATCGTATTCTACATCTAATTCTACAGGCGAACGTCAATTTATTTTTATTCAATTCATCCATATTGATTAAATATATAATAGCCATATATTGGGTATTTAAGGGGTATGAAACATTTTATGGCCAAGGTATTGAACTTTTTGAAATTTTTTTAATTCCATTGTATTCTACATCTAATTCTACAGGCGAACGTCAATTTATTTTTATTCAATTCATCCATATTTATTTTTTATGAATTTTTAAATATATAATAGCCATATATGGGGTATTTAAGGGGTATGAAACATTTTATGACCTAGGTTTTGAACTTTTTGGAATTTTTTTAATTCCATCGTATTCTACATCTAATTCTACAAGCGAACGTCAATTTATTTTTATTCAATTCATCCATATTGATTTTTTATGAATTTTTAAATATATATAATAGCCATATATGGGGTATTTAAGGGGTATGAAACATTTTATGACCTAGGTTTTGAACTTTTTGAAATTTTTTTAATTCCATCGTATTCTACATCTAATTCTACAGGCGAACTTCAATTTATTTTTATTCAATTCATCCATATTTATTTTTTATGAATTTTTAAATATATAATAGCCATATATGGGGTATTTAAGGGGTATGAGACATTTTATGACCTAGGTTTTGTACTTTTTGAAATTTTTTTAATTCCATCGTATTCTACATCTAATTCTACAGGCGAACGTCAATTTATTTTTATTCAATTCATCCATATTTATTTTTTATCAATTTTTAAATATATAATAGCCATATATGGGATATTTAAGGGGTATGAAACATTTTATGACCAAAGTTTTGAACTTTTTGAAATTTTTTTAATTCCATCGTATTCTACATCTAATTCTACAGGCGAACGTCAATTTATTTTTATTCATTTCATCCATATTGATTAAATATATAATAGCCATATATGGGGTATTTAAGGGTATGAAACATTTTATGACCAAGGGTTTGAACTTTTTGAAATTTTTTTAATTCCATCGTATTCTACATCTAATTCTACAGGCGAAGGTAAATTTATTTTTATTCAATTCATCCATATTGATTTATTATGAATTTTTAAATATATAATAGCCATATATGGGGTATTTAATGGGTATGAAACATTTTATGACCTAGGTTTTGAACTTTTTGGAATTTTTTTATATCCATCGTATTCTCCATCAAATTCTACAGGCGAACGTCAATTTATTTTTATTCAATTCATCCATATTGATTTATTATGAATTTTTAAATATATAATAGCCATATATGGGGTATTTAATGGGTATGAAACATTTTATGACCTAGGTTTTGAACTTTTTGGAATTTTTTTATATCCATCGTATTCTCCATCAAATTCTACAGGTGAACGTCACTTTATTTTTATTCAATTCATCCATATTGATTTTTCATGAATTTTTAAATATATAATAGCCATATATGGGGTATTTAAGGGTATGAAACATTTTATGACCAAGGTTTTGAACTTTTTGAAATTTTTTTAATTCCATCGTATTCTACATCTAATTCTACAGGCGAACGTCAATTTATTTTTATTTAATTCATCCATATTGATTTATTTTGAATTTTTAAATATATAATAGCCATATATGGAGTATTTAAGGGATATGAAACATTTTATGACCTGGGTTTTGAACTTTTTTAAAATTTTTTTTTCCATCGTATTCTACATCTAATTCTACAGGCGAACGTCAATTTATTTTTATTCAATTCATCCATATTGATTTATTTTGAATTTTTAAATATATAATACATATATGTGGTATTTAAGGGGTATGAAATATTTTATGACCTAGGTTTTGAACTTTTTGGAATTTTTTTAATGCCATCGTATTCTACATCTAATTCTACAGGCGAACATCAATTTATTTTTATTCAATTCATCCATACTGATTTATTTTGAATTTTTAAATATATATAATAGCCATATATGGGGTATTTAAGGGATATGAAACATTTTATGACCTGGGTTTTGGACTTTTTTAAAATTTTTTTTAATTCCATCGTATTCTACATCTAATTCTACAGGCGAACGTCAATTTATTTTATTCAATTCATCCATATTGATTTATTTTGAATTTTTAAATATATAATAGCCATATATGTGGTATTTAAGGGGTATGAAATATTTTATGACCTAGGTTTTGAACTTTTTGAAATTTTTTTAATTCCATCGTATTCTACATCTAATTCTACAGGCGATCGTCAATTTATTTTTATTCAATTCATCCATATTGATTTATTTTGAATTTTTAAATATATAATAGCCATATATGGGGTATTTAATGGGTATGAAACATTTTATGACCTAGGTTTTGAACTTTTTGGAATTTTTTTATATCCATCGTATTCTCCATCAAATTCTACAGGTGAACGTCACTTTATTTTTATTCAATTCATCCATATTGATTTATTATGAATTTTTAAATATATAATAGCCATATATGGGGTATTTAATGGGTATGAAATATTTTATGACCTAGGTTTTGAACTTTTTGGAATTTTTTTAATGCCATCGTATTCTACTTCTAATTCTACAGTCGAACATCAATTTATTTTTATTCAATTCATCCATACTGATTTATTTTGAATTTTTAAATATATATAATAGCCATATATGGGGTATTTAAGGGATATGAAACATTTTATGACCTGGGTTTTGAACTTTTTTAAAATTTTTTTTAATTCCATCGTATTCTACATCTAATTCTACAGGCGAACGTCAATTTATTTTTATTCAATTCATCCATATTGATTTATTTTGAATTTTTAAATATATAATAGCCATATATGGAGTATTTAAGGGATATGAAACATTTTATGACCTGGGTTTTGAACTTTTTTAAAATTTTTTTTAATTCCATCGTATTCTACATCTAATTCTACAGGCGAACGTCAATTTATTTTTATTCAATTCATCCATATTGATTTATTTTGAATTTTTAAATATATAATACATATATGTGGTATTTAAGGGGTATGAAATATTTTATGACCTAGGTTTTGAACTTTTTGGAATTTTTTTAATGCCATCGTATTCTACATCTAATTCTACAGGCGAACATCAATTTATTTTTATTCAATTCATCCATACTGATTTATTTTGAATTTTTAAATATATATAATAGCCATATATGGGGTATTTAAGGGGTATGAAATATTTTATGACCTAGGTTTTGAACTTTTTGGAATTTTTTTAATGCCATCGTATTCTACATCTAATTCTACAGGCGAACGTCAATTTATTTTTATTCAATTCATCCATATTTATTTTTTATGAATTTTTAAATATATACTAGCCATATATGGGGTATTTAAGGGGTATGAAACATTTTATGACCAAAGTTTTGAACTTTTTGAAATTTTTTTAATTCCATCGTATTCTACATCTAATTCTACAGGCGAACGTCAATTTATTTTTATTCATTTCATCCATATTGATTAAATATATAATAGCCATATATGGGGTATTTAAGGGTATGAAACATTTTATGACCAAGGGTTTGAACTTTTTGAAATTTTTTTAATTCCATCGTATTCTACATCTAATTCTACAGGCGAACGTAAATTTATTTTTATTCAATTCATCCATATTGATTTATTATGAATTTTTAAATATATAATAGCCATATATGGGGTATTTAATGGGTATGAAACATTTTATGACCTAGGTTTTGAACTTTTTGGAATTTTTTTATATCCATCGTATTCTCCATCAAATTCTACAGGCGAACGTCAATTTATTTTTATTCAATTCATCCATATTGATTTATTATGAATTTTTAAATATATAATAGCCATATATGGGGTATTTAATGGGTATGAAACATTTTATGACCTAGGTTTTGAACTTTTTGGAATTTTTTTATATCCATCATATTCTCCATCAAATTCTACAGGTGAACGTCACTTTATTTTTATTCAATTCATCCATATTGATTTTTCATGAATTTTTAAATATATAATAGCCATATATGGGGTATTTAAGGGTATGAAACATTTTATGACCAAGGTTTTGAACTTTTTGAAATTTTTTTAATTCCATCGTATTCTACATCTAATTCTACAGGCGAACGTCAATTTATTTTTATTTAATTCATCCATATTGATTTATTTTGAATTTTTAAATATATAATAGCCATATATGGAGTATTTAAGGGATATGAAACATTTTATGACCTGGGTTTTGAACTTTTTTAAAATTTTTTTTAATTCCATCGTATTCTACATCTAATTCTACAGGCGAACGTCAATTTATTTTTATTCAATTCATCCATATTGATTTATTTTGAATTTTTAAATATATAATACATATATGTGGTATTTAAGGGGTATGAAATATTTTATGACCTAGGTTTTGAACTTTTTGGAATTTTTTTAATGCCATCGTATTCTACATCTAATTCTACAGGCGAACATCAATTTATTTTTATTCAATTCATCCATACTGATTTATTTTGAATTTTTAAATATATATAATAGCCATATATGGGGTATTTAAGGGATATGAAACATTTTATGACCTGGGTTTTGAACTTTTTTAAAATTTTTTTTAATTCCATCGTATTCTACATCTAATTCTACAGGCGAACGTCAATTTATTTTTATTCAATTCATCCATATAGATTTATTTTGAATTTTTAAATATATAATAGCCATATATGTGGTATTTAAGGGGTATGAAATATTTTATGACCTAGGTTTTGAACTTTTTGAAATTTTTTTAATTCCATCGTATTCTACATCTAATTCTACAGGCGATCGTCAATTTATTTTTATTCAATTCATCCATATTGATTTATTTTGAATTTTTAAATATATAATAGCCATATATGGGGTATTTAATGGGTATGAAACATTTTATGACCTAGGTTTTGAACTTTTTGGAATTTTTTTATATCCATCGTATTCTCCATCAAATTCTACAGGTGAACGTCACTTTATTTTTATTCAATTCATCCATATTGATTTATTATGAATTTTTAAATATATAATAGCCATATATGGGGTATTTAATGGGTATGAAATATTTTATGACCTAGGTTTTGAACTTTTTGGAATTTTTTTAATGCCATCGTATTCTACATCTAATTCTACAGTCGAACATCAATTTATTTTTATTCAATTCATCCATACTGATTTATTTTGAATTTTTAAATATATATAATAGCCATATATGGGGTATTTAAGGGATATGAAACATTTTATGACCTGGGTTTTGAACTTTTTTAAAATTTTTTTTAATTCCATCGTATTCTACATCTAATTCTACAGGCGAACGTCAATTTATTTTTATTCAATTCATCCATATTAATTTATTTTGAATTTTTAAATATATAATAGCCATATATGGAGTATTTAAGGAATATGAAACATTTTATGACCTGGGTTTTGAACTTTTTTAAAATTTTTTTTAATTCCATCGTATTCTACATCTAATTCTACAGGCGAACGTCAATTTATTTTTATTCAATTCATCCATATTGATTTATTTTGAATTTTTAAATATATAATACATATATGTGGTATTTAAGGGGTATGAAATATTTTATGACCTAGGTTTTGAACTTTTTGGAATTTTTTTAATGCCATCGTATTCTACATCTAATTCTACAGGCGAACATCAATTTATTTTTATTCAATTCATCCATACTGATTTATTTTGAATTTTTAAATATATATAATAGCCATATATGGGGTATTTAAGGGGTATGAAATATTTTATGACCTAGGTTTTGAACTTTTTGGAATTTTTTTAATGCCATCGTATTCTACATCTAATTCTACAGGCGAACATCAATTTATTTTTATTCAATTCATCCATACTGATTTATTTTGAATTTTTAAATATATATAATAGCCATATATGGGGTATTTAAGGGATATGAAACATTTTATGACCTGGGTTTTGAACTTTTTTAAAATTTTTTTTAATTCCATCGTATTCTACATCTAATTCTACAGGCGAACGTCAATTTATTTTTATTCAATTCATCCATATTGATTTATTTTGAATTTTTAAATATATAATAGCCATATATGGGGTATTTAATGGGTATGAAACATTTTATGACCTAGGTTTTGAACTTTTTGGAATTTTTTTATATCCATCGTATTCTCCATCAAATTCTACAGGTGAACGTCACTTTATTTTTATTCAATTCATCCATATTGATTTATTATGAATTTGTAAATATATAATAGCCATATATGGGGTATTTAATGGGTATGAAATATTTTATGACCTAGGTTTTGAACTTTTTGAAATTTTTTTAATGCCATCGTATTCTACATCTAATTCTACAGGTGAACGTCACTTTATTTTTATTCAATTCATCCATATTGATTTTTCATGAATTTTTAAATATATAATAGCCATATATGGGGTATTTAAGGGTATGAAACATTTTATGACCAAGGTTTTGAACTTTTTGAAATTTTTTTAATTCCATCGTATTCTACATCTAATTCTACAGGCGAACATCAATTTATTTTTATTCAATTCATCCATACTGATTTATTTTGAATTTTTAAATATATATAATAGCCATATATGGGGTATTTAAGGGATATGAAACATTTTATGACCTGGGTTTTGAACTTTTTTAAAATTTTTTTTAATTCCATCGTATTCTACATCTAATTCTACAGGCGAACGTCAATTTATTTTTATTCAATTCATCCATATTGATTTATTTTGAATTTTTAAATATATAATAGCCATATATGGGGTATTTAATGGGTATGAAACATTTTATGACCTAGGTTTTGAACTTTTTGGAATTTTTTTATATCCATCGTATTCTCCATCAAATTCTACAGGTGAACGTCACTTTATTTTTATTCAATTCATCCATATTGATTTATTATGAATTTTTAAATATATAATAGCCATATATGGGGTATTTAATGGGTATGAAATATTTTATGACCTAGGTTTTGAACTTTTTGGAATTTTTTTAATGCCATCGTATTCTACATCTAATTCTACAGGTGAACGTCACTTTATTTTTATTCAATTCATCCATATTGATTTTTCATGAATTTTTAAATATATAATAGCCATATATGGGGTATTTAAGGGTATGAAACATTTTATGACCAAGGTTTTGAACTTTTTGAAATTTTTTTAATTCCATCGTATTCTACATCTAATTCTACAGGCGAACATCAATTTATTTTTATTCAATTCATCCATACTGATTTATTTTGAATTTTTAAATATATATAATAGCCATATATGGGGTATTTAAGGGATATGAAACATTTTATGACCTGGGTTTTGAACTTTTTTAAAATTTTTTTTAATTCCATCGTATTCTACATCTAATTCTACAGGCGAACGTCAATTTATTTTTATTCAATTCATCCATATTGATTTATTTTGAATTTTTAAATATATAATAGCCATATATGGGGTATTTAATGGGTATGAAACATTTTATGACCTAGGTTTTGAACTTTTTGGAATTTTTTTATATCCATCGTATTCTCCATCAAATTCTACAGGTGAACGTCACTTTATTTTTATTCAATTCATCCATATTGATTTATTATGAATTTTTAAATATATAATAGCCATATATGGGGTATTTAATGGGTATGAAATATTTTATGACCTAGGTTTTGAACTTTTTGGAATTTTTTTAATGCCATCGTATTCTACATCTAATTCTACAGGTGAACGTCACTTTATTTTTATTCAATTCATCCATATTGATTTTTCATGAATTTTTAAATACATAATAGCCATATATGGGGTATTTAAGGGTATGAAACATTTTATGACCAAGGTTTTGAACTTTTTGAAATTTTTTTAATTCCTTCGTATTCTACATCTAATTCTACAGGCGAACGTCAATTATTTTTATTTAATTCATCCATATTGATTTATTTTGAATTTTTAAATATATAATAGCCATATATGGAGTATTTAAGGGATATGAAACATTTTATGACCTGGGTTTTGAACTTTTTTAAAATTTTTTTTAATTCCATCGTATTCTACATCAAATTCTACAGGCGAACGTCAATTTATTTTTATACAATTCATCCATATTGATTTATTTTGAATTTTTAAATATATAATACATATATGTGGTATTTAAGGGGTATGAAATATTTTATGACCTAGGTTTTGAACTTTTTGGAATTTTTTTAATTCCATCGTATTCTACATCTAATTCTACAGGCGAACGTCAATTTATTTTTATTCAATTCATCCATATTGATTTATTTTGAATTTTAAATATATAATAAGCCATATATTGGGTATTTAAGGGATATGAAACATTTTATGACCAAGGTTTTGAACTTTTTGAAATTTTTTTAATTCCATCGTATTCTACATCTAATTCTATAGGCGAACATCAATTTATTTTTATTCAATTCATCCATATTGATTTATTTTGAATTTTTAAATATATAATACATATATGTGGTATTTAAGGGGTATGAAATATTTTATGACCTAGGTTTTGAACTTTTTGGAATTTTTTTAATGCCATCGTATTCTACATCTAATTCTACAGGCGAACATCAATTTATTTGTATTCAATTCATCCATACTGATTTATTTTGAATTTTTAAATATATATAATAGCCATATATGGGGTATTTAAGGGGTATGAAACATTTTATGACCTGGGTTTTGAACTTTTTGGAATTTTTTTAATTCCATCGTATTCTACATCTAATTCTACAGGCGAACGTCAATTTATTTTTATTCAATTCATCCATATTGATTTATTATGAATTTTTAAATATACATATAATAGCCATATATGGGGTATTTAAGGGGTATGAAACATTTTATGACCTGGGTTTTGAACTTTTTGGAATTTTTTTAATTCCATCGTATTCTACATCTAATTCTACAGGCGAACGTCAATTTATTTTTATTCAATTCATCCATATTGATTTATTATGAATTTTTAATATACATATAATAGCCATATATGGGGTATTTAAGGGGTATGAAACATTTTATGACCTGGGTTTTGAACTTTTTGGAATTTTTTTAATTCCATCGTATTCTACATCTAATTCTACAGGCGAACGTCAATTTATTTTTATTCAATTCATCCATATTGATTTATTATGAATTTTTAAATATACATATAATAGCCATATATGGGGTATTTAAGGGGTATGAAACATTTTATGACCTGGGTTTTGAACTTTTTGGAATTTTTTTAATTCCATCGTATTCTACATCTAATTCTACAGGCGAACGTCAATTTATTTTTATTCAATTCATCCATATTGATTTATTATGAATTTTTAAATATATAATAGCCATATATGGGGTATTTAAGGGGTATGAAACATTTTATGACCTGGGTTTTGAACTTTTTGGAATTTTTTTAATTCCATCGTATTCTACATCTAATTCTACAGGTGAACGTCACTTTATTTTTATTCAATTCATCCATATTGATTTATTATGAATTTTTAAATATATAATAGCTATATATGTGGTATTTAAGGGATATGAAACATTTTATGACCTAGGTTTTGAACTTTTTGGAATTTTTTTAATTCCATCGTATTCTACATCTAATTCTACAGTTTTATTCAATTCATCCATATTTATTTTTTATGAATTTTTAAATATATAATAGCCATATATGGGGTATTTAAGGGGTATGAGACATTTTATGACCTAGGTTTTGTACTTTTTGAAATTTTTTTAATTCCATCGTATTCTACATCTAATTCTATAGGCGAACATCAATTTATTTTTATTCAATTCATCCATATTGATTTATTATGAATTTTTAAATATATAATAGCCATATATGGGGTATTTAATGGGTATGAAACATTTTATGACCTAGGTTTTGAACTTTTTGGAATTTTTTTATATCTATCGTATTCTCCATCAAATTCTACAGGCGAACGTCACTTTATTTTTATTCAATTCATCCATATTGATTTTTCATGAATTTTTAAATATATAATAGCCATATATGGGGTATTTAAGGGTATGAAACATTTTATGACCAAGGGTTTGAACTTTTTGAAATTTTTTTAATTCCATCGTATTCTACATCTAATTCTACAGGCGAACGTCAATTTATTTTTATTCAATTCATCCATATTGATTTATTATGAATTTTTAAATATATAATAGCCATATATGGGGTATTTAATGGGTATGAAACATTTTATGACCTAGGTTTTGAACTTTTTGGAATTTTTTTATATCCATCGTATTCTCCATCAAATTCTACAGGCGAACGTCAATTTATTTTTATTCAATTCATCCATATTGATTTATTATGAATTTTTAAATATATAATAGCCATATATGGGGTATTTAAGGGGTATGAAACATTTTATGACCTAGGTTTTGAACTTTTTGGAATTTTTTAATTCCATCGTATTCTACATCTAATTCTACAGGCGAACGTCAATTTATTTTTATTCAATTCATCCATATTGATTTTTTATGAATTTTTAAATATATGATAGCCATATATGGGGTATTTAAGGGTATGAAACATTTTATGACCAAGGGTTTGAACTTTTTGAAATTTTTTTAATTCCATCGTATTCTACATCTAATTCTACAGGCGAACGTCAATTTATTTTTATTCAATTCATCCATATTGATTTATTATGAATTTTTAAATATATAATAGCCATATATGGGGTATTTAATGGGTATGAAACATTTTATGACCTAGGTTTTGAACTTTTTGGAATTTTTTTATATCCATCGTATTCTCCATCAAATTCTACAGGCGAACGTCAATTTATTTTTATTCAATTCATCCATATTGATTTATTATGAATTTTTAAATATATAATAGCCATATATGGGGTATTTAAGGGGTATGAAACATTTTATGACCTAGGTTTTGAACTTTTTGGAATTTTTTAATTCCATCGTATTCTACATCTAATTCTACAGGCGAACGTCAATTTATTTTTATTCAATTCATCCATATTGATTTTTTATGAATTTTTAAATATATGATAGCCATATATGGGGTATTTAAGGGGTATGAAACATTTTATGACCTGGGTTTTGAACTTTTTGGAATTTTTTTAATTCCATCGTATTCTACATCTAATTCTACAGGCGAACGTCAATTTATTTTTATTCAATTCATCCATATTGATTTATTATGAATTTTTAAATATACATATAATAGCCATATATGGGGTATTTAAGGGGTATGAAACATTTTATGACCTGGGTTTTGAACTTTTTGGAATTTTTTTAATTCCATCGTATTCTACATCTAATTCTACAGGCGAACGTCAATTTATTTTTATTCAATTCATCCATATTGATTTATTATGAATTTTTAAATATACATATAATAGCCATATATGGGGTATTTAAGGGGGATGAAACATTTTATGACCTGGGTTTTGAACTTTTTGGAATTTTTTTAATTCCATCGTATTCTACATCTAATTCTACAGGCGAACGTCAATTTATTTTTATTCAATTCATCCATATTGATTTATTATGAATTTTTAAATATACATATAATAGCCATATATGGGGTATTTAAGGGGTATGAAACATTTTATGACCTGGGTTTTGAACTTTTTGGAATTTTTTTAATTCCATCGTATTCTACATCTAATTCTACAGGCGAACGTCAATTTATTTTTATTCAATTCATCCATATTGATTTATTATGAATTTTTAATATACATATAATAGCCATATATGGGGTATTTAAGGGGTATGAAACATTTTATGACCTGGGTTTTGAACTTTTTGGAATTTTTTTAATTCCATCGTATTCTACATCTAATTCTACAGGCGAACGTCAATTTATTTTTATTCAATTCATCCATATTGATTTATTATGAATTTTTAAATATACATATAATAGCCATATATGGGGTATTTAAGGGGTATGAAACATTTTATGACCTGGGTTTTGAACTTTTTGGAATTTTTTTAATTCCATCGTATTCTACATCTAATTCTACAGGCGAACGTCAATTTATTTTTATTCAATTCATCCATATTGATTTATTATGAATTTTTAAATATATAATAGCCATATATGGGGTATTTAAGGGGTATGAAACATTTTATGACCTGGGTTTTGAACTTTTTGGAATTTTTTTAATTCCATCGTATTCTACATCTAATTCTACAGGTGAACGTCACTTTATTTTTATTCAATTCATCCATATTGATTTATTATGAATTTTTAAATATATAATAGCTATATATGTGGTATTTAAGGGATATGAAACATTTTATGACCTAGGTTTTGAACTTTTTGGAATTTTTTTAATTCCATCGTATTCTACATCTAATTCTACAGTTTTATTCAATTCATCCATATTTATTTTTTATGAATTTTTAAATATATAATAGCCATATATGGGGTATTTAAGGGGTATGAGACATTTTATGACCTAGGTTTTGTACTTTTTGGAATTTTTTTAATTCCATCGTATTCTACATCTAATTCTACAGGCGAACGTCAATTTATTTTTATTCAATTCATCCATATTGATTTTTTATGAATTTTTAAATATATATAATAGCCATATATGGGGTATTTAAGGGGTATGAAACATTTTATGACCTAGGTTTTGAACTTTTTGGAATTTTTTTAATTCCATCGTATTCTACATCTAATTCTACAGGCGAACGTCAATTTATTTTTATTCAATTCATCCATATTTATTTTTTATGAATTTTTAAATATATAATAGCTAGGTTTTGAACTTTTTGGAATTTTTTTAATTCCATCGTATTCTACATCTAATTCTACAGGCGAACGTCAATTTATTTTTATTCAATTCATCCATATTTATTTTTTATGAATTTTTAAATATATAATAGCCATATATGGGGTATTTAAGGGGTATGAGACATTTTATGACCTAGGTTTTGTACTTTTTGGAATTTTTTTAATTCCATCTTATTCTACATCTAATTCTACAGGCGAACGTCAATTTATTTTTATTCAATTCATCCATATTTATTTTTTATGAATTTTTAAATATATAATAGCCATATATGGGGTATTTAAGGGGTATGAGACCTTTTATGACCTAGGTTTTGTACTTTTTGGAATTTTTTTAATTCCATCTTATTCTACATCTAATTCTACAGGCGAACGTCAATTTATTTTTATTCAATTCATCCATATTGATTTTTTATGAATTTTTAAATATATATAATAGCCATATATGGGGTATTTAAGGGGTATGAAACATTTTATGACCTAGGTTTTGAACTTTTTGGAATTTTTTTAATTCCATCGTATTCTACATCTAATTCTACAGGCGAACGTCAATTTATTTTTATTCAATTCATCCATATTTATTTTTTATGAATTTTTAAATATATAATAGCCATATATGGGGTATTTAAGGGGTATGAGACATTTTATGACCTAGGTTTTGTACTTTTTGGAATTTTTTTAATTCCATCTTATTCTACATCTAATTCTACAGGCGAACGTCAATTTATTTTTATTCAATTCATCCATATTTATTTTTTATGAATTTTTAAATATATAATAGCCATATATGGGGTATTTAAGGGGTATGAAACATTTTATGACCTAGGTTTTGAACTTTTTGAAATTTTTTTAATTCCATCGTATTCTACATCTAATTCTACAGGCGAACGTCAATTTATTTTTATTCAATTCATCCATATTGATTTTTTATGAATTTTTAAATATATATAATAGCCATATATGGGGTATTTAAGGGGTATGAAACATTTTATGACCTAGGTTTTGAACTTTTTGAAATTTTTTTAATTCCATCGTATTCTACATCTAATTCTACAGGCGAACGTCAATTTATTTTTATTCAATTCATCCATATTTATTTTTTATGAATTTTTAAATATATAATAGCCATATATGGGGTATTTAAGGGGTATGAGACATTTTATGACCTAGGTTTTGTACTTTTTGGAATTTTTTTAATTCCATCGTATTCTACATCTAATTCTACAGGCGAACGTCAATTTATTTTTATTCAATTCATCCATATTTATTTTTTATGAATTTTTAAATATATAATAGCCATATATGGGGTATTTAAGGGGTATGAGACATTTTATGACCTAGGTTTTGTACTTTTTGGAATTTTTTTAATTCCATCGTATTCTACATCTAATTCTACAAGCGAACGTCAATTTATTTTTATTCAATTCATCCATATTTATTTTTTATGAATTTTTAAATATATAATAGCCATATATGGGGTATTTAAGGGGTATGAGACATTTTATGACCTAGGTTTTGTACTTTTTGGAATTTTTTTAATTCCATCGTATTCTACATCTAATTCTACAGGCGAACGTCAATTTATTTTTATTCAATTCATCCATATTTATTTTTTATGAATTTTTAAATATATAATAGCCATATATGGGGTATTTAAGGGGTATGAGACATTTTATGACCTAGGTTTTGTACTTTTTGGAATTTTTTTAATTCCATCTTATTCTACATCTAATTCTACAGGCGAACGTCAATTTATTTTTATTCAATTCATCCATATTTATTTTTTATGAATTTTTAAATATATAATAGCCATATATGGGGTATTTAAGGGGTATGAAACATTTTATGACCTAGGTTTTGAACTTTTTGAAATTTTTTTAATTCCATCGTATTCTACATCTAATTCTACAGGCGAACGTCAATTTATTTTTATTCAATTCATCCATATTTATTTTTTATGAATTTTTAAATATATAATAGCCATATATGGGGTATTTAAGGGGTATGAGACATTTTATGACCTAGGTTTTGTACTTTTTGGAATTTTTTTAATTCCATCGTATTCTACATCTAATTCTACAGGCGAACGTCAATTTATTTTTATTCAATTCATCCATATTTATTTTTTATGAATTTTTAAATATATAATAGCCATATATGGGGTATTTAAGGGGTATGAGACATTTTATGACCTAGGTTTTGTACTTTTTGGAATTTTTTTAATTCCATCGTATTCTACATCTAATTCTACAGGCGAACGTCAATTTATTTTTATTCAATTCATCCATATTGATTTTTTATGAATTTTTAAATATATATAATAGCCATATATGGGGTATTTAAGGGGTATGAAACATTTTATGACCTAGGTTTTGTACTTTTTGGAATTTTTTTAATTCCATCGTATTCTACATCTAATTCTACAGGCGAACGTCAATTTATTTTTATTCAATTCATCCATATTGATTTTTTCTGAATTTTTAAATATATATAATAGCCATATATGGGGTATTTAAGGGGTATGAAACATTTTATGACCTAGGTTTTGAACTTTTTGGAATTTTTTTAATTCCATCGTATTCTACATCTAATTCTACAGGCGAACGTCAATTTATTTTTATTCAATTCATCCATATTTATTTTTTATGAATTTTTAAATATATAATAGCCATATATGGGGTATTTAAGGGGTATGAGACATTTTATGACCTAGGTTTTGTACTTTTTGGAATTTTTTTAATTCCATCTTATTCTACATCTAATTCTACAGGCGAACGTCAATTTATTTTTATTCAATTCATCCATATTTATTTTTTATGAATTTTTAAATATATAATAGCCATATATGGGGTATTTAAGGGGTATGAGACATTTTATGACCTAGGTTTTGAACTTTTTGAAATTTTTTTAATTCCATCGTATTCTACATCTAATTCTACAGGCGAACGTCAATTTATTTTTATTCAATTCATCCATATTGATTTTTTATGAATTTTTAAATATATATAATAGCCATATATGGGGTATTTAAGGGGTATGAAACATTTTATGACCTAGGTTTTGAACTTTTTGAAATTTTTTTAATTCCATCGTATTCTACATCTAATTCTACAGGCGAACGTCAATTTATTTTTATTCAATTCATCCATATTTATTTTTTATGAATTTTTAAATATATAATAGCCATATATGGGGTATTTAAGGGGTATGAGACATTTTATGACCTAGGTTTTGTACTTTTTGGAATTTTTTTAATTCCATCTTATTCTACATCTAATTCTACAGGCGAACGTCAATTTATTTTTATTCAATTCATCCATATTTATTTTTTATGAATTTTTAAATATATAATAGCCATATATGGGGTATTTAAGGGGTATGAGACATTTTATGACCTAGGTTTTGTACTTTTTGGAATTTTTTTAATTCCATCTTATTCTACATCTAATTCTACAGGCGAACGTCAATTTATTTTTATTCAATTCATCCATATTTATTTTTTATGAATTTTTAAATATATAATAGCCATATATGGGGTATTTAAGGGGTATGAGACATTTTATGACCTAGGTTTTGTACTTTTTGGAATTTTTTTAATTCCATCTTATTCTACATCTAATTCTACAGGCGAACGTCAATTTATTTTTATTCAATTCATCCATATTTATTTTTTATGAATTTTTAAATATATAATAGCCATATATGGGGTATTTAAGGGGTATGAGACATTTTATGACCTAGGTTTTGTACTTTTTGGAATTTTTTTAATTCCATCTTATTCTACATCTAATTCTACAGGCGAACGTCAATTTATTTTTATTCAATTCATCCATATTGATTTTTTATGAATTTTTAAATATATAATAGCCATATATGGGGTATTTAAGGGGTATGAGACATTTTATGACCTAGGTTTTGTACTTTTTGGAATTTTTTTAATTCCATCTTATTCTACATCTAATTCTACAGGCGAACGTCAATTTATTTTTATTCAATTCATCCATATTGATTTTTTATGAATTTTTAAATATATATAATAGCCATATATGGGGTATTTAAGGGGTATGAAACATTTTATGACCTAGGTTTTGTACTTTTTGGAATTTTTTTAATTCCATCTTATTCTACATCTAATTCTACAGGCGAACGTCAATTTATTTTTATTCAATTCATCCATATTTATTTTTTATGAATTTTTAAATATATAATAGCCATATATGGGGTATTTAAGGGGTATGAGACATTTTATGACCTAGGTTTTGTACTTTTTGGAATTTTTTTAATTCCATCGTATTCTACATCTAATTCTACAAGCGAACGTCAATTTATTTTTATTCAATTCATCCATATTTATTTTTTATGAATTTTTAAATATATAATAGCCATATATGGGGTATTTAAGGGGTATGAGACATTTTATGACCTAGGTTTTGTACTTTTTGGAATTTTTTTAATTCCATCTTATTCTACATCTAATTCTACAGGCGAACGTCAATTTATTTTTATTCAATTCATCCATATTGATTTTTTATGAATTTTTAAATATATATAATAGCCATATATGGGGTATTTAAGGGGTATGAAACATTTTATGACCTAGGTTTTGTACTTTTTGGAATTTTTTTAATTCCATCTTATTCTACATCTAATTCTACAGGCGAACGTCAATTTATTTTTATTCAATTCATCCATATTGATTTTTTATGAATTTTTAAATATATATAATAGCCATATATGGGGTATTTAAGGGGTATGAAACATTTTATGACCTAGGTTTTGTACTTTTTGGAATTTTTTTAATTCCATCTTATTCTACATCTAATTCTACAGGCGAACGTCAATTTATTTTTATTCAATTCATCCATATTTATTTTTTATGAATTTTTAAATATATAATAGCCATATATGGGGTATTTAAGGGGTATGAGACATTTTATGACCTAGGTTTTGTACTTTTTGGAATTTTTTTAATTCCATCTTATTCTACATCTAATTCTACAGGCGAACGTCAATTTATTTTTATTCAATTCATCCATATTTATTTTTTATGAATTTTTAAATATATAATAGCCATATATGGGGTATTTAAGGGGTATGAGACATTTTATGACCTAGGTTTTGTACTTTTTGGAATTTTTTTAATTCCATCTTATTCTACATCTAATTCTACAGGCGAACGTCAATTTATTTTTATTCAATTCATCCATATTGATTTTTTATGAATTTTTAAATATATATAATAGCCATATATGGGGTATTTAAGGGGTATGAAACATTTTATGACCTAGGTTTTGTACTTTTTGGAATTTTTTTAATTCCATCTTATTCTACATCTAATTCTACAGGCGAACGTCAATTTATTTTTATTCAATTCATCCATATTTATTTTTTATGAATTTTTAAATATATAATAGCCATATATGGGGTATTTAAGGGGTATGAGACATTTTATGACCTAGGTTTTGTACTTTTTGGAATTTTTTTAATTCCATCGTATTCTACATCTAATTCTACAAGCGAACGTCAATTTATTTTTATTCAATTCATCCATATTTATTTTTTATGAATTTTTAAATATATAATAGCCATATATGGGGTATTTAAGGGGTATGAGACATTTTATGACCTAGGTTTTGTACTTTTTGGAATTTTTTTAATTCCATCGTATTCTACATCTAATTCTACAGGCGAACGTCAATTTATTTTTATTCAATTCATCCATATTGATTTTTTATGAATTTTTAAATATATATAATAGCCATATATGGGGTATTTAAGGGGTATGAAACATTTTATGACCTAGGTTTTGTACTTTTTGGAATTTTTTTAATTCCATCGTATTCTACATCTAATTCTACAGGCGAACGTCAATTTATTTTTATTCAATTCATCCATATTGATTTTTTATGAATTTTTAAATATATATAATAGCCATATATGGGGTATTTAAGGGGTATGAAACATTTTATGACCTAGGTTTTGAACTTTTTGGAATTTTTTTAATTCCATCGTATTCTACATCTAATTCTACAGGCGAACGTCAATTTATTTTTATTCAATTCATCCATATTTATTTTTTATGAATTTTTAAATATATAATAGCCATATATGGGGTATTTAAGGGGTATGAGACATTTTATGACCTAGGTTTTGTACTTTTTGGAATTTTTTTAATTCCATCTTATTCTACATCTAATTCTACAGGCGAACGTCAATTTATTTTTATTCAATTCATCCATATTTATTTTTTATGAATTTTTAAATATATAATAGCCATATATGGGGTATTTAAGGGGTATGAAACATTTTATGACCTAGGTTTTGAACTTTTTGAAATTTTTTTAATTCCATCGTATTCTACATCTAATTCTACAGGCGAACGTCAATTTATTTTTATTCAATTCATCCATATTGATTTTTTATGAATTTTTAAATATATATAATAGCCATATATGGGGTATTTAAGGGGTATGAAACATTTTATGACCTAGGTTTTGAACTTTTTGAAATTTTTTTAATTCCATCGTATTCTACATCTAATTCTACAGGCGAACGTCAATTTATTTTTATTCAATTCATCCATATTTATTTTTTATGAATTTTAAATATATAATAGCCATATATGGGGTATTTAAGGGGTATGAGACATTTTATGACCTAGGTTTTGTACTTTTTGGAATTTTTTTAATTCCATCGTATTCTACATCTAATTCTACAGGCGAACGTCAATTTATTTTTATTCAATTCATCCATATTTATTTTTTATGAATTTTTAAATATATAATAGCCATATATGGGGTATTTAAGGGGTATGAGACATTTTATGACCTAGGTTTTGTACTTTTTGGAATTTTTTTAATTCCATCGTATTCTACATCTAATTCTACAAGCGAACGTCAATTTATTTTTATTCAATTCATCCATATTTATTTTTTATGAATTTTTAAATATATAATAGCCATATATGGGGTATTTAAGGGGTATGAGACATTTTATGACCTAGGTTTTGTACTTTTTGGAATTTTTTTAATTCCATCGTATTCTACATCTAATTCTACAGGCGAACGTCAATTTATTTTTATTCAATTCATCCATATTGATTTTTTATGAATTTTTAAATATATATAATAGCCATATATGGGGTATTTAAGGGGTATGAAACATTTTATGACCTAGGTTTTGTACTTTTTGGAATTTTTTTAATTCCATCTTATTCTACATCTAATTCTACAGGCGAACGTCAATTTATTTTTATTCAATTCATCCATATTTATTTTTTATGAATTTTTAAATATATAATAGCCATATATGGGGTATTTAAGGGGTATGAGACATTTTATGACCTAGGTTTTGTACTTTTTGGAATTTTTTTAATTCCATCTTATTCTACATCTAATTCTACAGGCGAACGTCAATTTATTTTTATTCAATTCATCCATATTTATTTTTTATGAATTTTTAAATATATAATAGCCATATATGGGGTATTTAAGGGGTATGAAACATTTTATGACCTAGGTTTTGAACTTTTTGGAATTTTTTTAATATCATCGTATTCTACATCTAATTCTACAGGCGAACGTCAATTTATTTTTATTCAATTCATCCATATTGATTTTTTATGAATTTTTAAATATATATAATAGCCATATATGGGGTATTTAAGGGGTATGAAACATTTTATGACCTAGGTTTTGAACTTTTTGAAATTTTTTTAATTCCATCGTATTCTACATCTAATTCTACAGGCGAACGTCAATTTATTTTTATTCAATTCATCCATATTGATTAAATATATAATAGCCATATATGGGGTATTTAAGGGGTATGAGACATTTTATGACCTAGGTTTTGTACTTTTTGGAATTTTTTTAATTCCATTTTATTCTACATCTAATTCTACAGGCGAACGTAAATTTATTTTTATTCAATTCATCCATATTGATTTATTATGAATTTTTAAATATATAATAGCCATATATGGGGTATTTAATGGGTATGAAACATTTTATGACCTAGGTTTTGAACTTTTTGGAATTTTTTTATATCCATCGTATTCTCCATCAAATTCTACAGGCGAACGTCAATTTATTTTTATTCAATTCATCCATATTGATTTATTATGAATTTTTAAATATATAATAGCCATATATGGGGTATTTAATGGGTATGAAACATTTTATGACCTAGGTTTTGAACTTTTTGGAATTTTTTTATATCCATCGTATTCTCCATCAAATTCTACAGGTGAACGTCACTTTATTTTTATTCAATTCATCCATATTGATTTATTATGAATTTTTAAATATATAATAGCCATATATGGGGTATTTAATGGGTATGAAACATTTTATGACCTAGGTTTTGAACTTTTTGGAATTTTTTTATATCCATCGTATTCTCCATCAAATTCTACAGGCGAACGTCAATTTATTTTTATTCAATTCATCCATATTGATTTATTATGAATTTTTAAATATATAATAGCCATATATGGGGTATTTAATGGGTATGAAACATTTTATGACCTAGGTTTTGAACTTTTTGGAATTTTTTTATATCCATCGTATTCTCCATCAAATTCTACAGGTGAACGTCACTTTATTTTTATTCAATTCATCCATATTGATTTTTCATGAATTTTTAAATATATAATAGCCATATATGGGGTATTTAAGGGTATGAAACATTTTATGACCAAGGTTTTGAACTTTTTGAAATTTTTTTAATTCCATCGTATTCTACATCTAATTCTACAGGCGAACGTCAATTTATTTTTATTTAATTCATCCATATTGATTTATTTTGAATTTTTAAATATATAATAGCCATATATGGAGTATTTAAGGGATATGAAACATTTTATGACCTGGGTTTTGAACTTTTTTAAAATTTTTTTTAATTCCATCGTATTCTACATCTAATTCTACAGGCGAACGTCAATTTATTTTTATTTAATTCATCCATATTGATTTATTTTGAATTTTTAAATATATAATAGCCATATATGGAGTATTTAAGGGGTATGAAATATTTTATGACCTAGGTTTTGAACTTTTTGGAATTTTTTTAATGCCATCGTATTCTACATCTAATTCTACAGGCGAACGTCAATTTATTTTTATTCAATTCATCCATATTTATTTTTTATGAATTTTTAAATATATAATAGCCATATATGGGGTATTTAAGGGGTATGAAACATTTTATGACCAAGGTTTTGAACTTTTTGAAATTTTTTTAATTCCATCGTATTCTACATCTAATTCTACAGGCGAACGTCAATTTATTTTTATTCAATTCATCCATATTTATTTTTTATGAATTTTTAAATATATAATAGCCATATATGGGGTATTTAATGGGTATGAAACATTTTATGACCTAGGTTTTGAACTTTTTGGAATTTTTTTATATCCATCGTATTCTCCATCAAATTCTACAGGTGAACGTCACTTTATTTTTATTCAATTCATCCATATTGATTAAATATATAATAGCCATATATGGGGTATTTAAGGGTATGAAACATTTTATGACCAAGGGTTTGAACTTTTTGAAATTTTTTTAATTCCATCGTATTCTACATCTAATTCTACAGGCGAACGTAAATTTATTTTTATTCAATTCATCCATATTGATTTATTATGAATTTTTAAATATATAATAGCCATATATGGGGTATTTAATGGGTATGAAACATTTTATGACCTAGGTTTTGAACTTTTTGGAATTTTTTTATATCCATCGTATTCTCCATCAAATTCTACAGGCGAACGTCAATTTATTTTTATTCAATTCATCCATATTGATTTATTATGAATTTTTAAATATATAATAGCCATATATGGGGTATTTAATGGGTATGAAACATTTTATGACCTAGGTTTTGAACTTTTTGGAATTTTTTTATATCCATCGTATTCTCCATCAAATTCTACAGGTGAACGTCACTTTATTTTTATTCAATTCATCCATATTGATTTTTCATGAATTTTTAAATATATAATAGCCATATATGGGGTATTTAAGGGTATGAAACATTTTATGACCAAGGTTTTGAACTTTTTGAAATTTTTTTAATTCCATCGTATTCTACATCTAATTCTACAGGCGAACGTCAATTTATTTTTATTTAATTCATCCATATTGATTTATTTTGAATTTTTAAATATATAATAGCCATATATGGAGTATTTAAGGGATATGAAACATTTTATGACCTGGGTTTTGAACTTTTTTAAAATTTTTTTTAATTCCATCGTATTCTACATCTAATTCTACAGGCGAAATTCAATTTATTTTTATTCAATTCATCCATATTGATTTATTTTGAATTTTTAAATATATAATACATATATGTGGTATTTAAGGGGTATGAAATATTTTATGACCTAGGTTTTGAACTTTTTGGAATTTTTTTAATGCCATCGTATTCTACATCTAATTCTACAGGCGAACATCAATTTATTTTTATTCAATTCATCCATACTGATTTATTTTGAATTTTTAAATATATATAATAGCCATATATGGGGTATTTAAGGGATATGAAACATTTTATGAACTGGGTTTTGAACTTTTTTAAAATTTTTTTTAATTCCATCGTATTCTACATCTAATTCTACAGGCGAACGTCAATTTATTTTTATTCAATTCATCCATATTGATTTATTTTGAATTTTTAAATATATAATAGCCATATATGTGGTATTTAAGGGTTATGAAATATTTTATGACCTAGGTTTTGAACTTTTTGAAATTTTTTTAATTCCATCGTATTCTACATCTAATTCTACAGGCGATCGTCAATTTATTTTTATTCAATTCATCCATATTGATTTATTTTGAATTTTTAAATATATAATAGCCATATATGGGGTATTTAATGGGTATGAAACATTTTATGACCTAGGTTTTGAACTTTTTGGAATTTTTTTATATCCATCGTATTCTCCATCAAATTCTACAGGTGAACGTCACTTTATTTTTATTCAATTCATCCATATTGATTTATTATGAATTTTTAAATATATAATAGCCATATATGGGGTATTTAATGGGTATGAAATATTTTATGACCTAGGTTTTGAACTTTTTGGAATTTTTTTAATGCCATCGTATTCTACATCTAATTCTACAGTCGAACATCAATTTATTTTTATTCAATTCATCCATACTGATTTATTTTGAATTTTTAAATATATATAATAGCCATATATGGGGTATTTAAGGGATATGAAACATTTTATGACCTGGGTTTTGAACTTTTTTAAAATTTTTTTTAATTCCATCGTATTCTACATCTAATTCTACAGGCGAACGTCAATTTATTTTTATTCAATTCATCCATATTGATTTATTTTGAATTTTTAAATATATAATAGCCATATATGGAGTATTTAAGGGATATGAAACATTTTATGACCTGGGTTTTGAACTTTTTTAAAATTTTTTTTAATTCCATCGTATTCTACATCTAATTCTACAGGCGAACGTCAATTTATTTTTATTCAATTCATCCATATTGATTTATTTTGAATTTTTAAATATATAATACATATATGTGGTATTTAAGGGGTATGAAATATTTTATGACCTAGGTTTTGAACTTTTTGGAATTTTTTTAATGCCATCGTATTCTACATCTAATTCTACAGGCGAACATCAATTTATTTTTATTCAATTCATCCATACTGATTTATTTTGAATTTTTAAATATATATAATAGCCATATATGGGGTATTTAAGGGGTATGAAATATTTTATGACCTAGGTTTTGAACTTTTTGGAATTTTTTTAATGCCATCGTATTCTACATCTAATTCTACAGGCGAACATCAATTTATTTTTATTCAATTCATCCATACTGATTTATTTTGAATTTTTAAATATATATAATAGCCATATATGGGGTATTTAAGGGATATGAAACATTTTATGACCTGGGTTTTGAACTTTTTTAAAATTTTTTTTAAATTCCATCGTATTCTACATCTAATTCTACAGGCGAACGTCAATTTATTTTTATTCAATTCATCCATATTGATTTATTTTGAATTTTTAAATATATAATAGCCATATATGGGGTATTTAATGGGTATGAAACATTTTATGACCTAGGTTTTGAACTTTTTGGAATTTTTTTATATCCATCGTATTCTCCATCAAATTCTACAGGTGAACGTCACTTTATTTTTATTCAATTCATCCATATTGATTTATTATGAATTTTTAAATATATAATAGCCATATATGGGGTATTTAATGGGTATGAAATATTTTATGACCTAGGTTTTGAACTTTTTGGAATTTTTTTAATGCCATCGTATTCTACATCTAATTCTACAGGTGAACGTCACTTTATTTTTATTCAATTCATCCATATTGATTTTTCATGAATTTTTAAATATATAATAGCCATATATGGGGTATTTAAGGGTATGAAACATTTTATGACCAAGGTTTTGAACTTTTTGAAATTTTTTTAATTCCATCGTATTCTACATCTAATTCTACAGGCGAACGTCAATTATTTTTATTTAATTCATCCATATTGATTTATTTTGAATTTTTAAATATATAATAGCCATATATGGAGTATTTAAGGGATATGAAACATTTTATGACCTGGGTTTTGAACTTTTTTAAAATTTTTTTTAATTCCATCGTATTCTACATCAAATTCTACAGGCGAACGTCAATTTATTTTTATACAATTCATCCATATTGATTTATTTTGAATTTTTAAATATATAATACATATATGTGGTATTTAAGGGGTATGAAATATTTTATGACCTAGGTTTTGAACTTTTTGGAATTTTTTTAATTCCATCGTATTCTACATCTAATTCTACAGGCGATCGTCAATTTATTTTTATTCAATTCATCCATATTGATTTATTTTGAATTTTTAAATATATAATACATATATGTGGTATTTAAGGGGTATGAAATATTTTATGACCTAGGTTTTGAACTTTTTGGAATTTTTTTAATTCCATCGTATTCTACATCTAATTCTACAGGCGATCGTCAATTTATTTTTATTCAATTCATCCATATTGATTTATTTTGAATTTTAAATATATAATAAGCCATATATTGGGTATTTAAGGGATATGAAACATTTTATGACCAAGGTTTTGAACTTTTTGAAATTTTTTTAATTCCATCGTATTCTACATCTAATTCTACAGGCGAACATCAATTTATTTTTATTCAATTCATCCATATTGATTTATTTTGAATTTTTAAATATATAATACATATATGTGGTATTTAAGGGGTATGAAATATTTTATGACCTAGGTTTTGAACTTTTTGGAATTTTTTTAATTCCATCGTATTCTACATCTAATTCTACAGGCGAACGTCAATTTATTTTTATTCAATTCATCCATATTGATTTATTTTGAATTTTTAAATATATAATAGCCATATATGGGATATTTAAGGGGTATGAAACATTTTATGACCTAGGTTTTGAACTTTTTGGAATTTTTTTAATGCCATCGTATTCTACATCTAATTCTACAGGCGAACATCAATTTATTTTTATTCAATTCATCCATACTGATTTATTTTGAATTTTTAAATATATATAATAGCCATATATGGGGTATTTAAGGGATATGAAACATTTTATGACCAAGGTTTTGACCTTTTTGAAATTTTTTTAATTCCATCGTATTCTACATCTAATTCTATAGGCGAACATCAATTTATTTTTATTCAATTCATCCATATTGATTTATTTTGAATTTTTAAATATATAATACATATATGTGGTATTTAATGGGTATGAAACATTTTATGACCTAGGTTTTGAACTTTTTGGAATTTTTTTATATCCATCGTATTCTCCATCAAATTCTACAGGCGAACGTCAATTTATTTTTATTCAATTCATCCATATTGATTTATTATGAATTTTTAAATATATAATAGCCATATATGGGGTATTTAATGGGTATGAAACATTTTATGACCTAGGTTTTGAACTTTTTGGAATTTTTTTATATCTATCGTATTCTCCATCAAATTCTACAGGCGAACGTCACTTTATTTTTATTCAATTCATCCATATTGATTTTTCATGAATTTTTAAATATATAATAGCCATATATGGGGTATTTAAGGGTATGAAACATTTTATGACCAAGGATTTGAACTTTTTGAAATTTTTTTAATTCCATCGTATTCTACATCTAATTCTACAGGCGAACGTCAATTTATTTTTATTTAATTCATCCATATTGATTTATTATGAATTTTTAAATATATAATAGCCATATATGGGGTATTTAAGGGGTATGAAACATTTTATGACCTAGGTTTCGAACTTTTTGGAATTTTTTAATTCCATCGTATTCTACATCTAATTCTACAGGCGAACGTCAATTTATTTTTATTCAATTCATCCATATTGATTTATTATGAATTTTTAAATATATAATAGCCATATATGGGGTATTTAATGGGTATGAAACATTTTATGACCAAGGATTTGAACTTTTTGAAATTTTTTTAATTCCATCGTATTCTACATCTAATTCTACAGGCGAACGTCAATTTATTTTTATTTAATTCATCCATATTGATTTATTATGAATTTTTAAATATATAATAGCCATATATGGGGTATTTAAGGGTATGAAACATTTTATGACCAAGGATTTGAACTTTTTGAAATTTTTTTAATTCCATCGTATTCTACATCTAATTCTACAGGCGAACGTCAATTTATTTTTATTTAATTCATCCATATTGATTTATTATGAATTTTTAAATATATAATAGCCATATATGGGGTATTTAAGGGTATGAAACATTTTATGACCAAGGGTTTGAACTTTTTGAAATTTTTTTAATTCCATCGTATTCTACATCTAATTCTACAGGCGAACGTCAATTTATTTTTATTCAATTCATCCATATTGATTTATTATGAATTTTTAAATATATAATAGCCATATATGGGGTATTTAATGGGTATGAAACATTTTATGACCTAGGTTTTGAACTTTTTGGAATTTTTTTATATCCATCGTATTCTCCATCAAATTCTACAGGCGAACGTCAATTTATTTTTATTCAATTCATCCATATTGATTTATTATGAATTTTTAAATATATAATAGCCATATATGGGGTATTTAATGGGTATGAAACATTTTATGACCTAGGTTTTGAACTTTTTGGAATTTTTTTATATCCATCGTATTCTCCATCAAATTCTACAGGTGAACGTCACTTTATTTTTATTCAATTCATCCATATTGATTTTTCATGAATTTTTAAATATATAATAGCCATATATGGGGTATTTAAGGGTATGAAACATTTTATGACCAAGGATTTGAACTTTTTGAAATTTTTTTAATTCCATCGTATTCTACATCAAATTCTACAGGCGAACGTCAATTTATTTTTATTTAATTCATCCATATTGATTTATTATGAATTTTTAAATATATAATAGCATATATGGGGTATTTAAGGGGTATGAAACATTTTATGACCTAGGTTTTGAACTTTTTGGAATTTTTTAATTCCATCGTATTCTACATCTAATTCTACAGGCGAACGTCAATTTATTTTTATTCAATTCATCCATATTGATTTTTTATGAATTTTTAAATATACATATAATAGCCATATATGGGGTATTTAAGGGGTATGAAACATTTTATGACCTGGGTTTTGAACTTTTTGGAATTTTTTTAATTCCATCGTATTCTACATCTAATTCTACAGGCGAACGTCAATTTATTTTTATTCAATTCATCCATATTGATTTATTATGAATTTTTAAATATACATATAATAGCCATATATGGGGTATTTAAGGGGTATGAAATATTTTATGACCTAGGTTTTGAACTTTTTGAAATTTTTTTAATTCCATCGTATTCTACATCTAATTCTACAGGTGAACGTCACTTTATTTTTATTCAATTCATCCATATTGATTTTTCATGAATTTTTAAATATATAATAGCCATATATGGGGTATTTAAGGGTATGAAACATTTTATGACCAAGGGTTTGAACTTTTTGAAATTTTTTTAATTCCATCGTATTCTACATCTAATTCTACAGGTGAACGTCACTTTATTTTTATTCAATTCATCCATATTGATTTTTCATGAATTTTTAAATATATAATAGCCATATATGGGGTATTTAAGGGTATGAAACATTTTATGACCAAGGATTTGAACTTTTTGAAATTTTTTTAATTCCATCGTATTCTACATCTAATTCTACAGGCGAACGTCAATTTATTTTTATTTAATTCATCCATATTGATTTATTATGAATTTTTAAATATATAATAGCCATATATGGGGTATTTAAGGGGTATGAAACATTTTATGACATAGGTTTTGAACTTTTTGGAATTTTTTAATTCCATCGTATTCTACATCTAATTCTACAGGCGAACGTCAATTTATTTTTATTCAATTCATCCATATTGATTTTTCATGAATTTTTAAATATATAATAGCCATATATGGGGTATTTAAGGGTATGAAACATTTTATGACCAAGGGTTTGAACTTTTTGAAATTTTTTTAATTCCATCGTATTCTACATCTAATTCTACAGGTGAACGTCACTTTATTTTTATTCAATTCATCCATATTGATTTTTCATGAATTTTTAAATATATAATAGCCATATATGGGGTATTTAAGGGTATGAAACATTTTATGACCAAGGATTTGAACTTTTTGAAATTTTTTTAATTCCATCGTATTCTACATCTAATTCTACAGGCGAACGTCAATTTATTTTTATTTAATTCATCCATATTGATTTATTATGAATTTTTAAATATATAATAGCCATATATGGGGTATTTAAGGGGTATGAAACATTTTATGACATAGGTTTTGAACTTTTTGGAATTTTTTAATTCCATCGTATTCTACATCTAATTCTACAGGCGAACGTCAATTTATTTTTATTCAATTCATCCATATTGATTTTTTATGAATTTTTAAATATACATATAATAGCCATATATGGGGTATTTAAGGGGTATGAAACATTTTATGACCTGGGTTTTGAACTTTTTGGAATTTTTTTAATTCCATCGTATTCTACATCTAATTCTACAGGCGAACGTCAATTTATTTTTATTCAATTCATCCATATTGATTTATTATGAATTTTTAAATATACATATAATAGCCATATATGGGGTATTTAAGGGTATGAAACATTTTATGACCAAGGTTTTGAACTTTTTGAAATTTTTTTAATTCCATCGTATTCTACATCTAATTCTACAGGCGAACGTCAATTTATTTTTATTCAATTCATCCATATTGATTTATTATGAATTTTTAAATATACATATAATAGCCATATATGGGGTATTTAAGGGTATGAAACATTTTATGACCAAGGTTTTGAACTTTTTGGAATTTTTTTAATTCCATCGTATTCTACATCTAATTCTACAGGCGAACGTCAATTTATTTTTATTCAATTCATCCATATTGATTTATTATGAATTTTTAAATATACATATAATAGCCATATATGGGGTATTTAAGGGTATGAAACATTTTATGACCAAGGTTTTGAACTTTTTGAAATTTTTTTAATTCCATCGTATTCTACATCTAATTCTACAGTTGAACATCAATTTATTTTTATTCATTCATCCATATTGATTTATTTTGAATTTTTAAATATATAATAGCTATATATGTGGTATTTAAGGGGTATGAAACATTTTATGACCTAGGTTTTGAACTTTTTGGAATTTTTTTAATTCCATCGTATTCTACATCTAATTCTACAGGTGAACATCAATTTATTTTTATTCATTCATCCATATTGATTTATTATGAATTTTTAAATATATTACAGCCATATATGGGGTATTTAAGGGGTATGAAACATTTTATGACCTAGGTTTTGAACTTTTTGAAATTTTTTTAATTCAATCGTATTCTACATCTAATTCTACAGGCGAACGTCAATTTATTTTTATTCAATTCATCCATATTGATTTTTTATGAATTTATAAATATATTACAGCCATATATGGGGTATTTAAGGGGTATGAAACATTTTATGACCTAGGTTTTGAACTTTTTGGAATTTTTTTAATTCCATCGTATTCTACATCTAATTCTACAGACTAACGTCAATTTATTTTTATTCATTTCATCCATATTGATTTATTATGAATTTTTAAATATATAATAGCCATATATGGGGTATTTAAGGGATATGAAAAATTTTATGACCTAGGTTTTGAACTTTTTGGAATTTTTTTAATTCCATCGTATTCTACATCTAATTCTACAGGCGAACGTCAATTTATTTTTATTCAATTCATCCATATTGATTTTTTATGAATTTATAAATATATAATAGCCATATATTGGGTATTTAAGGGGTATGAAACATTTTATGACCAAGGTTTTGAACTTTTTTAAATTTTTTTAATTCCATCGTATTCTACATCTAATTCTACAGGCGAACGTCAATTTATTTTTATTCAATTCATCCATATTGATTTTTTATGAATTTTTAAATATATAATAGCCATATATGGGGTATTTAAGAGGTATGAAACATTTTATGACCAAGGTTTTGAACTTTTTGGAATTTTTTTAATTCCATCGTATTCTACATCTAATTCTACAGGCGAACGTCAATTTATTTTTATTCAATTCATCCATATTGATTTTTTATGAATTTTTAAATATATGATAGCCATATATGGGGTATTTAAGGGGTATGAAACATTTTATGACCAAGGTTTTGAACTTTTTGGAATTTTTTTAATTCCATCGTATTCTACATCTAATTCTACAGGCGAACGTCAATTTATTTTTATTCAATTCATCCATATTGATTTATTATGAATTTTTAAATATATGATAGCCATATATGGGGTATTTAAGGGGTATGAAACATTTTATGACCTGGGTTTTGAACTTTTAGGATTTTTTTTAATTCCATCGTATTCTACATCTAATTCTACAGACTAACGTCAATTTATTTTTATTCATTTCATCCATATTGATTTATTATGAATTTTTAAATATATAATAGCCATATATGGGGTATTTAAGGGATATGAAACATTTTATGACCTAGGTTTTGAACTTTTAGGATTTTTTTTAATTCCATCGTATTCTACATCTAATTCTACAGACTAACGTCAATTTATTTTTATTCAATTCATCCATATTGATTTATTATGAATTTTTAAATATATGATAGCCATATATGGGGTATTTAAGGGGTATGAAACATTTTATGACCTGGGTTTTGAACTTTTAGGATTTTTTTTAATTCCATCGTATTCTACATCTAATTCTACAGGCGAACGTCAATTTATTTTTATTCAATTCATCCATATTGATTTATTATGAATTTTTAAATATACATATAATAGCCATATATGGGGTATTTAAGGGATATGAAACATTTTATGACCTGGGTTTTGAACTTTTTGGAATTTTTTTAATTCCATCGTATTCTACATCTAATTCTACAGGCGAACGTCAATTTATTTTTATTCAATTCATCCATATTGATTTTTTTATGAATTTTTAAATATATGATAGCCATATATGGGGTATTTAAGGGGTATGAAACATTTTATGACCTGGGTTTTGAACTTTTAGGATTTTTTTTAATTCCATCGTATTCTACATCTAATTCTACAGACTAACGTCAATTTATTTTTATTCATTTCATCCATATTGATTTATTATGAATTTTTAAATATATAATAGCCATATATGGGGTATTTAAGGGATATGAAACATTTTATGACCTAGGTTTTGAACTTTTAGGATTTTTTTTAATTCCATCGTATTCTACATCTAATTCTACAGACTAACGTCAATTTATTTTTATTCATTTCATCCATATTGATTTTTTATGAATTTTTAAATATATAATAGCCATATATGGGGTATTTAAGGGGTATGAAACATTTTATGACCTGGGTTTTGAACTTTTAGGATTTTTTTTAATTCCATCGTATTCTACATCTAATTCTACAGACTAACGTCAATTTATTTTTATTCAATTCATCCATATTGATTTATTATGAATTTTTAAATATATAATAGCCATATATGGGGTATTTAAGGGATATGAAACATTTTATGACCTGGGTTTTGAACTTTTAGGATTTTTTTTAATTCCATCGTATTCTACATCTAATTCTACAGACTAACGTCAATTTATTTTTATTCATTTCATCCATATTGATTTTTTATGAATTTTTAAATATATGATAGCCATATATGGGGTATTTAAGGGGTATGAAACATTTTATGACCTAGGTTTTGAACTTTTTGGAATTTTTTTAATTCCATCGTATTCTACATCTAATTCTACAGGCGAACGTCAATTTATTTTTATTCAATTCATCCATATTGATTTTTTATGAATTTTTAAATATATAATAGCCATATATGGGGTATTTAAGAGGTATGAAACATTTTATGACCAAGGTTTTGAACTTTTTGGAATTTTTTTAATTCCATCGTATTCTACATCTAATTCTACAGGCGAACGTCAATTTATTTTTATTCAATTCATCCATATTGATTTATTATGAATTTTTAAATATACATATAATAGCCATATATGGGGTATTTAAGGGGTATGAAACATTTTATGACCTGGGTTTTGAACTTTTTGGAATTTTTTTAATTCCATCGTATTCTACATCTAATTCTACAGGCGAACGTCAATTTATTTTTATTCAATTCATCCATATTGATTTATTATGAATTTTTAAATATATGATAGCCATATATGGGGTATTTAAGGGGTATGAAACATTTTATGACCTGGGTTTTGAACTTTTAGGATTTTTTTTAATTCCATCGTATTCTACATCTAATTCTACAGACTATCGTCAATTTATTTTTATTCATTTCATCCATATTGATTTATTATGAATTTTTAAATATATAATAGCCATATATGGGGTATTTAAGGGATATGAAACATTTTATGACCTAGGTTTTGAACTTTTAGGATTTTTTTTAATTCCATCGTATTCTACATCTAATTCTACAGACTAACGTCAATTTATTTTTATTCAATTCATCCATATTGATTTATTATGAATTTTTAAATATATGATAGCCATATATGGGGTATTTAAGGGGTATGAAACATTTTATGACCTGGGTTTTGAACTTTTAGGATTTTTTTTAATTCCATCGTATTCTACATCTAATTCTACAGGCGAACGTCAATTTATTTTTATTCAATTCATCCATATTGATTTATTATGAATTTTTAAATATACATATAATAGCCATATATGGGGTATTTAAGGGATATGAAACATTTTATGACCTGGGTTTTGAACTTTTTGGAATTTTTTTAATTCCATCGTATTCTACATCTAATTCTACAGGCGAACGTCAATTTATTTTTATTCAATTCATCCATATTGATTTATTATGAATTTTTAAATATATGATAGCCATATATGGGGTATTTAAGGGGTATGAAACATTTTATGACCTGGGTTTTGAACTTTTAGGATTTTTTTTAATTCCATCGTATTCTACATCTAATTCTACAGACTAACGTCAATTTATTTTTATTCATTTCATCCATATTGATTTATTATGAATTTTTAAATATATAATAGCCATATATGGGGTATTTAAGGGATATGAAACATTTTATGACCTAGGTTTTGAACTTTTAGGATTTTTTTTAATTCCATCGTATTCTACATCTAATTCTACAGACTAACGTCAATTTATTTTTATTCATTTCATCCATATTGATTTATTATGAATTTTTAAATATATAATAGCCATATATGGGGTATTTAAGGGATATGAAACATTTTATGACCTAGGTTTTGAACTTTTTGGAATTTTTTTAATTCCATCGTATTCTACATCTAATTCTACAGGCGAACGTCAATTTATTTTTATTCAATTCATCCATATTGATTTTTTATGAATTTTTAAATATATAATAGCCATATATGGGGTATTTAAGGGGTATGAAACATTTTATGACCAAGGTTTTGAACTTTTTGGAATTTTTTTAATTCCATCGTATTCTATATCTAATTCTACAGGCGAAGGTCAATTTATTTTTATTCATTTCATCCTTATTGATTTTTTATGAATTTTTAAATATATAATAGCCATATATGGGGTATTTAAGGGGTATGAAACATTTTATGACCTAGGTTTTGAACTTTTTGAAATTTTTTTAATTACATCGTATTCTACATCTAATTCTACAGGCGAACATCAATTTAATTTTATTCAATTCATCCATATTGATTTATTTTGAATTTTTAAATATATAATAGCCATATATGGGGTATTTAAGGGGTATGAAACATTTTATGATCTAGGTTTGAACTTTTTGAAATTTTTTTAATTCCATCGTATTCTACATCTAATTCTACAGGTGAACATCAATTTATTTTTATTCATTCATCCATATTGATTTATTTTGAATTTTTAAATATATAATAGCTATATATGTGGTATTTAAGGGGTATGAAACATTTTATGACCTAGGTTTTGAACTTTTTGGAATTTTTTTAATTCCATCGTATTCTACATCTAATTCTACAGGTGAACATCAATTTAATTTTATTCAATTCATCCATATTGATTTATTTTGAATTTTTAAATATATAATAGCCATATATGGGGTATTTAAGGGGTATGAAACATTTTATGATCTAGGTTTGAACTTTTGAAATTTTTTTAATTCCATCGTATTCTACATCTAATTCTACAGGTGAACATCAATTTATTTTTATTCATTCATCCATATTGATTTATTTTGAATTTTTAAATATATAATAGCTATATATGTGGTATTTAAGGGGTATGAAACATTTTATGACCTAGGTTTTGAACTTTTTGGAATTTTTTTAATTCCATCGTATTCTACATCTAATTCTACAGGTGAACATCAATTTATTTTTATTCTTTCATCCATATTGATTTATTATGAATTTTTAAATATATTACAGCCATATATGGGGTATTTAAGGGGTATGAAACATTTTATGACCTAGATTTTGAACTTTTTGAAATTTTTTTAATTCAATCGTATTCTACATCTAATTCTACAGGCGAACGTCAATTTATTTTTATTCAATTCATCCATATTGATTTTTTATGAATTTATAAATATATTACAGCCATATATGGGGTATTTAAGGGGTATGAAACATTTTATGACCTAGGTTTTGAACTTTTTGGAATTTTTTTAATTCCATCGTATTCTACATCTAATTCTACAGACTAACGTCAATTTATTTTTATTCATTTCATCCATATTGATTTTTTATGAATTTTTAAATATATAATAGCCATATATGGGGTATTTAAGGGATATGAAACATTTTATGACCTAGGTTTTGAACTTTTTGGAATTTTTTTAATTCCATCGTATTCTATATCTAATTCTACAGGCGAAGGTCAATTTATTTTTATTCAATTCATCCATATTGATTTATTATGAATTTTTAAATATATGATAGCCATATATGGGGTATTTAAGGGGTATGAAACATTTTATGACCTAGGTTTTGAACTTTTTGGAATTTTTTTAATTCCATCGTATTCTACATCTAATTCTACAGGCGAACGTCAATTTATTTTTATTCAATTCATCCATATTGATTTTTTATGAATTTTTAAATATATAATAGCCATATATGGGGTATTTAAGGGATATGAAACATTTTATGACCTAGGTTTTGAACTTTTTGGAATTTTTTTAATTCCATCGTATTCTATATCTAATTCTACAGGCGAACGTCAATTTATTTTATTCAATTCATCCATATTGATTTATTATGAATTTTTAAATATACATATAATAGCCATATATGGGGTATTTAAGGGGTATGAAACATTTTATGACCTAGGTTTTGAACTTTTTGGAATTTTTTTAATTCCATCGTATTCTACATCTAATTCTACAGGCGAACGTCAATTTATTTTTATTCAATTCATCCATATTGATTTATTATGAATTTTTAAATATATAATAGCCATATATGGGGTATTTAAGGGGTATGAAACATTTTATGACCTAGGTTTTGAACTTTTTGAAATTTTTTTAATTCCATCGTATTCTACATCTAATTCTACAGGCGAACATCAATTTAATTTTATTCAATTCATCCATATTGATTTATTTTTAATTTTTAAATATATAATAGCCATATATGGGGTATTTAAGGGGTATGAAACATTTTATGATCTAGGTTTGAACTTTTTGAAATTTTTTTAATTCCATCGTATTCTACATCTAATTCTACAGGTGAACATCAATTTATTTTTATTCATTCATCCATATTGATTTATTTTGAATTTTTAAATATATAATAGCTATATATGTGGTATTTAAGGGGTATGAAACATTTTATGACCTAGGTTTTGAACTTTTTGGAATTTTTTTAATTCCATCGTATTCTACATCTAATTCTACAGGTGAACATCAATTTAATTTTATTCAATTCATCCATATTGATTTATTTTGAATTTTTAAATATATAATAGCCATATATGGGGTATTTAAGGGGTATGAAACATTTTATGATCTAGGTTTGAACTTTTTGAAATTTTTTTAATTCCATCGTATTCTACATCTAATTCTACAGGTGAACATCAATTTATTTTTATTCATTCATCCATATTGATTTATTTTGAATTTTTAAATATATAATAGCTATATATGTGGTATTTAAGGGGTATGAAACATTTTATGACCTAGGTTTTGAACTTTTTGGAATTTTTTTAATTCCATCGTATTCTACATCTAATTCTACAGGTGAACATCAATTTATTTTTATTCATTCATCCATATTGATTTATTATGAATTTTTAAATATATTACAGCCATATATGGGGTATTTAAGGGGTATGAAACATTTTATGACCTAGGTTTTGAACTTTTTGAAATTTTTTTAATTCAATCGTATTCTACATCTAATTCTACAGGCGAACGTCAATTTATTTTTATTCAATTCATCCATATTGATTTTTTATGAATTTATAAATATATTACAGCCATATATGGGGTATTTAAGGGGTATGAAACATTTTATGACCTAGGTTTTGAACTTTTTGGAATTTTTTTAATTCCATCGTATTCTACATCTAATTCTACAGACTAACGTCAATTTATTTTTATTCATTTCATCCATATTGATTTATTATGAATTTTTAAATATATAATAGCCATATATGGGGTATTTAAGGGATATGAAACATTTTATGACCTAGGTTTTGAACTTTTTGGAATTTTTTTAATTCCATCGTATTCTACATCTAATTCTACAGGCGAACGTCAATTTATTTTTATTCAATTCATCCATATTGATTTTTTATGAATTTATAAATATATAATAGCCATATATTGGGTATTTAAGGGGTATGAAACATTTTATGACCAAGGTTTTGAACTTTTTGAAATTTTTTTAATTCCATCGTATTCTACATCTAATTCTACAGGCGAACGTCAATTTATTTTTATTCAATTCTTCCATATTGATTTATTATGAATTTTTAAATATACATATAATAGCCATATATGGGGTATTTAAGGGGTATGAAACATTTTATGACACTTTTTGGATTTTTTTTAATTCCATCGTATTCTACATCTAATTCTACAGGCGAAGGTCAATTTATTTTTATTCATTTCATCCATATTGATTTTTTATGAATTTTTAAATATATAATAGCCATATATGGGGTATTTAAGGGGTATGAAACATTTTATGACCAAGGTTTTGAACTTTTTGGAATTTTTTTAATTCCATCGTATTCTACATCTAATTCTACAGGCGAACGTCAATTTATTTTTATTCAATTCATCCATATTGATTTATTATGAATTTTTAAATATATAATAGCCATATATGGGGTATTTAAGGGGTATGAAACATTTTATGACCTAGGTTTTGAACTTTTTGGAATTTTTTTAATTCCATCGTATTCTACATCTAATTCTACAGGCGAACGTCAATTTATTTTTATTCAATTCATCCATATTGATTTTTTATGAATTTTTAAATATATAATAGCCATATATAGGGTATTTAAGGGGTATGAAACATTTTATGACCTAGGTTTTGAACTTTTTGAAATTTTTTTAATTCCATCGTATTCTACATCTAATTCTACAGGCGAACATCAATTTATTTTTATTCAATTCATCCATATTGATTTATTATGAATTTTTTAATATATAATAGCCATATATAGGGTATTTAAGGGGTATGAAACATTTTATGACCTAGGTTTTGAACTTTTTGAAATTTTTTTAATTCCATCGTATTCTACATCTAATTCTACAGGCGAACATCAATTTATTTTTATTCAATTCATCCATATTGATTTATTATGAATTTTTTAATATATAATAGCCATATATGGGGTATTTAAGGGGTATGAAACATTTTATGACCTAGGTTTTGAACTTTTTGGAATTTTTTTAATTCCATCGTATTCTACATCTAATTCTACAGGCGAACGTCAATTTATTTTTATTCAATTCATCCATATTGATTTTTTATGAATTTTTAAATATATAATAGCCATATATGGGGTATTTAAGGGGTCTGAAACATTTTATGACCTAGGTTTTGAACTTTTTGAAATTTTTTTAATTCCATCGTATTCTACATCTAATTCTACAGGCGAACGTCAATTTATTTTTATTCTATTCATCCATATTGATTTATTATGAATTTTTAAATAATAGCCATATATGGGGTATTTAAGGGGTATGAAATATTTTATGACCTAGGTTTTGAACTTTTTGGAATTTTTTTAATTCCATCGTATTCTACATCTAATTCTACAGGCGAACGTCAATTTATTTTTATTCATTTCATCCCTATTGATTTATTATGAATTTTTAAATATATAATAGCCATATATGGGGTATTTAAGGGGTATGAAACATTTTATGACCTAGGTTTTGAACTTTTTGGAATTTTTTTAATTCCATCGTATTCTACATCTAATTCTACAGGCGAACGTCAATTTATTTTTATTCATTCATTCATATTGATTTATTATGAATTTTTAAATATATAATAGCCATATATGGGGTATTTCTAGGGGTATGAAATATTTTATGACCAAGGTTTTGAACTTTTTGGAATTTTTTAAATTCCATCGTATTCTACATCTAATTCTAAAGACGAACGTCAATTTATTTTTATTCAATTCATCCATATTGATTTATTATGAATTTTTAAATATATAATAGCCATATATGGGGTATTTAAGGGGTATGAAACATTTTATGACCTAGGTTTTGAACTTTTTGGAATTTTTTTAATTCCATCGTATTCTACATCTAATTCTACAGGCGAACGTCAATTTATTTTTATTCATTCATTCATATTGATTTATTATGAATTTTTAAATATATAATAGCCATATATGGGGTATTTAAGGGGTATGAAACATTTTATGACCTAGGTTTTGAACTTTTTGGAATTTTTTTAATTCCATCGTATTCTACATCTAATTCTACAGGCGAACGTCAATTTATTTTTATTCATTCATTCATATTGATTTATTATGAATTTTTAAATATATAATAGCCATATATGGGGTATTTAAGGGGTATGAAACATTTTATGACCAAGGTTTTGAACTTTTTGGAATTTTTTTAATTCCATCGTATTCTACATCTAATTCTACAGGCGAACGTCAATTTATTTTTATTCAATTCATCCATATTGATTAAATATATAATAGCCATATATGGGGTATTTAAGGGGTATGAAACATTTTATGACCTAGGTTTTGAACTTTTTGGAATTTTTTTAATTCCATCGTATTCTACATCTAATTCTACAGGCGAACGTCAATTTATTTTTATTCAATTCATCCATATTGATTTATTATGAATTTTTAAATATATAATAGCCATATATGGGGTATTTAAGGGGTATGAAACATTTTATGACCTAGGTTTTGAACTTTTTGGAATTTTTTTAATTCCATCGTATTCTACATCTAATTCTACAGGCGAACGTCAATTTATTTTTATTCAATTCATCCATATTGATTTATTATGAATTTTTAAATATATAATAGCCATATATGGGGTATTTAAGGGGTATGAAACATTTTATGACCTAGGTTTTGAACTTTTTGGAATTTTTTTAATTCCATCGTATTCTACATCTAATTCTACAGGCGAAGGTCAATTTATTTTTATTCATTTCATCCATATTGATTTTTTATGAATTTTTAAATATATAATAGCCATATATGGGGTATTTAAGGGGTATGAAACATTTTATGACCAAGGTTTTGAACTTTTTGGAATTTTTTTAATTCCATCGTATTCTACATCTAATTCTACAGGCGAACGTCAATTTATTTTTATTCAATTCATCCATATTGATTTATTATGAATTTTTAAATATATAATAGCCATATATGGGGTATTTAAGGGGTATGAAACATTTTATGACCTAGGTTTTGAACTTTTTGGAATTTTTTTAATTCCATCGTATTCTACATCTAATTCTACAGGCGAACGTCAATTTATTTTTATTCAATTCATCCATATTGATTTTTTATGAATTTTTAAATATATAATAGCCATATATAGGGTATTTAAGGGGTATGAAACATTTTATGACCTAGGTTTTGAACTTTTTGAAATTTTTTTAATTCCATCGTATTCTACATCTAATTCTACAGGCGAACATCAATTTATTTTTATTCAATTCATCCATATTGATTTATTATGAATTTTTTAATATATAATAGCCATATATAGGGTATTTAAGGGGTATGAAACATTTTATGACCTAGGTTTTGAACTTTTTGAAATTTTTTTAATTCCATCGTATTCTACATCTAATTCTACAGGCGAACATCAATTTATTTTTATTCAATTCATCCATATTGATTTATTATGAATTTTTTAATATATAATAGCCATATATGGGGTATTTAAGGGGTATGAAACATTTTATGACCTAGGTTTTGAACTTTTTGGAATTTTTTTAATTCCATCGTATTCTACATCTAATTCTACAGGCGAACGTCAATTTATTTTTATTCAATTCATCCATATTGATTTTTTATGAATTTTTAAATATATAATAGCCATATATGGGGTATTTAAGGGGTCTGAAACATTTTATGACCTAGGTTTTGAACTTTTTGAAATTTTTTTAATTCCATCGTATTCTACATCTAATTCTACAGGCGAACGTCAATTTATTTTTATTCTATTCATCCATATTGATTTATTATGAATTTTTAAATAATAGCCATATATGGGGTATTTAAGGGGTATGAAATATTTTATGACCTAGGTTTTGAACTTTTTGGAATTTTTTTAATTCCATCGTATTCTACATCTAATTCTACAGGCGAACGTCAATTTATTTTTATTCATTTCATCCCTATTGATTTATTATGAATTTTTAAATATATAATAGCCATATATGGGGTATTTAAGGGGTATGAAACATTTTATGACCTAGGTTTTGAACTTTTTGGAATTTTTTTAATTCCATCGTATTCTACATCTAATTCTACAGGCGAACGTCAATTTATTTTTATTCATTCATTCATATTGATTTATTATGAATTTTTAAATATATAATAGCCATATATGGGGTATTTCTAGGGGTATGAAATATTTTATGACCAAGGTTTTGAACTTTTTGGAATTTTTTAAATTCCATCGTATTCTACATCTAATTCTAAAGACGAACGTCAATTTATTTTTATTCAATTCATCCATATTGATTTATTATGAATTTTTAAATATATAATAGCCATATATGGGGTATTTAAGGGGTATGAAACATTTTATGACCTAGGTTTTGAACTTTTTGGAATTTTTTTAATTCCATCGTATTCTACATCTAATTCTACAGGCGAACGTCAATTTATTTTTATTCATTCATTCATATTGATTTATTATGAATTTTTAAATATATAATAGCCATATATGGGGTATTTAAGGGGTATGAAACATTTTATGACCTAGGTTTTGAACTTTTTGGAATTTTTTTAATTCCATCGTATTCTACATCTAATTCTACAGGCGAACGTCAATTTATTTTTATTCATTCATTCATATTGATTTATTATGAATTTTTAAATATATAATAGCCATATATGGGGTATTTAAGGGGTATGAAACATTTTATGACCAAGGTTTTGAACTTTTTGGAATTTTTTTAATTCCATCGTATTCTACATCTAATTCTACAGGCGAACGTCAATTTATTTTTATTCAATTCATCCATATTGATTAAATATATAATAGCCATATATGGGGTATTTAAGGGGTATGAAACATTTTATGACCTAGGTTTTGAACTTTTTGGAATTTTTTTAATTCCATCGTATTCTACATCTAATTCTACAGGCGAACGTCAATTTATTTTTATTCAATTCATCCATATTGATTTATTATGAATTTTTAAATATATAATAGCCATATATGGGGTATTTAAGGGGTATGAAACATTTTATGACCTAGGTTTTGAACTTTTTGGAATTTTTTTAATTCCATCGTATTCTACATCTAATTCTACAGGCGAACGTCAATTTATTTTTATTCAATTCATCCATATTGATTTATTATGAATTTTTAAATATATAATAGCCATATATGGGGTATTTAAGGGGTATGAAACATTTTATGACCTAGGTTTTGAACTTTTTGGAATTTTTTTAATTCCATCGTATTCTACATCTAATTCTACAGGCGAACGTCAATTTATTTTTATTCAATTCATCCATATTGATTTATTATGAATTTTTAAATATATAATAGCCATATATGGGGTATTTAAGGGCTATGAAACATTTTATGACCTAGGTTTTGAACTTTTTGGAATTTTTTTATTTCCATCGTATTCTCCATCAAATTCTACAGGCGAACGTCAGTTTATTTTTATTCAATTCATCCATATTGATTTTTCATGAATTTTTAAATATATAATAGCCATATATGGGGTATTTAAGGGGTATGAAACATTTTATGACCAAGGTTTTGAACTTTTTGAAATTTTTTTATTTCCATCGTATTCTCCATCAAATTCTACAGGCGAACGTCAGTTTATTTTTATTCAATTCATCCATATTGATTTTTCATGAATTTTTAAATATATAATAGCCATATATGGGGTATTTAAGGGGAGTGAAACATTTTATGGCCTAGGTTTTTAACTTTTTGGAATTTTTTTATTTCCATCGTATTCTCCATCAAATTCTACAGGCGAACGTCAGTTTATTTTTATTCAATTCATCCATATTGATTTTTCATGAATTTTTAAATATATAATAGCCATATATGGGGTATTTAAGGGGAGTGAAACATTTTATGACCTAGGTTTTGAACTTTTTGGAATTTTTTTATTTCCATCGTATTCTCCATCAAATTCTACAGGCGAACGTCAGTTTATTTTTATTCAATTCATCCATATTGATTTTTCATGAATTTTTAAATATATAATAGCCATATATGGGGTATTAAGGGGTATGAAACATTTTATGACCTGGGTTTTGAACTTTTTGGAATTTTTTTAATTCCATCGTATTCTACATCTAATTCTACAGGCGAACGTCAATTTATTTTTATTCAATTCATCCATATTGATTTTTTATGAATTTATAAATATATAATAGCCATATATGGGGTATTTAAGGGGTATGAAACATTTTATGACCAAGGTTTTGAACTTTTTGGAATTTTTTTAATTCCATCGTATTCTACATCTAATTCTACAGGCGAACGTCAATTTATTTTTATTCAATTCATCCATATTGATTTTTTATGAATTTATAAATATATAATAGCCATATATGGGGTATTTAAGGGGTATGAAACATTTTATGACCAAGGTTTTGAACTTTTTGGAATTTTTTTAATTCCATCGTATTCTACATCTAATTCTACAGGCGAACGTCAATTTATTTTTATTCAATTCATCCATATTGATTTATTATGAATTTTTTAATATATAATAGCCATATATTGGGTATTTAAGGGGTATGAAACATTTTATGATCTAGGTTTTGAACTTTTTGAAATTTTTTTAATTCCATCGTATTCTACATCTAATTCTAGAGTCGAACGTCAATTTATTTTTATTCAATTCATCCATATTGATTTATTATGAATTTTTTAATATATAATAGCCATATATTGGGTATTTAAGGGGTATGAAACATTTTATGATCTAGGTTTTGAACTTTTTGGAATTTTTTTAATTCCATCGTATTCTACATCTAATTCTACAGGCGAACGTCAATTTATTTTTATTCAATTCATCCATATTGATTTATTATGAATTTTTAAATATATAATAGCCATATATGGGGTTATTTAAGGGGTATGAAACATTTTATGACCAAGGTTTTGAACTTTTTGGAATTTTTTTAATTCCATCGTATTCTACATCTAATTCTACAGGCGAACGTCAATTTATTTTTATTCAATTCATCCATATTGATTTTTTATGAATTTATAAATATATAATAGCCATATATTGGGTATTTAAGGGGTATGAAACATTTTATGATCTAGGTTTTGAACTTTTTGAAATTTTTTTAATTCCATCGTATTCTACATCTAATTCTAGAGTCGAACGTCAATTTATTTTTATTCAATTCATCCATATTGATTTATTATGAATTTTTTAATATATAATAGCCATATATTGGGTATTTAAGGGGTATGAAACATTTTATGATCTAGGTTTTGAACTTTTTGGAATTTTTTTAATTCCATCGTATTCTACATCTAATTCTACAGGCGAACGTCAATTTATTTTTATTCAATTCATCCATATTGATTTATTATGAATTTTTTAATATATAATAGCCATATATTGGGTATTTAAGGGGTATGAAACATTTTATGATCTAGGTTTTGAACTTTTTGAAATTTTTTTAATTCCATCGTATTCTACATCTAATTCTAGAGTCGAACGTCAATTTATTTTTATTCAATTCATCCATATTGATTTATTATGAATTTTTTAATATATAATAGCCATATATTGGGTATTTAAGGGGTATGAAACATTTTATGATCTAGGTTTTGAACTTTTTGGAATTTTTTTAATTCCATCGTATTCTACATCTAATTCTACAGGCGAACGTCAATTTATTTTTATTCAATTCATCCATATTGATTTATTATGAATTTTTAAATATATAATAGCCATATATGGGGTTATTTAAGGGGTATGAAACATTTTATGACCAAGGTTTTGAACTTTTTGGAATTTTTTTAATTCCATCGTATTCTACATCTAATTCTACAGGCGAACGTCAATTTATTTTTATTCAATTCATCCATATTGATTTTTTATGAATTTATAAATATATAATAGCCATATATTGGGTATTTAAGGGGTATGAAACATTTTATGATCTAGGTTTTGAACTTTTTGAAATTTTTTTAATTCCATCGTATTCTACATCTAATTCTAGAGTCGAACGTCAATTTATTTTTATTCAATTCATCCATATTGATTTATTATGAATTTTTTAATATATAATAGCCATATATTGGGTATTTAAGGGGTATGAAACATTTTATGATCTAGGTTTTGAACTTTTTGGAATTTTTTTAATTCCATCGTATTCTACATCTAATTCTACAGGCGAACGTCAATTTATTTTTATTCAATTCATCCATATTGATTTATTATGAATTTTTAAATATATAATAGCCATATATGGGGTATTTAAGGGGTATGAAACATTTTATGACCAAGGTTTTGAACTTTTTGGAATTTTTTTAATTCCATCGTATTCTACATCTAATTCTACAGGCGAACGTCAATTTATTTTTATTCAATTCATCCATATTGATTTTTTATGAATTTATAAATATATAATAGCCATATATGGGATATTTAAGGGGTTTGAAATATTTTATGACCTAGGTTTTGAACTTTTTGGATTTTTTTTAATTCCATCGTATTCCACATCTAATTCTAGAGTCGAACGTCAATTTATTTTTATTCAATTTATCCATATTGATTTTTTATGAATTTATAAATATATAATAGCCATATATGGGGTATTTAAGGGGTATGAAACATTTTATGACCAAGGTTTTGAACTTTTTGGAATTTTTTTAATTCCATCGTATTCTACATCTAATTCTACAGGCGAACGTCAATTTATTTTTATTCAATTCATCCATATTGATTTATTATGAATTTTTTAATATATAATAGCCATATATTGGGTATTTAAGGGGTATGAAACATTTTATGATCTAGGTTTTGAACTTTTTGAAATTTTTTTAATTCCATCGTATTCTACATCTAATTCTAGAGTCGAACGTCAATTTATTTTTATTCAATTCATCCATATTGATTTATTATGAATTTTTTAATATATAATAGCCATATATTGGGTATTTAAGGGGTATGAAACATTTTATGATCTAGGTTTTGAACTTTTTGGAATTTTTTTAATTCCATCGTATTCTACATCTAATTCTACAGGCGAACGTCAATTTATTTTTATTCAATTCATCCATATTGATTTATTATGAATTTTTAAATATATAATAGCCATATATGGGGTATTTAAGGGGTATGAAACATTTTATGACCAAGGTTTTGAACTTTTTGGAATTTTTTTAATTCCATCGTATTCTACATCTAATTCTACAGGCGAACGTCAATTTATTTTTATTCAATTCATCCATATTGATTTTTTATGAATTTATAAATATATAATAGCCATATATGGGATATTTAAGGGGTTTGAAATATTTTATGACCTAGGTTTTGAACTTTTTGGATTTTTTTTAATTCCATCGTATTCCACATCTAATTCTAGAGTCGAACGTCAATTTAATTTTATTCAATTTATCCATATTGATTTATTATGAATTTTTAAATATATAATAGCCGTATATTGGGTATTTAAGGGGTATGAAACATTTTATGACCTAGGTTTTGAACTTTTTGAAATTTTTTTAAATCCATCGTATTCTACATCTAATTCTACAGGCGAACGTCAATTTATTTTTATTCAATTCATCCATATTGATTTATTATGAATTTTTAAATATATAATAGCCATATATGGGGTATTTAAGGGGTATGAAACATTTTATGACCTAGGTTTTGAACTTTTTGGAATTTTTTTAATTCCATCGTATTCTACATCTAATTCTACAGGCGAAGGTCAATTTATTTTTATTCAATTCATCCATATTGATTTATTATGAATTTATAAATATATAATAGCCATATATGGGGTATTTAAGGGGTATGAAACATTTTATGATCTAGGTTTTGAACTTTTTGGAATTTTTTTAATTCCATCGTATTCTACATCTAATTCTACAGGCGAACGTCAATTTATTTTTATTCAATTCATCCATATTGATTTATTATGAATTTTTAAATATATAATAGCCATATATGGGGTATTTAAGGGGTATGAAACATTTTATGACCAAGGTTTTGAACTTTTTGGAATTTTTTTAATTCCATCGTATTCTACATCTAATTCTACAGGCGAACGTCAATTTATTTTTATTCAATTCATCCATATTGATTTTTTATGAATTTATAAATATATAATAGCCATATATGGGATATTTAAGGGGTTTGAAATATTTTATGACCTAGGTTTTGAACTTTTTGGATTTTTTTTAATTCCATCGTATTCCACATCTAATTCTAGAGTCGAACGTCAATTTATTTTTATTCAATTTATCCATATTGATTTATTATGAATTTTTAAATATATAATAGCCGTATATTGGGTATTTAAGGGGTATGAAACATTTTATGACCTAGGTTTTGAACTTTTTGAAATTTTTTTAAATCCATCGTATTCTACATCTAATTCTACAGGCGAACGTCAATTTATTTTTATTCAATTCATCCATATTGATTTATTATGAATTTTTAAATATATAATAGCCATATATGGGGTATTTAAGGGGTATGAAACATTTTATGACCTAGGTTTTGAACTTTTTGGAATTTTTTTAATTCCATCGTATTCTACATCTAATTCTACAGGCGAAGGTCAATTTATTTTTATTCAATTCATCCATATTGATTTATTATGAATTTATAAATATATAATAGCCATATATGGGGTATTTAAGGGGTATGAAACATTTTATGATCTAGGTTTTGAACTTTTTGGAATTTTTTTAATTCCATCGTATTCTACATCTAATTCTACAGGCGAACGTCAATTTATTTTACTTCAATATCCCTATATCATCAATATATTCTATCAATATCCGAATATACGAATAAGTAACAATTTAATTAATTGAATGTGACCTTCCTCTAGAGTAAATATTGGGGAATAATATACATTTTATAAAATTCCAAACTCATTCAGACCTTGGCCATAAAATTTTTCTATATGTTACCTTTTAATAGTGTAATGTTGAAATATGATCAAGTTTTATATATCAATAAATCTTACCAAAAAGATATTTTTGGTCATGAATCGAATTACTAAATAAAATTACCATAATAGAAACATTTGAATTATTGATCTATTGTCTTTATTTATTTCATAAAAAATATAAAAAAAAATAATTAAAAATAATTTTTTGTTAACAATTTTTAAACTTTTTTTTTAAAAACATCTCAAATCTCGACGAAATATCGTTTTTTTTTTTGTTCAAGATATCTTGTCTTGGTAAATTAGTCAAAAATTCGAGATTTTTCGAAATATCTCGACCAAAAAAAAGCAATTTGCCGTACTCAATTCCGTACATTTTTTGATCTGTGATCTATCTTCTTTTTATTTGTGAACATGGAAATTGACAGAAAAGGATATAATGATATCCATACCACCACTCTCGATCAATATGAGCAGAAAACAGCCATAGAAAATTGAAGACCCATAATTTGAAGAGCCCATTTTCCATTAAAATGAAATAATATCATTTAAACCCCAAATTGGTTTTAATCTAAACTTTTTATCAATGGAATGAATTTTTTTGTTAAATGACATTTTCTCGACTATTTTCGATACTGAATTTAATTTTTTCCTTTTTTCTCATTAGAAATATTAAAAATAATTTAAAAATTAGTGTACTTTTAAAGGAATCATGGGAAAATCGAGAATTCTTTCTCAAAATTCGCTTATTATAATATTTATAATATTAATAAAACAAAATGTTGCCGTATGGCCGCCGCCAAATTACAATGGATATCAAAAATTACAAATCGGTGGGAAATATGCCGGCGATCGGTAAGAAATTTAAATATTATTCGTATATTTCAAAATTGAGTTCTTGAATTAATAAGGCAATTTGTCGCGGTGTTTGCCTTACTTAAAGCAATCCGCGTATCACAGGTTAGAGACCGAAACAAAATGCAAAAACTCCGAACCGGATTACGGACTAATGATTGGAAAAAATGAATGAATTCTTACGGACCGGGCCAGGATCCGTACCGAACGGTCCGTAAAAACCGGAAAATATATGGATTCCGAACTAATGATCCATATGAATCCGTATCGATCCGGAATCCGTTCCTCCCCCCCCCCCCCCAATCGGTATTCCATTCTATTTTGCTCCTTCCATTGGATTTTCATTGCCCAGCCCCTTCTTTTTTATTCCAGCTTTACTACAGTGCATATAAAATAGGCCCGAATTAACCGCGTTATTCTGTAGGATTAGACAAAATCGGGTAACCGGAACTACACACCCTAACGAGGCCATTTTTGGACTAAGAAGCGGAACCGAAACCAAGAACCGAGCACAACCGGAACCAACCGGTTCTACGGTTCCACTTTGATATCTGATTGCCAATTTTTGCCTTAAAATTTCCCCTTATTGGGTCATTTTAGCTTAAAATCTTCCCTAACGCAGCATTTTCAATCTGTTATTTCCCCGGGTCCTTTTTTATTGAAATTTTTTCTTAATCGGATTTTTTGTTAAGATTCTTGGCACTTTTTAATCTAATTTTTTCTCTGCGAGGCTATTTTTTTCCAAAATTTTATTAGTTTAAAACTTTGAATTTGAATTATTATTAAAATTAGCAAATAATTTTTGAGTCAAAATTAAGAAATTTAATAAGAAATTTATAATTAACGGATTATATTATTAAAATTTTTAGATATAATTATGAGGATGGAAGCATTTGGGAATTGAATTTATTAGAAAATGGAAGGATCATTAATATAGACAAAAATGGAAATAGAAGAGAAATGACAATGGATGATTATGAAAAGGAAATGCAAATTATAGAAAAAGGAGGGATTGGAATTGGATTCAGCTTGGGAAAAACGAGGACCGGAAGTCAATCGAAGGATCATGGACAAGAGCAAAATTTAGCATTGGAAAATGCATTAAAGATCCTGGTTAATTCCGGTGAGAGATCATTTAAAAAACAGCCAAGAAAATAACAATTGAAGATGAAAAGAAACAAAAGAAAACAGATATGCTGGAGCAGGAAATAAGCAGAGAGAAAATGAAGGAGGATAAAAAGGATTCTAAATATATAAAAGTGAACAAATCAATTAGAAAAAAGCAAATTGGTTCAAGCTTGAAATGTGATAAAAATTATGGTAATAGTGAAAATGAACAATGTAAAAATAAAAAGGATTCAGTTAAAAGCGTTCAGCCCAGAGAATCATTAAGAAAAGATAATGAAATTGGGCAAATTGAAATAGACAAGACATTGGGAAAGAAGAAACAAAGTATTGATATAGAGGAGAGAGAATGGAAAAGTGCCAAACCAATAATAACAGAAACAAGAAGTCAACCATTAAAAACAATTGAGGAAAAAATGGAAAATAAAAAAATATTTGACGGAGAAACATTAATACGAAGAGAAAATGAAGGTCAAATATTACAAAAGTTTGAAGAAAAAGCTGGCAGTTCATCAAAAGGTTTGACAAAAAGTAATTTTTAATTGTATTCCATTTTTTCTATTAGAATCCCATGGACTATAATTGGATGGGTTATTGACATTATTATATTGTATCAGTAGGAAATTTTCTAGCTATTTCTCTTATATTTTTTTTAAAAATTTTTAACCATTTGTTGACATTTTATTATTCATATATTTGATCAGATATAATTGATAACCAAAAAATAAATCCCAATTTTAGCTTATTTTTGGCTTTTTAATCATACTTTTGTTCAATTTCAAAAAGTAAAAAAAATATTTTATTTTAAAATTTCACAATTTGATAATATTTTGAAAAATTCACTTTGGATACCCAAATTTTATTCTCATTGTTAAAATTAAGCCTTTGCATATAAATAGATTTGGCCATTTCATCGGATGTCATACTGATTAATCTTGAACGATGCAGACAAGAAGGTGAATGGTTGGACAGCAGCATAATTGATGCCTATTTGGAGATAATTGTATTCAATCGACGACCACAATTGAATTTTATTCCCAACTATATCATTGACATGTATTTTGACAATATAAACGCTCATCATGAAGAAGTTATAAATTGGATTATTAAGAATATTTCATGGGTGGAAATTCAACTACTCTTGGTGCCTGTTTATTTATTCCCAAATCATTGGGCCTTGGCTGTATACAAAGCAAATGAACAAATCTTTTATATTTACAATTCAAAAACAGAGGAAAATGAAGTAGAAAAAAGGAAAAGCTTAATCGATTTTCTATTAATAATGGGCGGATTACTTCAATTAATTCAAGATTCACAACTAAATAATGCAATTATGAGAAAGGAAAATCAGGTTACGGAGGCATTGTATTTACCACAACAAACAAATGATTCGGATTGTGGTGTTTTTATGCTAATGTTTGCCTCTCATATTGCAAAGGAGATGAAAATTATTGAAGATTTTGATCATATGGATATGAATGCCAGTGAATTCCGGGAAAAAATTTACAGCGAAATTCACGACATCAAATTGTAAGTTGATATTGATGAGCTCTATCGATTGAGTAAAGGTTTTGGGGTCTAGGACAAACCACTAAACTGTTGAAATCTTTTCGTCATTTTCTATACTCTTCGACATTTTCAATATTTTTTTGCGACAAATTAAATGCCATCCTTATAGCGGAAAAAGTACAGCAGCAATAACAAATTTAAAGCAAGAGAGAGTCACAACAAGCAGCAATATTCGTGGACAAGAGGTATATTTATTAAAATAAACTCTAAGAATAATTACTATAATTTAGCAAAAATAAAGCATGATTTTAATTTTTTAAATAACTCCTAAATATCATTAAAAAAATTTTATGTACAAACCTGCTGGGATGCATATCGTATCGGATATAAAAAATAGCGGATTTTTTGGCATATCGATATCGGCTATTGGATTCTTTTTTGAGCCATATCATATATTGTTGGCAAAATCCGATGTTAGTATATCGTTTTTACTATCGACATCATTAGAGCATAAATCGAATTTCTATGGGGTTAATTTGCAAAACTAGCTAGAAATTTTAGATTTTATTTCATTCTAACTTGAAAAAATTAATAAATTTGAAAAAATTTAAATTAAAATTTTACATTAAAAAAATCGGATATCGTTATCGTATATCGGGTATCCGGATCTTTTAGAGCCTTATCATTTATCGGATATCGGCTTCTGGATTTTGAGGACGGTATGCATCCCTGGCTACACACAATCAATTTTTTAAAAAAATTGCATAAATCTTGTCCCTTATTTTTAATTATTTTAAGATGGGAAAATCCAGAGGAAAACGCTTTCGTTCAATACACAAAGATAAAGAATTGATAAGAGGTAAAAAAAATTAAATATTTCAATATGAATCGGTCATTCCTCTCGTCGACCCTCAATATTAGATATTTGCGGAGGTGGACGTTTCAGCGCCGGCCGTTTCAGCGCCAATGACTTTGACGAGTCGTAACTCTGCAAAGAAGAAACCATTTGAGACAATCTTGGTATCATTGGATAGAGCTATTCAAGCTCTATTAAATGATATATAGCAATTTTTGAAAAGTTAAATATCCTCTTAATTACAAGCTTCTAAGTAAGAAAGCGTCTTGTATTCAGTTTTTCGACTTTAAGTCACTTAAATTTTCATTTATCAAAAAAGCTTTATCTACTATTCAATAGAGCTTGAATAACTCTATCCAATGATACCAAGATTGTCTCAAGATTGTCTCAAATGGTTTCTTCTTTGCAGAGTTATGAGTTATGACTCGTCAAATTCGCTGGCGCTGAAACGGCCGGCGCTGAAAAGTCCCCCACCGGATATTTGTTTTCAAATACGTTCATCAGTTTACAAAAATCAAATATTTTTTGAAATAAAAATATGCAATCACTAATATGCCAATTTAAACTTTTCTGTACTAGTTTTTTAATTTTTAATTTTGATTCTTTTTAAAAGAAAAATAATTTTTTGCAATCCATATAGAACCAGATGATCCGGAGACAATTATGGTAAAAAATTGGTATTATGCTACAATTTTTGCCAAGGATTACAACGAATCCATACATATGCATGGGAATGTTGCCATTGCACTTTTTCACTTTAAAAAATTAGCCATATACATGTTGGAGGAATTCAAACGAAGGCATATGACCAATACGATTTCGGAATTTCGTAAAGAAATTGATGCAAACATTTCCGAATTTTGGGAATTGATCAAATTTAAAGGAGAAAATATTGAGCCTTTTTTGTGTATTTTTTTCAAATTTTTCATGCGATTGAGAATGAACAGAATTTTGGTAAACAATGAAGAATGGAATAAATATGCCCGCTTCAGAATGCGTCATTTTTATTGGATTTATCCTGAGGTAGGGATTATTAAAATATTAAATTTATAATGGTAACTATTTTTTTGCCACTAAAATTTCTCTAAATATAAATACCACTAAAAATGCTACCATTAAAACAGTTTTTGACTTACTTCTAATAAATCAGAAACCGGCTTTAGAACCCGCAAACCTTATGCCATTTTGTAGATCTCATCGTGAAGCGTCGAATGGTGTAAAATTTGTCAGGTTTTTGGCCAAAAATTAAAGAGTTAAACCGTTTAAACCGGTTTTCTAGTTTTTGGTTTAAAACTTTAATTTTGAGACCAAACTTTTACAAATTATATATCTTTCGACATATCTCGATGAGATCTACAAATTGCTATACGGTTTGTGGTGTCTAAAACTGCTTTCCGATTTACTAGAAGTCAAAAACTGTTTTTTCTGCAAAAAAAAGCATTTTTAGTAACATTTATAGAAATTTTACTGATATTTAAAATATTTTCCATTTATAATTCACAAAATATAATTTTAAATTTTTTAATGGGAAGAGAATGCTAATCACTTAACACAAAAATTAATAATGGAGCAGAAATACTGCAATAATGAAGAAATTATCCAAGTTTCCCAAAATGTTGCCAATGTTCGCCCATATTCAAGCATTTCACATTGGTGGACATTGAAATGGCTTTTACAAAATTCGCCAGAATTTATTGAAAAATTAGACGAATATGAAGGAAATTCATTGTTAGAAATGAAAAAGCGCATTTTCGAATTACTCGGGACTAATGGTTTCGAACGATTGGAAATGGCCATTCCAGTATTAAAATTTTGTAAGTTTTCAATGTAACTACTTATGTATTTTTTTTATTGCAATTAAGATGAATATTCTAAAATTCAGATTGAAATTAGAACTAATTAAATTCTTCCATCTATAGAAAAATTATCCAATAATTCAAATCTCTTTTAATTCGATACCTTCAATTAATTCCCCAATATCAATGTAAATTAATTTTTTTATTATTAAAAAATTTTACTAAAATTTTTTAACCCGAAATATTAATTAAATTCAAATATTTTAATTTACTTAGTAGTCCCTTAAATATGTTGCCGACATTTTCAGATAGAATTTATGCAGACCCGACATTTGCAGAACTCGACATATGCAGATTCGACATATACAGACCTGAAATTTGCAGATTCTATAAAAAATATTAAAATCGTTCACTTTTTACTTAAGAGAGTCTATTAATCTACAAAAAAAAACAATTAATTTACAATCTACAAAGAAAAACAATTAATTTACAATAATTCTTTCGTATCGTAAAATAATATATTTTTAAGGCTTTATTACTTGGCCATAACTAGGTATGAGGGCTCAGGGTTAGTTTCAGGGCAGGATGGGATAAGAGGCTAGTGATTGAGGAATCTTGAATATGTCTGATTTGGCCAAGTTATATGGCCACAAATAAATAATATTTTCCGACACGAAAGAATTTATGTAAATTAATTCTTTTTTTTTGTGTAGATTAATTGACTCCCAAGTAAAGAGCGAACGCTTTTAAACAATATTTTAAAAAATCTGCAAATGTCGGAATCTGCGAATATCGAGTATGCAATTGTCGGTTCTGCAAAAGTTACGATCTGCAAAAGTCGGATTTGCAAAAGTCGAGTCTCTAAAAATTTAATCTGCAAATGTCGATAAGCCGATTTGAACCAAGATTTCCTCTTTTTTTAAAAAAAAAAAAGAACAAATTTTATTAAAAATTTCTTTAAAATATTAAAAAATGGAAATGACTAAAGCTTTGTTTACACCAACATCAGCAAAATTTGATGGCATTTAATATATATTTTTTTTATTTTTTCATAATATTTTTATTTTTTATATTAATAAATATCTTAAAACAATTTTTTTTTAAATCCATCCAAATTTTTTACACCGAAGCTAAATCTATTCTCGTTGAAATGTGTTCACATTTTTCATCGGTGTCGGAATGGGAATTAGCGTTGGCGTAGGGTAGTGTGGAATATCTCCTTCGATTTAAAGTCTACTCTGCCCTCCTTAATCCATTCTTTTTACACCGATGATAATTTATCTGAACAAAGCATAATGGGGAATTTAATCTAATTAAATTTTTTTAGATGATCAAATACCAGAAATGAATCGAATTAATTTAAAAAGGTCTTATTAATTTATTTAAAAAATATTAATAAAACTTTAATATTTCAAGATATTTCTCTGGAGGTTTGGAAGGGACAAAATATGAACTACGACTTGGGCTAAATTTTTTTTTGTGTTCTTTCGTCGAATTCCGAGCTAATTTAAGCCGTGTAAAAGATAAAATGTTATTATTATATATATTGGATAAAATTTATGATCAAATTATTAATGTCAAATTTGCTCAACTCATTGACGTGGAACACACATTGGAAGAAGAAGTGAATGAATTAAAAGAGGCAGTTTGCATATTGTTGAAATTTTTTGAAATGAAAGAAAGCATTCCAATAATTTTGGGAAAAGAAATATATGCCATTAGCTATGAGCAAGCAATGCAATGTACAGCGGATGAATTTGAAAACTTATTAGAAAGGTTATTTTAGATTGAATGAATTTTTTAAATAACTTATATGCATGTATTTACACATTCTACAATTCATAAATTCCCTTTGATAACATGATTATCATTTGCTATAAAAATATAATAGTTAAATAAAAAATAAAATTAATTTAAAAAATATTACAATTAAAAATTTGATTATTTCCAGCAATAAAAAATTGTAAATAAAATTTAATTAATTCATAAATTCAATCAAAATTTATAATATTAAGGCAACGTTTTATGCTACGATTCCATCATTATAACTCAATCAAAAATCAGTTATCAGCTGGTGATGGTGACAAGGAATTGCAAAATATTTTAAAATCCAAACATGGTTCATATTATCAATTGAAAGAATTGATTAGCTTTGACAAAATTCTGGCATTGTGGCTTGATAATACTTATCGTGAAAAAATGGGGGATAAGCAATGTAAGCAAATGTATGACATAAAGGATATCTTTTGGATTTTCCCCTTGCAACTATTTTTCAGTTATGTGTAGTGTATCATCATAATAGACAAAAAATTGGAAAAACAAATCTTTAGGGTAATTTTTGATTGGTGTTCCATTTTCTCTAATGAGTCCATTTTGCCTAATGATTTAATTTTTCCAACGGTTCCATTTTCACTAACTGTCCATTTTGCCTAATGAGTTTTCTTTCCTTAAATATATGGTTCCATTTTCCTAAATATGATTGCCAATGCAGATGTCAAATATAAAATAATCTTCTTAATTTCTGAATCCGAACAGGATAATAATACTAGAATAATATTTATTTAACTGTTGCAAATCACTGTTAATATAAATCTTAATTTCTCTATTCAAACACTTTATCCCAGGGTGACCCTTTCACCTGACCAAAAATATGGCATTTGCCTTCAAAAATTCGGAAAAATTATGGAAAAATATAGCAAAATTTTTCAAAAATAGGCAAAAAATATGACAATGTTTAAAAAGCATAAAATTCAATATAAATTTGATTATAAAACATTTATTTTGTATATTACTGTATTATTTATTAAAAATATTGTCGCGCAGCGAAACATTTTAATCAAAAATGGCTATGTTTTTTGCCAAAAATGGTTGTTAACAAAAATTTTAGCAAAAAGTGCTCGCCACAAAAGTCGAAAATATGGAAAAAAATATGGCGAGATAGTCAAAAATATGGCAAATGCCATATAAATATGGTAAAAGGGTCACCCTGCTTTATCCCCACTCTACCATAACACCAATCAAATTATCTTGGAGTTATTAAAAAGGAAAAAAATTAACCAATTATTTTAATAAATTAGAAATTGATTGCAGATTCTACTCTCAGTCGAATAAGGAAACCATTCGAATTTTTTATGACTATTACAGATGTTAATATTGTACAATTGAACAAGACAAAATTGAAAATATATGTAATTGTGCGATGGCTTGTTCTTACTTTGCAAACTGATCCATCTTTTAATAGATTATGGTTGATATGGGATTTAATGTTTCGTCTTTTTTTGGACCAATTAACCGTGCATCCAAATAGTGTAAACGAAGTGGAGATTGAATGCACAATTAGAGGTGGAAAAATAAATGAATTTGTGCAGAAATGGATTGGAAAGGGACGAAATAAAAATCAACATTTAAAAGAATTTAATAAATTAGTACAAGTAGAAATCAGCAAATTAATAACACAATATACGGAGAGGAATGAGGTTCCACCTTTAATGGACGGATTTCAATCAATTTTTGTACTAACATTGCATGAGTTGGCAAATGAGGATAAAACAAAAAAGTATATGGAAAAAGCAAAAGGAATTAATTTATGGCAATTTTTTGAAGGTATCATTTTTGATTAATTTAATCTAATTATTTTTTATTGTTTATTGTTAAATTAAAAATTAATGAAATAATTATTTTTAATCTATTTTAGATCTTCACAATTATCCTGACCGAATTGCACGAATAGGCGAATTATTAAATATTAATTCATTAAAACTCTTATATGATCGATTAGGAATAAAATTTGATGCAAAAAAATTCAGTCAATTGGGTGAATTATCAGTACCAATAGTTGATTGGGAAACAGAAGAGAATCCATTGTCTAAAACAAAACAAAAGTCACCTATTTTTGGTGGAAGTAATCAGGAAGGAGGTCTATCAAAATCGAAGAAAAAGAAATTAAAAAAGAATAAATCAAAAACTAATATAACTTCGAATGATGAAGCAAATAAATTCTTACAGGAAGAAACATTAGGCCAAACTGGAAAAAATGCTGGAAGTGAACAAAAAATTGATGTAGAACAAACGATAAGAATGAATAGTAGAAAAGAAAATGAAATTCCGGAAAAACCATTGCCGAAAGAGGAAGAAAGTGGAGGCATTGAAAAAGAAATACCAGGCCAAAAAATTAACAAGGCTATAAAATTAAAAATTTTTAAAGAATATGAATTTTCAGGTAAAAATATTGAAAATTCTATTCAAATTTCAAAAAAAACTGAAAGAATAAACACTAATCAATGTTTTTTTTGAATTTTATGGTTAGATTCCTTATACCTGCTCATCCTGTTGAACTTGACCTTGACCGACCTCTAGAAGATCTTTTACTATAATCAAAATTTTAAATAAAATTCCAAATTATTGGTAAAATTGAAAATAAAATTAATTTAAGATTTGATGAAATTTGACACTCTCAACAAAGAATATGAAAAATTATTGAAGGATTTAAATAATCAAGAGCAACATCGATTAATGGATATAACCGTATTCGCATTTGAAATTGGCCAAAGATTAAATGCATTGAAGAAATTTGATCAAAATGAAATAAAAGAATTTAAATTAAATGAATTTGATGATATCGATAAATTAGAAGAGTCACTTTATATTTTATTAAAGAAAATTGAAATTGCAATGAAAAATCCAATTAAAATGGGAAAGAGTGAAATGATTGATAAAATGGAGATAATGGAAATGAGAAAGCAATTACACAAATTGAGATTAACATGGATTTATCAGAAATATCCAAATTGGCAGAAAATAATAAATGACAATAAAAATCATATTATTTTTGCATTAAATTTGTGTACAATACAGGAATTTGATGAAAGAATTAAAATGTGGAAAACTATTTTAGAACAAATAGAATTTGGTAAAATTTAATGAACTATCGAAATATAAATATATTTATAGATTAAATATTTAATAATTTATCGAAATAAAAATATATTTATAGAAATATTCATAGATTAAATATTTAATGAATTATCGAAATATAAATATATTTATAGAAATATTCATATATTAAATATTTAATGAATTATCGAAATATAAATATATTTATAGAAATATTCATAGATTAAATATTTAATGAATTATCGAAATATAAATATATTTATAGAAATATTCATAGATTAAATATTTAATGAATTATCGAAATATAAATATATTTATAGAAATATTCATAGATTAAATATTTAATGAATTATCGAAATATAAATATATTTATAGATTAAATATTTAATAATTTATCGAAATATAAATATATTTATAGAAATATTCATAGATTAAATATTTAATGAATTATCGAAATATAAATATATTTATAGATTAAATATTTAATGAATTAAATTATATATTCATAGATTAAATATTTAATGAGTTATCGAAATATAAATATATTTATAGATTAAATATTTAATGAATTATCGAAATATAAATATATTTATAGATTAAATATTTAATGAATTATCGAAATATAAATATATTTATAGATTAAATATTTAATGAATTATCGAAATATAAATATATTTATAGATTAAATATTTAATGAATTATCGAAATATAAATATTCATAGATAAAATATTTAATGAATTATCGAAATATAAATATTCATAGATAAAATATTTAATGAATTATCGAAATATAAATATTCATAGATAAAATTTTTAATGAATTATCGAAATATAAATATATTTATAGATTAAATATTTAATGAATTATCGAAATATAAATATTCATAGATAAAATATTTAATGAATTATCGAAATATAAATATTCATAGATAAAATATTTAATGAATTATCGAAATATAAATATTCATAGATAAAATTTTTAATGAATTAACGAAATATAAATATATTTATAGATTAAATATTTAATGAATTATCGAAATATAAATATTCATAGATAAAATATTTAATGAATTATCGAAATATAAATATTCATAGATAAAATATTTAATGAATTATCGAAATATAAATATTCATAGATAAAATTTTTAATGAATTATCGAAATATAAATATTCATAGATAAAATATTTAATGAATTATCGAAATATAAATATTTATAGATAAAATATTTAATGAATTATCGAAATATAAATATTCATAGATAAAATTTTTAATGAATTAACGAAATATAAATATATTTATAGATTAAATATTTAATGAATTATCAAAATATAAATATATTCATAGATAAAAGATTGTATAATGATAGAGGAATACAAAATAAAATTGAACAAAGCCAAAAAGATATTGATCAAAGTAAATTCTTTAATTTCGCCGAATATTCGCAACAATTATGGTTTGATGGCCAAAAAAAGGAAGATGATATTTTGACTGAAAACGTATTATCAATGAATTTTTATTGCTAATAATTTTATTTCCTTATTTTTAGTTGATTGAAGAATTTGAATTTGTTGATTTTAAGGAAATTGAACAAGGAAAACCCATAAAATTTAAATGGATGGAAAAATATATGAAAGCAAAAGAAAGAATTAAAATATTTATTTAAAAATGGGTTAGTGAAATAATAATTGAATTATTATAAAATTAAACAGTATTAAAAATAAACCGCATGTCCCAGGGTAACAACAAATCATGACATGTTTTTTTTTTGATTCAAAGTATCTTTTTGTTTTTATGATATGTATTTCCAAAATATTTTTACAATTGTAAAAATCGAAATGTATTTTAGGATAAAAAAATGTTTTTACAATTTCACAATGTTTTTATGTCTTTCTAATTTGCAATTTTTTAAAAAAATATTTTTAAACGCATTTAATATATTTTTATAATATTTTTTATTAGATCATGTTGAATAAAAAATGTATTTAATTAAAAGATCAAAGATGGAAAAATTTTTGGGAGGATGGCTTTAATTAAAGCTGCTTGGGATTTTTTAATAAAGAATTTTCTTAATTTAGCATTCAACTGCGGAAATATTATTCACTGGTTCGTATTTATTGGGCACAATGACATCACGTTCCGATATGGACACAATTGTGGTGACATATGATTTGGAAATTGATTATTTTAATCAACAAGCGGAATGCATTATCAAGGAAAACGGTTTTGATGATCAAAACAAAATGAAAAGGGAAAGAATATGCAAAAATGATAAATTATTTATATGCAAATTGTGCAAAGTAATATTATTCAAATATATATTTCTAAATTCAAAATAATTTTTTCAGATGGACCGAGTTATCTTAGCCGTTGAAATTAAAGGGTACCTTAGACTTATAAAAGCATTTATATGCGAGGATGATGATTATGAATTCAAGAGTTTTAATGTATGCAAATTTAAGATTAAAGTTGACTTTTTATTTGCTCCCACTTCTCAACTTAAAAAGGAAGAAATGGAAAGTTTAAATAAGAAAGAGATAACAAGTGATGAAATTGATAAAATCCTGGTAAAGATTTTCGCCTTATCGGACACTAAACTGAGCTTCTTTGCATTATTGGGTAAATAAAATAAAATTTAATTATTTGAATTTTTTTAAATATATATTTTAGGATTTAGAGATAACATTCGAATTCTTGAACAATTTCCAAATGATGCTAAACAATTCCGTATTGCCTGTGCAGCACTCAAACTTTGGGCCAAACGTGTTTACTTTTTTTATTATTTAAATAAATTAATGAAATTAAGATAATAATATTTATGGAGCCAAACTTGGCTTCCTAAAAGGAGTGCACATGAATTTATTAATGACAAAAATTTATTTGCGCTTTCCATCTGCATCAACGCCTTTCCTTATCGAAAAATTCTTTGCCACTTATATTGTTTGGTGAGTAAAATAATATTCTATAATTATATAATATTTTAATTAAGGCCCTGGCCAATGCCCGTTCAGCTTCTACCAATATCTGAAGAATTAACCAATACAAGATCCGAGAATGGCACAAAATTGTGGTATAATCAGGATCCAAATGCAGTGATGCCAATTATTTCCCCTGGCTTTTTGGAAAGTAACAAAGCATCAGATGTTGATTCTATTACAAAATCGATTATGCGTACATTCATGGGTGAAGGTATGAGATAAAACTTAAAGAATTTAATCTATTTTAATAAAATAGGCTTAAAACAAATACAAGAAATACGCGAGGGAAAAACGGATGTCGATAAAAAATGGCATGAATTCATGCGAGGACATGATTTGGCTGAAAAAGTAAATCAATTAAAATTTTTCAATTATTTTTTTTACTTAGTATAAACATTTTCTCATTATTACTTGCCTCTCCAAAGCAGAGGTGAAAACTTTTGGTGATGATTTTTGTGATATTGTCTCATTAAAATTACATGATCATGTGCCAAAATATATTGGAGAATTATTGCCTACAGTTCGTTGGTATCATATAATGGAAGCTGGTACCCGAAAAGAATGTTTAATAAACCGAGAGGGCTACGATGATATTAGGTAGGTAAAAATTTGTGACCTAAAAAATGATGTACTGTTAAAATTATTATAATTTAATTAGAAATAATTTTAAAAAATTCATTAGCCAAATTTTTGGTTTTGTTAAACAGAATTTATTCAATTTTTCTTTCATTTTTTATTCCCTTCAACAAGAAAACACAAATGTGATATATGGTTAGTTGGTTTGCAGCCGAAAAAGGATAAACAAATTATTCCGAGTGAAATAATCAAAATTGAGAAATCTATGAACAATGAAAGTGAAAAAATGTACGAAGAATATTTCGATTTTAAAAAAAGATCCAATGTAAATTGATAATATTTTTAATAATTAAAAATTTAATTTTACAGCCCAATCTTGGAGATCTGGAAGAAAAATCTATGACCAAAAAATTGTTATTGACAATATCTTATGCGGATTTACAAGAATTAAAATATTGGTTAGTATTCAATATAAAAATTTGAAATCAGTTAAAAAATAGAAAAAATTTAATATAATTAAATATTTTGCAAATGAATGTCTAAATGTTGAGAATGCAAAAAAAAATAGAAAAAGTTCTTTAATTAATTAATTTAAGTATTTGTACGTGTCGAATTTTAATGTGGCTAAAATTTTAATATATGCATTCCTATTTCTGTGTATATTTTTAATTTTTATTTTTAGGAATATTCAACTACAAAGATGGAAAATTTTTGTGAAATGATGATATAAATGATAAATTATATTTTCAAATGAAAATCTAAAATCTATGTTTATGAATTTTAAATTCACGCTATTTACATTTTACATACATATTCTTTTTTCTATTATTACAAAAATTTGGTAAATTATATTTAAGCCATAAATTTATGTGAAAATTTAGAACTATTTTTAATGACTTTTATATATTCTTTAAAAAACAAATTTTATGATGATATTTATGGATCAGTAGACCCATATGAAATAATTTGATTTAAAAAATGCTAGAAGCACTGATACTGATCTTCTCCCGAGAGCCCCAAAAATGCCAGTCTCAAAAATGCCAATAAAGAGTTTTTGACTTCTAATAGATCAGGAAACGGTTTAGAGTTTAGACCCACAACCTCATACCATTTTGTAGATCTCGTCGGTACTCATCGTATGATATATAATTTGTCATGGTTTGGACCAAAATTAAAGAGTTTAAAACCAAAAACTGGAAAAGTGGTTTAAACGGTTTAATAACCATTTATTTTGGACCAAAACATGAGAAATTATTATATTATATATCCCATTCGATGCGTCTTGATGAGATCTACAAAATAGTATAAGGTTTGTGGGTCTAAAACCGGTTCCTGATTTATTAAAAGTCAAAAACTCTTTTTTGGGATTTTGGCTGGATTGGCATTTTTTGGGATTACATTTTTTTGGATCAGCGTTTCTCCCACCCTTCGTCATTTCTTCTCTCCATTTTTCGCCTCATCTAACTAGTTATTACGTTATGGATATGGAATGGACAAAAAGAACCGATTTTATGGATAAAAAGTAGAGACCGGCAAAATGTCATCTGCGGGATTCCGGACCGGATTTCGGATTGGGTAAATTTGGGCCGGATCAAGCAAAAAAGCTCCGGATTTGGCCGGATTTTTTAAAAATCTTATAAAATGTGCCGGATCCCGGACCGGATCCAGTTATAAAATTTTTTCTCCGGATTCCGGATTCTGGCAAAAATGGCCGGATCCGGCAAAAATCCGGTCCGATGCCGGTCTCTAATAAAAAGTACATATTTTATGGACAAAAAAACTTTACTCTTTTCACAGCAAGCATAACACCCCGGATTATTGTCTGCTTCTTTCTTTTTTCATTTCTCTAATTTATACCATTCGCCGAGATAGAAAATAATTGAGAGAGGTGACCAACAAATAACGAATCTTTTATCAATTTCTCTGTTTTATTACCTTTTGCAATGAGCAAAATGAAAAATCTTGGGCAAAGTTCTACTCAATCTAAATAAAAATTATCCAAAAAAAGAAATGTTTAAATTTTAAAAATTAGGCTATTTAAATTTTACTGATTAATTTTTGACAATTCCATTTATTACCCAACTTTAATAAGAGATCTATTTTTCTTTCTTTTTGATATTTTTTACCGAACATTTCTGATAAATGTTTTTTCCTCTAAAATTAATTAATTGTCAATGAAGAAATAGCGAAATTTAGAAATTAAATTATTTTTGTTTATATTTATTTAGTTGACTTCATACTCAAAAACAGGGCTGCCAGAATGTACCCCTACGGGGGGCATTTGCCCCCTTTTTGAGATTTTGCCCCCTTTTGTGCCCCCCAAGCCGAGTTGCCCCCCAAATGCCCCCTTGATTTTTTGTTAAAATTTCCCCAAATGGGTCATTTTTAGTTAAAATTTTTCGCTGCGCGGCCATTTTTTGCTCTAATTTTTCGCTGCGCGGCCATATTTTGGTCTAATTTTTCGCTGCCCGGCCATTATTGGCAAAAATTATCGCATTTTTGGCACTTTTTAAAAACGCCCCCCAAAATGCCCCCTTTTTTACCGAAAATGCCCCCCAAATGCCCCCTTTTTTTCACGAAATGCCCCCCAAACTGAAAAACCATCTGGCAGCCCTGCTCAAAAAGCTTTTTATTCTTACTTCGACTAATTACTTAAATAATTTTTACTAATGCCGAATTCCGCAATTGACCAAAATCATCAACAACATTCAGTCTCACAACGACAACAAAAACAACAATTGTTTGGGTCCAATTCAAATGCAATGGCCGCGATTTTAAAAGAAGTGAAAATTGAACAAGGAGATGATTTTATAAATGAAGTGCAACAAATTATGATTCCAAATGTCAAAATTAAAACCGAATTTTCGATTGCGGATGAGGGAAATTTTTTGGAACATCCATTTGGCAGCACATCATCCTCAACCGCAATAGACCAACAACAATCAGCAGAACAACAGCAACAACATTTTGGCCGAACAATTGGACAAGTTATAAAGGTTCATAAATAATAAAGGGAAAAATTTAAATTACGAAAAAAAACATTGAAAATGGCGAAAAGATTTTGGCACTTAATCGGCTAACCGACATTTGCAGACCAAACGATCTGTGCCGATGGTGGTAAAATTATTGTGGCATTTATTATGACATATTATTAAGCATAAAATTAGCTACAAAATCACATCAAAAGCTTTGACCAATGTCGAATATTCAGCGAGTTTTGACCAAAAAACCGTTTGCTTAATTAAAATTGTGTTTTTGACCGTTTTTTGCCATAACTCGGTGAATATTCGACATTGGCCAACGTATTTGATATCATTTTATGGCAATTTTATGCTTATGCCATAAACATTGCTACAGCAGCTTTATCACCATCTGCTCCAGAGGGTTTCGTCTGCAAATGTGATAGCACGGCTAAATCCCAAGCCATATACCTAATAAACATATCTCTTCGAGTTTGGAAAATGAAGGGTCCCATTATTGTCATCACTCATCAGGATTAGAGTTAGAGTCATTCAAAGAAAGTTTGCGGGTATGATGGGGTGAAAATCATCTCACATAACCCTTTTAGCCCATTCCCTAATATCCGAAAAGGGTTCACTTTTACCCTACTCTAGAAAAAAGCGGACCTAGTCTCCATAAATACCGGAGATTGTTTAAAAAGTAGGACGGATTTAAAATAGTGTCCGGTTTTTCAAAATTTTCGAGCCCAGTGACGGTTTTTTTCAAAACAAAATTAAAATTACCCGGGCCCTGCAAATCCGAACCGGTTTTCGGAAAAGCTCCCGGGCCCGGTTTTGTTCTAAAAATGTGCCGAGTTCCGGGCTCATAAAAAATGCCCAAAAAACGTTGGGTTTTTCCGGGCCCAGCCGGCGCCGGACTCTACTTAATAAGTAGGGGGCGGATTTATATTGATATAGAATTCCGAAATATAGGCATAAAATATTGACATAAAATTGTCAAAATATTGATATAATTTGCAAAAATAGGCAATATATTGATGAAATATTGATGGAAAATTTTTTAAAAAATCGCTATATTTTATAAAAATTTCGAAAAAAATATTTTACATTATCCTCAATCAAAAATTATACATATTTCAAAGTTTTTTTTTCAAAAAATTTCAAAATCCATTTCCTAAAAATTTTTACACACATCTATAATTTTTAAAAAATTTTCCAAAATCAATTTTTCATTAATTATTTTCAAAAAATCACAAAATGAACTTTTTCCTTAAATTTTTTAAGAAATTCTCAAAATTTTTCTAAAAATTTTCAAAATTTTTAAAAAAATTTTTTCGATTTTTTTTCAAAAAATTTCAATTTTTCTAAAATCTTCAAAATATTGACATAAAAGTTCATGCAAATCAACTAAAAACTTGATAAAAACGTGTTTTATGTTGGTTTAAAGCTATTTTAAGTTCGCAAGAAAAATATTGATATCAATAAAAATCCGCCCCCTATTAATAAGTCAATTTTTAACATTTAAAAAAATGATTTTTTATCTTACCGAAATTTTGGCAAAATTTCAATAATTTTTATCCCGTAAATTAATTTAATTATCATCAATATTATTAAGGTAATATTCTGCCAACTTTATCTTAAGGATAGAAAAAATTTTCGGATTTTATAATTTAATTATTAACGAATTAAAAATTATTAAATTTTATGATTGAAGGAAAATGCCGGTCTGAATTACGAAGATGATTTTGAAAAATGCTCGAATTGCGGTTGTCGGACTTCCGAAACACCGCGATGGCGATGGAATCGTCAAGGCCATCGTTTGTGCAATGCCTGCTTTGCTTACCAAGATCGAAATAAAGGGACGCCAAGGCCACAGAAACTGTGGAAGAAACGGAAGGTAATAAAGGGAGAACAATGATAGAAGTCGGGGCTCGAAATTCTAAAATTTTTAAAATCTTAAATCGAAATTTTGAAGGTGGCTAAAATTTTTCAAAAATCGGAGATTTAAATTTCAAGGGTTCGAAAATCGCAAATGATAATTTCAGCAGCAGGGGCTCAAAAAATTTCCGAAAACCCAAAATTGAAATTTCGAGGGTTCTAAAATTTTCGAAAATCGCAAATGATAATTTCAGGGGATTCAAAAAAAATTTCCGAAAACCCAAAATTGGTCTGAGGCGCTAAAATTTCCGAAAATCTCAAATCTAATTTCGAAGGCTCGATAACCGAAATTTTGGACCGAAAATGAAAATCTAATCGATAATTAATCCACTAATCAGATAGGGAGATTGAAATTGAAATGAAGAATATAATTTAAAGAAATATTAATTGAAGAATTAAAAAATGGATATATTTAATCATATTTTCCTCAAATCATAAAATTTCCAACTTAAATTTTATAGCAACAAATGATGATTCCAAATGGTGATATTCCTTCTGCTGAATTTCCAACTGCTGCTGATGAGGCTGATTTTTCGGAACAACCATTGGACGCATCATCGTCTTCTTCCGCAAGAGATGAAGAACAATCAGCAGAACAAGGGCAACAATATTTTGGCCAAACAAGTGGACAAGTAAGAAATGGCACATAAATATTAAAAATGAATTTATTGCCAGTGATTTCGATAGAGGGAAATTTTTTGTTTAAAGATAAATCGGTACTTATATGGTTTATCAATTCAATATCCAACAGATATTTTTAGAAATGAAGGGTCCCCTCTAAACGTGATTAGCATTAGGATTACGGATATAAGAGATCATTCCCTATTCCCTAATCCACTAAAGACCCTAAAGCCTAACCCTATACCGGATGAACCCATGGGGGTTACCTACATTTCACTGATGAAGCAAAAAAAATTAGTTTCCGGATAACCGATAACTATAATTTAGTGATAATTCAAACTAAATTTAAAATTTTAATGATTTTAATTATTTAAAAATTTAGTGCTAATTTTTTCCTTCATAGCTTAACTTATTATAAATTATTATTAATTATTATATTTTTAAATGAAAATAATAATATATTTTCATAAAATTATTTAGTAATTCTTTTGGCTGAAAAACGAAAATTTTAGGACTATCTCCATCCCCCGGTCCACAAAAAAATAAATCCTATAATTTTCATGATCATATTTTCCCATGAACAGCCACAACCATCCAAAATTTGTCGTGTTTGTGGCATTCGGGACATCACTGGGCGTCATTTTGGGGTATGAAGAATATTGGTTTTGATTAAATAAATAAATATTACTTTCAATTTTAGGCTTTAAGCTGTACCGGCTGTTCAGTAAGTTTACAAAATTGAAAATAAAATACTAAATTAAATTCAAAGAGTCACTTCCAACGTTACCAAAGCATCAAAGAACTCCGTTGCCCTAAAAATGGTGAATGCTCAATTTACGGATTCAGAGGGAGAAGATGCCTTAAATGCCGACTTGACAAGTAAAGGCTAAAAATATATTTTTTAAATTGTTCGCCAAATTTTCCACAGATGCATTGAAATTGGAATGAAGCCAGCAGCCAATGGACGACCCAGGAAATGGAAATATTGATATGGAAACCAAGAGGACATTTTTGACATGAATTTCATCAATTTCTTAAATACACTAATTTATTTGCTAATTGTTTTTATTAAAATTGACAAATTTTTTGAATGAATTTTTTTTCGAGTTTAATTTAATAAATGGATTTCTGATTATTTCAAGAGGAAATTGAAGTAGAGAAGAAATTTCCAAAAAAAATCCCATAATTAATTCTATTTGGAAACATTCAAGCATAGTAATTGTCTAAAATAAATGAAATAATTTCGTGATTGATTTTATACTCTTGATCTTCACTTTTTGTGTCCATCCATACTTTTTAATAATTATATGTATTTATTTCACTTTTAAATTTTAATTAGGCTATTTTATGTATAAGAATTTTTGAGTAAACCAATATATTAAAGTTCAGTCAATTTATGATTATTTTAAAAGCGGGGGTGTAGTTTTTTTTTCAAAAGAATAAATTCTTTTTATCGAAAGATCATTTTTATGATAATATCTTTTTAGTGCTTGATCCTCGACCCCCAAACCTTATACCCATTTAATAGATCTCATCAAGACGCATCGAATGGTATATAAAATCCAGAATTTAAGAGTATTAAATTTTTTGAACAACTTTTCAGTTTTTGGTTCAAAATTACTTTATCATTTAGTTAACCTTAACGATTTCATTATCAATTGAAACTTTTCGAAGAGATCTATAAAATGGGTATTAGATTTGAGGGTCTAGGATTTAGGATCAAGAACTAAACATTTATCCTAAAAAAATATAATTCAGCAAATTCGACAAAAATAACTTATTCTTACGGCAAAAAAACCTTTTCTCTTTTATAACAAATTCAAAATTTAAATTCTCGTCATAATTTTAAAAATAGGTGGGCAATACTAAACATTCAATTCTCACCTTAATTATTCCTCCAACAATTCAAAGTATAATTTAGTATGATTGACTTTTCAATTGTGGTTATTTATTCAATTAATAATATGAAACAATTAGGAAATGCACCCGCAATTCTCGCATAAATTTATTTATTAATCCATTTGATATTGTTGCTGTCTTCTGAATGCGTTGTAATCTGCTCTTCCACCAAATTCATCGAATATTCCATCCAATTGCTCCAGCAAATAATTCTCCATGAACCAATAGGTGAGCTGGACAAAGAATGAGCCACTGTAGCTCATCAAGAATAATATGTAGACCAAAGTGAGCAACAGGGGAGTGGTCATTTTTGGTTGCTAATAGGGGGAAATGGAGAAATTATATTTTCATTTAATAGAAAACAGACATATAAATTAAAATTACGTGCTTGATAGACCAAAAATTTATTGAATATGAAAATAGTTAAAATTTAACAAAAATGCATTATAATTGGAATTCGTTGATCATAGAAAAAATTTTGTGGATTTTATTGAAAATGCAAAAATTTATTTAAAAAAAGTTGGAAAAAATAGCTCAAATTTGGACATTTATATTTTTTTGCCCAAAACTTTACAGTCAATTTTATTATTAATCATCTTAATATCAAATATTTCACTAGCATAAGTTTAATTAATTGAATAAAAATTTTTAATAAAAAATTAAAAAATTTGTCGGGTATTCAATGAGAAATTTTTCTCAACAGCAATTTATTGAATGGAAGTCGCCTTTTTGTTAATGATTTTCCACCCAAAAAGGCAAAGAACGAAAGAAGCAGCTTTGCTGCTGGAACAATGACTGCGCGCATAAAAGCAAAAGCAACATAGGACGGAATGTGGAGAAAACCAGTTTTCCATTGACTGCTGCTGCTAATTTGTAAATCACATTTTGAGAAAGCATCATCAAAGCGATACTGGAAATGTCCTGAGGAAAAATATGAGAAAAATTATAAAAAAAAATTAACCAAAAATTAATAATGGAATTATCAAATTTTCTATAGGTAAATATAATTAATAGAATTCATTAAAATTTGCAATAATTAGTCTAAATATTAAATTATTTTGACATATATTTTTGCTAATTTAAATTTAATTCAAGATGAAAACAAATTTAATATTAAAAAACGACTATCATGAATAAAAATTGATCAAATTTTTTCACTTTTTCAATTAATTTCTTGACTTGATAGATGCTGTCTAGTCTACTATTTATCGTGATAATTTTCTTAATTAGTTAACGTCTTTATTAAAGTGCATTTTTAATGATAAGATTTTCTGTTACTCATTTTCAATTTAAATATTCTCGAATTTTGGGTTGAAATGACCAATTTTAAAATGAGAGAAGAGAGATCATGCAATACTACAAATTTTATACTCATTTTTGGTCGACAAATTCATGCGAATATTTTTTTCTTAAATCAAACGGAAAATTCCTTCATTATTTTCCCCAAAAATTTGTATCATCCAAATTGTAAATTTGTGCCAATATTGTAATTTGCGTGACATTCGAGGCGGAATAAATGTGAAACTGTGGGAATTTTACTTGTTAATGGGGAAGAATATGACAAAAATGTGAATGCCGAAATCATGGAAATTCACATCGAATATTTTTAAAGCTTAATTTCCGCTAATTTTAAATACTAATAATTTTTATTAATTTATAGGGGAATTAAAATTTACTTCCAACACTTTTACCCAATATCTCTGCAATATTTCATTCTAATAATAATAAATTTTCATTTATATAATTTTTGTATATTATTTTGATATTAATTGATCAAAGATTAATTGCCTAAAAATTTATACAAAACACAAATTGTAAAAATTTTGGCCATTTTTAATGCTTTTTTGTTCATTAATTTTTGCCATTTACAACCAAGTTTACTTTTAATGGGAAATATTTAATTTGGCAAATAGAGTATTGAAATTGGCAAATAGGATTTTCTATTTTTGGTTTATAAATTGAACATAACTAGGGATTTAGGGCTAGGGTTAGGTTTAGTGCAGGCAAGGGATTAGAGGGCTATGGGTTAAGGGGCTAAGGTATCTCAGAGAAGTTGAATTGGCCAAGTTATATGGCCTAAAAAGAAAATCTGATTCGCCAATTTCAATATTCTCTTTACCAAATTAAATACTATCCTTTCTCTATTCTCTAATTAACTCATATTAGCTACAAAAGGGTAGCAAATTTTCTTTTTAAAACTCATATTTTACTTTGAAAATTAATAATTAATTATTTTTAAATATAGGTAAGCAAATTTGATCTACTTAAAAAATAATTAGAATATTTATAGCTAACTTATCAAATTTCGATTCAATTTTCCTGAGATTTTCTATTTTCCAAAAATTATAATATATTGAAAATTTGTTTAAGGTATTTAATTAAATTCTTTTAAATATTTTCTAATGGCAAATTTGACGACTCTCACATTTGCGCATGCATTAAATTGCATTGAAATTGTGCCCATCACGTTGCTCACATTTGTTTCCATTTTGAATGGATTGATGATTTGGAGGAGTGCAATTTTGCATATGAATTTGAAGGCCATTCTGCTGGTGCAGAGCTTCCTTATTTTTGTCTATTCCTGTTATCGAATATCCGAGTATGTCTTTTCTTAAATTTATAATATTTCCACTTAAAAAATAATAAAACTGATTTATTAATCTAAAATTTCAATTCCATTCCATCAAAAAATAATTTTTGTACTTGGGCCGGGATTCATACCTCCGATTGTTCCTTTCCAAATTTCTGACAATTGACAAAATAAAACAAATTTACGTAATTTTCTCTTATGTCACACCCCTTGAAATATTTTATTAAATAATATTTTCTATATAGTAATTTTTGTTTTTTTTTTGCTAAAATTACCTTGAACATTCTAAGATTAAATATTTTGGACTTTTTTTTCAAAATTTCAAAAATTTTTTAAATATTTTATATTTACGGATCATCTTTAGAAATAAATTTTTGTAATTTTTTTATCTCAGTTTAATTTGGCGTTTCACCCGCAATTTTGAATCACTTGTATCATTGTTTTTCTTCAACAATTTATTGTCACTCACGATTACGGAAGCAAATATGATTGGGCATGTGATGATTGTGGAACGGGTAATGGCCACCCTTTTAGTCCGAAAATATGAACAATGGAAGGCTCCATGGTTTACGATAGGCTGGATGTCCATCATGGTAATTTTTTTGGGGATTTTAAAAAATTATTAATAAAGTAAATTTTTATCTAAATTTTAAAAAAATATGAATTATAACCTAGTTCTATACGTGCACATTTTTATGACCTTAAAATTTGGCTCTAAATATTTTTAAAATACAAAAAAATTTTTAAAGAAAATGAAAATGAAAGTGAAAATAAACTATTAATTATAATTAACAAATTAAAAAAATTATAAAAATCCATTAAAAATAAATTTTCATAGATTTTATTTGGAATTCTTACATTTATGATTCCGTCGTTTGGTGTTTCAAAAGACATTGGTTTTGCCGTTTGGTTCACTCATGTTGTGCTCATTTTCAGCATTGTGGAATTAATTGTAAGGAAAATTAAAAATGAATTATTTTATAATATTTTATATTCTTTTAACATTCGAAATTTTAAAACAAAATTAAATTAATATATTTTAGGCTTTCGCCATTTTGAATTTATATAACCGAAAACGCTATGAGCTTTTCAACAATATTCGAGCCGATCTAACACATAAATATAAACTCAGCGAAAGATATCAGGTAAATAATTATGGTTAAATTGAAAATGAGACAATCGGACTAGTAGAATTTAATTTTTTATAAATTTTATTCCCTTAATTTAATTTCTTAAATATTTTTAATTTTTTTTATATAATTATTGAATATATATATTGCATTTTAGTTGCATCAGAACATATATTCCGGTCAACAGTTGGGCCCATCATTTTGTTTTCATCTTGTCAACATTATTTGCTCCAATTTGGTCTGCATCATGGTCGTCTATTTGCAGTTACGCAGTCCTGCATCTGATCTTTTTTTGGCCATTATTTATTTTGTGCATGCGCTCTCCAAATTGGGCATTGAAATCACCGTTATAACGTAAGGGAATAATTTTGTATTAATTAATTAGATATTACAAAAATTTTTGACAATTAAAAAATGTGCAAATTAAAATCGGCTACAATATATAAAAATAATTATATAAAAATTTGCAAAATATTTAATATTTAAGATATTTCACTATTTTTTTCTAGATTTCATCCGGTTATGCGCAGAAAAATGCTTGGAATGTGGAAGCATTTTTTGAAAATATTTAGTGGTCGGAATGCATCTACTGTCCAGCAAGATGCCTTTTTCCAAGTGAAAAATCTCGATGGAAGACCCAAAAATGACACGGTAGCATTGGGTCAATTTAGTGGAAATTGTTCAAATAACGATCGAGGAAGAATTGAACAAAAACAGCAACAAAATCAACAGATGAAACATTTCAAAATACTTGAACATTTTTGGCAATAAAAAAAAACATTATAATATTTTTAAGCAAATTAGTAAATTTTTAAAAATCATTTAGTAGTAGAATTTATATATGAATATTAAAAAATTTAAATCAAGAAGAAAAAATTTTGGCCAAAAATTTTGGCCAGAAATTTTTTTTCTTCATTTTTTAAAATTCTTTTCTCGATATTATCTATTGGATAATTTTTGTCTGGTAAAAATCAATTAATTCATATATTTCATTACAAAGTGCAGTTTTTATATTATTGAATTAAATTCTAATTTACTCATTTTCATTTTCAATATTCTCAAATTTTGGGTATGAAAAATGGCCAATTTTATAATGAGAGAAGAGAGATCATGCAATACTACAAATTTTATGCTCATTTTTGTCGAAATATTCCCGCGTACATTTTATTCTTTCATAAAACAGAAAAATTTCTTCATTATTTTCCTCAAATATTTGTAGCATAAAATGATAAATTTGTACCAATATTGACATTTGCGTGTGATGCGAAACGAAAAAAATGTGAATGTGTGGGAATTTTGCTGGGTAATGATGATGATGAAGCGGAACACAAAATTTTGAATGCCAAAAAATAAAAAAAAAATTCACATCAAATATTTTATAACTATTCTATTCCGCTGTTTTAATTATTAAAATTTTTTTAATTAGAATTTATTTTTGGCACTTGGAAATATCTCTTTAACAATCTTTCATGCTGTAAAGAAACTTAACATTTTAATAAGATCTTTCTCTAAACCATTATGATAAATTATTGAATAAAAATTAAATAATCAATAAAAAAAATTATGGGAAAAAATAGAATTATCCCGATTTCGACACTTTGAGATTATTTTAGTCATAATTTTTTTATGCATTTTCCAATCAATTCCACAAATTCTTTCTCTATTCTAGTTTCCATTGTTCGAAAAACCTCCAATTTTGAAGGTTTCGTCAAAATGAATTAAATGTCTCATCGGCCTCTAATAAATTGATCGGTTTAGATATATGTCGCGGCGAAAACTGGAATTCGGGGAAAACTGGAATTTACACACTATTTTCGTCATAGAATCAGAGAAAGTTAGAATTTAGAAAAACTAAGTATAGGGTTAGGATTAGGGGCTCGGCAGAATGGGATTAGGGTTAGGGACTAGGTTTAGGTTTGTACTCTGCTTCTTCAGCGAAATAGTGTGTAAATTCCAGTTTTCGCCGAATTCCAGTTTTCGCCCCAACATATATACCATACCAATCAAATTTTATAAAATTATTGTATAATTTCTTCGATTATCCCAATTTTATGATTATTAAAATTAATATTTTTAAAATAATTAAAGATAAATTTAATTATAAATTTTTAACATCGCCAAATGTCCAATTTGACGACTTTTGTGTATGCATTATATTGCATTGAATTGGTGCCCGTTTCGCTGCTTGTATTTGTCACCATTTTGAATGGATGGATGATTTGGAAGAGTGCAATTTTGCATATGAATTTGAAGGCCATTCTGTTAGTGCAGAGCTTCATCATATTTGGATATTCCAATGGTCGGATTACTAGGTTTATTTTTTTTTAAGAAATAAAGTCAAAATTAATTTTACCTTAATATTTTGTTAAATAAAACTTGAAAAATAAAATATTTTGGCTTGAATTTCGAACCTATTACTGCATATTTTAAAATCCTTTTCGATAGTCAGCCGAATAATAAGGAAGTCTGCAGACGGTGCTAGCAAAAAGGGCGTTAGTCAAAAAGTGCAAAAAAGGGCGTTAGTCAAAAAAGTGCAAAATGGGCGTTAGTCAAAAAAGTGCAAAATGGGCGTTAGTCAAAAAAGTGCAAAAAAGGGCGTTAGTCAAAAAAGTGCAAAATGGGCGTTAGTCAAAAAAGTGCAAAATGGGCGTTAGTCAAAAAAGTGCAAAATGGGCGTTAGTCAAAAAAGTGCAAAATGGGCGTTAGTCAAAAAAGTGCAAAAAAGGGCGTTAGTCAAAAAAGTGCAAAATGGGCGTTAGTCAAAAAAGTGCAAAATGGGCGTTAGTCAAAAAAGTGCAAAATGGGCGTTAGTCAAAAAAAAAATGCAAAAACAAAAAAATGCACTAAAAATATAAATCCACGAAATTAAGATAATTTTATATTGTTTTAAATTGTGTTTTTCTTCTGGAAATGTTCGCCACCATATATTTCTCTCCGGAAAATGTTAAAAAATGAAAATATAAAATTATGTGTTTAATTAAAAATAGAAGGCATAATATTCCGGAATTGTATTTTTAAGATTATCCGGAATGAAAAATACCGGTACACATTTTCAAGGAAAAAAATACAGCGACGAACATTTTATGGAAATAAATACAATATACTGACGAACATTTTCCGGAAAGGGAAAACAAATTTTGACGAACATTTTCCGGAAAGGAAAAAACATTTTTATTAAATTATCTTAATTTCGTCATTTTCTATTTTTCGTGCAATTTTTTTTGTTTTTGCATTTTTTTTGACAAACGCCCGTTTTTGCATTTTTTTGACTAATGACCTACCACGTCTGCAGACTATCCGGCTCTTTAGCAATAGCAACCAAAAAAAAATTTAATTGTCTGCTTTTGATGCATTTTAACGAGCACTATCAGTTCAGGGTTGCCAGATTTTTTTCAAAAAAAAAAGTACATTGGCCTTGAAAAAAAATATTTTCGTTTTAAACTAATATAAATTGATTAAGATTTTTAAATTAGGTTTTTATAATAAATAAACAACCGGGGATCATCCAAGACTAAAATTTATATGTTTTTTTTTGAGAAGTAATTTGTACAATTTTTCGAGCCCTAGGCGAAAAATTTCATTAAAAATGACCAAAAATAAAAAAAATTGAATTCAAAAATGGCCGCGCAGCAAAAAATTGAAGCCAAAAATGGCCGCGCAGCGAAAAATTGAAGTCAAAAATGGCCTGAAAAATTGCAGCCAAAAATGGCCTGAAAAATTGAAGCCAAAAATGGCCTGAAAAATTGCAGCCAAAAATGGCCCCGGGCCCCGCAGCGAAAAATTTTACAATTTTTTCATGATTTTATGAAAAAAAGTATACCAATGTCAAAAAAAGTACAAATCTTTTAATTTGATAAATATGGACAGAAAAATATTGTCACTAGGATGCGAATGCGCAAAGGACGGATAAATAATGTGAATGGATGATAATGGGGTTCCATTGAATGAGGATGTAGGACCATATAATAAATTAATAAATGTCCAAATGCAGCTCTCTTATAAATTATATTTTAGTGTTACATTTTATTCAGCAATTTTATTTGTTTTAAATTAAATAATACTTCATTTTTATTACAGCTTAATTTGGCGTTTCACCCACAATTTACAAACAATTCCATCTGATTCTTTCACCAATTTCATTACACTCACGGTTACAGAAGCAAATTTGATTGGGCATATGATGATTGTGGAACGAATAATGGCCACTCTGTTTGTACGAAAATATGAAGAATGGAAGGCTCCATGGTTTACGCTAGGCTGGATGTCGATGATGGTAATTTATTTAAATTAACAAAACGAATTTTTATCTAATATTAATATAATAATTTATAGACTAATAAAATAGCCTGATACTTATATATTTTTATGATTGTAATATAAGGCCATAATTTACATATATTTTTTATAGCAATAAATATTTTTAAAAATTTTCTAAAAAATGTAATTAAATAATATTTAATTAAGAAAAAAAAATAAATTTTGCAGGGTTTCTTTGGAATTCTTACATTTATGATTCCATCATTTGTTGCTTCCAACAAACTTGGCTTTGCCGTTTGGTTCACTCATGTTGTGCTCATTTTCAGCATTGTCGAATTAATTGTAAGAAAAATTATTTATTTTAAAAATTAAATATTTTAAAAATAAAATTTCGTATCACAGTAAATTTTATTTTTTTTTTCCTAAATTTTAAATATTTACACAAAAACCAAATGAAAAGAGCGATAATTAATGAAAATAATTTGTAACATTTTAGGCTTTTGCCATTCTGAATTTATATAATCGGAAACGCTATGAGCATTTCAACAACATTCGTGCCGATCTAACACATAGATATAAACTCAGCGAAAGATATCAGGTAAATAAATATCGTTTTTACATTTTATTTATGTCAAATGTTAGAAAAATTTGGAAATTTTAAACTATAGATAAAAAAGTGATTATTTACCAATATTTGTCTTTTTACTTTTTGCCAAAATTCGGCATAATATTTTAAGGGAAAAATTTGTGATTTTAAAAATTTATTTAATTCATTTCTTTTAATTGAAATTCTTAAATATATTTTATTGTGAAAAATAATATTTAATTAAATATTGAAATTCAAATTAGTAATAATTCCCCGTTAGCGGGACAGGTACCCGCAAGAATTTAGGGCAATTACCCGACCCATTACCCGTTGATTACCCCACTACCCGTTACCCGCTTTTTCATTGCCCTTTCGCGGATAATAAAATAATAATTCAGATGCATCAGAACATTTATTCCGGTCAACAATTGGGCCCATCATTTTGTTTTCATCTAGTCAATATAATCTGCTCCAATTTGGTCTGCATCATTATTGTCTATTGGCCTGTAGAAAAACAAACATTTGATCTTTTTATGGCCATCATTTATATTGTGCATGCAATTTCCAAATTGGGTATTGAAATCACTGTCATAACGTAAGGGAATAATTTTGTATTAATTAATTAGATATTATACAATCATCCATCCAAAGGGATGCTTGATATTTCTTTTTTAAATTAATATTTCTTGTCAAAGTAAATTTTGATTTTTGACTGTTTTTGATTTTTGACTGTTTTTGATTTTTAACTGTTTTTGATTTATACTGACCAAAAATATATAGTCTCCAACATTTTAATCTTTGTCAATGGATGTATCTCATTTCATTCTAAGACCCATTCGATTCATTATGATCAATTTAATTAGAGAAAAACTAATTCTAAATAGATTAATTCAATTTGGAAATGTTAAAACGATACCTGAAATTTTAATTGGCCATAATTTATTAGATTCAAGCCGATAAAATCGATGTTTATAAATAAAAATGACTCTGACTAATCGATTTAGGCATTGATTAAATCTATACGACAAAAGCATGCGAAAAACAAAATCGGCTCCAATAGATAATATATATATATATATATATATTATATATATATATATAATTTTCAAAATATTATTTTTGCTATATTTCAACATTTTTTGTAGATTTCATCCAGTTATGCGCAGAAAAATGCTTGGAATGTGGAAGCATTTTTTGAGAATATTCAATGGCCGAAGTGCATCGGTTGTGCAACAAAATGCCTTTTTCGAAGTAAAAAATCTCAATGGCGAGCCCATCAGTGAATCTGTTGCATTGGGCCAATTAAAAGGAAATAGTTCAAATAATGGTCGAGGAAAAAATGAACAAAAACCGCAACAAAATCAACAGACGAAACATTTCAAAATACTTGAACATTTTTGGCAATAAATAAATAATGACTGTAAAAAATTTGTAAAAATATTTTCAAATTTCAGAAATATTTTGAAGATTGATAATTTCTTGAAAATGACAGTCCACCTGGGACCCCTCCTTTGGACAGCCGTGAAAAAATTTGCGAAAAATATACTAAAATGTAAGCATTTGTAACAAATATTTTTGGCCATCATTTTCATGCCAATTATTGTTATGACAACCACGTGCTTGAACAAATTAGCCTTAAAATTTAATAAAACAACCAACAGCTGAATACTCCTAATTTTGAGTGTTTTCCTAGTCTATGAATTGGTAAAAAAAAACAGTAGATCCGGACAACATATTTTGCCCTCTCATTCAATTTTGAAATGAAAATGTTTGAGAGAAATAGAATTAGCCCAGAAGGCATATTTATCTGAAAAACATATTTTTCGGGAAAGTAGATCTCTACATACAAATTTGCCAGTAAAAACATCTTTCCGGAAAACATAAAAATATCTTTTAGGAAAACACATTCAAACGCATTTCTACAAAATTGTTTTTAAAAATATTTACATGAAATTAGCATAAAAGTATATAATCGGGAAAAAAATTTTACAGATACAACATATTTATAAATCAATTTTTGACAATTTTTAGAAGCAAATTAGGAAAAACAAAAATTAGATACAACATATTTATAAATCAATTTTTGACAATTTTTAGAAGCAAATTAGGAAAAACAAAAATTAAATAATTCGGGAAAAAATTTCCGAGGATCTTGTCTTTCATAAAAAATTTCCACATAAATTGTATAATTAATTTGGGCATTTCGCGCCTTCCAAATAACATTTAACAATTCTATTAAAGCCATCATTCGTTCAGAAGCGCCAAAAATGCCAAATTTTGTTTGCAACATTTTTTGAAGTGCATTTATGTGAAGAACGGATTCTTGATAGATTATTTCCCTTCCAGCTGAAGATAAATTGGCATCTAAAATATTTATATAATTAAATTGGTTTATGATTTAAAATTGCGAAAAAAAACATTGAAAATTGCGAAAGATTTATAACGGTTTTGTGGTTTGCCCAAAATTCGCTAGCCATATACCATTAGATAGAACTCGTCACCTAGTCAAGAGGCGTCGATTGGTATATAATTTGTCATGGTTTAATTGGTTTTGAACCAAACCCCCCATAGATGGTTTAAGTGGTTTAAAACCCTTACTTTTTGATCAAATTACGACAAAATATAAACCAATCGGCACTATCTGAAAGAATGGAGTTTTTGAAAATTATGAAAAAAAATTATCTTTTTTATTATTATGACCGGTCAGATCGGTGATGGCTGATGAGAACTATATAAAGGCGACATTTCCTCAGCCAGTCTCAGATTTTGATTTGACTAACGAACGATGTGAAAGAGCAGAGCACTCAAATGGAAAGAATAGAAACATGTTAGTACGGAATTTATAGGTATAACTGGAAACATTAATCGGTATAACCGGTTGTATACTGCGAATTTGAATTACAGTTTACCGGTAAGACCGGTCATGAATTTAATATATAAAGGCTGCATTTCCTCAGTCTCTGTCATGTGAATGACTTGGTCTCAAAAAAATGAGAAGAGCAGCGCTCGAAGGGAAATGCAATTTTTGACAAATTGAACCGTTCAAAATGCGATTAGGGCTAAGTTCTAGGGGCCTATGGTTAGGGGCAGGATAGGATTGAACGGAGTAAATTTAGCGGAGCGAAGCGACCAAAAAAATTGAAAAACTCCATTCTTGCGGATAGCGTCAACCAATCGATGTGTCTTAGATCTATCGATTGGGTATAAGGCTTTGGGAGTGTAGCACAAACCGTTAAACCGTTATAAACTTTTAGCAATTTTCAATGTTTTTTTTCGCAAAATTAAATATTATCCATAATTAAATTGGTATAGGATTTAGAAAAATTAATTTTTAAATTAATTTCTATGAGCGTAAATAATAATTAATTTAATGGTATCGGTTAACTTATTTAGATTTTGATTTTTGAATAAAAACAGCTGGAGACGTGACCACTTAAATGAACTATCCCTTTAAGGCATGCTTGATTTAGAATACGTGAAGGGCGCTATTTAAGTCATACATCATACTATCGTCGTATTAAGGAAGGGAAAGTGAGCACTTTGGTGAATTTAACCTTAAGGAATTCCCGATGAGAATGATGCATGAAGGGTGCTCTCTGCTACCGTATTTTCTACCTTCCTTTTATCAATGGAAGTATGTTCAAAGTGTTCTAAGAGCATTCTTCAATTCCACTAATCTTTTCTTATGGAGAAGCAATGAATGTATTAACTATTAATGCAGATGATTCTAAATGATTACCAAATATTTTTGAATATTTTTTTTGTGAAGAAACCGATTTTGATAATCTTAATAGGCCTTGATAGAGGGAAAATGGACAATTCAAAAATTTTTTAATTCTTAAATTGATGACTTAAAAATGGGGATTTAGTATAGCCAAAAATATTTATATCCAAATATTTTCAAGAATTGACTGATTAAATATTAGTATTATCATATTAGGTTCTTAACCAAAGTTACTTATTCTTAAATTCTTTGATTAAATTGGGGAAAAATAGTATAACTTTATGGATGTTAAAATCGGCATACAAATAACCGATAAGTTACATTTTTTTTTATTAATTTTCCAATTTAAAAATATACTTTTTATTTATTTTAATCTTTTTTTTAAATCTTTACTTGTATTTGCCATGAAAATGGCCATTAGAAAAAGGAATTCCTTGTATTCCAATCCCAGTTGGCCCATTCGCTCAACCAACTCACATAAGGAAACCTGCAGAAGTTGTCGAATCCTATAAATAAATATATTATATTTGTGTAATTTTCTCTCACCTTTGATCATTTTTATATCTTTTTGGTTCCATAATTGTAATTAATTGAAAGCCATTTGCCCTTGTCATTGTTTTGGCACACATCGCATGCGAATAATATGCATAAAAGAATTGTGCGAATGGCGTAACAATGTATTTCAACAAATTAACCTGTGATATGGTGTGATGATGAGTGATTAATTTGGAAAAGATTAATATCTAATTTTTCGAAAAATTCATTAAACCAAAATAATTATAATGATTTAATTTTTTGTCCTATATTAAAAAACCATAAACCATTGAGAAAATTTTTTGTCGAGAGATTTTATAGAAAAGTTTACGGTTTTTTGCCCTTAAAATCGGTTTCTTTTGTCCATAAATAGTTTTTGAGGATAATTGTTTACTGCTTTTTCCTAGACCTTCAAATCTTATACCCAATTTATAGAGCTAATCGAGATGCGTCGATTGATGTATAGTTTGTCCGGGTTTGGCCAAAATTTAAAGTGTTAAACCGTTTTTAGTTTTGAACCAAACTACGACAAAATATATATTAATTCGATGCGTTTTGATGAGCTCTATCAAATGGTTATAAGGTTAGAGGGTCTAGGATCAAGCACTAAACAGAGATATCCTCAAAAAACCGATCTCTCGGCAAAAGATACAAATTTCTTGACAAAAAACCCACACCCATAAACCATTGGATAGAGTACAACTCATCAAGAGGCATCGAATTATATTTAATTTGTAATAGATTGGCCAAAATTAAAGGGTATTAAATGGTTTGAATAGATTTTGGTAGCTTTAGGTTCAATGCTTTTTTAGAATTGGTTAAATCCCAGAGAAATCAATACATAATATCCAATATTTTATTTTACCTTATCATCCATATCAAGTTTTTTGAAGAATGGCATTGTCCTGGCAATTTCCACTATCAAGAGCCAATCCCTCTCGGCTATTCTCGTTAATTTTTGTGAAAAAAACAGTCCGTTATTCTCAATTTCGCCGATAATTTGGGATTTATTGAAAAATTCAAGTGGGCAGATCTTAATTATAGTTTTAAAATATTCAAAAATAAATGTGGCAATGAACCGAATATTCTTCCGCCTTTGATAATAAATTTTCTGGTTCGGCGACCAAATAAGCAGCCAAAGTTGAATAGCGATTCCTCAATTCGGGGGGCAATTCCGGCATTGAATCCCAAATCCATTTATGTGCCCGTTGAATTGGCTTCAATTTTTCGATCAATTTTTCCACAAAATCGGGCTCATTCAATTTAACATTCTATTAATTATTTGGCAAAATTTAATTTAGAAACCAAAATGGAATCTCGGGAATTATGAGTGGTTTTTAGCTAATGGACTTACCTGGATGAGTGATGAGCTGATGAGTCGAACTAGGTGTGGGGAAGTTGGTTGAAAGCCTGGCTAAAAAGTTATGGAGAAAAGAAAATTGAAAAAAAGAGACCCTTATGGGGCGGGACTTGAAAATTTTTTCGGTCAAATTATGGCTCAATCGATGCATCTTAATGTGATGAGAAGAGTTTCGAAATCTGCCATTGGTTTCGCACAAAATTCAAAAATAAAAAATTTAAGGCCATTTAATTTCACAATTTGGACTAAGGTTAGGGTAGGATTAGGGTATGGCCAGGATGGGTTTTAGGGCTAGGGTAGGATTAGGGTAGAGCAAGGATGGATTTTTGTGTTAGGGCAAGAATAGAGTTGATGTATCTCAGGTCTCAGCCCCGGGGGGATTTTCGAATTTCTTCCATCCCTAGATCGACTCAGTTTTTTTCGAGCTCTTTCGAATGAACTAAAACTAGTACAAGTCAAGTAGGTCCACCAGTTTAAACCATACATTCATCCCGAAATTCAAAAAATGGGCCATACTTCAATTTGCACATTTTCGCCTTGCCAAAGTCGATTTTGCCATTCTTTCATTTTTTCAATAAATTTTTTATGCTCTTCCTTATCAGTGCCTTCCACCGAGATCACTTTACGTGGGTCCATTCCCATCAATAAACATTTTTTCAATCTGCATCTTCGACAATTGCTTTGCTCTTTTAGATTTTTATTCATTAAATCATTTTTAAAGGGTGCGGTTTTTTTGCCGATAGATTTACATTCTTTTGCCGAATAATCGTATTCTTCTGCCGAGAAATCGAATTAGTTTATGCGTGATCCTAGACCCCCTAACCATTATACCTTTTTTTTAGATCTCATCGAGTCGCGTCAATTGATATATAGTTTGTCAGGGTTTGGTTCAAAATTAAAAGAGTTATGAACCAAAAATCAGAATATGGTTTAGACGGTTTAATGCTTTTAATTGTGGCCAAAACTCGACAAATTTATAGATTAATTGACGCGCCTCGATGAACTCTTTGAAATGGGTATAAGGTTTGTGTGTCTAGGATCAATCACTAACAAGTTATTAAACTTTCTCCAAAAGTATCCGATTTCTTGGCATGTAAATCTTTCAGCAAAAAACCTTTTCTCTTTTTTAAATATTTAAGAGAAACCTTCTTTGGTGATATCGCAATTCTGTGTTTTTTGCCAACATTTATAAAAAGTATGCTTCGTGATAGATCGCCGAAAAAATTGTTTGCATCCTTTTGAAAATAATAAGAAAATTTAAATCTTTTATTAATTTTCCTCCCACCTTCGCAACTCAAAACTCCATAATAGGAATAAAAACATAATCGATTGAAAATTCGGCATTTTGACGCCCTTTTCTCTGTTTCCAGCTTTTTACAGGTTAATTCTTCACCAATGATTAACTTTTTCGACATTTTCTGACAAGTCAAAACGTCCATTTTTGATGAATATTTTTTAGATTGTTCAATAGCTAAAATTCTTCAATTTTCTTATAATATTTATTGGGAAAAACAATTTTTCTAAAGCTATGTTTACACAAATGAAGTCAACGCGGTGACTCCAAAAGGAGTAGGATTCTTTTGTCCGTCCAAAAAAATTTTTCTTTCCGACCAAAAAAATAAATTTTTTTAACAAAAAATAGAGCAGACTTTAATGCGTCGGATAGTATAATTTGAGAAATTTTTGACGAGTAGAAAAATTATAAAAAAAATTTGCAGCCAACGCGGAGCCAATGATTCAAATCATTGTAAAAATTTTTCTACCGGTCAGAAATTATAGAAATTATACTATCCGATGCAATAAAGTCTGCTCTATTTCTTGGAATAAAAATTATTTTCTGGGAGAAAAAATTTTTTGAGCGGACACAATAATCCTACTCCTCTTGGAGTAAACGGTTGTCTCCGTTTGTGTAAACGCAGCTTAATTTTTGAGAATATAATAAAATTGGCCAGACTAATTAAAGGTGGCGACTGGCGGATGGCTTTTGGCTTCACATCAATCAGAGAAAAATGAAATGGATAGAGAGAATAAATGGAAAATGGTCTATTTTATAATTATAATATTTCTCTTCACCTTTATATACAAAATTGAACCAAACCAAATTGGAATGGGAATTGGTGTTTGAACATTGATTTAAACAAAAATGAACCAAAGTATAAAAAGGGACGAAATTTAAGAAAATCCAATTTTTAATTTGAATTATATTTATATAATTTATTGTAAATTAAATTTAAAAAAATATATTATTAGCGATTTTCATCGACTCATATTTTTGAACAAAACAATATTTCCGCACCATGCCGATACAAAGTTTACTCAATAAAGACCATAAGAGATAGAATGAAACCGGTTTAACCAGCGGGTTAGCCTCGCATATACTCTGGTCTCGGGTTAGCCTCGCATATACTCTTGTCTCGGGTTAGCCTCGTACTCTTGTCTCGGGTTAGCCTCGCATATACTCTTGTCTCGGGTTAGCCTCGCATATACTCTTGTCTCGGGTTAGCCTCGCATATACTCTTGTCTCGGGTTAGCCTCGCATATACTCTTGTCTCGGGTTAGCCTCGCATATACTCTTGTCTCGGGTTAGCATATACTCTTGTCTCGGGTTAGCCTCGCATATACTCTTGTCTCGGGTTAGCCTCGCATATACTCTTGTCTCGGGTTAGCCTCGCATATACTCTTGTCTCGGGTTAGCATATACTCTTGTCTCGGGTTAGCCTCGCATATACTCTTGTCTCGGGTTAGCCTCGCATATACTCTTGTCTCGGGTTAGCCTCGCATATACGTCCCGGGTTAGCCTCGCCCGCGGGTTGCTCTAGGAATGGGATTTTGTAGCCGCGGGTTGCTCTAGGAATGGGATTTTGTAGCCGCGGGTTGCTCTGGGAATGGGATTTTGTAGCCGCGGGTTGCTCTGGGAATGGGATTTTGTAGCCGCGGGTTGCTCTGGGAATGGGATTTTGTAGCCGCGGGTTGCTCTGGGAATGGGATTTTGTAGCCGCGGGTTGCTCTGGGAATGGGATTTTGTCCCCGCGGGTTAGCCTTGCATATACTCTTTTCTCGGGTTAGCCTCGGCTCATTTAAGACCATAATAGATCGAATGAAACCGGTTTAACCCGAAAATTTTGCGGGTGGTTGGCTGAACGGCCAGAAAAATAAAAATGCAAAAAAAAATATTTGTAAAAATTATAATAAGGTTGTTGAAATAAATAAAATTTGTACATAACGACTATTTCGCGGTTATGATATGATGAGGTTCATAGCTGTTAACCGCCCATAGCCATTATATTTTTTTCAAAGTTTCTAGCTGTTCTCCGACCATAGCCGCGACATAGCCATTACCCTTGTGTATGGCTGATTTACATTACCAAAAAATAACAAAAATTGTAGTTAAGCCATGCAGGCATTTTTTGGGACTTAATTTATCCTACCAAAAATATAACAGATATTTCTTACCGGATTAGTCTGCTTTAACGTACTTTTACCGGATTATTTGTGTCCATTTTTAAATGAAACATGTTGAGTTCTTTAGATTAATGGCTCCAAAAGCATTCGACAACAAAAACTACAATATTCAGCAATACATTGAGATAATTCTATTTCATTTTTCAATATATGAAAATTTTTGTATTTGTTTTAAGTGCATAACATCATTTTCTTTAACCCTGCTTCATAATTCCAATAAAATGTTGAGTGAAATAAATTAGAAAGTGCTAAGTGCATTAATCATTAATAAAGTACTTTTTGAAAGCTGAAATTTAATTATTTATTTAATTAAATATTTTTTATTAAAAAATGTTTAATTAAATGAAATGAAGGATTGTAAATTTATTATTCATAAAATATTTCATCTGTTCCAAAAATTTCCCTATTGCAAATAAATGCAATTTTCAATTAAATTCCAATTATTTTGAACTTCATTATCAAAGTTTTACATTATTTATTATTTCATCTGTTCCAGCAATGGCATTTCCATTTACAGTTGCGTTAAATTAATTTGTGCAACCTTTTTGAAAAAAAAAAAGAAAATGTCAATTTTCTGCTTACTGCTCCTTTGATGTCCCCGGGAAATAAGCTAATTATTTAATAATAGCATTGCCACAAAAGTATGAAATGTCAAAGAAAAGCAGCAAAGAACAAAATACAAAGTGAAAAAAGAGAAATAGATGGCAATAAATTCGCACCTATTTTAATTAATGTTGGCAACAAATATAGTCTATAAAAGATTCCATTTCTTAGAATTACAATTAATTGCTAATTGCAATGTTAGTTGTGTGATAAAAAGTTTATAATTATAACCCTCTCGCATCAAGAAATAATTATAGTATTTTTAATCGATTCTGACTTTGATATAATTTTGATCATCTTCGAGCCTTTAATTTATGGCATAATCGATTTTCCATAATTGCCTTATTTAAATTTTATGCTTTGATGAGGTTTAACATTTTAAAATGAAATAAAATGAGTCAGAATTAAGATTTCCCTACTAAATTAATAATGCTTAAACGAATCAACCATAAATAGTTCTATGTTGCTGGCACAAAAAAAAACAATTTTCCAATAAAATTGAAACGGCTAAAAATCATATTTTACCGCATTTATCTTTTTTAAGTTATTTATAACACTTTAAAATAAACAATTTCTTATAAATTTTCCAAAAATTTTTCCATGGCAAAACTAATCGATGACTATATAAATGCATAATATTAATATGCTTTGCGCAGTATTAAAATGTTTTGACACTGAATTCCAAAAATCAGATAGTAAATTTTGCTTTCGGCATCATTTCTTACTATTTGTCCCAATTTTCCTTCATTTTCCATGGAAAATAATAAATGACAGGTGAAAATTAACATCGTTCACTCGCGAATGGAATTATTGTTTTTTGGTCAATTTTTCTCACTAATTGCGTTAGGATCATTTGTTAATAGCGCTTAATTTTCTAGGAATTAAGCACGGTTGCTCAGAATGTTTCCACCTGGCAATCGAGATCTATGCTTTTTAAAAGACATTAACTACAGAATTAATAATTTAATTTTTAGAGAAAATTTTGTATTTTGTTTATTAGCAATATTTATTGAGAAAGTCTTTGGCCAATAGCGCAGAAATATTTCAAGCTAATTAAAAACATTTATTTTATTATTTAATTCTAAAATAATTTCATCAGCTTTTTATTCAATATTTATGAAAATTCCTTAAAATATTAATAAAAAGTTGCTAAATATTGATTGTATTATTAAATATTTTTATATTGAGAAAAAGTCCAAAATTTTTTCCAACGCATCAAATCAAAAAATCTTCACGAAAATAGTTTTTTTTAATCCATTTTAATTAGCAAATAGTTAAATAAAATATTTTTAAAAATATAAATCTAATCTCTAGAAATGGTTGAACAAATATTAATTAATCTGGGCGATAAAATAAAAATTAGGCGTTTTATATTCTCATAAATTTCTTAATTTCCATCAAATTCATTAATCTTTCTCTATATTCAAATTTATTTAAACCCATCAGTGGGAAAAAAAAGTAGAAATTACTGAAAATATTAATTTGTTTCGCAAAACTCAGATGCCATTTTTTAAGAATACCCTGCGGAAATACAAAATCTATTTTCCATTATTTTTAGCTTTTTCTGCAATTATTCAACCATCTAAAAAATATTGCGTACAACAGAGCAATTAAATTTTAATATTTTTGGACTCATTTTTTGTATTATTTAATTAAATACCACCAAAAATCTCACAGAATTCTTTAAATGGGAAAATTTGATGAAATAAATTTTTTCCATTAAAATTGACATATTCCAAAAATGGAAAGAAATATTGTGACCATATTAAATTTAATCTGAATAAAAAAATATTTTGAGGTAAAAGTGGTACTATAAATCAATTATTTTATAAATGCGCAAAAAAAATTTTATTAGTTAATAAAATTTATTATATCTTTCTCATAATAAGCTTGATGTAATTGAATAATAAATAAACTTTCCTCACCAAAAATTATTTTCTGATAAATATTTACGATAAGTAAAGTAGATTTAATATAAAAATTGTATAAATTTAATAATAAATTACTTTTTCCCTATAAAAAACAATTTTTTGTGAAATTTTACGAAAATATTATTTTCAAAAAATTTATAAATAAATTAATTAATATTATCGTTAAGAAAAACTATCGCCTATTCAACTTAGAGCGAATTGCGAACACAAACAGATATAGGATTGGATTTATATGAAATGCATTTTTTTGACTACTCTATATGGGTTTCAGGATAAATAAATTTTTTTTCTAATGTTTGAAATGTTTTAATACCGATTTATTTTGCTATTTTGTGCATTTTAACCATTTTTGTAAAAATTATTTTTTATAAATAAATAAAAATCCAATTTTTCCAAAATTTGAATATTTTGGCATCCAAATTTATAACTCATCAAGACTTGAGATAATTTTAATGATTATGTTGAAAATTAAATAAATAATGACTATAAATGATCTTTATTTTATTAAAATTGTTATATTAATATTATGCTCAAAAAATCAATAAAAATTATTAATTTTAAATTATTTTGAACATGATTCTTTAATATGAATTAAACTATTTAATTTGTGTCTATAATTATCCAAATCTCTTCAGTCCGGTGTATAATTAACGCTTTTGACAAAGTGTCTCAGCGATAAATTTATTTTGCTCCATCATTCGTATAATATCAATTTTTTGAAAAATTATTCTTTAATAATTTTATTCTATTTTAGAGTTTTCTTATTTTAAATAATTACCATCTTTGATTAAAATAATAAATAGTTCAAAATAACAAAGAAAATAATTGTTATCTAGTTGCCCCATTTTTGTAACAAATATATTTTACTAATTCCTAAAATAAATTGCAATTCATTCCTTTGTTTAAATTTTAATCCATTTTTAAATAATTTATTCTAGCTTTATCAAAAAAAAAATGAATTCTTCTGCTGCAAATTCTTCAATGCCATTGCCATCATCCATTTTAATGAAACTTTTCTTTTGCCTTCAACTTGTGGAAGCACCGACAATTTGTGCAATCATTTTTGTCAGTCTCCTCAATGCTTGGATGGTATGGCGGAGTGCATTGTTGGATTCCAATTTGAAGGCAATCTTATTGGTTCAAAGCGTGCTGATATTTATTTATGCCAATCTTCGCATTATATTGTTGGTTTTATGAAAGTTTTATTGTCGATAAATATTAGTTAAAAAGAAAATGAGTTTGTAATAAACTCTGATTTTTCACAAGATTTGAGCTCCGAACAAGCCAAAAAATTCGTTTGTTTTTGAATTAGAATTCTAAATTTTAATTTATAATTAATCGATTTCAAATACATATAAAATCCTAACAAGTGGATTATTGGTTTGAATAAGAATTTAATAAAAAAATGTAAGTATCCTAGAAGGACATAATATGGATTAAAATAGACCTAATTTTTTAAAAAAAATTAAAATATAATTGAAATAAATTTCAAAAAATTAATAAATTAAAAATTTTTTTGGATAGTTCTTAAAGTAAGTAACCTATATGAAAAAACACAAGCCAAAGTTTGTTATACTCAATTTTAAATATAATTGAAATTATAAAAAGAATTTTAAAAAAAACTCAAAAATTTTCAAAAATGGTTTAAAATTTTTTGGATAAGTATAAAAATTAATTATACTATGAACAAAGTTTAAGTTTGATACACCCAAAAAGGGTCTTATTTATATAGATTAGAAATAAAATATATTAATAAAATTATATAATTTAATAATTATTTAAAAAATATTTTCTCCCCTTACCAGCCTATTTTGCCTGTTCACTGGGACGCCGTTTAACCCATTTAATATTCATATACAAAATGTTGCCCTCTTCACTATCACCTATTCAAATTTGATTGGCCATTTCATGATTGTGGAACGCACAATGGCCACAATTTATGCGCGTCATTATGAACATTACAATCGGCCTTGGCTCAGTGCGCTTTGGATTTTGGCAATGGTAAAACAATAAAGGGTGAAGAAAAACTTAAAAATTTACTAGAGTCAAATTTATAATAGTCAAATTTTTATATATTTACACGAATTTTCGTATTATGATCAATATCTCAGACACCTTTAAGTCAATATAATTGGATAAAATTTATGATTTAAAAACGGGAAATATTTATAAAATGGCGAAAAAAACATTGAAAATGGCGAAAAGATTATAACGGTTTGTCCAAAATTGGCAAGCAATATACCATTGAATAGAGCTCATCACCAAGCATAGAATATATTTTGTCATGGTTTAATTGGTTTTGAACCACACCCCTTTGATGGTTTAATACCCTTAATTTTTGATCAAACCATGACAAAATATATACAATCGATGCCCCTTGACGAGATCTATCGAATGGGTAATAGGTTTGGGGGTCTAGTTATAAAATATTGCCATTTTCAATACTCATTTCGCCTTTTTCTATGTTAGCCAAATTAAATACTATACATTTAAAAACGATCGGATTTTGCCGTATTTCTAATTTTTGCTCAAACTTTTTAGAAATGTTTTTTTGATGAATTTTACCACTTTTATATTCAAATTTCTTGATTAATAAATTTTTTAAATTTATTTTTTTTTTTTGCAGATTGCCATTTTCATTTGGGCCGAATTCAATCCATCATTTTTTGAATACTATAGCAAAAACAATGGATTCAACTTTATTGCTCTAGTAAATCATGTGGCATTGGTGTTTAGCATATTTGAATTAATTGTAAAATTTTTTATATTAATGGTGCTAATTTATTAAAATTTAAATTATAGAATGATTAAATTTTTTAGATTTTAAAATTCCTTTATAATATTTTTAGGCATTCTTCCTCTTGAATATGTACAACCGCAAAAATTACAATCGATTCAATAGCATACGGGCCAATTTAACGCATAATTATCAACTCAATGAACGTTATCAGGTCGATAAAAAAGCAAATAAAAAATTAGAAAAAAATCTAAAAAAATTTCAAGCACTTTTTGTACAGAGATACTGGGCAGAAAATTAAATCCAAAACTGACTACATTTTTTTATTAATTATATTTTTGAATATTAAATGCCAATATTATTTTATTTTTGTAATATATGACCATTTTGGTAAGACAATCCCAACATTTCAAAGCTCAATGTTGGCAATGAATTATCAAAATTGAAATAAACTTGAACTAAATTGAAGTCAAATTTATTAGAAAATGTTATTCTCTTTTTATCGAAATTATGGAATATTAAAATTTTTATTTTTTGAATTTTTAAGTAAAAATTTTTATTTATTAAAATTTTTTAGCGCACATTGAAATATAAATTTTTTAACAAAAATATTTTGAATATAAAAAATTAAATAATCAAATTTTCCAGCTTCTTCAAAATATTTATACCGGTCGCCAATTGGCTCCATCCTTCATTTTTCATCTGCTCAACATTATTTGTTCAAATGCAATGACAATTTTAACAGTTTATTTGTCTCTTTCTAAAGGCTCATCACATTTTATTAATACAATTACGCAATTCATTTTCGTGGTTCATGTCTTTTCCAAATTAGGCATTGAAATCACAGTGATTACGTGAGTTGTTGAAATCAATTTTAACAAAATATTCCACAAAATATCGCAAATAAATCTTCAAAAATCATCAAAAGAAAACTTTTTAAATGCTCAAAAAATTTTCAAATAATATATTTTACCTTAATTTTCAATGTTTTATTATTTAAATACAATAAACCATTAAAAATATCTTATTTTGCTCTATTTGAACAAATGAAGATTTTGTATTTTTTTTTTGATAATTTTTCATGGAATTTTAATCGAATTTTGAGAAAATTTTGATCAAATTTTTGAGGAATTTTGTAAGTTTTTTTTTTTGATAATCTTTGAAAATTTTAAAGATTTTTTGATGATTTAAACAAATTTCCGATGTAATTTTGTAAGAATTTTAATAATTTTTGAAATTTTATTGAAATATTTTTAATAATAAAAATTTTTAAAATTTTTATAGGATTTTTTGGCTTTTTTCGAATTTAAATTAAATTTTAAATCTATTATTTTAATGGTTTTTAAAGTCAATTTTAATAATAATTTTCTTGGGATAACAACCAAAAAACAATTAAATATAAAATTAAAATACAATAATTTTTCAGATTCCATCCACGATTGAAAAGGAAGTTACAAAAAATGTTGAATAAAATATGTACATTTTTATTGCCGCTAGGCAGACGGTCCACCGTTAATGTTTACCAAGGCGATGGTGGAAGAGCAGACAGAGAGGCGGGCACTGAAAACAATGGACAAATCGAGGGAATAAATGTCGAAACACAGCCAAATTCATCAGTAATTCAAAAAATTGCAGCCCAGGATAAACATTTTAAAATGTTGGAACACTTTTGGCAATAATAATATTTTTTTAATTTATAAACAACCACTATCTACGGATAAAATTTTATTTCTTTTCCGTTTTCATAATAGCGATATAATCAGCTCATCGAATAAGTTAACAGAGTAAGAGAAAAGATGAAGAATCAGCCTCAAGTAACTCAAAATTGTTATAAAAATTTTGGTGATTAAAGAACGATACCTTGGAACTTGAAAACCGCTTTTGCTGATACGGATGTCATTACTCATACATGCAATCACTCATACATGTGAGATTCCCTCGAGATTCCCTTGAGATTCCCTCGAGATTCCCTTGAGATTCCCTCGAGATTCCCTTGAGATTCCCTCGAGATTCCCTTGAGATTCCCCTGAGATTCCCCTGATATTCCCCTGAGTTTCCCTTGAGATTCCCTCGAAATTCTTTTGAAATTCCCTTGAGATTCCCTTGAGATTCCCCTGAATTTCCCCTGAGATACCCTTCCCCTGAGTTTCCCTTGAGATTCTTTCGAGATTCCCCTAAGATTCCCTCGAGATTCCCCTGAGATTCCCTTGAGATTCCCCTGAGATTCCCCTGAGTTTTCCTTGAGATTCCCCTGAGATTCCCTCAGGATTCCCTTGAGATTCCCTCGAAATTCCTTTGAAATTCCCTTGAGATTCCCTTGAGTTTCCCTTGAGATTCCCCTGAGATTCCCTCAAGATTCCCTTGAGATTCCCTCGAAATTCCTTTGTAATTAATTCCCTTGAGATTCCCCTGACCTAATCACTCATACATGCAATCACTCAAACATGCAATAGGAAGCATTTTGAGACCATGATGGCAAAGCTAAAGAAATTAATGTAGTGTAACATAGGTACAGAAGCATTTTGAGACCATGATGGCAAAGCTAAAGAAATTAATGTAGTGTAACATAGGTACAGAAGCATTTTGAGACCATGATAGCAAAGCTAAAGAAATTAATGTAGTGTAACAGAAGCATTTTGAGACCATGATAGCAAAGCTAAAGAAATTAATGTAGTGTAACATAGGTACAGAAGCATTTTGAGACCATGATGGCAAAGCAATAAAATCAATGTAATGTATCATAGGTAAAGAAGCATTTTGAGACCATGATGGCAAAGCAATAAAATCAATGTAATGTATCATAGGTAAAGAAGCATTTTGAGACCATGATGGCAAAGCAATAAAATCAATGTAATGTATCATAGGTAAAGAAGCATTTTGAGACCATGATGGCAAAGCAATTAAATCAATGTAATTTATCATAGGTAAAGAAGCATTTTGAAACCATGATGGCAAAGCAAAAAAAATCAATGTAATGTATCATAGGTAAAGAAGCATTTTGAAACCATGATGGCAAAGCAATAAAATCAATGTAATGTATCATAGGTAAAGAAGCATTTTGAGACCATGATGGCAAAGCTAAAGAAATTAATGTAGTGTAACATAGGTACAGAAGCATTTTGAGACCATGATAGCAAAGCTAAAGAAATTAATGTAGTGTAACAGAAGCATTTTGAGACCATGATAGCAAAGCTAAAGAAATTAATGTAGTGTAACATAGGTACAGAAGCATTTTGAGACCATGATGGCAAAGCAATAAAATCAATGTAATGTATCATAGGTAAAGAAGCATTTTGAGACCATGATGGCAAAGCAATAAAATCAATGTAATGTATCATAGGTAAAGAAGCATTTTGAGACCATGATGGCAAAGCAATAAAATCAATGTAATGTATCATAGGTAAAGAAGCATTTTGAGACCATGATGGCAAAGCAATTAAATCAATGTAATTTATCATAGGTAAAGAAGCATTTTGAAACCATGATGGCAAAGCAAAAAAAATCAATGTAATGTATCATAGGTAAAGAAGCATTTTGAAACCATGATGGCAAAGCAATAAAATCAATGTAATGTATCATAGGTAAAGAAGCATTTTGAGACCATGATGGCAAAGCAATAAAATCAATGTAATGTATCATAGGTAAAGAAGCATTTTGAGACCATGATGGCAAAGCAATAAAATCAATGTAGTGTAACATAGGTACAGAAGCATTTTGAGGCAATGATGGCAAAGCAATAAAATCAATGTAATGTATCATAGGTAAAGAAGCATTTTGAAACCATGATGGCAAAGCAAAAAAAATCAATGTAATGTATCATAGGTAAAGAAGCATTTTGAAACCATGATGGCAAAGCAAAAAAAATCAATGTAATGTATCATAGGTAAAGAAGCATTTTGAAACCATGATGGCAAAGCAATAAAATCAATGTAATGTATCATAGGTAAAGAAGCATTTTGAGACCATGATGGCAAAGCAATAAAATCAATGTAATGTATCATAGGTAAAGAAGCATTTTGAAACCATGATGGCAAAGCAAAAAAAATCAATGTAATGTATCATAGGTAAAGAAGCATTTTGAAACCATGATGGCAAAGCAAAAAAAATCAATGTAATGTATCATAGGTACAGAAGCATTTTGAGACCATGATGGCAAAGCAATAAAATCAATGTAATGTATCATAGGTAAAGAAGCATTTTGAGACCATGATGGCAAAGCAATAAAATCAATGTAGTGTAACATAGGTACAGAAGCATTTTGAGACCATGATGGCAAAGCAATAAAATCAATGTAATGTATCATAGGTAAAGAAGCATTTTGAAACCATGATGGCAAAGCAATAAAATCAATGTAATGTATCATAGGTAAAGAAGCATTTTGAGACCATGATGGCAAAGCAATAAAATCAATGTAGTGTAACATAGGTACAGAAGCATTTTGAGACCATGATGGCAAAGCAATAAAATCAATGTAATGTATCATAGGTAAAGAAGCATTTTGAGACCATGATGGCAAAGCAATAAAATCAATGTAGTGTAACATAGGTACAGAAGCATTTTGAAACCATGATGGCAAAGCAATAAAATCAATGTAATGTATCATAGGTAAAGAAGCATTTTGAAACCATGATGGCAAAGCAATAAAATCAATGTAATGTATCATAGGTAAAGAAGCATTTTGAAACCATGATGGCAAAGCAATAAAATCAATGTAATGTATCATAGGTAAAGAAGCATTTTGAAACCATGATGGCAAAGCAATAAAATCAATGTAATGTATCATAGGTAAAGAAGCATTTTGAGACCATGATGGCAAAGCTAAAGAAATTAATGTAGTGTAACATAGGTACAGAAGCATTTTGAGACCATGATAGCAAAGCTAAAGAAATTAATGTAGTGTAACAGAAGCATTTTGAGACCATGATAGCAAAGCTAAAGAAATTAATGTAGTGTAACATAGGTACAGAAGCATTTTGAGACCATGATGGCAAAGCAATAAAATCAATGTAATGTATCATAGGTAAAGAAGCATTTTGAGACCATGATGGCAAAGCAATAAAATCAATGTAGTGTAACATAGGTACAGAAGCATTTTGAAACCATGATGGCAAAGCAATAAAATCAATGTAATGTATCATAGGTAAAGAAGCATTTTGAAACCATGATGGCAAAGCAATAAAATCAATGTAATGTATCATAGGTACAGAAGCATTTTGAAACCATGATGGCAAAGCAATAAAATCAATGTAATGTATCATAGGTAAAGAAGCATTTTGAGACCATGATGGCAAAGCAATAAAATCAATGTAGTGTAACATAGGTACAGAAGCATTTTGAGACCATGATGGCAAAGCAATAAAATCAATGTAATGTATCATAGGTAAAGAAGCATTTTGAAACCATGATGGCAAAGCAATAAAATCAATGTAATGTATCATAGGTAAAGAAGCATTTTGAAACCATGATGGCAAAGCAATAAAATCAATGTAATGTATCATAGGTAAAGAAGCATTTTGAGACCATGATGGCAAAGCAATAAAATCAATGTAATGTATCATAGGTAAAGAAGCATTTTGAAACCATGATGGCAAAGCAAAAAAAATCAATGTAATGTATCATAGGTAAAGAAGCATTTTGAAACCATGATGGCAAAGCAAAAAAAATCAATGTAATGTATCATAGGTACAGAAGCATTTTGAGACCATGATGGCAAAGCAATAAAATCAATGTAATGTATCATAGGTAAAGAAGCATTTTGAGACCATGATGGCAAAGCAATAAAATCAATGTAGTGTAACATAGGTACAGAAGCATTTTGAGGCAATGATGGCCAAGCAATAAAAAATTAATGTAGTTTTTTTTATTTGGCCATGTCCCGTTCAGCTTGGCCACACACTCCATGGTCAAGTTTGTTGATGTTGGAATTTTTTATGAAAATCAGTTCAAAATTTTTTATTATTAAAGATTTTTAAATTTGTTAACATTTTTGCATTTTATATTTATTTTTCATCATTGAAGTGTATATTAATTTTTTTATTCAAATTCATCAATTCAATGTTCATGCATGCAAAATCGATGATCATGAGTGAAATTGGTTCGATCGAAATTTGTTTTCGTGTACAGACGGCAAGCTTCGAAATTTGTGTCCGTATGTCGGCATAAGCCACCACAGTCCTCGATTCCTGAGAAAGAATAAATATTTAGAAGAATTATTTTTTGTAATTTTTATTGAAATTTAGCAATATAAAATCTTAAATTTATTAAAAAAGTTTGTGTCAAAAATTTGTATAATTTTATGAGGAATTTTTAAGGCTTATTTAAGTACAATAATTTAGGATTATTTTTAGTATTTTAGTGAAAATACAATACCGTCAATCCAAATCAAACTAAGTTGGTTTTTGAGTTATTATAGCGCAGTGAGGCAATAACTAGTCTAGGAATAGGAAAGAAATATTCCATTAAAAAGCCCATAATGCCCTTTTATAATTTTCCTTTTTAAATTTTATCGAATTTATTTAACTTTTTTAAAGGTTTTTTAAAGTAATTTATTTTTTGAATGTAGAACTCGAATTTTTTGAAGGAAAAATACCTGATCATTTTCCAATTAACTGCCATTTTTCCGGAAGATTTTTAAGGCTTTTGAAAGATATACCGCTCTCAGTTTATAACATCCTTTATATTAAGGCTATAACCAAATTAATTATCGAGTTAATGCTTAGTATACGGAATGGTCCGATTTGTGTTTACTGGCGAAATTTGATTTTCAATGGGGTCAAATCTCAAATTTTACTATATTTTCTGGAATAAAAATGCCCTTTTTTGTTACAAAAAATTTTGGATAAAATTCAATGATTTTATGAGTAAATAAATATTATATGTTTGAAAAAGGAATCAAAACTCACTTCCAAATCGGACTTTGAAGATGCCTTCATTATTTGCAAAAATGGCCTTGAATTGACCAAATTGGCAGCACTCATTCAAGATTTCACATTGGAAAAGGCATTGGCCACCGCCGTGCTCAATTTGTGTGAATTTATAGTCGCTGGAGGCTGTAAAATTGCATTTAAAAATTAATAATTTATTTAGAATTTAAAATTAAATTTTTAATTAAAAAATTATATAAAATTTAATATTTACTTTCTAATTAAATTTAATTTTTTTTACTAATTTCCAAAAATTTCTCTGCTCAGTTCGAACCTGAATCAATTTCCTTCTCGTCCAAATACCATTTTGTTTCGGCCGGATTTGCGCCCTCGATGAACACCTCCAAGAAGATAGTGCCAGTCTCATAGTCACGACGAATCATTGGTTGGCCATGGATTTTTGGTGGTGACGGCATTTTTAATAGATTTAATAATGAAATTTAAAATTTCTACTAAAAATTGATGAATTATAGTAAATATTTGTAAAAATGAATGGGTAAAGACTAAAATATATTAAATCAAACTCCGAATAGATATTTTTTTCAAAAAGTCAAATTTATGTAGAATTGTTAAAACACTGAATTATTTAAAAATGAAAGGATTTGTTGAAAACTGGCATTTCTTTTAGCCCATGGGAAAATCATTTATATTTTATTCAAACATTTGCAATATGCTATACAAATTACAGACATTTATCCAACCGATATAATTATAGATTTTTATAACTTAAATTTTTAATTTGAGTTTGGATATAGGGAAAAGTTCTTTATATTTTTCTATATTAAAGAAAGAAAAATAATTTTTAGACTTTAAATTTTAAACTCTTCTGATTTGATATCCAGAAAAGTTCATCACATTTTTCTATATTTAAGGAACTTAAATAAGGGTCCATATCATATGACATAAGCACAAAGTTTTGAGGGGGACAAGATTGGACTCAAATAAAATTGAAATAAAATAAAATTTGATAGCGTCAATTCCTACTGAACATTTGTTATATTGGAAAAATGAGCCACTATCAAAGTTCAATATATCGGCCCCAAACCCATTTGGCATGAACATAAGGTCATAAATCACTTCCTCCTAAGTCCCAAGATCTACCACACTTTCCATTGACATTGAGGAAAGAATGGAGGAATGAAGGGAATGTGAAGAATTGGGATTTTGGGATATGAGAATGGGAAAAATGTTGGGATTAAATGATTGGCTGGCGGGAATTGATAGAATTGTAATTAAATTTTGATATTCGAGAATAGGATTTAATCATGGAAGAATGGGGCAAAATTTCTGAGGGAACGGGATGATTAAATTGGTGAAAATTGGGAATTGGAGTCAAATTTGATCCCGTGAAAAAAGAAGAATTCATGGATGAACGAACCACATATTCCATTGATGAAAGAATGGAGGAATGAAGGGAATGTGAAGAATTGGGAATTGGGGAATATGAGAATGGGAAAAAATGTTGGGATTAAATATGTTTGGCTGGCGGGAATTAAATTAATTAGAGTCAAATTTTGTTCCTCAGGAAGAGGAAGAATTCATTGAAGAATTGAGCAAAATTTCAGAGGGATCGGGATGGTTAAATTGGTGAAAGTTGGGAATTGGGGTCAAATTTTGATCCCGAGAAAATAAGAAAAATTCATGAATGAACGAAAAAAAATTTCTTTCCAGGGGAATTAAAGGATTGGTGATAATTGATGAATTGTAATTTCGTTTGGTGAGAATACGATTTAATCATGGAATTTTTTTCCACATTTATAAAAATGGAATGAATAATGCCTAGAGGATATTGAATGGGAATTTTGGGGGAGAGGAGAGAATCATTCCATTCCATAAATAAATATTTAGCCTAATGCTTAGTCCGCTCTTTTAAAATATTGGCCGATCCGTCAGATGATCTTTCATCTCGCTTCATCCCACCCACATCCTTTTGAAATCAATGTTCATTGAACCCTCTGGATTAAGAAATCCGCTGCTTACATTCCTCCCACCAACATCGCTTCCGGACAAACAACTGTTCCATTGCCAATTGGGCTTACTCAATAGCTTTAAATTATGCCTTATGGGATTTTTTAGATGCTTCGGAAAGATGTTTAAATCTGTATAGTATAAATTTGGCTTATGGAAAATTTAAAAAAAAAAGAATTTTTTATTGGGTTGATTCAATTTTTAATTTTTAAAGAGACTATAAATTATACAAATTATATTTATATTTTTTTTAAAATATTTAATAGATTTTTTGAAATAAATTTAGATAAATTTAAACAAAATTTTATTTCAAATTATTTTTTAATTTAGAACTTGCTGCCAGCAGGCCAACAACTGTTCCTTGTAATAGTCGTTTTGTATAGTAAAATTATGCGTAATGGAATTTTTAGGGCTCAATAAAATTATATTGAATTTTGGAAAATTAAAAAATTGTAATTGTTTAATTTAACTTATTTTTACATTTTTCACTGATTAATAAAATATTTGGAAGTAATTTCGATAAATAATAAAAAGGATTATTGTTTTCTATTTTATTCATCAACATTTTTAATTCCTTACAAAGTCCTTACTTAATGATATAAGTAAAAATTCTATTCTTGGAATAAAAAAAATGATAACTCCATTGATGAAATTAGGCAGAAAATAATTCAATTTATTCTTACCATTTCTAATTATTTGCATTTAATAAAAGATTTTTTATTGACATTCAATGCAAATTTAATTTTCAGCAGATTTGGAAAGGGCAAAGAAGAATTTTAAAAAGAAAAATTTATATTCAAAGAATATAAATTATATAATTTAATTTTTACAATTTCTGGTTGTTTATAATTTAATTTAATTTTGACAATTTCTGGTTGTTCAAAGAATATAAATTATAATTTAATTTAATTTTGGCAATTTCTGGTTTTCAGACTTTGGCTGAAAACTTTTGTTGATTCCCAGTAAAACATAATTTTTAATATTTAATGGCAGAAAGTTTAAATCTCTTAGCAAAATTTTTCATTCAATTTTATTTTGATTTATAATTTAAAATCAGTGATTAACTGAAGAAATGGCAGCACCACAACAAAACTATGATTGGCTAGTTCGATTTTCTTTCGACGCTTTATTAATTTTCATCTTTCTATTCATTTTCTTACATCCACTTGGGAAATTAAGCAAGACCAGACCGGCCATGATCATCGTGTTCAGCAGGGTATTTAAAATTGGGAAATGTATTTTATTTGTCGAAAAAAATAGAAATTGTCAAAAAGACTAATGAAAAATTCCAAAAAAAAATGCTGAAAAAACTTATATCGGCTCAATGGTTTATCCCCTAGACCCAGAAACCCTAGACCTTTTATATAATTTGTCATGGTTTGGCAGTAAAAGTATAAAAATCAATTAAACCCATTTTTGGATAAAAATTAAATTTCTTCGATAAATTTCAATGTTTTTTCGGTATTATCTTTTAAATTTTATTTATTCATTTAATATCAAATCTTTTATTTTTAAGGCAATTGGAAGTTTTCTTCGATTGCTTACGGAACTGCCATCCTTTCTAATCGAATATGTTTTTTACGTACCGCCTATTATTGACAATTTGCTCAATGCGAATTCAACAATTTATGATACTGTTTTGGCAACGCATATTTTGGCATTGGCGGTGAACCGAGCCCATGCCATGTTATTCCCATTTCATTATAATTGTTTTTCTGCAAATAAAAGGTCGGATTTATTCAAAAATATAATTGTATTTTTGTTGTTCCAAACATTTTGTGTTTTTGTTCTTTAAAACATTTTGTATTTTTGTTCTTTAAAACATTTTGTTTTTCTCCAAACATTTTGTGTTTTTGTTCTTTAAACATTTTGTGTTTTTGTTCATATAAACATTTTGTGTTTTTGTTCATCCAAACATTTTGTGTTTTTGTTCATCCAAACATTTTGTGTTTTTGTTCATCCAAACACTTTGTGTTTTTGTTCATCCAAACATTTTATGTTTTTGTTCATCCAAACATTTTGTATTTTTGTTCATCCAAACATTTTGTGTTTTTGTTCATTCAAACATTTTGTGTTTTTGTTCATTCAAACATTTTGTGTTTTTGTTTCCAAACATTTTGTGTTTTTGTTCTTCCAAACATTTTGTGTTTTTGTTCTTTAAAACATTTTGTGTTTCTCCAAACATTTTGTGTTTTTGTTCTTTAAACATTTTGTGTTTTTGTTCATATAAACATTTTGTGTTTTTGTTCATCCAAACATTTTGTGTTTTTGTTCATCCAAACATTTTGTGTTTTTGTTCTTCCAAACATTTTGTGTTTTTGTTCTTTAAAACATTTTGTGTTTCTCCAAACATTTTGTGTTTTTGTTCTTTAAACATTTTGTGTTTTTGTTCATATAAACATTTTGTGTTTTTGTTCATCCAAACATTTTGTGTTTTTATTCTTCCAAACATTTTGTGTTTTTGTTCATCCAAACATTTTGTGTTTTTGTTCATCCAAACATGTTTTTGTTCATCCAAACATTTTGTGTTTTTGTTCATCCAAACATTTTGTGTTTTTGTTCATCCAAACACTTTGTGTTTTTGTTCATCCAAACATTTTATGTTTTTGTTCATCCAAACATTTTGTATTTTTGTTCATCCAAACATTTTGTGTTTTTGTTCATTCAAACATTTTGTGTTTTTGTTCATTCAAAAATTTTGTGTTTTTGTTTCCAAACATTTTGTGTTTTTATTCCTCTCCAAACATTTTGTGTTTTTTTAAAAAACATTTTGTAATATTTATTCGATTGAAGGAATTTTTATCTAATATGTGCTTTTCTTTGGCTATTTTCACTGATTGTTGGCTCATTGGATCAAACCATGTTTGTATTGGGACGTTGGGAACCAATCACTCTCTACTTTATAATTCTCAAAATTTGCCTCAGTATTGGAGCATTATGCTATGCGGCTATTACATTCAAAATGATCTGGCAAAAATGTAAATCACACTAGTGCCCTATATCTTAAAAATATTGATAGTTTTACTAGTTTCCAGCTCATTTTTAAGGGTAAAATGTGTATTTTAAAAAGTTTTAAATTTTGCCCAAATTTTTAGTAATTTTTACCATGATAAGCTTAACTGAAATCAGCACATTTTCATCCAAAACTTAAAAAATATTACCATAATAAAAGGCTGGGAAAAATTTTATCAGCTTGTTTTAAAATTTAATTATAAAAAATCCAAAAAAAATTTTAAAAAAATCAAAATAAATTTATCCCTTTAGAAAGGACTCTTCTCTTTCAACATATATTTGTTTTAAATTTTTTTAGTGTACATTAATAAATAAAATCAAAAATAATTATAATTTATTCTTAATGAGGAATTTTTCTCTAGGTTGGAATCAATTTTTTAATTTTTTTCTGATTTTTTATTGAATTATTGAATTGACTAAACTGGTAAAAATATTTACTGATAAAAAGGTAAAAATTATAAAATTTGGCAATATCTTAAATTATGGATTTATCATAAACTTCTAATATTTTCTGTTTTTACACCTTATTTTAATCAAGGTAATTTTACCCTGCGTTTTATCAGTTAAAAATAAAAAAAAAATATTTAAAATTATTAAGATATTAAAAAGGAGACATTGTCGAGTGGTGGTGCTTCTTCCGAAAAGGATTTATCTCGGATTTTGATTGTCTGCTTCTCTTGCCTGTTCATGGCATCTTTACGTTATTTTCTCATTGCCCAAAATTCACCCAAAGATTGGCCAGAAATTGCACAAATTATTTATATTTGGCTCTCATTTTTTACCCTTTTATTGTCCATATGCGCTGAGGAGATTTGCCTATTCATTTTGGTCGTTGATTTCCGAAAAGGTGTTCAACAACAATTCAGACGCATATTTTGCTGTTTTACCAAAAAATCATCTTCTGCTACTAATAACATAAATAACAATATTAATATTGTGACTTCATTTTCATCAACCAACCCGCGAATTCAAATCAACAATTGGACACAAAATAACTAAAAAGAAGAGAATCGAATATTCAAATTTTCAATTCAATTTTAGAAAGAAATGTTCTTTAATTTTTCATTTCTTTAATTAATTAAGACAGTTTTATATTTATTTAAAGGAAAATGATTCATTTGCTATTTCATTTATTCTTTCTTTTTTTTTCTGAGTGGCTTAACAGTTACCACATTTGCATTTTGTATACTACTAGAGAGTCTTGACTATTCCCTTCCCATATCAACAGGTGTTTTTGTTTTCTTATATCAAGGTTATTAGGAATGGAATGGGGTGCATAAAAAATTTATATGGGAGGGAATTTTTTGATATGAAGCATAATTAATGTTGATGGGAGAAAGGAGGTTGTGACGCGGGAACGGAACAAACTAAAGAAAACCATTCTTTATATTCTACTGCCCCAGCAAAGCTGTCCTTTCAATTAGCACCTGCACCAACCAGAGCTGGGCTTTCATAAATCTTGACTCCGACTCCGGAATTTCCAATTTTTGACTCCGACTCCAACTCCGGAATAGTTCTAAAGCTCGATTCCGACTCCGGAGTTTGACTCCGCAGAAATTTTTTAAAGTAATTTCGATTTGGCTCCAGGGCATTTTTGTGTAAAATTAACATCTATTTCCGAAAATTATATAATTTCGGTACGAAAATTTCAATTTTAGTCAAAATAAAACAAAAAAAATTTAATTTTAAAAAAATTGAAAAGAGAAATTTTTTAAAAATTAGGTAAAAAATACATTTTTTAAATAAAAATCCGGACTCGACCGGAGTCCGGAGTCGCTCAAAATTTTTGACTCCGAATCCCAACTCCGACCTTTGAAAATTTTGACTTCAACTCCGACTCCAGCTCCGGAGCGGAGTCGGAGTTGGAGTCGGACCCAGCTCTGACATTAACATATATGCTTTTATTTACAATGATTTTTAACTATCAAACGTCCACTATTTTCAATTGATTGAAACAATGTTCCAATGCCAATGGGCTTATTGAGCAAGCGTTTTATTATTTTTTTTGGGACTTTTAAGATAATTTAAAAAATTTGTACCCCAAATAAAATTGTATTTGCCCTTTTAGAAAAATTATAAAAAAATTTATAGGGCTTAAGCTAATTTTTTATTAATATTTATGTTAAATAAAATTAAGAAGATTTGATAAATAATAAAAAAAATATAAAAATCATTATTGTCGAATTTATTAGTCACGGTTTTTGATTCTTAACGAGTCCTTACCTAATGATGTAAAATTAAAATTCAATTCTAGGAAAAATAAAATTCGATTTTATATGATTAAATTTAAAAAAAAATAATGAAAAAATTCACAATAATAAATTCATAATTAGTCTGGTGCATTTCTCTTACATTTTAGAATCGGCGTTTAATTCAATTTATTCTCTTGTAATTTACATTTTAATTGTTTGCATTTAATAAAAGATGTTTTTTGACCTTCCGCTGGAAATGGAAAAAAGATATTTTAAAAATTAAAATTTTTACTCGTAAAATATTTGATAATTTAATTTGATAGTGTCTAGTCTGGTTTTCAGCTTTGTCAAACAATTTTTAATATAATTCTCATTAAATCATAACTTAAGAAAAAAAATTGAATGCTGTTAGCAAAATTTTTCATTCCCCTTCATTTTATAAAATTAACAAATTTGATCAATTGAAGAAATGACAAAACAACAAATTTATGATTGGCTTCTTCGATTCTCCTTCGATGTTTTATTAATATTCATCTTTCTATTCATTTTCTTTCATCCACTTTTGAAATTATCCAAAACCAGATCGGCCATGATCATCGTATTCAGCAGGGTTATAAAATTGTTAAAATAACTTTTTTACAAAATTTTTTTAAACAGCACATTTTACTTTTTTACCCCAAAAAGCAGTTTTTGACTTCTAAAATACATCAGCAGAAGGATGTTTTAGACAATAGTTTTAGATTTTAGGAAGAGCAAGACACATTGAATGGTATAAAAATATTAGGTTTTGGTACAAAATTTAAGTTTTTAAAACCAATATCTAAAAATATGGTTTAAATTTGCTTATTCTCAGTTTTGATTAAAATTTAAAATAAGAAATGTTTATTATGGTCTAAAATCGATTTCAAATTTATTAGAATTTAAAAACTACTATTAGTATGAATGTTAAATTTTAAATTTAATCAAACATTCATTAAATTTTTATTCAATGAGAATATTTTACTTTATTTACTTTTAGGCAATTGGAAGTCTTCTTCGATTGCTTATGGAAATGCCATTCTTTTTAATCAACAATATTTTTTGCGTATCGCCACCCCTTCTTAACAACTTGCTCACTGCGAATTTAACTATTTATGAAATGGTTTTCGCTACCCATATTTTGGCATTGGCCATGAACCGAGCCCATGCCATGTTATTCCCATTTCATTATAATTGGTTTTCGGCAAAGAAAATGTTCCAGATTTAATCAATAACAATTTAGTCTTCCAAACATTTTGTGTTTTATTCATCGAAAGATTTTGTGTTTTATTCATCGAAAGATTTTGTATTTTTGTTCATCCAAACATTTTGTGTTTTTATTCTTCCAAAAATTTTGTATTTTATTTATCGAAGGATTTTGTGTTTTTGTTCATCCAAACATTTTGTGTTTTTGTTCATCCAAACATTTTGTGTTTTTATTCTTCCAAAAATTTTGTGTTTTATTTATCGAAGGATTTTGTGTTTTTGTTCATCCAAACATTTTGTGTTTTTGTTCATCCAAACATTTTGTGCTTTTATTCTTCCAAACATTTTGTATTTTTATTCATCGAAAGATTTTGTGTTTTTGTTCATCCAAACATTTTGTGTTTTTATTCTTCCAAAAATGTTGTGTTTTATTCATCGAAGGATTTTGTGTTTTTGTTCATCCAAACATTTTGTGTTTTTGTTCATCCGAAACATTTTGTGTTTTTATTCTTCCAAAAATTTTGTGTTTTTGTTCATCCAAACATTTGTGTTTTATTTATCGAAGGATTTTGTGTTTTTGTTCATCCAAACATTTTGTGTTTTTGTTCATCCGAAACATTTTGTGCTTTTATTCTTCCAAACATTTTGTATTTTTGTTCATCGAAAGATTTTGTGTTTTTGTTCATCCAAACATTTGTGTTTTATTTATCGAAGGATTTTGTGTTTTTGTTCATCCAAACATTTTGTGTTTTTGTTCATCCGAAACATTTTGTGTTTTTATTCTTCCAAAAATTTTGTGTTTTTGTTCATCGAAAGATTTTGTGTTTTTGTTCATCCAAACATTTGTGTTTTATTTATCGAAGGATTTTGTGTTTTTGTTCATCCAAACATTTTGTGTTTTTGTTCATCCGAAACATTTTGTGCTTTTATTCTTCCAAACATTTTGTATTTTTATTCATCGAAAGATTTTGTGTTTTTGTTCATCCAAACATTTGTGTTTTATTTATCGAAGGATTTTGTGTTTTTGTTCATCCAAACATTTTGTGTTTTTGTTCACCCGAAACATTTTGTGTTTTTATTCTTCCAAAAATTTTGTGTTTTTGTTTATTCAAATATTTTATAATTATTTGTTCGATTTAAGGAACTTTTATCTAATCTGTGCTTTTCTTTGGCTCTTTTCACTAATTGTTGGCTTATTGGACCAAACAATGTGGTTGTTGAGACGATGGCCTTCAGCATCAACTCTCTTTTTAATAATTCACAAAATTTGCATGGGGATTGGAGCATTCTGCTATGCGGCAATCACATGCAAAATTATCTGGTTAAAATGTGAATGATCAGCTGATAATAACAACAAAAATTTTTAATTATCATTAAGATAAAAGCAATTCAACACTGTCAAATGATACAACTTCTGAAAAGGATTCCGTCCGAATTTTGATTGTCTGCTTCTCTTGCCTATTCATGTCATCTTTGCGCTGGCTTGTCCTTCCGTATATAGTGCCATATACCATTTATTGGTCGGAAATTCCACAAATTATTTTTTATTGGCTGACATTTTTTGCCGTTTTATTGTCCACATGCACTGAGGAGATTTGCCTATTCTTTTTGGTCCGCGAATTTCGAAATGATGTTAAACAACAATTCAGACGCATATTTTGTTGTTTAATCAAAAAATCATCCTCTCATGCTAGTGGCATGAATAATAATATTAATATGGTGACATCATTTTCCAACACTCGAACTCAAATCAACAATTGGACACAAAATAACTAAAAAGAAGAGTAAAACTATATATGTTCTTATTATTATAATTAAATTTGAATGTTGGCTAAAAATAAATTTTTCATTGATTGAATAAATATTTAAGACATTTAGATTTTTTTTTAAATTAATTACTTTGAATTTGAATTCATTTATACTTTGGTTCAAATTATTTTAAATTTTTACTTTTCACTGCTGGCTTGAAATTTTCGCCTAACCTCAATATTTTTTTCATTTTTCATTGGTCACAATTCTCATGAGACCTCTGGCTCATCAGAAAGGGAAGATTTATTATTTTTGGCTCGAGAACATTGCATTCTTTTAACGCCTACCGCGCCAGTGAATTTTGCTCAAAGAAGCATTTTGGCCATTGCCCATTGACTGCTGGGTCTTTTGGGGCTCTTCACCAATTTTGAGGAAATGCTGCTGGACTTTTCGGCCAATAGGATTCTTCGATGAAGGCACAGTTTCAGCCATTGCCCACTACATTTGGTTTTGGGCCGCCGCCAATACTGCTGATGATTCCCTTGGGAGGAATAAAGTTTTTGGGGTTGTGGGAAAGAGTGGAAATGAAGTCGTAGAAAAGTTGGGTCTTTTTGTTTTTTTATCCTTGACAATTTTGTGGGTTTTTAAAATCTTCCGACAATTTTACTCCAAAACACCGTAAATGTTCATTTAAGATTATGCAAAAATTACTTCCTGATTTGTCCTTATGTTAAATTTAATTTAGAAATAATATTTTTAAGTAAATTAAACATTAAAGTTGTAGGATAGATGCTATTTAGAAATTAATTCAACATATATCTGAATATATGTTACTCTTCAGCAAATTCCATAAAGACTTTAATTTAAAAAAATTCTTCATTTTTAATCACCTTCAACTGTGCTCTTCTCCGGCAGCCCTGTAACAATGGTTAGTGTTATCAATATTTTCAATAAAAAACATTATTTTTTATCAAAATATTTAATTTTTGAATATGATTTCAATGGTTTATATTCTTGAAAAATTTGAAACATTTCCGAAAAAAGGCGAAATTATTTTTCTTCACGTTCATTATTTAATTTTTCCAAAAGGATTACTAATTTTTACGGATAAAATAGCTTTTGACTTCTCATATATCAGAAACCATTGTTAGACACTACAAACCTTATACCAATTTGAATTTGCAGATACCATCGAGACGCGTTGATTGTCATATAAATTTTAAACCATATTTCCATTTTGGTTCAAACCTGCTATTTTATATACCATTCAATGCTTTTCGATGAGATCTACAAAATGATATAAGATCTATATGGTCTAAAACCGGTTTCTAATTTATTAGAAGTCAAAAGCTGTTCTGTTGTTAAAAAGGATTTTTTACTGGTAAAAAAGAAATTTTGTCGGTAAAAAAATTTTACTTTCCAAAAGGAAGCTAAATTATTTTTTATTTAATCTCTTGCCAGACAATCTCAGTAAATATTTATTTTATTATGCACCAGTGTTTTCATGATAGTGCTAAAATGATATGATAATGATATGATAGTGATATGATAATGATATGATAGTGATATGATAACAGTTTGACTATCATATCAGTATCATATCATTTTTAGAAATTTACTATCATAAAAAAGTGATACTATCATGATAGTATCATGATAGTTGAAATCAGGCATTTATCAAAGAATTTTTAAAAATTTTGTTCATTTTTCAAAGAATTTTTGAAAATTTTGACTATTTTTCAAAGAACTTTTAAAAATTTTGTCCATTTTTCAAAGAATTTTTAAAAATTTTGTCCATTTTTCAAAGAATTTTTGAAAATTTTGTCTATTTTTCAAAGAACTTTTTATAGATTTTGGACAATTTTTAAATAAATTATGATTCCTGAACCCTTTATTGCCATTTTTAGCAATCAAATCTTTTTCTTATGTACCCCTCTTAAATATATATTGAATTTTTCATATACGATTCTCTGAATTGAATTTAAAAAATTCAAAATTTAAAGCTATACTTAAAAAATGAAATCCCATTAAACTTATTTATCTAACCAAAGAAAATTTATTAACTTGGAAAGAAAATTTTTTTGGAAATGTTGGTCTTTTTCTCGGTTTTTTCAAAATGATAATGATAGAAAAATGATATGATAATGATAATGCTAAAATGATATGATAATGATATGATAGTGATATGATAGTGATAATTGCCACTATCATTATCATATCATATCATTTTGAATGATACCATTTTGACTATCATATCACTATCATATCATTTTGAAAATTTTGGTATCATGAAAACACTGTTATGCACTTCGATACATGGCTAAAATAAGTTTTATATTACCAATTTAATTAATTATTTGCACACAAAATCCAATGACCAATGGTCATTTTTGTTTCACTCTATAACTACATAAAACTATAAGCCTTTATTCAAAAATGAATCCGGTTTCCTCGAGTACCCATTCCCCCTTCTGTTTTGCCGTTTTCATTGTCAGAATAGAGTCGCCTCAGGTCCATGCATAAACAATCAATCTTTCCTCACTCATTCATTGCTTAAGGACTTTATGCTTTATTAGGTATAAAACGAATTCTGGAGATTTTTGGGTTTTTTTTAACTTATTTTTCCATATTTATCAGATTTGATGAAAAAAACATATAAATAATTTTTTCAGCATTTATTTCATACATTTGAAATAATTTTTTGACCTTTTTCTCATTACAATTTTGAAACTTTTTAAAATAAAAAATTTCATTGTAAAAATGTAATAAAAATTCAAAAATTATTTTTTATCTTATCTTAAGATTCTTACACGATATTTTAGCAAATTTCACAAAATAGCATTTATTTTGTAATTTTTGCGAATTAAAAATCAGATCCGTAATTTTGGCTTTTTCATCATTTGAGCGTCTTTTTAATGAATAAAATTATTTCACTTCCAAATCCAAAACTTTCTATGTTGTTGTGGATGGATTTAGACCATTTCCTCATTTGAGTTGCCATTTTCATTAGAGTGTGTCCTATTCTTTAACCCAGAGAGCCAGTGGCTGTCGGCACGGAAAATCTGCGCTCCTCAATCCCATCCATCCTCCTTTGAGGCCACTTCAATGAGGACTCATCAGCCAAAGCAGTCATCACTGCAGTCCTCGCACAAATCTTCTCAAATTGCCACTTTTCTTATGCTACTTTCCCCGCACATTTCCCCGCTTTTATCCTCATTTAGGACTTCCCGCCTAAACATTTGCATAGCCTTTGAGCTTTGACCGACTGACCTATATTAATAAGTTTGCAAAAAAAAGTAAATTTTACTTCTAATTTTTTTGGGAAATATCTTTTATTTGATGAAAAATTATTGAAAATGAAGAAATGATTTTACTGGTTTGTTTTGGCTTAACCAGTTCTACATATTTTATAGCAATATGAAATAGGTTTACATTATTTAATGTCCATTTCAATCTACTTTTTAAACCAAAAACAAAATGGGTTTCAATTTTAAATTGTTTAATATACTTTTATTTTGATTAAAATATGGCATTTATAATAACATAACAATAGTTCTTGAAAGGGATATATGTTCTGTGAATATAGGAAAAATCCTTAAATTAAACCATTATAATTATTTTGCTATTAATTCCAATATATTTATTGAAAATTAATTATTATTTATTTTAATTCATTTTCCAAATTATTTCAATTAAATAATTTCCAAAAACCGAAATATTACAAGTCAAAAATATTCTTCGATTCTTGCACATTTTTAAAATGAACCCATTCTAATTCAGTCGGTCAGCGCATAAAACACACAATGAACCCCATAATTTGTTTGTGTGTGTGCCATCGCACATTCAATGTGCCCACATTCCCCCCTTTTCTATTTTTGTTTGGACACAATGCGGCATTGGCCTCTAAATCCAAGTCCCTTAACTATTTTAGTCTTCTTTTCCAATCCCGTCGGCACCACCACCATTCGGTGGGCCAATACTCCATGCAAAATGCAAACTGTGGGCTTTGTCCATCTGCTCTGTGCTTGGCTCTCTCTATTCTCGATTCTCGCCCTGCAAGGCAATGAATTGAGTGAAAGGAAGAGGGCGAGACTCCCCGCGGGGCTTTCTTTTCCATTTGCTCTGCTATATCGTCCCCTCTTTCCTTTCCTTTCTCCTCACAGGGATAAGCCCCAACTTGGCGCCGTTTATTATAACTCATCAAGAACTGAACCAATTTTGATGATTTTTTAATCAAATTAAAGAGCAGATAGTTGGCTATAAAATGATATTAATTTTATTTAAATTGGTTTAGAATTGATGGAAGTAGGACCAAAAAACATTTTAAAATGTTTTTAATATTGGATTAGCAAATTCGGTGCTTTTTGCACATAACTTTCTCAATTTTAAATCAAATTAAATAAAATTAATATTATTGGCTAGCCAAAAGTCTATTCTTTTTAATATTAAAATCATTAAAATTGGTTCATTCCTTGATAACTTTTAATTGCGTCAAGTTGGCCCCGACACCAATTCAGAGGAATAGATTGTGAGGGGAAGGAGGCGAGACTCCCGCCGGGGCCCCGCTTCCATTAGCTGCTCTATATCTATAGACTCTTTGCTCTTTCCTTCTATTCTCCCCTCCCCATTCAATGCTTTGCCTCGCCTCCCTCACTTCCCCTTGGCCAACCAAAACATAGTCAATGTGGCAATGTCGATAATAAGCGGCGGCGGCGGCAACGGCGGTTGTTATTGGCCTTCGCCTCCCTTCGGAGAGAATGGCTTTAAGCGTTGGCCCCAAAGGCCAAACAGACTGACTGAGGGTGGGGAATCGATGTGGGGTGTTAGGAATAATATGTAATTAATTTGTGGCCATAAAAATGTGCCTCCCATTCAATGGCGCGCGGAATTAATTTCTTCGTGTTTTCCCTTGGGATTTGTATAAAAATTGAATTCATTCTTTAAATTGCCTTTTCTTTTCATTAATAAATATTCGCAATTTTTTCATTACTCAAAATTTTAATCTTAAGTGAATCAAATTGTTAGTAAAGCCTAATAAAGAAAATAATCTCTTTATTACTATTATTAAAATAACAAAGATTCCAAAAAATTAATTCCAATATTATTATCCCTTCCTATTATTTCCGCATCATTTGCTATGCATTAAAAATGGATTTATTTTGTACACAATATCCAAAAAACCTTTATGCTTTCTCATTTCTTAGGGTGGTCAAAATTGCTGTCAACCTAAAAAAAATATTCAATCCTTTTTAGGCCAAAAATATAGATAACAAATTAGCTAAAAAATCACATGCTGTTTTCCGGAAAATAAAACAAAAAATAATTAAAGCATATTTTTGTCTATATCATAAATCTAATTTTCTGCATACTTCTCAAAGTTCCCTTAAAAAAGCATATCCCCTCCGGATAAAAAAAAGAAGCAATTCCTCTCTGTGGAAAATATTAATGTTAACTTACAAGTGTATTTCGCTTGAACAAAATTCCCTTAAAAATTACACCGATTTTATTAGTTGTTAATAGAATCAAAACAGAAAAAAAATTCCGGAAAAATATATTTATTTCTAAATTACTTCATCTCCAATTTATTAATTACTAATTACTAATTTTTTTAAATTAATTTTTTATTAATCACATAAAATTTAATTTTTTAATCTTGTAAATTTTCCAGCTAAAGTGGGAAAAAAGACGAGGCTCCAGCACTCATCAGCCTTCTTCCCAACATCATCCACATACGACTAACGGCGCCGACAGCCGAAACAATAATAAAAACGGCAATAATACAGCAACAGCAGACAAAAGTTCAACCGGTGATTTTTTAATAAAATTGGATTATAAAATTTAAATAATAAAAACGACTCTTTATTCCTCACAAAAATGAGAAAGTAACAATTTTCTATTAGGCGCTGTTGTCGATTTTGGTTCACCCCAAAAGCCTGTAGCGCATCCTCGTTCCGTTTCCACTGGTCCACCTAACGCAGGAGCGGCGGCCGCTTCAACACATCAACCCACAAGGCATCCCCAGCATCATCAATGCTATCAGCACAATTTTGATTGGTACTGATTATTTTGAAATTAATTAACGTTTTATATACCTATTTTTATGGAAAAATATTCAGAGATTTTATAAATTAGTCGATAGATCTCACAAGATGTATTATTTGATTATGTTTTGGAATAACTTAAACTAATCCCATCTCAATTTTGAACCAAAAACGAAAATTAGTTTAAAACTTTTAATACCGTCTTATTTTTAACCAAAACAATTCAATACTTTTCAATGAGATTGACAAGCTCTATTTATTGATAAAAAATTTATTAGCCTAATTATGAGAAAAACTTCCGAATCTTTAAAATCTTTCAGCATTTCCATTATTCTTTTTGATATTTGCCTGTGTTTTTTCTCCGCATTAAATACTAACTATTTTTATTATATTTTTATGGATAAATGAGCACAAAATATTTTTAAATGAATTAAATAAATAGAAAAAAGCAATCATAAATTTTGTAAAATATTCTTTTTTTACAGCTACAATTCCTATTGGCGTAATTCATCACAACCTTACAGTGCTGCTGGTGTTGGAAATGTTGGTGGCACCGCAACAATTGGTTCCCACACTGGAACTGGCTCACTGATATATTCCAGTATTGGCCCATTATCGGCTGCTGACGCTCAATCAGTTTGCAGGTTTCTAAATTTCTGTTTCGGAAAGAATTAAAAGCTTAGATCTTGGCATAAAAAATTATTTTTTTATTAATATTTTCTAATAAATAAAAATTTTGACTTTGATTTTATTTAATTTTGAAAGGAAAGAACTGTTCAGAATTTTTTCCTCTACGTAAAAATTTTATATCGATTGATTTCTACAAGACTTTGATTATGGTTTGATTGGTTAAACCAATTCTAACTTACTTTACACTCTAAACAAAATCAGTTTAAACCGTTTTATACCATTAATTTTTGACTAAACAATAACAAATTATATACCTACCATTGAAATTATATACATTTTGACTAGCTCTTTCAATGGTGTATGATTTGTGAATTTAGGAAAAAATTAAACCATTATAATTATTTTGGTTTTATATGTTTTTTGCAGTAAATTAATTATAGATTCCCATTAATTTAAGCAGCAGTGTTGACGTATCGGCGGCAACTAGTCTTGTTGGGCATCGAACTCATCATCTTTCCTCTTCTTTGATACTTGTCCCTACCCCACCGGCACATCATTATCATCATCAAGTGAGGCAAAAATATTTAAGAATTAAATTTATTTTTTTATTAATTTTAAAAATTAAATATTTTAATAAAAAATAATTTTCTATTCTGTAGAATCCTTCACATTTGACTTCGACCCTCACGCTGGGAATGTCTTCACCCCAAGGCGGTCCTCCAATTCATCAGGGCATGAATTCAAGTAAACAAATAAATAAAATTTAAAAATAAAAAAAAATAATTTAAAAATTTTTTGCAGTGTCCCATGCGGTTACAACCGACCCGCCAGCTTGCTGCGATTGCCCAATGGCGGTGATATTTAACATTTTTTAAATAAATTTATTATTTTTCTACAGCAAAATCGATGCAGCTCCGACTCTTGCCCTTGCTTTGCCATGCGCCGAATGTGCGACGAACGCTGCGAGCACATAAAATATCGTGGCGATTGCTTGAATCAAGCTATTTGCAAGGTATTAAAAATATTAAATTGACAATATAAAAAAATTTAGTTTTTTATTTCTTTGGAAATATTTTATAAAATATTTAAAAATATTCATATTAATCATTTTAGTGCTCTTGTGAGGCGGATCCAACGAAACCGGCCAAAAATGTTTGCACCAAAGCGGAACGATGCGATTGCCTTCGGATCAAAGAATCCTGCTCAAACGTAAATCTTATTAAATCTTACTAAAGGGATCAACTGTAGTAATAATATTTTTGCTCATGCCCAACGGGCAAATTCAATTTTTTGATTGAATTTAAATTTTAAAAGCCACGAAGTCAAGGGCTTATGGAAAGAGAATTAATTTTACTACATTTTTAAAAATTAATTTTTTTAATATTTTAAAAATAAAAACTATGTTTAAAAATTAGTATTCTAATTCCAAATATTTAATATTAATTTATTTAATTTATAAATAATAATTTCATATATTTTTTTCAGTTTTGCAATTGTAAACAAATTTGCAAGAATAAGGAGCCACCGAAACGGGCGATCAAAGTGAAAAAACCGGCTCAAGGGTAATTCAAAAATTATTTTAAATGAAAATTATGTTAAAAAATTATTCATTTTAAATATTTTTCCCAGATGCCAATGTGCCAAAGGGAAGAAACAATGCGGCAAAAAGGAATGCCAATGCCGTGGGGTCTATGAATTTTGTTCGAGCAGGTTAATTTAAATTCATATTATTTTTATTAATTATTTAAAAATTTCTTTTTTAGCTGTAAATGCGGTGGAGATTGCTCGAATGGGGCATCCAAATTTCATGTGCCAAAACATGTCCAGAATTGTTTTCTTGAGCATAAGCAGGACAGCAGGTTAATTTTGAACTAATTATTCCTTTTTTTTAAATAAATATTTAAAATTAAATCTCAAAATAAATTTTAAAAAATTTAATTTATATAAAACATACAAAAGCATATTTAATAAAAATATTTTCAGATTTTCTCAATATTTCTGCCGTCTTTTTCCCAAAATTTGAATTTATTTCTTTCATTTAAATTTTTCATTGAGTGTGAAGATTTTTAATAATTAGAAATTTGGTTTTCAGTGGCCTAATTGTGACGCTAATTGGCGATGACTACATTTATCGAGGGGATTTCTACCATGAATCAAAAAGTGAACCGCATGTGGAGGAACAGTTGGTCGCCTCCATCTATGATTTAATCTCCAAATATAAAGTAAAGTACAAAAATTTTATGAATATATTTTATAATATTTTTATTTTAATAAATTAAAATCTAAAAAATTTTAAAATAATTTTCTTTTTAAAAATTAGATAAAATAATACTGTCATATTTCACAAATTTATCTTTCATTTTTTTTTAGAAATAAAAAAAATATACCAAAAAATTTAAATATATTTTATTGGCTAAAATTAAGAAAAAATTTTCACTAAAAAATAAATTATAAATTATCAAATATTTAAAATATTAAAAAAATTTTTTCTTAGGTGGATTTGTACGAAATTGTGATTTTCGTCTCCAAAAGTCCATGTTTTCATCAAGCTTGCGAACCAAAATGCGAAGTTGTGGATGAATGTAAATCGAACAAAGGTAAATTGGGGAATATTGTTGAAATAAAATAAATTGTTGTTTTCAGCCTGCGCAAAATTACTCGGCCTATTGCTCTCCAAAGTGCGGAAAGAATTGAGCAGAGTGGACGTCAGAATGACCGTCAAATTTCTGTAAGGCTTTATATTTTTATTTGAATATTCCAATTTTTTAAACAATCTATCTATAAAATTATTCAAAAATTATTAAATTTTTTATTTATTTTCAGTTATCCGCATTTGGTCCGAGGTGACCTGTACACAAAACAGGGCATTCTGTCTATGTTGCAAGCGGGCATCAAAGTGGAACCGTTGTTGATGAAGGATTGGAGTGCCGTAATGGATTGGGCTCCGCATCCTGAGCATAAGGGAGAATATTTGCAGGCAAAAAAAGACATTGAATTTTTTATAATTTTATTATTCTAAAATTATTAATATTTTTTTCCATATTTTATCAGCTTTAACATTAAAAATAAAAATTTTAGAAAAAAAATTTATGATTTACATGAAATAATTATTTATTTAAGCTCTGGGGCAATCACAATTTGGACCGTGCCGTAGCTCAATCGCAGGCCTTCATCAATGAATGCCGCAGGGCACTTGGGCTTTCAATGAAATTCTGGGTTGCGGAAATCCATGAAATTGTCAAGAATACAATTCTTCATTATACCGAGTAAAAATTAGCATATTTTAATAAGGAATTTATTTAATAAAATTTAAAAGAATTCGAGGCAAATGCAATGAACTAAATGATGCACTCAAACAGGTAATAAAATTTTAATTTTAAATATTCAAATTTTAAATGAATTAATTTACCCTAATTGTTTTATGTCGAAAAATATTATATTTTTGAGGTCATATATCTTGGAAATAACTAGGTATTAGGACTCAGTCAGGGTTAGATTCAGGGCAACAGGATGGGAAGGGGCTAGCGTTTAGAGAATCCTAAAGAATTCTGATTTGGCCAAATTATATGGCCTCAACAAATTATTATTTTTTGACACGAAAAATTTGGGTAAATTAATTCTTCTTTGGGGCAAACTAATAGATTTCCATTTTAAATTAATTTTATTAAATTTTAGCTGGATTTGACTGCGACTCCTCACAAAATTCGCTCAACTCCAAGCAAGCGACGATCTTTTATTGATATGCATGGTTTAAATAAATATAAAAAAAAATTTGAATTCTTTTGTAGAACTCAGGGATAAATTACTTATGCGTGGAGGCACTTCAACGGATGGAGCAAAAGGGGCCAAAAATGGCAGCAATATTTCCGTTGCAAGGTATGCCTAATTGACGAAACTAGCAAACATTGCCAATATTTTCTATTATTTGGAATACATAATTTGGTATTATTTTACCGTTATGAACCAACCGATCAAAAAATTCTGAAAATGTCGTAATAGTCTATTTTCGGTGCTTATTCACGAATTCGACATCATTTTCGTCATGGCAAGATTTCTTGGTAAGGCAATGCCGACTTTTACTAAGAAAATCTAAGGGAGAACCAAGCGTAATTTTTAATATTTTTTTGATATGAGCATATTAATGTGAATTGACAAAGAAAATTTGGAAAGCTGAAATAAATGACACAACTTTTATTGGATAATATTCCATTATTAAATTAAGAATAAAATGCCCTACCAAAACACATATTTCTTTTCGGTCATAGCTTGCCTATATTGGAATTTGGAAGTAAAGTAATAAAAATGGTACCATTCGATTCAGCTCCATGAACTGTCAATTTATGGCTATGTACAAATTTTTATTGCTACCAGAAAACCTTTGGACTCCTCTCTATTTTTTCTTGGTAAAAGTCGGCATCGGCCTTATCTTAACAATATAATATAATATTATATATTATATAATGAAGATAATAGATTCGTGATTACAGCCAAAATTAAATCAAGTATCAGGACGTGGTTATAATTTTTCAGTAGGGTGTTTCATAACGGAAAAGTACATAATTTGATTTTCCGAAAATTTTTTTACAAATTAGAATTTGCGTATCAAAAAATATTACCCTTTACAAATTTAGTGATGATGCCCACGCCCAAGCCATGGTTGCCAGTTTCTGCGGCCGCTCATTTGACGACGGGGAAACCAATGAAATTGCACAGAGAATTCGCAAAGCCACAGCCAGCATCAATATGGAAATTGAAGCATTGATGGAATTCTTAACTCATAAAGGAGCAATCGCCTAATTAAGAAATACTTTGAATTTTAAAATTATTCCCTATATTCTTCTCTGATCTCATAAAAATTGATCATGATCTCAATAAAATTGAAAATGCTTGTCAAATAATATTTTGCTTCGATCTCTACATTTTCACCATCATTCATACATAAAATTTAAACCGTCCTTTTCACCTCGATTAATTTGATATTTAATATTTTCTAAATTTCCTTATCTATTCTAATTATAATTTTTGATTTAATAAAAAAATGTAAACGTATGATTTAATTTTAATGATTATGATAATTTTCATATATTTTGTTGACATTCCCTATATAATTTTGCATCGTTAATTTGGACATGATAATCCACTTTTAGTGCAATTTGGCCATAATCATTTACTGTTGGTACAATTTGACCAATGTATTTGGCCATGACCATTTAATATTAATAAAAATTTTCCCCATAAAGGACTAAAAGTACAGTAATTTTTATGCCAAAATTCCATTAAAAAGCTATAGACCTAGATGAGTATAATTCAATAGTAGAGTGATAAATAGCAAATTCCAATTTAATTAGGAAAATATTTATTCACTCAATAAATTAATTGAAGTACAATTATTTTATGGATAAGTGATGGAATGAATAGGAAAATCGTCGCAGTTTCATTATATAATAATTATAAAAATAATCGAATAATTGAGGAATTATAAAAATATAATAGTTCTGCCCTCGCTAGAAAAGATATTAACTTTAAGTAGAATTAAAATTTTCAAATAATGGGATGGGATGATGCTATGTCAATTCCACAATAGGGTCAATATGGTCAATTCCACAATAGGGTCAATGTGAGTTTTTACGACTTCTAATAAATCAGAACCGGTTTTAGACCCTACAAACCTTATACCATTTTGTAGATCTCATCGAGACGCATCGATTGATATATAAATTGTTATGGTTTGGCCCATAATAAAAGAGTTTAAAACCAAAAACTCGAAAAATGGTCTAACACTTTAATTTTAGTCCAAACCATGAAAAATTATATACCAATCGATGTGTCTCGATGAGATCTACAAAATATTATAAGGTTTGTAGGGTCTAAAACCGGTTTCTGATTTATTATAAGGCGAAAATGCCTACATTGACACTATTGTGGAATTGACAACATTGGCACTGTCTTTTGTCTATTGTGGAATTGACCCCGGACGGGATGGGATGATTTAATTCACTTATTAAGTTGGTTATTGATCTTTTAAAGGGAATTACAAAAAAGGTCATTTTATAAAAAGTTATAATTTCTTTTAAAAATTTCGCCATCACCCAAAAAATATTGACTGTAAAATCTGGTCCAACATTTAATTCGTAAATTATAGGATATTATTGATATCTATTGTCATATTTTTTCACCCCTTCCTGTGTTGCCCTTTACACTCAAAATTGGTTTAAGATTCCAACTTAAAAATCAAGTTTTTTCATCGTTTTAAAATATGAATAATAAATAAGAATTTAAAAAAAAATTCAAATGTGGCCACAACGACAAATAACCGATAGGTAACAATTATTGTCTAACAATTAACAAAATATATTCCCTCTAATGCAATATTGATACAATCCAAATTTGCATTGCAGATCCAACCAAATCTTGTTCGGTGCCTGTTGTGCACGGTTTTCGACTCTATGCCGCCGTTTATCAGTGTTGCGAATGTTATGAAATAAATGAGAAGGAAAAAATTTAGTCCAGGATTAATTTTAATTTAAATATATGATATAATGTCATTTTATGGATTTTTTTTTATTAAAAAACATGATAAATTTCAATCAGAATTAAACTATATGACGACTCTATGATTTGACTTAAAATAAGACCTCTCAACCAATTGTGAATCCCAGAAAAATATTATGATCAGTTGATTTATAGCGGTTTTTTTTGAAAAAAAGGGTGGTAGAAATGGAAATTTAAATTTTTAATAAAAAATCAAACAAAATAATTCAAACTTCTTTTTGATTATTTTCCTTTTCATCAAGCCTAAATCTTCTTGCTTTGGCATTGGCAGGGAGAAATTTTAAACTATATAAGGACTTCCATTCTTCAAGGGGGGGGGGGACAAATCGAAAAGTTATTATTATTGACCTAATCGGTTTTGGCCATTTTTCGAATTTCGATTACGGTTTTTGAGTAAAAAATTAGCGATTTCGGTCCCATAAACCGATTCTGTCCTATTCTATAATATAATTAAATTTGATTTATCATGATTGACTTAATTATAAAAATGTTAAATATGAATAGATTTGATGCATTTTTAAAATATTAATCTGTAAACTCCAAAATTTCAATTTTAAATAGCACCTATACAATTTGGCTCAAAAGTCAAAAAACAAGAATGGAACTTTTCATTCTCTCGGTTAAAGAAATTTGGTCCAATCTTTTAGCCGTAATACAACAAGTAAACAATCAACAATCAGTGAAAGTAATATAAATCAGATTATAATTTTGCAAATCAGAATTTGTTTTAATTTTAAATTTTCTTTTTTTTTTCACTAATTTCTCATGAATTTATTCTCAAAATTATTTTTTTCAATAAATAAATATTACTTCTGAAGTTATGAATTTCATTTCTTTTTTTTCACTAATTTCTCATGAATTTATTCTCAAAATTATTTTTTTCAATAAATAAATATTACTTCTGAAGTTATGAATTTCATTTCTTTTTTTTCACTAATTTCTCATGAATTTATTCTCAAAATTATTTTTTTCAATAAATAAATATTACTTCTGAAGTTATGAATTTCATTTCTTTTTTTTCACTAATTTCTCATGAATTTATCCTCAAAATTATTTTTTTCAATAAATAAATATTAAAAGTTGTGAATTTCACCTGCTTATTAAATTTAATTCATAGAATTGAGACTTAATATTGTAAGATCGCATTTATAAGAGAACAAAACAAATTTGGACCACTATAATTTGAGGGCTGGAAATGTAATTAATTTTTACGTTCTAAAAATTCTGTTAATAATTTTGGTTGTCTAATTCAATATTTACAATTAGAGAGTGAAGTCTTATTTGTCAGACAATATTGAATATGAAAATTACACAAGAACAGAATAATGTTTTTAAATGTCTTTTTCAATTATCTTAAGATATCACAATCGCAATATCATTAAAATTGTTTTTAAAATTGATTAACATTCTATTAACGAATTATTCTTGGTAGTTTAAGATATTTTTATATTATTTTTGCTTAGATTTGATAAAGGGTCCCATCTATAGATAATTATGTTTAGGGTTGATATGTGAAATGATATCCTATTCCCTAAAGATAAAGATGCTATAACCTACTAGCGGATGACTAATGGGGGTTAGCGTTACCTATTCCTTGGTGACCGAAAAAAATCTGAGCACAGATAACACATAAGTATATATAGTATATGTATAGTATAAGTACCTAATTTATGGATATCGAAAAGTGATTAACTGTGATTTTAACACTTAATTAAATTACTATTAATTACTATATACTTATTACATTTAATGATTAAATTTTACAGAATTTTATAATAAAAAAATGACATTGAATTTAATTTTTCATGTAAATTCCCTATTAATTCCTCCACTGGGTTTTTTGCTGAATTTCACTCTTCTTTGGCTTATTCTTCATCGAACACCAAAAGAAATGTGGCTCCATAGTCGGGTACTGCTCCAAACATGCATTTTGGACATTCTACTTTTGGTCGTTTTATGCATTGGAATTCCGGTCAGATTGTTTTAAATATTATTTGATATTAATTAATTAATTAAATAATTCCGTTATTATATGTAAATAGTATGCTACTGCCCTTGACGCAGATGGAAAAAATATTTTCAATTTATTTGACAGCTATTTGATTCGTTCTGGTCTATTTCATTCATTTTTCAAAGAACCAATATATTTGTGGTTTTTGGTATTATTATGGCATTTTTTCTTCCAATTGGATGTTTTTGCTGTTGCCGTTCAATTTCTTTATCGCTATTTGGTTTTAAATCGGTAATTTATTTAATGATATTTTTAATATAAAAAAATTTAGAAGCATGAAAATAACTCTATGTCGATATTTGCTCTTCCTCACTGTACCACTAATTTGTTCATTTTTAATGACATGTGTCAGTTATTACAATATAAAAAAACCGTTATTGAATAATTTTTCTGATATTTTCATTGATTTTAATGAGAATATCACATTTGTAGCATTTGAAATGAATGTAAGATTTAATTCTAAATAAATTTAAAATCCATCATTCAGGAATCTATAAAGAATATTTCAACATTAATTCTTTTATTATGCTATTTATTATCCTATTCAATTATTATATTTTGTGGTCGACAAATGGTCAAATATGTGGGCGGTCATGCAATGAATGAACGGTTGAAGGAGCTGAATAAACAATTGACAAAAAGCTTAATTATTATTGTAAGTTGAATCACAATAAAATTAATAATATTTCAGAATTTTATTTTACATAAATATTTCCAAAAAAACTTAAAAATAAATATTTCTGTTTACCGGAAATCCATATTCTTTTTTTTCTTGAAATAATAGGATTTCTCTTTCGAAAATAAATACATTTATTATAAAATATATTTAAATTAATAATAAATTTGTATTAATTCTAAATTATTTACAGGCTTGTTTTCCACTTATTTCGGAAGCTTTTATTGCCCTATTTTTCATCAGTACAATAATCATAGGAGCGGTGAATGTGAATGAAGGATTTTTCGTTTATTTGCTAATTAATTGGCTGCCCATTTTTAACCCATTAGCAAGTATTTGGACTTTTCGTCCATATCGAGATGCTTTGTTGGCCCCTTTTAAGAAAGCAACAATTGATATTTTACCGCAATGATCAGCCGCAGCATATCTTGAAGAAATAATTTTTTAAAATTTCATCAAAATCGAAAAAGTGAAAATTAGATAAATGAATTTTCTTTTATTATTTTTTGTAAAAATTTCTATCTATCTATATTATCTCTGTTGTTTCTTTGTTTATTCCTTCTGCTAGTTAAAATATTTTTTTTAATAAGATCTATCATCAATCGAATAAAATGGAGATCAGGATAGTATACCACTTAACTATTTCAATTTTTTAAACAATTTCAATGTATTTTGGCAAATTAAATATTTCCTTTACTGGAAATAAATATTCATCATTTAAAAAAAATTAACCCAAAATCCATCTCTTTTTGATTTTTGCTCTTCATTCCTCTAAATTCTCCTCTTCAAACCTTGAGACAAAAACTATTCTTTTTTTATTCATTTTCACTTTCAATTTCGAGAATCGTGAGGACAAAATCGCAAAAGCCAAAGGGAAACCAATAAAAAGCGAAAAAAGCTCAGTTCTTCGCCTACACATTTAAAAGCATTAGCCTTGGATAAACAAGATGAAGACAAAAAAACTCTTCCATCCATTACACATTGTGTGTGCTTCATCCATTAGCAGAGTATTTTGGGCCCAGAAACAGAAGGGCAAGAAATTTTATCAGAGAGTTCACATTTTCCCAACACAAAACAAATGAGAGCAGAGAAGAATATGTGCCTCTGATCCAAAGCAGCGAATTTCAATGGACTGAATGGATCGAGAAAATATTGAGGCCCAGCAGAAGCGGGGATTGAGTCAAAGAAAAGACAGGAGTGGGACTAATGGATTTTTTATATTGGGGGGGACAAGGCAAATTTGTGTTGGCCCCAGGGAAAGAAAGCGGAATAAAGGGAGGAAATTGGAGGGAAAAGTCGATCCAACTAAAAAGCAGCCGGTTAATCAGCTCTGAAATATGAGAGGGCATCAGGGAGTAGCAACAAAATTTTTTCCCCTTTAAATATTTGGGGATATGGCTTATTAGTTTTTTGTCTTCCCAAGAATTGCGCAGCATCTTTTTTGATTCCAAATAAATAATATATCGAATTGCCGAATCATTTAATATGCGCATTTGCCAACCAATTCATATGAGACTAATTTAATTTGCGAAGAGAAATTATTTTGTATTCTTTTTTTTTGAAAATATTTTATTTTTCGCGATATCCTGCTGGAACGAAATTTTTTCTGCGCTAAAAATAATACAAATTGCCTCAGTATATAAATGATCATCCCAATTTATAGGTTGAAAATTTTTTAATTTTAAAAGCATCATTTCTCATTTCCTTTATTAATTAAGAAAAATGTTTTTTTTTATTAAATTTGTTTTACATTTTTAATTAATTATGTTTACGAATTAAAATAAAAAATCTTCGATATTTCGGAATCTATTAAATATTCAAAATTAACAATAAATATTTTTGATTATGAATCAATATGTTTGAGAAAATTGAAATTAATTCTACAATTTATTCATTTATTTATTTCAATTTGACTCTGTAATTAAAAACTATAAATCTGGCTAAAAATCCCTCTAAACTCTTTCCGCATTTCTCTTTTTTCTTTCTTATTAATCAGTTCATTGGGCACCCATTCTCCATTCCCCATTACATATGAGAAAGAGACACCTTTTTTCCTTTTTCTCGGTAAAAAGCATTCAACCAAACATTCAAGCTTTTACTAGGATCGAGATTTAGTTCAGGAAAGTGGCTGTCAATCTGCCTTGCATTCATTGGGAAGAAGAATAAGATAAATTGCACTTGCACCAAAAACCGGCGGGATGGAGCAGTGGGGTGGGTCCAAGGAAAATCTGGGCCAAAACCCAAAGCAAAAGGGACCAAGGAGTAAAAATAAAAAGGGACAGCTGCCTCTCGCTATCTTTAGGGTCTTTTACTTGCGATTCTGATCCATATCCCTTCTTTTCCCCATCCAAATCACCATGGCCCCAACTTTGCTTGAGTACCAAATCCCTCTCCCCCCCTCCAACTTCTTTTCTCTTTTGAATTTTTCACTGCCGCTTAACAACTGACACAGATTTTTTTGTTTTTTTTTCGGTAGATCCAACTCATTTCGGTCCCCTTTAACTTGGATCCACATCTTGGCTTCCATTTATCCACCCACCCATTTTACTTTTAGTCGTCCCCATCATTTTCCTCAAACCATTTTCCTCCTTTCGCATCTTTTCTCATTTTTCGGCGGTTTATTCACGGCCCCATCATCCAGCTTCTTCTCATTTCCCTCAATCCATTTTGTTAACATTTGTTTTATACCCAATTCCACAAGCTGCTGACGGCAGCAAATCCAGCGATCTCCCTCCCCAAATCCCTCTTTATAACACCGTCTGTTGCCATTTGCTTCTCTCTTGCTCCCTCCCTCCCTTTGATTTGCTGACGGCAACAACGACAAACCACCTATTCAATGGTGGCAGCAAAACTATTATAAAGTTGGATATTGAGGAATGGATCAACAGGAATTTCCGCCCCCGCATCGAAGAAGCTTCCGAGAGAAATGCCGGTTGGAAGAAGCAAAAGGCATTCCCATTTCATCATTCTTTCCTGGGGGTTGCCTTCAACTTTTGTTCGTTGTTCCAATCAGCCTCAGGGCCCCTCCTTTTGAATCCTGATTCCAATAGAATGGAAAGGAAGTCAATTTCCAATCCCCATTATTATTAATCATAATCATTTAAAATTCCCTTTCTCACCCAACTCCCAGTCCCAGCTCCCAGCCCCAAATTCCTATACTTTCACCAAATAACCATCGCTCCCATTTTTAGCATATTTTTGGCACAATCTTTGGATAGAGTTTAAAGGATATTTCATCAACCATTAATATCCCTAATAATTAAAAATCAATTTATCTCATTCGCAGAATATATTTTTTATGTACATGCTATAAGGTATAAGCTCTTTTTCGCTCATATCTTTTTTATTATTATTTATTTTATTACCCCAGTCCGTCAGATTTGTCCTTTTCGCATATAAATTTGTATTTCTCGTAATCAGAATTTGTGTTTTTCTCAAATCAGAATTTGTGTTTTTAACAAATCAGAATTTGTGTTTTTATAAATCAGAATTTGTGTTTTTGTGTATTTACAAATCAGAATTTGTGTTTTTAACAAATCAGAATTTGTGTTTTTGTATTTTTACAAATCAGAATTTGTGTTTTTAGCAAACAGAATTTGTGTTTTTAACAAATCAGAATTTGTGTTTTTAGCAAACAGAATTTGTGTTTTTAACAAATCAGAATTTGTGTTTTTAGCAAACAGAATTTGTGTTTTTAACAAATCAGAATTTGTGTTTTTAGCAAACAGAATTTGTGTTTTTAACAAATCAGAATTTGTGTTTTTAAGCAAATCAGAATTTGTTTTTTTAAAAAATCAGAATTTTATATTTTTAGCAAATCAGAATTTGTGTTTTTAAGCAAATCAGAATTTGTGTTTTTAACAAATCAGAATTTGTGTTTTTATAAATCAGAATTTGTGTTTTTATAAATCAGAATTTGTGTTTTTACAAATAAGAATTTGTGTTTTTATAAATCAGAATTTGTGTTTTTATAAATCAGAATTTGTGTTTTTACAAATAAGAATTTGTGTTTTTATAAATCAGAATTTGTGTTTTTATAAATCAGAATTTGTGTTTTTACAAATAAGAATTTGTGTTTTTAGCAAATCAGAATTGTGTTTTCACTTTTTAGGCCATTGTATATTTTACACATGTCTATCCATATTTTTTGCCTCCAATTTACCTCGATTACCTCAAATTCCATTCAATTAATTGCCTCTTATTATCTTCCCCTTCAATGACCATGGTTGACCAATTGGCTATTGTATTGTGGGATGATATCTAGGTTGCTGACTAATTTCAGCCGGCGGACAAACTTATTTTGCTCTCTTCAATTCACTTCCGTTCTGACTCTTCCCATTCTCCATATATCCCCTTTTCCGCCAATCTAATAGATCAACAACATTTGTTGTGCCCAATAGGCTGGTTTATCAATGGGGAAATTCACCCACTCATTCATTCCATTTGCCTCAACAAATGACGGCTCATTTTGCTTTCACAATTCCGCTTTATGGAATCTTGATTGGCTCTTTTCTTATCGGCTAAAATGGATCCGACTCATTCCATTCATCTCCATCCACATCCATCCATTCTTCTGACTTTTCTTGATTTTTTACTTCAAACCTACTTTTACTGTCCTCATTTTTTCTTTCCTCTCACATCTGTTTGGCTCAGAATTTGGCAGCTTTGTTATTTTTTCCAACTCAAATGATGCTCCCCCACGCAAATTCCATCCAATCTTAATTTTGGGATCTTGTGATTTTGTGAGAAATTTTTTGGAGGGCTAAATTTCAAGGCTAAAGACCAACAAAATGAGATGAAAAATATTTCTGAAAATATTGACCAACCGAGATATTTTTAGCGAATTTTTCTTATTTATAAATAATTTTCTTCAAAAAATGAATTAAATTATTTTTTCTAGCCGTGTTGATTTTGTGCTGATTTTTGTTGCTTGCTGCGCATCAAAAAAACTAAATTGACCCAAATAAAATTCTCCTGAGGACTAAAAAACCATCTAAAAATGTCCAACTCCTTGTACCGTTCACCGAGCATGGCCAATGCTGGCGCCCTCTACCGATCGCCCTCGATGAGCGCTTTTGCTGGCGGTGCCCCATTCGGAGCAATGTAAAAATAAAATATATGGAAATTTTATTAAATTTAATTTGAAAATATATATATAAATGTGAAAAAAAAAGAAAAAAAATTTTTAAATCTAAATAATCAAATAAATTTTTGATTAACATTTATTTTATTTTTTAATTCTAGAATTAAAATAACACAAAATTTCCAAAATTATTGCATAATTTTTCCTCACACATTACAGGTCGGTCGCTGACTTGGGCAGCTTGACCCGTTTGGAGGACAAAATCCGTCTTTTGCAAGAGGACCTCGAAAGTGAACGCGAGCTGCGCAATCGCGTAAGTAGTTTGGCCAAATAATTTTTTAATATAATTTTCTTATTGAGACATATAATAGGGTTACCGTAAAATTAGTTCTAATTTGATTAGACATGGAAAATCTCTAGCAAAATTTTATGGCCTCAGATTCAATGAATGTCATTTACCCATATACTGGCAAAATTTGGCCATTTCGAACACTGAAAAGGCTCTATTAAAATTGGCTAAATTTAAGGACACAAAATTCATTAAAAGAAAATACATCGAAAAAATTATAAATCCTTCCTATTTTTTAAGATTGAGCGCGAACGTGCCGATCTGAGCGTCCAACTCATTGCATTGACCGATCGCCTCGGTCAGTGGAAAATTTTTTAATTTTTCAAATTAAATTTTTTTTCTTCTTTTTACAGAGGACGCCGAAGGAACCACCGACCAACAAGTCAGAGAGGACAAAAATTAGAAAAATATTAAATTTTTCGGAAAAAAATAATTAAAATTTTTTAATTTTTACAAATTTTTTGAAAAAATTCATTCCCACTAAAGATCGAGGCCAACCGAAAACGTGAAGCCGAATTGCAAAAATTGCGCAAATTGTTGGAAGAGTCGCAATTGGAGGCTGAGGATGCATTGAATGTGCTTCGCAAAAAGCACAACGATGCATGCTTGGACTATAATGAGCAAATTGAGGGGCTCCAGAAGAAGAATGCCAAGTCAGTATTTTGCATTTTATGGGAGTAAAGGATGGAGTGTTTTCTGTTTTGACCTTATTTTGGACATATTTGTCCATCTGGGTAAAGCCAACAATTTCCCACTGTGATCTCTCCCCTTGGTAAATGTTGGAATTTGGCTTATCAAGAGTCAAATAAATCGAATAAAATTTGTGGTCAAAAATTCGTTCTTTTTCGAAATTACCTCATTGAAATTGATTTATTTCAGATTAATGAAAATTTGACAACCTAAAATTAGTTTAATAGTTAACTTTTACAAAAATCAATTTTAAGGTCTTAGTTACTAATAATTTGGATATTGTATTTGAAATCATTTTTAACTCTATTTAGTGTACCCATAAGTACCAGGCAGGGTCATTTTTAAAATATAGTATTTCTTAATTCACCAAAGCTCTACAAAATTAGCTAAAATTTGTTTAATGTCCACAAATTAAAGTGCTAAACCACAAATTTATCCAATTTTGAAAGGGTTATAAAATAATATCCAATGGAATATTAAAAGAGCATAATGATAATTATTAGTTCTATAAAGAATATTTGTGACAATTCATATTTCTTAAAATTAATTTTATTATCCTCAAAATTCCACCATTTTTTAAAGGATCGACCGTGAACGCCAACGCCTCCAGCATGAAGTGATTGAGTTGACCGCCACCATTGACCAAGTCCAAAAGGAGAAGGTCAGCAAAGCTTAAGGGAATTTAAGCTAAAACTCACCAAAATTTAAAGCATGCCGCCGAGAAAGCAGCCGAACGTTTCGAGGCTCAAGCCATCGATTTGGCCAACAAGGTCGAGGACTTGAACAAGCATGTCAACGATCTGGCCCAACAACGCCAACGCCTTCAAGCCGAGAATAACGGTGAGCTAATTAAGAAAGATTCAGTAAAATAAGATAAAAATGCCAGTTCGGCACAGTATTACAATTAGTAATCCCATTGATATTTCTATTTAATTAATGAGTCAGAATATAGTCAAATCCATCGGTAATAGTCAGTACAATAGTTATTTTTTCCATACCCAGCGTTTGATCATCCACAATCCCAAGGAGTGCCTCTATATCAAATATATTATAATAGAATGGCTCTATTCTGTTTCTAGGGCTTTTGATCTTTTTGGGATCATTAAGATAAACCCTGTAAGCCAATACCATTGAATTTGAATAATTTAGGGATATATTGGGAACTAACTTTATCGGTATTCCAAATGCCAACCTTGAATCAATACTCAATAAATTTTTAAAAAATTTTCGAAAGTATTTCAAACAATATTCATAATTGAAGAATACCCAAAATCAGCCGATTAATTGAATTCTTATAAGTCAATCTAAAATCTAGAGCGCACAATTTCTCTACCTCTAATGGAAATAAGTGTCATAATTAATTTTAATTCAATTTGCATATTTTATAAAATTTCATTTTTTATGATTTTATTTTTATTTACAATTATATTTTTCTTCCGATTCTAAATATTTCCATATTCCAATTGAAGATTTGCTCAAGGAAGTGCACGACCAAAAGGTGCAATTGGACAATTTGCAACACGTCAAATACCAATTGGCCCAACAACTCGAAGAGGCCCGTCGTCGTTTGGAAGATGCCGAACGTGAACGCTCCCAAATGCAAGCCCAATTGCATCAAGTCCAACTCGAATTGGACGCCGTGCGAACCGCCTTGGACGAGGAATCCGCTGCACGATCGGTGAGAGAATAAAAAAAGAAAATTAAAATTTTTATTAATTTTGGAAAATATTTGATAAAATCGAGTTTTTAACTTCTTAATTTTGATCTCTAAAGAATTTAATTTTGTTTGAGAAAATTTTTTCTAAATTTGATAGAATTCATTTAATTAGGATATTTAAAGGGAAAAAATAAAACATTCTTGAAATTAGGAAATGTAATTTTTTAACTGATGAATCAGCATTTTTAATAGAAATTTCAATTTTATCTAACTAATAAATAATAAAAAGTTAATTGGATGTAAAAAGGGTTCAAATTATTTTTTGACTGATTAATTCTGTGTAACATTTCAATTAATAATGCTTTATAAAAAAATAAATCAATTATTTTAATGTTAGACTTTTTGAATTCTACTCTATTTAATAAAATTAGATATAAAAAGGTTTAAATTTACTTTTTTTTTTATCTCTTTTTCATTTCGACCAAAAACCTATATCTATCATTTCATTCAGTTCCCGATCATTGAAATGTGAAAAAAAAATTGACAAAAAAATCATTTAATTCAATTTTCAAAAATTAAATTTTTCATTATATTTAGGAAGCCGAGCACAAACTCTCGTTGGCCAATACGGAAATCTCGCAATGGAAGAGCAAATTCGACGCCGAAGTTGCACTTCACCACGAGGAAGTGGAGGATTTGCGCAAAAAGATGATGCAAAAACAGGCGGAATACGAGGAGCAAATCGAAATTTCGCTCCAGAAGATTTCCCAATTGGAGAAGGCCAAATCCCGATTGCAATCTGAGGTAATCACTAAAAGATAGAAAAATAAATCAAAATTTCGGGCCTTTTAGGTCGAAGTGCTGATTGTGGATTTGGAGAAGGCACAGAACACGATTGCCATTTTGGAACGTGCCAAAGAGCAATTGGAACGCACTGTTGCGGAATTGAAGCAACGCATCGACGAGCTGACCGTCGAATTGGAGAACACGTGAGTCAAAAAAATTTTGGAAAAAATAACTTTTTATTTTTAAAAAATCTAAAAATTTGTTAATTTAGTCAACGCGAGTTGCGCGGCGCATTGGCCGAGTTGCAGAAGATGAAGCATCTGTACGAAAAGGCAGTCGAACAAAAGGAGGCCTTGGCTCGCGAGAACAAGAAATTGCAAGGTTAGATTATTAGATTTTTAATTAAAAATGAATAAGAATTCCCATTTTTTTTATTCCTGTCCTGATATTTTAAAATAAGAATTTTGATTCATTTTGAAACAGATAATCTGAATTCAGAATAATTATATTAATTTTAATACTGAAATGGAAAATTGAATTCTTACAAAAATAGCTCTAAATTAATAATTAATTCACCATATTTTTTAAGACGACTTGCACGAAGCAAAGGAGGCCTTGGCCGATGCCAACCGCAAATTGCACGAATTGGACTTGGAAAATGCCCGTTTGGCTGGCGAAATTCGCGAACTGCAAACTGCCCTCAAGGCATATTTTAAATAATTAATTTTTAATAAATTAATTCTAATTTTTAGGAAGCGGATGCCGCTCGCCGTGATGCCGAAAACCGTGCCCATCGTGCTCTGGCCGAATTGCAAGCGTTGCGCATTGAAATGGAACGCCGCTTGCAAGAGAAGGAAGAGGAAATTGAGAATTTGCGCAAGAATATGCAATTCGAAATTGATCGCCTGACAGCGGCATTGGCCGATGCCGAAGCCCGAATGAAGGCTGAAATTTCGCGTCTGAAGAAGAAGTACCAGGCCGAAATTGCCGAATTGGAAATGACCATTGGTGAGTTGGAGGGAAATAATTTTAGATAATTATAAAAAAGTTAAAAAATGAATTTATAAATGGAAATAATTTTAAATAAAAATTAATAAGATTTTTGGAATAGAAAATTTTAAAGTTGTAGCCGATTCTTGTTTTAGTAATTTACGATGAATGGCTTACACATTCTATTCCACGTTGTTGATTTATCAGATGGGGAAATGCCAGACCAGATTTAATTATTTTTAAAAACGTTAGACCGGTATAAAATTGAAATTTCAGTTGGCCATTAGACTTAACACTTAACTTAAGTTCAAATTAACTTTAAAATCGAAGTATTTTAAAATTTATAAATAAAATTGTTCCTAATCAATCTATTTGGCCATAGTTCAAAACTTAATCGACTATAACATAAAAAATTTAAAAAAAAAAGTAAAATTTTAGTAATAGAAATTATTAAAAAAATTTATAAAATATAAAAATTTAAAAAATAAAAATTATAAATTCTAGACAACTTGAACCGTGCCAACATCGAAGCACAGAAGACCATCAAGAAGCAGAGTGAACAACTCAAAGTGTTGCAAGCCAGCTTGGAGGACACCCAACGCCAACTCCAACAAACCCTCGACCAATACGCTTTGGCCCAACGCAAAGTGTCTGCGCTGGCCGCCGAGCTGGAGGAATGCAAGACGGCATTGGACAATGCTGTGCGTGCACGAAAACAAGCCGAAATGGACTTGGAAGAGGCTCATGGCCGAATCAACGATTTGCAATCCATCAACAACAATTTGACCGCAATCAAGAACAAGCTGGAGACGGAGTTGTCCACTGCACAAGCGGATTTGGACGAGGCCACCAAAGAGGTGAGTGAAAATGAAAATGATTAAATTTAAGTAAAAGGATAAGTCGATTTGTTGTAAGCAAAAGAAATTTATTTTTTTTTTGTTTTTTAAAAAAATAATTAAAATATTTATTTATTTTTGAATGATTTTTTCATTGACAAAAAATTGGAACAATAAAATTGCTAAAAAATATTTAAAAATTAAATATATATTTAATGCCTAAAATTAAATTGAAAGAAATTTCTGTAAAAATAATCAAAAGAAAATGTTGAATAGCAAATCGGATATATCCACTATAATATAAATTAGTCGGGAATGAATTTTATGAAATAATTTTTATAAATTTTCAGTTGCACGCTGCCGATGAACGGTTGGCCACTTTTTTAATTAATTTAAAATAGATTTTTAAAAATGGATACCAAATTTCCAGTGCCAACCGCGCTCTTGCCGACGCTGCTCGCGCCGTCGAGCAGTTGCATGAAGAGCAAGAGCATTCGATGAAGATTGATGCATTGCGCAAATCTCTGGAGGAACAGGTCAAACAATTGCAAGTGCAAATCCAAGAGGCCGAGGCCGCTGCTCTATTGGGCGGAAAGCGTGTCATCGCCAAGCTGGAGACTCGCATTCGCGATTTGGAGACTGCATTGGATGAGGAGACCCGACGCCACAAGGAGACACAAAATGCTTTGCGCAAGAAGGATCGCCGCATCAAGTATTATTTCTTTTCCTTACTGATTAAAAATTCATGGAATTTAGAATTTTGATTTTTAAATTCCAGATTTTAACATTTCAGAATTAATCAGAATAAATAGGATTTTAATTTTTCGGAAGAATTAATCAAAAAAATTTTGTTTTTGCATTTTAAAATTAATCAGAATTCGTATTATTTTTGATTCAAATCTCATTTCCTCACAGGGAAATGCAAATGCAAATTGACGAGGAGCACAAGAACTTCGTGATGGCTACCGACACCGCCGACCGTCTTCTGGAGAAGTTGAACATCCAGAAACGTCAACTCGGCGAAGCGGTTCGTTTAAGAATTGGCTTAAAAATCTCATTTAAATATTTTTGACATTTTACAGGAAGCCGTCACAATGCAAAACTTGCAACGTGTGCGCCGCTACCAACGCGAGTTGGAAGATGCCGAAGGACGGGCTGACCAAGCGGAGAGCAGGTATTGATAAAAATCAAGATGACAAATGGGGGTCAGTCAACAGCAACCTCGAAAAAATTTTTGTAAGCAGCTGTTAAGAAAATGTATTTTTTATTATTTAAATGTGTTTTCGTTTAACTTAAGAAAGTGATTTTGAACTAAGAAAAATGTATTTTCGATTAATTAAGGGAAATATTTTCGATTAACTAAGCAAAATATGTTTTCGATTAACTAAGTAAAATGTGTTTTCGATTAACTAAGAAAAATGTGTTTTCGATTAACTAAGAAAAATGTGTTTTCGGTTAACTAAGAAAAATGTGTTTTCGATTAACTAAGCAAAATGTGTTTTCGATTAACTAAGAAAAATGTGTTTTCGATTAACTAAGAAAAATGTGTTTTCGATTAACTAAGAAAAATGTGTTTTCGATTAACTAAGAAAAATGTGTTTTCAATTAGCTAAGTAAATCACATTTAAGACCCTATCTATCCCGAAAGAATAAAAATTTAAAAATTAAATAATAAAAATTTCACAAAAAATTTCAGCCTTCACCTGATCCGTGCCAAGCATCGCAGCTCCGTCGTGACCAACAAGAGCAACTCACCAAAGGTCTACGTGCTTGAGGACGAGCAATAGACGAACATAGAAACACGTGAAGAATTTGTGAATAATATCAATGAACGACGAGGACTGACTGACTGACCCAACCCCTTCCCTTTCTTTTTACCACATAAATCAATAGCAGAGCAATTTTAAAATTTTAAGGAGATTAATAAATTTAAAAAAAAATATTTATGAGATTTCCAACCAAAAACCACTTCTCTGCTATTGATCCCATTAAAATGGAACATGAAATTTTATCATGTTTCCATTGAACAAGTGCCTAGTCATCCATCCCATATTCATCAAATCATCATCATCAAAATTCTCTTCATCTCATCATTTTTATTCTCTTCATTTTTTGCATTTTTTCTCTCAAAGCAACCACGGCTTTATTTTTTTTCATTTTTGCTTTCAGTGTATTCAAATAGAATTGCTTTAAAATACACACACATTTTATTGTGTCAACATTTTTTGATCATTTTTCACAATTTTTTGTGTCAACATTTTTTGATCATTTTTCAATTTTTGATCATTTTTCATTATAATTTTTTTTGTTTTATTTTTTCAATCCTTTGTTTTCACCACACCACATAAACATTCCACGCAGGGGAATTTCACACAAAATAAACTTTTCAAAAATGGCACAAAAATGTGCCTCTCAAAAAATAATGTGTGAACCCCGTGGAATTGTCTCAAAACACATATACAAATAAAATAGTCACCCAATTTTATTAAAAATTGTAAACCATCTCGGCGACAACACAAAAATGTGCGGCGCGCGGCAGCTCAAACAACAACAAAATCAACAACAAAATGCAGCACAAAATCAGGTTCAACAACGAATTAAGCAGCAGCAAGCAACACATTTTACACAAAATATAATAATCACACCACTTACCGACCGTATTTAATCAAAACACAATACACCAACATTATATGTAAACATTTTTTTTTCATTTTTTTATTCACACACATATGATGTTGTTTTTTGTCGGTGCCACCAATAATAAACATTTAAGTAGAATTTTGTGTTGAAATTTGAATTTTGTAATCCAATAAGGGATGAGAAGGAAATTAAATTGGCAACGAAATTTTTTCACAATAAATTCGACATGCCCTAAAGTCATCTCATCTAGCTATCCATTTTTCTCGAAGGAAATAAATAACCATTTTTTCTTGAAAAAAAAAATAAATAACCATTTTTTTCAAAGGAAATAAATAAATAACCATTTATTATTCGTATATTTTAAAAAAAACTTAATCAAGTATTGAATCATTCATGATCTTGGTATGGTTTTATAGAGAGGAAAATTCTCTCTCATTATATATTCCATGAATTTTATTATTTTAGGAATTAAAAAGAATCTAAGTAAATTTTTCAGATTTCATTTAAAATTAATTCATTATTAAAACTTTCATAATTAAATTAATTCGAAATAATTAAAGTTTTAATACCAATTATGGAATCGGAAGAAGCTGATCCATTTTAACCCATTGCCATGGCCCCTTGGATTTAGTTTCGGGAATCCAGAAAGATTTAGTCCTAGGATTCCACAGAAGGATTCACGGGATTCCAAAGCATTTATATTTTTAATTATTAAAAATCTTACTCTCATTTTTGATAAATTTTCGATCAAGACAAATAATTAATAAAAAAAAAAAATCGGGTACGCGACGGTTCGTGGCCGGCCGGTTCGTGGCGGACCAGTTTTTTTTTAATCTTATTCTAAACCAAACCATAATTAATTTTTTTAATTCATTTAATAGAGCAATGCATTATCTATCTAATGATATAAAAAACAGTTTATAATGTTTTAAATAAAAAAAAGTTTTGATATTTTGAATAAAAGTGGGCCAAATTGGGTCAAATTTGAAGGTTTTTGAATTTTAAAAAATGTAAAATTATGTTTTAAAATTTGATTTTTATATGGACTGATAGAGAATTTTTTGCTTTATTCAATGATATATAAAACATTCTAAACCATTCATTAGGCGCCTAGCTATTAGCTTTCGCCACGAACCGTTCCACTCCGAAAAATATCCAATGATGATGCAACATGCAATATAATAAATATTCAGCAGAAATGTCATAGTCGATAGAGACACCTTTTTTTAATGAAATAATGTTGACCTTTTGAAATTTCTTTTATTTCAATGGAAGCACCGCAGGTGTTCATTATGTTTAATTAATATGTAATTTCATAGAATTGGAGATATTTACTTACAAATTAAGTTCGAACTGCTAAAAATCTTTTCATTAATATTTAATATTTTTTTTTGTTGGAAAATGTCGTATGATAGTAATTGAAATCAGTTGAAAATATTCACAGTTATTCCTCATTTTTAACAACTTTTGAATTGAATTTACTTAATCAAATTAGATCAAAAAATATATAAATAAAATTTTTGGAACATTTATTTAAAGTCATTATTTTTATTTGTCAAACAAAATAAATTTAAGTATTAAATTTAACAGAATTTTATATTAAAATGACATTGAATTCACTTTTTCACATAAATTCCCTGTTAATTCCACCATTGGGTTTTTTGCTGAATTTTGCCCTCCTTTGGCTTATTCTTCATCGAATACCCAAAGAAATGTGGCTCCATAGTCGGGTACTGCTCCAAACATGCATTCTGGACATTCTTCTTTTGTTCATTATGTGTATTGGAATTCCAGTGAGATTTACATTTAAATAATATTCGATCCTAATATTAAGTGGATTTATTAAATAAACAAATTATCCAATATCATTAAATTTCCTTTTTAGTATGCAACTTTTATTGATAAAAATGGAAACAATTTATTCATATTTGAAGGATATTTGATTTTTTCCGGTCTATTTCGTCCCTTTTTCAATGACCCAATGTGTTTATGGTTATTGGTATTTTTATGGCATTTTTTCTTCCAATTGGATGTATTCATCCTACCAATTCAATTTCTTTACCGTTATTTGGTCTTAAATAGGTAAAATTATTTAATTTACGTTTTAATAAAATAATTTTAGAAACAAGAAAATAACATTGTCTCAATATTTGCTATTTCTTACTGTACCACTAATTTGTTCATTGTTAATAATGTATGGCTATTATTATGCAATTAAAAAGCCATTTTTGAATAATGATATTGATTTTTCTGCTTTTTCCATTGAATTCAATGAAAATATCACATTTACGGCATTTGAATTGAATGTAAGTGTGAATAATTATTAATTAACAAATCTACTTAATTTTTTAAAATCCGAAAACAGGAATCTAAAATTAAAATTATGATTTTAATACTTAATATATACTATTTACTCTCCTATTCAATAATTATTTTTTGTGGTCGACAAATGGTCAAATATGTGGCCGCCAATGCAATGAATGAACGGCTGAAAGAGTTGAATAAACAATTGACTAAAAGCTTGATTATTATTGTAAGTTCAATCAAATTTTATCTATGGATATATTTCATATAAAAATTACTATTTTTTTGGAAAATATATGTTATGATTACAAATTTTTAGTTTTTATAGAATATATCCAGAAAATTTTTTTACTTAAATTATATAAGTTTCGTTTTTCTGGTAAATATTTTTTTTCCTGAAAATACAAAATTTTTGTTTATTTTTTAATATTTTTGCTTTTTCTAGTAAAAATTTGTTTTTTTTTTTTCTGAAAAATTCATTTTTTCTTGAAAATAAGAAATTTATATTTTTAGGAAAAGACATATTTGTCTTTACTGATATGAAAAATAAATTTTTTAATATTTTTATTTTTCCTGAAAACATTATTATTTTGTAGCATTTTTTTATAAATTTGTGTTTTAATTTATCAATAATTTTCTTAAAAATATTAATGTTTTTTTAAATACATTTTTATATTTTCCTGAAAATACATATGTTTTTCTAGTAATTAAATAGATATTCTTTCGGACATTATATTTGCACTGTTATTCTAAAAAAGAAATATTGTGAAAATTTTAAATTGTTAAACTTCGAATTATTTCTTAATCAATTTCAGGCAACTTTTCCGCTTATTTCTCAAACTTGTTTTGGCCTTTTTTTCATCCATTCCATGTTCCTAGGAGTGGCAAATGTGAACGAAGGATTTTTCATTTATTTGCTAAATAGTTGGCTTCCCATTTTCAATCCTTTGGCCACACTTTGGACCTTTCGGCCATATCGAGATGCGTTGATGGCCCCTTTCAAAAAAGCAACTGTTGATGTTCTGCCACAATGATTCGGCAACATGAAATTTGAAACTGCAATTTTGAAATATCAACTATGAACGAATAAAGAAAATACATTAAATAGTTATTTAATATGATTATTAAAAATTTCAAATTGCTTACTATTTGAAGCTTTTCGTGCCTTTTTTTTCCTGAACGTATGTTAATAGCTGTGGTGAATGTGACATAAAGATTTTTCATCTATTTACAAATAAATTGGCTATCTTTTTTCTACCCTTTGGGCAGTCTTTGGACCATTTCGGCCATATCGAGATACTTTAATCCATCCCTTCAAAAAGGAACAATTGATGTTTCCGTTACCATGATTGGCAAAAAGTAAAAATTTTAAATATGTATATTTTCACAATCGAAAATATATGTCGGCGCTAAAGTTGAAATTCCGCTAAAGTTGAAATTTAGACATTATTTTCGTTAGAGAAGCAGAGAAAAGTTGAGTTTTCGAAAAACTAGCGCTAGGGTTAGGGTTAGTGAAGAGCCGGCATGGGTTTAGGGTTAGGGCTAGGGCAAGGCATAGGGTTTGGTGCTATGCTTCTTCGGCGAGATAGTGTGTAAAAATTTCAACTTTTTAGCGGAATTTCAACTTTAGCGGCAACATATGTATTTCTATTATTTTTACAATTTTAAACTGACTTCTTATTTAAATAAAAATTTTACAATAAATTTTGTTTACATTTTATTTGCTCTCAGTAATTAATTTTGAAAGTAATAATTCTGAAAAATTTTTTATGGATAATTATTAATTCTATAGATGGAAATTTTCAGCTGCTCATCGGATTATTTCATAGAATTGAGACATCATTATTCAAAATAATGTACATTTTTCAGGCTAAAAAATAATTTCAGATTTCAATAATTTTGGGGTAGAAAATCTTTTCATTAACAATTAATTTGTAAGTTGGCAAATTTCTTATGTAGCAGATGGCAAAATCCATCGAAATTATTCACTATTAAAAGTCTGTTTTTAACCGCAATTGAATATTCTCGCATTTATCTTTTTGAATTTCCAGATTTCTTTTCAAAATAAAATACATTGTCTATGAAAACGATGAGGTCAAATAAAAATTAATTGTTTTATCGAATTTAAAATACTCAAAAATAATTAGTTAAATTTTTAAACGAGGATAATTCACTGCTAATATAAGTTGAATTTTGATAAGAAATTTTTGAAATTTTAAATTATAGACGAAGATTTTAATTAAAAAATTGCCACTAAACAAACCCCAGTGAAAAATTAAATCAAAAATGACCTTTCAGTGATAAATTTTTACAATAATAACCTTGCAGGGAAAAATTAATTAAAATAAATTTAAATGTTATTTTAATTTTCAAAGATTGCTCTAGTCGTGAAAAAATGCTCTTTTACGAAGATTTACACTTTAAATAAAAGTGCAAATTTTCAAAAAATTTAATTTTGAAAGAAAAAATTAATTAATGATTTTTTGTTAATTATCAATTTTAAAAGATAGAGAAATCAATTGGTATAATTATTTTAATTAAATTTTAAACATTTTCTGATGAATGTGATTAAATTTATATTGAATAAATAATTTGTTATTTTTTGTAAAAAATTTATTTCTTCGATAAAAGAATGTAGCCAAAAAATATTATTTTCTTTTCATTTTCTCGGCAACAATTTAAAACACATGGCAAAAAATTTGCTTCCATAAAAAGCGTGCCAAAATTATGTAAAATTTTATTGAGTCATTTGATATTAAAATTTTTCATAAAGATTTAAAAATACAATTTTATTATCACTACAGCAAAAAAATTTTATTTAATGTTTTCATATTAATTTTTATCAAATACATTTGGAATTGATATTTACCGTATAAATTAAAAAAAAATTTATTAAAAATATTTAATATTCGCAATTATAATTACCATTAATTTGTTAAATTTTCCAGAAATTATATTTAATATTAAAAAATGGCATTGAATTCAATTTTCCGCATAAATTCCCTCATAATTCCTCCATTGGGTTTTTTGCTGAATTTTACCCTTCTTTGGCTTATCCTTCATCGAACACCAAAAGAAATGTGGCTCCATAGTCGGGTACTGCTCCAAACATGCATTCTTGACTTTCTTCTCTTGCTTGTTTTTTGTATTGGAATACCAGTGAGATCTACATTTAAATAATATTCGATCCTAATATTAAGTGGATTTATTAAATAAATAAATTATCCAATATCATTAAATTCCCTTTTTAGTATGCAACTTTTATTGATAAAAATGGAAACAATTTATTCATATTTGAAGGATATTTGATTTTTTCCGGTCTATTTCGTCCTTTTTTCAATGACCCAATGTATTTATGGTTATTGGTATTTTTATGGCATTTTTTCTTCCAATTGGATGTATTCATCCTACCAGTTCAATTTCTTTACCGTTATTTGGTCCTAAATAGGTAATTATTTAATTTACGTTTTAATAAAATAATTTTAGAAACAAGAAAATAACCTTGTCTCGATATTTGCTATTTCTTACTGCACCACTAATTTGTTCATTGTTAATAATGTATGGCTATTATTATGCAATTAAAAAGCCATTTTTGAATAATGATATTGATTTTTCTGCTTTTTCCATTGAATTCAATGAAAATATCACATTTACGGCATTTGAATTGAATGTAATAAGAATAATTGGTACTTTTCCGTTATGGGCCACCCTAGCAAATTATCCTTGGTTCCCTCCAGCATTTTCTTCGTAAAATTTGGCATTTTCTTATTAAATTGGCTTGATATTATGAAAATGATGTCAAATTCTTGATAAGCACCCAAAATTACCTCTGAGAATAAATTTCATAATTTTTGTAAGGGTAGGGTGGCCCATAACGGAAAAGTACCGAATAATTATTAGTTAACAAATCTATTTAATTTTTTAAAATCCGAAAACAGGGATCTAAAATTAAAATTATGATTTTAATACTTAATATAAACTATTTACTCTCCTATTCAATTATTATTTTTTGCGGTCGTCAAATGGTCAAATATGTGACTGCCAATGCAATGAATGAACGGTTAAAGGAGCTGAATAAACAATTGACAAAAAGTTTAATTATTATTGTAAGTTCAATCAAATTTTATCTATGGATATATTTCATATAAAAATTACTATTTTTTTGGAAAATATATGTTATGATTACAAATTTTTAGTTTTTATAGAATATATCCAGAAAATTTTTTTACTTAAATTATATAAGTTTCGTTTTTCTGGTAAATATTTTTTTTCCTGAAAATACAAAATTTTTGTTTATTTTTTAATATTTTTGCTTTTTCTAGTAAAAATTTGTTTTTTTTTTTTCTGAAAAATTCATTTTTTCTTGAAAATAAGAAATTTATATTTTTAGGAAAAGACATATTTGTCTTTACTGATATGAAAAATAAATTTTTTAATATTTTTATTTTTCCTGAAAACATTATTATTTTGTAGCATTTTTTTATAAATTTGTGTTTTAATTTACCAATAATTTTCTTAAAAATATTAATGTTTTTTTAAATACATTTTTATATTTTCCTGAAAATACATATGTTTTTCTAGTAATTAAATAGATATTCTTTCGGACATTATATTTGCACTGTTATTCTAAAAAAGAAATATTGTGAAAATTTTAAATTGTTAAACTTCGAATTATTTCTTAATCAATTTCAGGCAACTTTTCCGCTTATTTCTCAAACTTGTTTTGGCCTTTTTTTCATCCATTCCATGTTCCTAGGAGTGGCAAATGTGAACGAAGGATTTTTCATTTATTTGCTAAATAGTTGGCTTCCCATTTTCAATCCTTTGGCCACACTTTGGACCTTTCGGCCATATCGAGATGCGTTGATGGCCCCTTTCAAAAAAGCAACTGTTGATGTTCTGCCACAATGATTCGGCAACATGAAATTTGAAACTGCAATTTTGAAATATCAACTATGAACGAATAAAGAAAATACATTAAATAGTTATTTAATATGATTATTAAAAATTTCAAATTGCTTACTATTTGAAGCTTTTCGTGCCTTTTTTTTCCTGAACGTATGTTAATAGCTGTGGTGAATGTGACATAAAGATTTTTCATCTATTTACAAATAAATTGGCTATCTTTTTTCTACCCTTTGGGCAGTCTTTGGACCATTTCGGCCATATCGAGATACTTTAATCCATCCCTTCAAAAAGGAACAATTGATGTTTCCGTTACCATGATTGGCAAAAAGTAAAAATTTTAAATATGTATATTTTCACAATCGAAAATATATGTCGGCGCTAAAGTTGAAATTCCGCTAAAGTTGAAATTTAGACATTATTTTCGTTAGAGAAGCAGAGAAAAGTTGAGTTTTCGAAAAACTAGCGCTAGGGTTAGGGTTAGTGAAGAGCCGGCATGGGTTTAGGGTTAGGGCTAGGGCAAGGCATAGGGTTTGGTGCTATGCTTCTTCGGCGAGATAGTGTGTAAAAATTTCAACTTTTTAGCGGAATTTCAACTTTAGCGGCAACATATGTATTTCTATTATTTTTACAATTTTAAACTGACTTCTTATTTAAATAAAAATTTTACAATAAATTTTGTTTACATTTTATTTGCTCTCAGTAATTAATTTTGAAATTAATAATTCTGAAAAATTTTTTATGGATAATTATTAATTCTATAGATGGAAATTTTCAGCTGCTCATCGGATTATTTCATAGAATTGAGACATCATTATTCAAAATAATGTACATTTTTCAGGCTAAAAAATAATTTCAGATTTCAATAATTTTGGGGTAGAAAATCTTTTCATTAACAATTAATTTGTAAGTTGGCAAATTTCTTATGTAGCAGATGGTAAAATCCATCGAAATTATTCACTATTAAAAGTCTGTTTTTAACCGCAATTGAATATTCTCGCATTTATCTTTTTGAATTTCCAGATTTCTTTTCAAAATAAAATACACTGTCTATGAAAACGATGAGGTCAAATAAAAATTAATTGTTTTATCGAATTTAAAATACTCAAAAATAATTAGTTAAATTTTTAAACGAGGATAATTCACTGCTAATATAAGTTGAATTTTGATAAGAAATTTTTGAAATTTTAAATTATAGACGAAGATTTTAATTAAAAAATTGCCACTAAACAAACCCCAGTGAAAAATTAAATCAAAAATGACCTTTCAGTGATAAATTTTTACAATAATAACCTTGCAGGGAAAAATTAATTAAAATAAATTTAAATGTTATTTTAATTTTCAAAGATTGCTCTAGTCGTGAAAAAATGCTCTTTTACGAAGATTTACACTTTAAATAAAAGTGCAAATTTTCAAAAAATTTAATTTTGAAAGAAAAAAATTAATTAATGATTTTTTGTTAATTATCAATTTTAAAAGATAGAGAAATCAATTGGTATAATTATTTTAATTAAATTTTAAACATTTTCTGATGAATGTGATTAAATTTATATTGAATAAATAATTTATTATTTTTTGTAAAAAATTTATTTCCTCGATAAAAGAATGTAGCCAAAAAATATTATTTTCTTTTCATTTTCTCGGCAACAATTTAAAACACATGGCAAAAAATTTGCACCCATAAAAAGCGTGCCAAAATTATTTAAAATAATTAAAAATTTTATTGAATAATTTCGTATTAAAAATTTTTTAAAAACATTTTAAAGATACAATTTTATATTATCATTCCAGCAAAAAAAAAATTTATTCTATATTGTTTTCATATTATTTTTTATCAAATACATTTAGAATTGAAATTTACTCTATAAATTAAAATTAAATTTATTAAAAATTTTTAATATTCGCAATTATAATTACCATTTATTTGTTAAATTTGACAGAAATTATATTAAATATTAAAAAATGGCATTAAATTCAATTTTCCGCATAAATTCCCTATTAATTCCCCCATTGGGATTTTTACTGAATTTCACCCTTCTTTGGCTTATTCTTCATCGAACACCAAAAGAAATGTGGCTCCATAGTCGGGTACTGCTCCAAACATGCATTTTGGACATTCTAGCATTGGTCATTATGTGCATTGCCATTCCAGTAGGATTTTCTTTTGATTTTTCATATTAATTAATTATACTTTTTTTCCTTTCTATAATTCAGCCTCTAATTTTGCGAAAAATGTTTTTTTGGCCATAATTTGGCTAAATTTTAGTCTGTAAAAATCTATAATTTACCAATCGATAGCCTACAAAAAAATATTAAATGCAATTAAGATCATTTAAATTGGCCATTTGGTCATAATTTGGCCAAAAACATTATCACAAAAATGGCCATAATTAAACAAAATTATGTCCAAGCCCCTAACCCCAACATATCCCAAGTCTCTAGCCCCTAATCCCATGCCACCCCTAACCTAACCCTAACCCTAACCCTAGCCCTTAAAAAGTTTTCCAAAGGAAAACAAAAATAGTCAAATTAGAGGCTAAAAAGAACCGAATTAGAGGAAGAAAATAACTTTTCGTTTTAATTAAAATTATAAATAATATTATATCCTTATATTTTTTTTATAGTATGCAACTTACATTGATGCAGCTGGAAACATTGTTTTTTTCTTATTTGATGGCTATTTGATTCGTCCATTGTTTATCAATGATCCAATGTATTTGTGGTGGTTGCAATTATTATGGCATTTTTTCTTGCATTTGGATGTTTTTGCCATTGCTGTCCAATTTATTTATCGCTATTTGGTCTTGATTCGGTAATATTTTCATATTTATTTGCTTGCTTAACCGATACTTGCGGATTAAACTTTTAATTAAAATTAGAATATTTTTAAAGTAACTAGATTTTTAATTAAAATAAAGTAATAAAGAATTTTCATGCATTTAATTTCGACCTTTTTTGCATTTAATTCTAATTTATTGAAAATGAATTTAAAATAAACTTTTTAATATTAGAATTAGGCTCTGCTCTATATACCATTCGATAACCAAGGAAAAAGGGTATTATTGAAATTTTAGATGAAGTTAATTGGTCCATTGGAGATGGAGTTATGGCCAAAAAACTTATGGCCAAAAAATTGCGCATAACTCAACAAGTTATGGCCAAGCCCCTGAACCTAACCTATCCCTAAACCTAGCCCTAGAACCAAAGCCGGACCATAACCCTAACCCTAGCCCCAAAAAAGTTTACTATGGAAATTCTTTGTTTTCAACCAATTAGATTCAAAAAAGTTCCGAATTGGATGGACAAAAAATCGTTTTGATATTTAATTAGCCGAAAAAACATTTGAATTCTTAAAAAACATGAAATTATTCAAAAAAAAACATTGAATGAAAATTCTAAAAAAATTATAGGTAAATATTCGGAATTTTATCTTAAAAATAATTAATCTTTATATTCAATTGATTGATATATCTTGTCAAGAATCTGAATATGATTTTGCGTAAATTTAGTTCTAACTTATTTTGATCCAAAAGGAAATTGGTTTTAAACAGTTTTATACCTTTTAATTTTGATAAAATCGAGAAAAATTATATTCAATGCGTCTTTATGAGTTATATTAAAATGTAATGATTTTTAAGGAATTTCATATTTTTTTTTGGCAATTTAAATGTTTGTTTTCGGTTAGTTAAATATTTCCTTTATTTAATTTTAAAATTTAAGTTTTTTTTTAAAAAAATCCACAAATTTCACAACACAATAATATAATTTACTTTTATAAAATTTAATTAAAATTAATAAAAAAATTTTAGAAGCGTGAAAATAACAATTTGCCGATATCTGCTCTTCCTTACTGCACCAATTATTTGTTTAGTCATAATCACATTTGGCCGTTATTTTTCAATTATAAAGCCATTATTAAATGATTCCATCGATGTTTCCAATCTTTCCATTGATTTCAACGAGAATATCACATTTATAGCATTTGAATTGAAGGTGAGAATTAATCAGAAAATAAAAAAAAAATTAAAAATCAATAATTAAGGAATCTACAAAAAAGATTGTTGTATTATTTATTATGTTTTGCTATTTCCTTTGCTATTCAATTATTATTTTTTGTAGTCGACAAATGGTCAAATATGTGGCCGCCCATGCAATGAATGAACGGCTGAAGGAACTGAATAAACAATTGACTAAAAGCTTAATTATTATTGTGAGAATTACCTAAAATTAATTTCGAAGAATAATTTTTTTCTGAAAAAAAAATTTAATTATATATTATATTATTTAAAATTAAATGCAAATAATAATTTTTAAATAAATTTTAGGCCAGTTTTCCGCTTATTTCACAAGCAATTTTTGCCCTTTTTTTCGTTGGCTTTATTTTTATAAAAGTGGTGAATACGAACGAAGGATTTATCAATTTTTTTATAAATAGTTGGCTGCCAATTTTCAATCCTTTGGCCACTCTTTGGACCTTTCGACCATATCGAGATGCGTTGTTGGCTCCATTCAAAAAAGGAACAACAATCGTTGTTCCGTTGCAATCAACAACAACTTGAAGAACAATTTTATTAAGAACTTTTTTTATATATTCAATTAATATTTTTATTTATAAATATTATATGTTAATAATTTTTATATAATTTCGTGAAAAAAAGTTTATTAAATATTAACAAAGTCAAAATAAAGTACAAATCTGTAATAAAATACATCTAGCAGCCCTCTGGTTAATATGGTCTTTAATTAGCCATTTTTCTATAATACTGTTTTTCTTTACACAAATTATTTATATAACTTGGAAGCCGAAGGTACACCGTTTTATTAAAAAGTAATTATTTAGAATCATTTTTTCCTAGATAATTGTCCCAAAGGGATCATTAATTGCAATTTTTGGATTTGCTCATCTCTTAATGATAAATGCTACTACATTTCTAATGCAATGGATTATGATTCAAAATTATAATAAATATTCATGGGCTAAAATTTGTATATTTAATTTTTGAATACATTTATACAAATTATAGTAATTTTAGGTGATCCAAACAAAAAAACAACATTGGCACTTTTCTATTTTACATTGACTACCGCATTTCAACATACAAGCTGGTGTTTTTATTCAATTGTTTGCATTTGGGAAACATTATGGAAAGAAGAAGCGAGCACGAACCATAATCGATCAAAAGACGATCAGAATATTCATTTTGAAAATGCTAACATTAGCTTTATTAATATGCAATTTTTTAATGCACAATCCGCCCATCCCCAATATTTAAATACATTCTATATATAATAAATATCACATTTATATTTTATAATTTTTATTTTTGAAAGCACTTTTTAAAAATTTTTCTTAATATTTTTATCTTAGAAATAAAGAAGATGATTAAATTTTTCACATTTTTATTCACAATAATCCTCTTTACAACACATTCTCTAAAGACATTAATGGTACAAATTAAATATTTTAAAAATTTTATTTTAATAATATTTAAAGGCCCTAAAAAAGTGCGTTTCGGATTTCCAATGTCCAAAAAATTGGTGCTGTGCCGGATTTTGTATGCAAGAATGCTTAACCCCCACGGGCGACGACGATACACATCAACATTGTATTTATGATTCTGAATGCCCGAGAAATTGGTACTGCAATGCAAAAGGAGGGGGCCCTGGTGGATTTTGTGAGAAGAAATGTTCATGAAAGCAAATAGTCTAAATTGTGGATGAATTATTTTAATAAACATTTATCAAATTTTTACTAAAATTTATTCATGTTTTCGTTTAATTCGAAAAAAAATATAAAAAGCTAAAAGGAAAAAAATGTCGCTAAAATTTTCGGATAAGGTTCGGGTTGGGTTTCGGGAGGTGTATTTAGAAAAATTGTATCAGGAATGCACGCGTATAGACTAATTTGGGAACGATCTGGTTTGAAGTTGATTTCGGCCACATGGTTAGCAGAAGGTGAAAACCGGTTTTTGGACTTTGAATTTGACCCAAATTTTTACATATTCGTTCATAACTTTTTTGTATATTGATATTTTCGTGAGGAGTTTCTTTATTGCCATCCAGAAGAATGGGGGCTTCAAAATAATATATAGTTTGCTGGGATGTGGGGCTTGTCCAAGAACAAGTTCGTGTTAGAAGGTGCATAGGTCATGATTTGGCCATATCCCGCCCCAGAGCTAACCCTATATAAAATGTAATGCCGTTGGCGGATGAAAATTGGGAATCTGGGGTTTCGGCCATGGGGAATTCAAATATGGCATTTGGAATCCACGCAATGGATGGTTTGTAAACCGGTTCAAAAAAAAACAAAAAGAGGAAATTTTAACAGAATGATTTTTAAAAGAATGAAAATATAAGAGAAAAATTATGAAAAAAAATATAAATTTTAAGAAAAGAAAATTTATTATGCGATATTTTAAAATTATAAAAAAAAATTTGATGATTTTTAAACTTATTTCTCCAGAAAATTTTGTAAAAAATAAAAAAAACAAGAAAAAAATCCAAAATTTTTTTCAACCAAAAATTATGGAAAAAAAATATTAAAAATAAATTTCTGAAAAAATGTAATATAGCATACTTATATTTCCAAAAATTCCAAAATCCATAAATTATTTCATTATGAAAAAATTTAATTTTCCATTTATCAAAGGTCAGGATGGGATTGAACGGAGCGGAGTGAATAACGTGGAAAAAAGCGACCAAAATTAACTAGTTGGGAAAAGCGCAGTGTTACCAATTAAGGAGTTAGAATGCAAATTTTCTCAATTTTTAGTGATTCAAAAATATTCCCCTAGGGATTTTAAAAATGTATACAGTAATCCTACGCAAATCAATAGCTGAGCAATAATTATATTATTTATATATATATTATCAATAATTATAATTATACCCAATTTTTAATCCGCATTCTTTTCAATTTTGTCAATTTTTAATCCGCATTCTTTTCAATTTTGTCAATGTCAACAATCTTTGATGTTATTTTTCGATTTAATGCCATTCTTATGAAAAATTACTTGAAAAAATATAGAGAATTTTGATTTATAATTATGATGAGGATTAAAAAATAAAATTTTTAAATGGATGGGAAAATTGCTTAAAAATATTTAATCGTCTATTGGAATTGTGATTGGTGTATTTTTGCGAGAATTTTCCACAAAATATTGAAGTCAATTCCATTTTCGAATGTTTCCTCCAATTATTTTATAATTTTTTCAATTTGCTTAATTAAAATATTTAAATTATTAATTTACATTAAAAATATGGAGAACACAAATTCTGATGATGATTTAATTGATTTGACGCCAGACAAAATTTGCCAGGGAAATTTGTTAGAAGAATTCAGGAATTTAAAAGTAAAATTTTTATATTTTCATTTTTTAAATATTTAAATAAATTATTTTTCAGTCCGATTTGCTTATTTTGGCCAAAGAAATGAAAAATATTAAACTGGCCAATAAGATGGATTTAAATGAAATTGACCGCAAATTCAACAACAGAATTGTGACAATGAATTTTATGCTTACTGAGGTGAATTTTAAATAAATAAATATTTTTAAAAATATGCCAATTTTTTGTTGATAAATTTAAAATGTCAATTATTAGAAACAAAAGGAAAAGAGTGAAATGGTTGAAGAAAAATTAACCAAATTGGAAGATGAATACTTGTCAATGATAAGAGAAATTAAAGAGGAAATTGGAAATGTTAGAGTCGAAAACAATGAACTCAAAATTGAAAATGGCAAATTGAAGGAACAAATAGATGAGATGAAATTGGAGATAGAAGCAAGAGGAATTAATAAAAACCATAAAAATAAAAAGAAGAAGCACCGAAAATTGAAGAAGAAGGAAAAGAAAAGAGAAAAGAAAAAGAAGATGGAAGAGAAGAAGAAAATTAAGAAGGAAAAGAAGATGGCCAAGAAAAATGAGGCAATTCCAACTAATCATATTAATAACAATGTATGATATATGTATTAGAATAGAATTTTATAAATTTTCGATAATATTCTAATTTTCCTCTTATTTGGAAAAAATTTTTTTCGTTTTCTTTTTAATAAATATTTAGAAAGCTTATGCGCTGGAGAAAAGCGTTAGTGGTGAACTTTGACTATGTCTAACAGTTTAAAATTGACTTAAAAACTATAAATACTTCGGAAAAATTCAAAAAAAAAAATATGAAAATATAACAATTACAAGCGTATGAGATAAAAAGTTGGAAAAAAAACAAAATGATTTTTGGACAGCACTATTGTCAGCCACAAAACAAATAAAAAAATAAATTTAAATAAAATTGAATAAGGAAAGCAGGCTCAGTTCTAAATCGATATTGGTAAATAGCTTAATATATAAAAAATCGATTAATTTAATTTATATATTCAGGACACAAATGTAGATTCTCAGCAGCAAATTATTTCAAATCAGGCAGAGAATTTGCCAGTTCAAAAGAAAATATTGACTAAAATGTTGGAATATACGATGGATATTGAGCCAAGGTACAGAAGGATCAAAATTGATTTGTGGCAAGACGAAAGTTATAGAAAATTTTTTAAAATCCAACAGGTTCAAATTAAAGATAGTTTAAAAAACATTTCTCAAAATTAAAGGATATTGGAGTCGGAGATGAACAAATTATGTTAATCGATTTTCCACGTATATCTATCCCAGAAGATGCAAATCTTTTGCTCAACGCAATGCATGCTCTACTTGAAGATTTCGAACAGAAGCAAAAAAATGGTTTGCATACAATTCGACCAGAAAATAATGTAATGTTATAAAAAGTTTATTGACACATTAGACCAGAGGAGTTAGGGCGAATAATAAAATATCATATATTTGCGTGTAATTTTGACAAAAATTAGATTCTAAGGTTAATCTATGTGTTTTTATTGATTAATCAAAGACATTTTTAACATTAAAATACATTTTTAATCAAAAACACATTTTTCAATTAATCGAAAATACATTTTTTTAATCAAAACACATTTTTCAATTAATCAAAAACACATTTTTCAATTAATCAAAAACACATTTTTCAATTAATCAAAAACACATTTTTCAATTAATCAAAAACACATTTTTCAATTAATCAAAAACGCATTTTTCAATTAATCAAAAACACATTTTTCAATTAATCAAAAACACATTTTTCAATTAATCAAAAACACATTTTTCAATTAATCAAAAACACATTTTTCAATTAATCAAAAACACATTTTTCAATTAATCAAAAACACATTTTTCAATTAATCAAAACACATTTTTCAATTAATCAAAAACACATTTTTCAATTAATCAAAAACACATTTTTCAATTAATCAAAAACACATTTTTCTTAATCGAAAATACATTTTAATTGAAACACATTTTTTAAATAATAAACTTGTATTTTGGAATCTAACAATTTGTTTTATATTTTAAAAATTAAATATACGAATATTTTTCGACGAATTTTATCGCTCTCCCTAATTGCTTTTTTTTCATCTCTTTCCTTTTAAAGTCGTCATCATCGTTGCTAATTTGCCGTCAAGTTGTTACGGGCGGTCTCCATTACGATTATAAACTGGAAATTCATTTGCGCCGAACAAACCAAAAATTGCTGAATTTTACAATGCGAACAATTACCACCGATGCAAAAATATCGCATCGGCCTAAATATTTATATGGGCCAATACCAATTCATGTACTCTATTGGTTGAAAGATCGGATGGAAGAAATGTTGAATAATGAATAAAAAAAAATGAATGAGCTATTTAATGAAATCTTAGTTCGATTCAGACTTATTTTTTAAATCTGTTCTTAATTCATTTTTTATATAAAATCTTATCACCCAATCAATTTGTAAATAGAGATGGGAAAGAATGAAATGCTTGCAAAGAATATTTTCTTTCTCTAAACTCCAAAAATTGAGGTCATTCATTGATTAAAGATGACCCAGCCAAATGCTAAATTCGTTTTTTTTATCTTTGCTGTTCCTACATTTTCCAAGAAATAATTTTGATGACAAAAAATATTTTAATGACAAGTACAAAAAATGCTTAATTCATAATGTTAAAAAAAATAATTAATTTATAGTAGAAAAATAGTAATCTTTCAAAATTTGGTTATTTTATCAATTTTATTTCTCATTCTTCAATTAACGATGGCTCTTCACTTCATCTTATCCCGAAGAGCCTTGAATTTTGGAGCCCATACAATTCATTTCCAATCCGCAGTCACGGCAAAAATTTCCGCAAGAACCCTTGCATTTCTCGTATTCTCGTTTTGGTCGGTACATTTGATTGCAAGAACTTTCACAGGCAGTTTCGCAGTTTGCTCTTGAACGGTAGGTTTGGGCCTTTAAAATATTTTAAAAATGTTAATTTTTAACGCAAATTTATGGTATCAAATAAAGAGATGCTTCAATACCATCAACTCTGGGATATTATTTTGGCTATAGGTCATCAGCAGAGTGTGGAAATAATTATCAGTTGAAAATATTAAATCATTTTTAATTATAATAAAATTTTTTAAATTTAAGAAGTTTCGTATTTTTTTTCTTATAAAAAATGCAACATTTAAACAGGAATTTTTTAGTTATGAAAAAATTTAAAAAATTTTAGGACTTTATAGCTATTAGGTAAATGGTATATTGTTTCTCAAATTGATTGCTTCCTTATCGAATTAGTTCCAATAAGCAAATTGCCGAAATTAGAATGAAAAGGCAGAAAATAATGTTAAATGCTTTCGTTGCTGTAATATTTGGTAGTTTGATTATATTATTTTTTGTGATATTTTATGTTTTATCTCTGAGCTTTTAAATACTCCGTTATTTAACAAAAATACATAAATCACAATTCTGAAGGGTGTAAATATTTTTTTCTGTTGCCAATGATCAAATAAATTTAACAATTGCAGCTGTTGTTTTTTTTTTCTTCCATATAATTTTTTAATAGCTCAAAGTTCAATGACAATGCACAAAAACAAAATTTAGGAAATGAAAGGAACAACAAAAATAATAAACAAAATGTTCAAAAGCAGATGTCGATTAGATATATTTTCAATTAAATTTTTGATCTTTAAGACAATTGTTCACAGAAGAATATGTGTGCAATGTGATAAATTTAAATTGGAATTAAATAGCATCAAAAATTTTTAAACAAGTAAAATAAAATTTAAAATAATTTTTTTATCAACTTTTATATTTTATTTAATAATAATTTTTTAATTCGAAATACTTTTAAATAAAATCTTCATGTTCTTGATCCGGGGATTCTCTAGGTCCCGGGGTGCGCGAAGATATCCGAACAATGGAAAAAATCTGAACAGTGAGCGAGAAAATCAGAATAAGGGAATCAGATTTTTGCCTCATATTCTCAAAATATTCTGAGATTAAGTGAAATATTGAAATTATATTTTGTCCATAATCTGAGACTACATGCTGTAATACGGTGAAAATATCATCTGAGAATATGATATATTCTCAAAAAAATTCTCAGAATTTCATATATTCTGAGAATTCATTTTTTCACCATATTTTCACCATATTCTGAGATTAAGAACGCGATATAATCTGAGAATATTTTCAGATTGTTTCATATTTTGAATCATAATCTCTGAATATGTATGTTCCAGAAGCGGGGCTAACTGATAGATTATGAGGTAATCTCAGAATAATCTCAGAATATATGACAAAAATTGTAATACCGGGATAGCACTCAATTTATTAGCATTTTTATGTCATGTTCGGGTGTTGACATGTTGAATTTGGATGGTGACCAACCAACCTTATTTCGACTTTGGCACAATTTTCGTCAGTGGCATATTATTGCCAAGCGATAGCAAGTTTTTTAGTACAATTTTTTGAAATTGGCAATGCCTTCCACTGTCTATAAGTAGACTCTGAAGAATATTTAAAAATTGATGAAAAATATTGGATATGAATAATTTAATTTAATTTTTTTTCTATATTTTATGAAAAATTAAATTTATTCAAGAAAATATCTTATCTATGAAATGCAGAAAATTATTTTAATAAAACCGAATTTTTAAAATAGATTATATTTATAAAAATATTTTTATACAAGACTATCATATATCATAAATTTAGATTCATGGATAATATTATATATATAATAATAAATTCTTAATCAAAAATTGCTTCTTTTTGACGTTGAGTAAATTGTTCGGAATTTACTTTTTGCTCCTATCTGAGCTTTGTTGATGTGAAATTGGGTTGGGAAATTTAGGCGAAATTTATTATATTAAATTTTATTTAATTTATTAAATAACAAAAATTTATGAACAAAATGGACAAAAATATGTGTTTGGTTGATTGGATTGAATGAATGAATTGGAAGGACACTTTTTGGCGATTGAATTGAATGAATGAATGAATGGCGGAGAGAACTCCGAATAGAAGACAATTATATGATTAAAAGGGGCAAAATTGCTCAAATCATGCGATAGCTATCAAAATGTGAACAAAAAAGGGGAACTGGTTGTTTGCGCCGAATGCGCGATTAAAAAGTGTAAAATTTGGGGGAAAAAATGAATGGATGCGCTCAGCGCAGTATTTGGCGAACAACGCCCGTAAAAGGAAAGAATGGATATCGGGGAAAAAAGGGGGAAGAAGGGAAGGGGAAATTTATCATTGATTTTCATCCTTTTTTCTTAATTTTCTTTATTCACTTTTTCGATCCAGCCTTTCCTGGATCGTCGATATTCGAAACTCCCGCCGGTGCAAACTTGACGACTTGTGAAATTAGGTCCATGTGAAGTGATTGTTTTCTCTTTTTCGGCTCCGTTATTGTGTCCTTTTCTTCTTCTTCTTCTTCTTCTTGTGACGGTTCCTTTTGTTTTTCCTCAATGAAATCCGTAGATTTTCGGCTTTTCCTTCGCTTCAATGTCGATTTTTTCCTTGATACTCGTGCCTTTCGTTTTTTGATGCATGGCTTCGGTGTCGTGAGTGGTTCCAATTCTCTTTCGTCCTCGCTTGTGCTTCTGCTTTCCCGTTTGCTTTTCTTTTTTCCTTTCCGTTTTAATGGTGGCATGCCCAACAGAACTCGCGTTGTTGAAATGATTGGCATGAATAGGTTGGCAAGGAGAATTGGCCAGAGAAAGTCTCGAAAAAACAAGAAAAGTGCCCATCCACAGCTGAACAGCATGATTTTATGGATGATGGACTGGATGAGGTCATGTAACCAATTTTCGACCACACCCTTTAACCCTCCTGGCATGTTGCCAAGGGCCATTGCCCTGTTGTGCTCTTCTTGTTTCACTGAATCCTTCCATTTTTGGAATCTGGCACTTTCCTCAACATGCGTGAATAATGTGATGTCCGTATTGTTATATAATGTCCACTCATGGAAGCCTTTCGGCGAAATATCGAAGCCAGTTAATTTCATGTGCTCTTGAAATTCGTGAATGTTGGACTGGTCAATACGCATTGAAGTGCCATGTTTTGTGTCGATTCTCAGCCATCGATTTCGCTCAATTTGTAGATAATGAAATCGGTAAATGTTGCAATCGGCCACTGGCGCAGTTGCAGAAAGAATCCGCAACTCTGGATCGAGGAACGCTGGTTTCCAGTCTTCTCCTCATCGGACTTTTACTGGGATGAATTTGAAACAAATGTCATCATATTCGCGATAATTGATATCGCTTAAAGGAACATCAGTGCAGTGCCAAATCTCAAGTGTTTCCTCCCCGATCCATCGCGCCATTAGGCTTTTCTGTTTGAGCATTTTACGCGCTTGCAGTGTGGCACTGGTAGTTCGTTGTGAACGGCGACATTCTTGCATAAATAATTGCATGAGTGCTCGATTTGTATTGTATTGGGCTGCTGTCAATTGTGTTGCGAGTTGACTTTCTGTCACTGTTCTTTTGCGTCTGCTCTCTGTTTGGTTTGCGAATAAAGTTTGAAATTGAATTTGCCGAATTCCAAGTCCTTGCTCTGCAATTCGAATCTCAAGATCGTCACATGCAGTGACTTTTTCGGCATTCAAATCAAATGTCAAAGCCTGTTCCTTGTTGTCGGATATCCAAATGGCATTGGTTTTTTCGCTGGGGCCGGTGTATTCGCCTTTTCTCCATTCCTTGAATTCGAAGTCACACGTTTGGCATTTGTGGTTTGTGCAATGTGCATTCCAGACTAGGGAAGTATTGTCCATAAGGAAACTATATTGATTCTCATAGTGACATTCATCAACCGGGTGTATAGGCGAAGTCAATTTTAGGTTATGCGGCCTATAATACAAGCTCGCGTTTTGCAAGAAGCAGTTGATTGCTTCGCTGGTCCGGCCTCCAAGGAAGAAACTGTGAATCCTTCCCGGATAATCGATTATGAGTGCATTGTTGGTTTTCCAAACATGATTTTCCCATTTGAGTGGTTGTGGTGGATCGAAGAATGGGCATACATGCTGCTCAACCATTTTGAGGCAGTCATGTTTTGAAATTTCCAAAAAATATGTTAATGGAACCGGAGGATCGCTGACTTCGTCGCCCAAAAGATTTGTGTAATAAGACTTTATAGTCTTTGTGGCTGAACAATGCATCGCATCTTCGACCTTTTTGGGATTTATGATCCTTCCATAGAGGTAGACACCCATTTCATTCCAAGTTGCACTCAATGAGGGTAAGGGTTTACAAAACGGCGAGTTCTCTCCCAATTTTAATGACCATATTGAAGAACCTTGATTGGGACAGAGAAGAGCCGGATCACCATTCTTGTGATGGGGATTCTCCTCTGTTCTGGTGTATTGCCGGCGCCATGTTTGTCGACCAGTCCACTGTCGCGTTGTCGTTGATTGTGTTGTGGATTGTTGGTAATTTGTGGACAACATTGTTGAAGATTGAACTGGCGATGAGCTGGGAGATGCCATTGTATTCAGCGTGCTTGTTTGGAATCGAGTTTGAGTGGTCATTCGATTTGACTTTGTCGTAGATGATTGAATTGTGGGTGCCGAACTTTGTTTTGAACTCGTTTGAATAGTTGATGTTGGACTCAAACTTGTCGATCTTTGAAAATAGATCGTGAATGATGTTCCTTTGGTGGTTGTGGTGCTTTGTGGCACTTCAATTGTAGATTGAGTAGTTGTTGACATTATTGTAGTTGATGATAGTTCCGCCATTTGTTTTTGATGCTCTTTCCAAGCTTTTTGTGCCAAGTCTTTGCTGTGTTGCTGCAATTGATCAGGTTGCTCTCTCAATTTTCTTTTATATTCATCGATCAATGCTTGTGTGCTGGCCGAAATTGAATTTTCTTGTGGGCCTCTTTTTTCAATTTGAAAAATGGGTATGCCAAGCAGATTTTCTGTGTCCGGAAAATTTGGTTTCCAAATGGGTGCGGCATTCACTGACATTGGTTGCATCATGAAGATCATTGCAACCATAATGATTTGAAGCATTGCAATGTATTTTTGGGCCCACTTTAATTTTGCTTCTTTACTGGCATTGGCTGGTGGCGCTTGAGTCGATGCTTCATCATTTTTGGTTTGTTTTGGTAGAATTTCATCGAGGACTGCCTTTCTATCCTTTGGTTCCCCATTTGTGATAAAATAGCCTGCTTTGGCTTCGGCGGCGAATTTTCCTCCTCGTTTTTGAATTGCGGCCCAATCTCGTTGCTTTGAGTGTTGCAAAATGAGGTTAACTTCGAGGCCCGCTTTCTTCAAATCCAACATGCCTTCACGAATTTGTTCTGTGAGGTCATTTTGGTCCTTTGGTTGAAATGCAAATATTGCTCGTTGTACTGTGTGACCAGGAAACAATTTTTCTCTCATGCTTCTTTCATCCTTTTCACCGTAATAGGCAAACCAACAGGAAGACGATGTAATTGATTGGTTGGTTACTTCCGCAGTATAATCGCCAATACAAATTGTTGGTGCCTTCATGAGGCATGATTCTGGGAAGTAACGCTTTCTTTTCATATTTGTCAAAACGATCATCACCAATTTGTTTATGTGCACCAAAAATTGAGGAAATCCACTTGTGGGATCGTTGTCATTTGAATGCATTGTTTCATCTCTTCCGTCTCTCATGAATGCTGCTTGGTAAGGATGTTTTTCGATGCATGATGCCACCCAATTACACGAAGCAATAAATTTTTCTAACGCTGTTTCAATATGATCATAAGTAAAGTGTTTATTTGGCTTTGTTTGCCATTCTTCATAGTAGAGTTTTTCTGCAATTTCCATTGTGGTCAAATTCATTTCACCAGTGATCATTTGATGGTGTTTTTTGCTTTTTTGCCATTGTTGCGGTGGCAAATTTTGTCGACGCCCAAGCCAACTGAGGATTATTGTCATCAATATACTATTTGCACGATAATTGCGGTATTCAGGCATTTTCAGCCGCCCTGTTGTCATGTTCTCCAGGGTATTTGATCGCGTACAGTATTTGTGTTGCGGAGACCAATCGCATTCGGTGAACAAATTGAAAGGCAGATAATTTTGATGATAGGAGAGTGCCTTGAGAATGGCTCTTGAATGGCCTTTGTCTGTTGATGATGGCGGCTTTTCAGAAGCTTCGCCTTTCTTTGGTGATTTGTCCCGAGCACGATGATTCGCACTTTCTTTTCTCCTTGGACTGCGACTCTTTCTTTGTCTCAAAGGACTGCAACTTCTTCTTTTTCTCAAGGGACTGCGGCTTTTTCTCTTTCGCGAACGGGATCGTTTTCGGGTTGCACTTGGACTTCTTGGCTGTTCACGTTGTTTAGTTTGAGAAGAAGAACAAGGTTCATCTGGCATAGGAAACATTGGCGTAGCTGGGCAGAGTTCGAGCCCCTTTTTTGCACTTTCCTTCACCCATTTAGCATCCCTTCGTAGATAATTCCGTTCCCTTTTTTGCATCCATTAGAGTTTTCTTTCCAAATCCTCCCTTTTTCTCTTTGCCAATTTTTCAGGCGTCATTAAATCGGGAGCTGTTGGCTTTGGAGTTTCCTTGGCCAGAGACGAAGTGATTTGGGCAGTTTGCAATTTTCTTTCTTCTTTGTCCAAGAATTCAATTCTTTTTTCAATAGACAATTGATTGAGAATGGCTCGCTTTTTACTTTGTTCAATCAGCCATTTTTTGCCACCCAATGAACGGAAGAGCATGTTATAGCCAGAAGTGTGTAGGCGAGGTCGATCTCCTCTTGCCTTCATGTAAGGCTGATGCTTTGATGGCACAAGGGGATTCTTCCTTTTCATTCTGTATCCCGGTTTCCGGTAGAATGGTGTCCAATCTTCTGTTGGCGTCACATTGGCCTCTTCCATTGGTGCGTCCGGTTTCGAATTGCTCTTATCATTTTCAACTGCCGTGGATCGTTCACCAATTTGAACAGATATTTTCTCAGCCGGTTGAACCGTTTTATGAGCTGGAGGCAAACTGCTGACTTGAACCGCTTCGCCAATAGGTGGTGAACTGCTCACATTAATTGATTTTTCCGCCTCATTTGGGATTTGAATCGACCCAATTGTCGATACCAATAGTTGAGCTTGTTCGGTCGTTGCCATTGATAGCAAATTGCCAACTTCATTTGGCTTTGTTGCTGGTGGCATACTGCTTACTTGAACTGCCTCCAACGAAAGTGGCAACATGTTAGCCTGGACTGGCTTCTCGGCAACAGATTGAATGAGTTCAATTGCAGGTGCTTGAATTGGTTTATGCACTGGTGGTAAGCTGCTGACTTGCATGGGCTCATTGGTAACTGGTCGACTTTGCACAGTCACAGAGGCCATCATTTCTGTTGTTTTTGATGTTGATTGATGCTTCAATTTTTGATGCCTTTTCATTTTTGATTTGCTCAATGAAAATTTGCTTGATAATGGCAATTGCCGTGTAGGCATTGTTGGATTCATCAACCTTTTGCCATGAGCTTCCGCTTCATTGACTTCTATTAGAAATTTGGCATATTTTCCAGTGTTCCATAGCTCTTCGAGTCTTTCTTGTTGGCCGTGGTCGAGTTTTGCTTCACCCATCGAAACCACATCATTATCATCACATTCGTCTGGCCGAATTTGTTTGAATGACCAATCATTTAAACCGATGATAGCTTCCTTGGATAAAGTTGGCATTTTTAAATTTTGATTCATGATGGCCAATGCTGTGCTTTTCACAATACTTGACTCCGGATTTTGAACTGATTGATCTGGAATTTCCAATTTATAGAGTTGATTTATTGCTCTTTTCATAGTTTTTCCATTTTTTAATATATTGGCAACACGAGGGTGACCATCCCTATTTTTGACCAGGGATAAGATTTTTCCTAATTCCCATTTTGATCGGTCTTCCTCCTCCTCTTCAATTAAAACAATATCCCCTTCTCTGGGGTAGCTGTTATCACTTGTTGAATGCATGTCTCTTTCTCGGAGGGCTAGAAGATAATCATTTCGCCAAATTGTCCAAAATTTGTTGATCCTTTTTGATGCCCATCTCATCATTGTGTGAAGTTTTTGATCACTTTGGACCTTCGGATTATAATCCGGATCATTTGGATCTTCCTCCGAAAGAGGAGTCTTGATTTCGACGTCGCCATAAGGCAAAAGAAAGTCAATTGGGCGAAGGATTCTCAATGGTTCGCTGTCTGATTGAAAGGTGAGGGGTCTGCTGTTCACGACTGCTTCTATTTCACAAAGCAATGTTTGCATTTCATCGCGACTGAGTCGCATTTTTCCAATGCTTCGCATAAGGGATCTTTTTGTGATCCCAACCATCCGCTCCCAGGCTCCGCCCATCCACGGTGCTCTGGGAGTGATGAACTTCCACTCAGCCCCAGCTTGGGTAGCCTCATCCATCAGTTGGTGTCTCCAACTGGATTCGATTATTTTTGCTCCCAATGTGAAGTTTCCGGCATTGTCCGAAAGCATCAGCTTCGGAATTCCGCGTCTGGCGCAGAAGCGCCGAAATGTGCGAAGAAAAGCCTCTGCCGAATAATCATCGGCAAGGTCAAGGTGAATCGCACGAGTGACGAGACAAGTATATAAGGCTCCCCAGGCCTTTCTTTCATCCTTGCCATCCTTCACGATCATTGGACCAAAATAATCAACCCCGCAGTTCCCGAATGGGCGTTCGCGGAGGATGCGGCTTTTTGGCAAATCCGGAGGTTCCGGATAAGCATATGGTTTCAATTTATACTTCCTGCATGGAAGGCAACCATATTGCTTTGAGTGGATGATTTTTCGAAGGGTTTTTCTTCCCTTGGGAATCCAGTATTTTTCCCGCAATGCTGCCAGAAGCGTGGATTCTCCACAATGCTTCATCTTTTTGTGAAGGTCGAGAACAATGAGTTTGGTAATCCAAGCTTTTTCCGAAAGAAATATTGGATTTTTTGCTTCCTCAGCTAAATCAGCTTGATTCAGCCGTCCCTTGCAACGGAATAATCCTTGGGACTTGAAAATACGCAGATCCTTTTGCTGCGTTTCTGTTGGTGGGTACATCCTTTGAGCTTCTGCAAGAAGGAAATTTTCAACAATTCCATACAATTCATTTGCCGTGGGTGGACCCAAAGTTTTCGGCATGAGTTGAATTTGTTTGCCCAATTCTCCTTCCAATTTCACTTTGGAGGAGATTTTATTGATGAATTTGAACAAATAATAAGTTGCATTTCTTAAATGCTTCCAATTTGTGAAATTTTCGGCAACAATGAATGAGGGAGGATCATCTTTTATTAGATTGATTTCCAGCCCAAAGAAAGGTTGGTTTGATTCTTCACTGGCACATTCCTTTTGTTCATCTCCAGGCTGATATTCATCCAACGGAGTTGGCCATCGATTCTTGTCTTTGGCAAGCCATTCGGGGCCAAATCTCCATAATAGATTCATGACCAAATCTCGTGGACTGGCTCCTCTGGAGGCCACGTCTGCCGGATTATCTTGGCCATAAACGTGTTTGACTTGGAATGTGCCACGGATTTTGTTGAGCCGATTTGTTATGAAACGATCGTATTTTTTCGATTGTTTGAGTCGTTCCACACAACAAAGGCTGTCTGTCCATATTGTGATTTGCCCTGATTCTATTCGAAGTTGCTGTTGGACAAACTTGGCAGCTTTCACCCCAAGGGTGAGTGCTTGTAATTCCATTTTAGGAATCGTGCTTTCGAGTTCATGCACATTTTTTGGTTTATTCAAACTTTTGGCGAAAATGAGATTACTCTGTGCCTTTTCAGGCAATACAGAGCGTTGGTAAATGGCAATGCCGAGCCCATGACCGCTTGCGTCAGTGAAACAATGGAGTTCACTGACTTCATGACTGGGTACGTGTCTTGGAAAAGTCATGGTGATTGGCTCTCCGTTGTAACCCCTCCATTGTTCCATAATTTCTCGCCATTCTTTTTTCAATTCTTTGCTAACTTCTTCATCCCATTTTGATTGGGTGTCAACAATTTTTCTAAGGAAGATTTTTGCGGGAAGAAGAGCTGGGGAGAGCAAGCCAAGCGGATCATAGAGTGATGCGATATGCGAAAGGCAACTTCTTCGTGTGAGTTTTGTGTCTGCCAAAAATTGTGGCCATATGAAATGAATTTCATCTCCTTTGGTGGTCCATTTGATGCCAAGGATTTTTGTTTCTGTTTGATTTTTGGCCAAATCTGATTCCGGCAATCCACTGATTGCATTTGGGTCATTCGAGAAAAATTCTCGCAAAGTCATCCCTCCTGATTCGAACAATGTTTTGGCTTCTTCACAAATATCTTGAATGGAGAGGTTCCTTTCCTTTTGAACAGCGTCAACGTCGATCAAAATATTGTCGACGTAAAGATTTTCTTCAATAATATGTGCCAAAGGCAAATCGAACAACATCAAATGCTCACGAATTGTGGCATTGAGGAGAAAGGGTGACACTGTCAAGCCGAAACTGACACGGCAAAATCGAAAAATAATGCATTTTTCAAAATGAATGTTTTCTGGATCCACTTCCTTTGGATCATCGAACCAGAGGAATCTGGTGCAATCTCGATCCTGAATTCGGACCGAAAGTTGAAGGAAGGCCTTCTCAATATCTGCCAATATGGCATTTTTCATCCTTCGAAAACGAAGTAAAATTCCGACCAACTCTTTCAATAAGAGTGGTCCTGTGTGGAGGCAATCATTCAGTGATGGAGCGTTGGGTATCCCTTTTGGCTTGGCACTTGCGTCCATCACGATTCTGATTTTTGTCGTGGCCTTGTCTTCTTTGATGACCGCTCTGTGCGGTAAATAGTGAACTGGTCCGCTTCTTTCGTCGGCTTGAACAACTCGTTCAATCATTCCTTTTTCTTCTTGATCGCGAATGATTTTGTCATATTGTTCAACCAAATTTAATTGTTTGAGTTTTTTCAAAGTTTGTGCCAGTCTGGCCTTGGCCTGTTTATAATTTGTTGGCAGATTATCGACCAAATGATTGAAAGGCAATGCCATTTGATATCTGCCATCAATGAATGTCAGATTTTTGCGGAATTGTAGCATAATTTCTTCTTTGTCATTGGCTTCGGCTGCATCATCCATTCCTATTGTATTTAGGCCAAAGAATTCATGTATTTGATTATCCATTGTCATATCATCTGGCTTGGAGCTGAATTCGACATTTTCATGTTCGTGCACACTCAAAACATATGTAATATTGTCATTGTATGACACATATTCGAGTTGTCCTTCTCCACAGAGGAGTGGTCCCAATCGAGAGTTGCACATTGAAAAACCACTAGGCAATTGCCCTTCTTCGTGGACTTTGAGTTGATTAAATATGTTCATGCCCAAAAGTATTTCTGGTTCCCTCAATTTTGGGATTCTGAGTTTGTGCCGTCGAATCTCTGCGGTATCCAATTCTGTTGGCGAAATCATGGGCATTTCCTTTACAAGGAATTTCATTTTATTCAAATTGATGATCATTCGATCGCCCCCTGGGCAGAGGAATCCTAGCTTCACTAGGTCCGTTTGATAGCGCTTGGGCACCTTTTCTCCAAACGCAGTCAAATAGCATTCTTCTTTTGTCATGCTCGACAATCCCAGCTTCATAGCCGCTTCTGAAGTAATGAAAGAACGCTGGGCACCCGGATCAATAAATATCATCGCAACCATATTTTTGGTTGGGTCAGTTGGATTGAAGACTGTGCTTTCAATCGTCATGAGTAGTACTTGGTTGCATGGATCCTGGTGAATTGAATTGCATTGCGCAGTGATTTGTCCATCATTTTTGTTTTGGACTTCTGGTGTCACGCTATGCTCCTTCAGGAGCTGGAGCATTTCTCCCATTTGTTGCTCCATCAAAGATGACACTTGTGTGTGTTGCCTCTCTTTGCTTCGGCATAATGCCGTTGGATGCGGTTTCCGACAATTGTAGCATGTAGCCGGTCGAGGGCAATCTTTGGCAATGTGATTTGCCCGAAGGCAGCGCAGACAAAGTTTCTTTTCACGAGCTATTGTGATTCGTTGCTGATGAGTTGTGTATTTGGGGCACATATTATGCCAATGTTGCTCCCCACAAAATGCACAGGGGCCGGGACCTTTGGTTTCGGTTTGGCCTTGCGTCTGGCCTTGTGAATGAGTTTGCCGCTGCGATGCTGGACTTTGTATTTGTGGCTGCCCTTGGCCTTTATTTCGGCCGAATTCTGGCTTCTTTGCCTTGTTTGTTTGGTCCCATGATTGGGGTTTATAGCCTTTCTGTTTTGGCTTTGTAATTGGCTGATCCTTTGGAACTGTTGCCGGTTTTGAATTGTATTTGCCTCCGGCATGTTTTAATTTGTCTCCCTCTACAACCGAGGAGATTTGCGAATGTCTCTTGAATCCCGGTGCACCTTTTGACCGGTTTTGAGAATGCGACGAGGATTGGTCCATATTGTATTCGGACATAACCTCTTGAATGGCTGTTTCACGCTGCACGGCTGCTTTGAGCTCTTCACGCAGCTTTGTTGTGTTCCAATTGTCAGGATCTTCCCTCTTTGCGTTGAGGATTGTTCGCAAGAAATTTTTATTTAATTTCTTTTCAAGCATCAGGGATATTTGTGTTCCCTCGATGTCTTCGCCAGCGGTTTCCAATTCTCGAGCTACTCTTTCGAGTTCAAGGACAAATTGTTTTGTGTCATTCAATGTGTTGCATGGTTTGAGGGCATTCAATTCAGTGTATAATGTTCGTATATAGTCTCTTTTGTCGCCATATGTGTCCTTCAGAAGTTTTTTGGCTACTCCGTAATTATCCTTTTCCAATCGGAGACCAGCTATTAGTGTGTGTGGTTCGCCAATCAAATAGCTTCTCAAAATATTCAGTTTTTCGATGTCACTTCCTGGTTTTGAGTCTACAGCCGCATTGAATGCCTCTTCAAAGGCCGGCCAATCACGGCGTTGGCCTTTGAAGGGTGTAATTTCGAGTGTTGGCAATCGATAGAGAGTTGGAAATGCGACTGGGGCTGTTGGTTGTGCAGCAGCTGGAGCTGGGGCTATGTTGGCCATTTCACGTGTGTGTTCTCGGAACTCAGCACGCTGGTCTCTTTCCGCTTTGGATCTTTGTGAATTCATGGCTGTGAGAATCGTTGCTTCTGTATCTTGAAGCTCACTCAAAAGAGTTTGTGCTTCACTGGTGAGTTCAACAACCTTTTCCTTTTCAGTGAAAGTCGAGAATTTTGTGTCTTCATCTTTCCTTTCCGCTTTGTCCACTTTTAATATATACTGTGACCATTCATTGAGCGCCTTTTGAATATTCTCAACTTGGTGTTGAATTGTAGCTATTTCCTTTCTTACACGGTTGAGACCCGCTTCCAGGATAATAGCATTATCAAAGGCCGACAATTTTTTATCGACTGTCATCGTCAATTCCTCATTTTTCTTCGCCTTTTCCAGAGTGGACAATGCGAGTTTAATACGAAGTGAATATGTATTTGACATGATGAATGGGTGTGTGTGATCAGGCTGTTGAAGATGTAGAACTTTTGTCAATTAACGAAATCGAATGGAAACGATTAAGTTATTTCAGACAGCAGAAGAAGGAGGAAGAAGACCGTAAACGAAATCCAATGGAATGGATTAAGTTTCCTTTATTTTTTCCCAAATTTTATATTTTTGTCCAAAAATTCAATGAAAAAGTTGGAAGTTTTGCCCAAATTTTGTTTTTAAATATTAACTATTACGCACGGACACGTAAAGGTTAATATTTCTATTGTTTGTATTCAACGAAACTGCACTGACACAGTTAAGTTAAATAAAAGTGAAAAATGATTTGAATTTTTCCCAATTAACCGACCAAATCCACTTTTTGATGATGATGACGATGAGTTGATTGGCCCGCAGCAAAATGTCCTGCCAGGGTCGCCACTGAGTAAATTGTTCGGAATTTACTTTTTGCTCCTATCTGAGCTTTGTTGATGTGAAATTGGGTTGGGAAATTTAGGCGAAATTTATTATATTAAATTTTATTTAATTTATTAAATAACAAAAATTTATGAACAAAATGGACAAAAATATGTGTTTGGTTGATTGGATTGAATGAATGAATTGGAAGGACACTTTTTGGCGATTGAATTGAATGAATGAATGAATGGCGGAGAGAACTCCGAATAGAAGACAATTATATGATTAAAAGGGGCAAAATTGCTCAAATCATGCGATAGCTATCAAAATGTGAACAAAAAAGGGGAACTGGTTGTTTGCGCCGAATGCGCGATTAAAAAGTGTAAAATTTGGGGGAAAAAATGAATGGATGCGCTCAGCGCAGTATTTGGCGAACAACGCCCGTAAAAGGAAAGAATGGATATCGGGGAAAAAAGGGGGAAGAAGGGAAGGGGAAATTTATCATTGATTTTCATCCTTTTTTCTTAATTTTCTTTATTCACTTTTTCGATCCAGCCTTTCCTGGATCGTCGATATTCGAAAACGTTTAATGCGGCACAACATCAACAATTGCTTTTTTGAATGGAGCCATCAAAGCATCTCGATATGGCCGAAATGTCCAAAGAGTGGCCAAAGGATTGAAAATAGGCAGCCAATGGATTATCAAATAAACAAAAATTCCTTCATTCACATTCATCACAGTTATAAACATCGAAGTAATTAAAAAAAGACCAAAAGAAGCTTGAAAAATAAGCGGAAAACTGGCCTGAAATTAAAAATTATTTTCAAATTAAATAATTCTAATAGGGTATAAAAATTTGTGTACCACAGAAAAAAAAACACAAATATTAATTGGTAAAAAATGTTAAAATTCTTTATGAACTTACAATAATAATCAAGCTTTTAGTCAATTGTTTATTCAGTTCCTTCAACCATTCATTCATTGCATGGGCGGCCACATATTTGACCATTTGTCGACCACAAAAAATAATAATTGAATATGATAAAAAATAGCAAAATATAATAAATAATATAACAATATTTTTTGTAAATTCCTTAATTGCATAATTCAATTATTATATTTATAAAAAATTAATTCTCACATTCATTTCATATGCTGCAAATGTGATATTCTCATTGAAATCAATGGAAACCGTAGAAAAATCAATGGAATTATTCAACAAAGGTTTCTTGATTGCATAATTACCCATACATGTCATTAAAAATGAACAAATTATTGGCACAGTAAGGAAGAGCAAATATCGATTTAGGGTTATTTTTATATTTCTATAAATTTATTATATTATATTATGAATCAATAAATTTTACAAATACCGATTTAAGACCAAATAACGATATAGAAATTGAACAGCAATAGCAAAAATATCCAATTCGAATAAAAAATGCCATATTAATACCAAAAACCATAAATGCATTGGTTCATTGAAAAATGAACGAAATAAACCGGAAACAATTAAATAGCCATCAAATAATGTTAAAACATTTTTTCCATTTGCATCAAGTACTGTTGAACAGGGATGAGCGCAACGGCAAAAGCGGCCGAACGCAAAACGCAAAACGCAATGCGTTCAAAATTTTTTTTACGCAAAACGGAAAACGCAACGCAACGGCCTAAAATGGACGCAATAACGCAAAACGCAAAACGCAATGGTCAAAAAATTTTTTCTTTTTTGAAAATTAAAATTTTCTTTTCAATTATTATCAAGTCAGGGCTGTCAGATTTATTTTCAAAGAAAAGTACATTGGCCTTGAAAAAAAAGATTTTGGTGTCAGAAAAAAAGATTTTCGTTTAAGCTAATATAAATTGATTAAAATTTTTCAATTAGGTTTTTTATCATGAATGAACAATCCAGAAACATCCAGCACTAAGATTACGTTTTTTGTAAAGAAATTTTTTCTAGCCGCGCAGCCAAAAATTCAAGCCAAAAATGGCCGCGCAGCGAAAAATTCAAGCCAAAAATGGCCGCGAAGCCAAAAATTCAAGCCATAAATGGCCGCGAAGCCAAAAATTCAAGCCATAAATGGCCGCGCAGCGAAAAATTCAAGCCCAAAAATGGCCGCGCAGCCAAAAATTCAAGCCAAAAATGGCCGCGCAGCGAAAAATTCAAGCCAAAAATGGCCGCGCAGCGAAAAATTCAAGCCAAAAATGGCCGCGCAGCGAAAAATTCAAGCCAAAAATGGCCGCGAAGCCAAAAATTCAAGCCATAAATGGCCGCGCAGCGAAAAATTCAAGCCAAAAATGGCCGCGCAGCCAAAAATTCAAGCCAAAAATGGCCGCGCAGCGAAAAATTCAAGCCAAAAATGGCCGCGAAGCCAAAAATTCAAGCCATAAATGGCCGCGAAGCCAAAAATTCAAGCCATAAATGGCCGCGCAGCGAAAAATTCAAGCCCAAAAATGGCCGCGCAGCCAAAAATTCAATCCAAAAATGGCCGCGCAGCGAAAAATTCAAGCCAAAAATGGCCGCGCAGCGAAAAATTCAAGCCAAAAATGGCCGCGCAGCGAAAAATTCAAGCCAAAAATGGTAAATCAACGAACAAATTTCATTAAAAAATCAATTTTTTGAAATTAAATTAAAACAATTTTCATTGCATTTTTGCGTTTTTTTGCGTTAATTTTCCCATTTTTACGCAAAACGCAAAACGAAACGCAATGGCCAAAAATGAACGCAATTAACGCAAAACGCAAAACGCAATGCGCTCATCCCTGCTGTTGAATACTATAATAATAAAAATAAAATTATGATCATTATGAAGCAATTAGTATAATTTTTTCTATTTGTTAGTCATCTAGTAATTTTGTCTAAAAATAATTTTGAAAATTATTAAAATAATATAATTATTTCTTAAAAATTTATTCTTCTGCTCGATCATAATTGTAATGGAACAACAATTGCTCCTTTTTTGAATGGTGCCATCAACGCATCTCGATATGGTCTAAATGTCCAAATAGTGGCCAAAGGATTAAAAATTGGCAGCCAATGGATTATTAAAAAAATGAAAAATCCTTCATTCATATTCACAAATCCTATGAACATTGTACTCAAGAAAAGAATAGCAGAAATAGCTTGAGAAATTATTGGAAAACTGGCCTAAAATTAATTAAAATTTTTATTTAATTTAAATAATTGTATAAAAATATTTTTCTAAATAAAGAAATTAATTTTTATTTTAAAATTTTTGATGATTCTCACAATAATAATCAAGCTTTTGGTCAATTGTTTATTCAGCTCCTTCAGCCGTTCATTCATTGCATGGGCGGCCACATATTTGACCATTTTTACCCCACAATAAATAATAATTGAATAGGATAGGAAATGGCAAAATACCATTACTAAAAGCGCAATTTTCTTTGTATCCTTAAATTATAATTTAAATTTATAATAAAAATTTATATTCACATTAGATTCAAAGGCTGCAAATTTGATGATATTCTCGTTGAAATCAATGCAAATCTCAGAAAAATTAAGAGAATTATTCAACATTGGCTTCGTAATTGGATAAAAAATGCCACATGTTGTTAAGAATGAACAAATTAGTGGTACAATAATTAAAGGCAGATAGCGACATAGTGTAATCTTCATGTTGCTACAAATTTTTTTGAATTTATTTTCAATAATTTTTATACATTAAAACAAATTAGTCAAAAAATCAATAAATTTATTATTTAAATTTTTTACCGATTTAAGACTAAATAACGGTAAACAAATTGTATGGCAATGGCAAAAACCTCCAAATGAAAGAAAAAATGGAATAATAAAAATAGAAGCAATAAATGTATTGAATCACTGAAAAATGTGCCAAATAAACCAGAAAAAATCAAATAGCCATCAAATAAAATTAAAGCATTGTTTCCATCTTTGTCGAGGAAAGTTAGAAACTATATCGGATAATATTAGATATTATTTGAAGTAAAATTATAAATAACTCACTGGCATCCCAATACAGAAAATAATCAGAAGGAGAATGTCCAGAATGCATGTTTGGAGCAGTACCCGACTATGGAGCCACATTTCTTTTGGTGTTCGATGAAGGATTAGCCAAAGAAGAGTGAAATTCAACAAGAAACCCATCGGGGGAATTAGAAGAGAATTTATGTGAAAAATTGCATTCAATGTCATTTTAATTGATGAATAGAGATATCTGTCAAATTAAAAATAATGCTTAAAGATTAAGCCATCCTATATATAATTTTCTGTCGGTTTGTTCCAAAAAATATTGTTTAAATTATCTTTGGCGTTATGTATTTTCAAAGGCAAATGTAAGGAAAAGGGATCCCAAATTAAAAATTGTTTTAATATTTCGGGATGCAACTTTCTTAGGGTAATTTGGGGCGCTGATCACGAATTTGACATTAGATTTTTGATTAGACATCATCTAATCTATGATTTTCAAAAATCTATGATTTTTCCAAAAAAATTTCCAATCCTATATATAATTTTCTGTTGGTTTGTTATAAAAAATTATTTTGAACTTGGCGTTTTGTTTTTTTTAGAAGAAATAGAGAAAAACATTTTTTAGACATAAAGAATAAAAAAAGGAAAAAGAAAAATTAGGATAAAGAATTAAAAAATGTGCATGTTCTTTTTCAGTTCTTTTTTATTTTTTATTTCGGAAATTTGTTTTCAGCTATTTATTTTTATTTACTTCTACTGACTGGAACTATTGTGAAATTTCCCAAAGAATAAAAGCACGTTGGAAAGTTTCTTTAGAATTAATTAAATAGATTTATTTTTTTTTATTTTTCTGAAAAAGCAGAGTCAATTCGGAACATAAAAATGGAATAATTTAAAAGAATACAATGCATCATTTTTAACTTAACTAAATTTAAATGACAGAAAACAATACAATTTTTAATTCCTTCTTCACACATTCACTCAATCTTAATAATTATTTTCGATTTTTGCTTCATTTGTTCTTTCCATTCAACCATTTTTTTTGTGGCGGGGGCGGCAAGACCTATAATATAAAATAGGATGATTAGGAAGATGAGATGATGATGACGATGAAGATGAGGATAATGATGAAGATGATGATGAAGATGAGATGATGATGATTAAGATGAGGATAATGATGAAAATGACGATGAAGGAGATAATGAAGATGAGGAAGATGATGATGATGAGGATGAAGATGAGGATGAGAGGATGAAGATGGGGATGATGATGAAGATGTGATTATGAGGATGATGATGATTAAGAATTAAGATGAGGATAATGATGAAAATGACGATGAAGGAGATAATGAAGATGAGGAAGATGATGATGATGAGGATGAAGATGACGATGCGAGGATGAGGATGTTAATGATCATGATGATGAAGGGGATGATGAAGATGAGGATGATGAAGATGACGATGAAGATGAGATGATGATGATGAAGATGAGATGATGATGATGAAGATGAGATGAGAATGATAATGATGAAGATGAGGACGATGATGATGAAGATGAGATGAGGATGATAATGAGGATGATGAAGATGAGGACGATGAAGATGAGATGATGATGATGAAGATGAGGACGATGATGATGAAGATGAGGATGATAATGATGATGAGGATGTTGAAGATGAAGACGATGATGATGAAGATGAGATGATGATGATGAAGATGAGATGCATCATCATCTTTTTAATCATTCTATTAAATATTATAAGTCTTGCCCCCTGATAAGTGATAATTTTCTTGCCCCACGCCCCCAAAAAACAGGAAAGTAACAAAATTAGAATTAAAAAACAGAATTAAATCAGAATTAAAAATCAGAATAAGCATAAAATCAGAATTAAAAATCAGAATAAAATTAGAATTAAAAATCAGAAAAAGAATAAAATCAGAATTAAAAATCAGAATTAAAAATCAGAAAAAGAATAAAATCAGAATTAAAAATCAGAATAAAATCATAATTAAAAATCATAATTAAAAATCAAAATAAAATCAGAATTAAAAATAAAATTTTTTGCATATTTTAGCATGATTGTTGTTGATTATTTTGCCTAGCTCAGGAGTTCGCCCGTAGGGCGAACTCCTGAGCTAGTATTAAAAATAAGCAAAATAACACTAATGTGAAAAAAGTTAAATAAAACATTTCACAGATAAATTAGCATTCAAGCATAGCAATACATCATCAAATCAATCAACTTTTCTTAATTTTTTAAAATGATTTATTTATGCAAAAAGGGAAAGAATATTGATGCATCCTGTTTTTTTTGGGCGGGGCGACAAGACCTATAATATAAAATAGGATGATTAGGAAGATCATGATGAAGATGATGGAGAAGATAATGAGGATGAAGAAGATGGTGAAGAAGGGGATAATGATGTTGATGATGAAGATTTGAATGATAGGATGATGAAGATGATGATTTTGGTGATTTTGAAGATGAAGATGATGAGGATGAAGATGAGATTGAAGATGAGAATGAGAGGATAATGAAGATGAAGATGAGATGATATTGAGGATGAAGATGAGATGATGATGAGGATAATGTATAATGATGATGATGAAGAAAATGATGAGGATGAGGATAATGATGAAGATGAAGCCGACGATGATGAAGATGAGATGATGATGAGGGTGAAGATAATGAAGATGATAATAATGATGAAGATGATGATGAAGATGAACAAGATGATGAAGATGAGGATAATGATGATGATGATGATGATGAAGTCGAGAATGAGAATGATGAAGATAATGAGAAGATGAGGATAATGATGATGATGAAGAAGATGATGACGATGAGGATGAGAGGATGATTATTATGAAGATGATGAGAAGATGAGGATAACGATGATGAGGAGGAGCTGAAGATGAAGATGAGAGGATGATGAAGATGAGGTGATGAAATTAATGATGAGGATGATGATAAAGATAAGGATGTTGAAGATGAGATGATGAGGATGAAGATGAGGATAATGATGAAGATGAAAATGATATGAAGAAGACCATCATCATCTTCTTAATCATCCTATTATTATAGTTATTGCTCCCTGCTGCTGATAATTTTCTTGCCCCCCCCCCCCTCAAAAAAAGGAAATTAACAAAATCAGAATTTAAAAATAAGAATAAATCGGAATTAAAAATCAGAATAAGAATAAAATCGGAATTAAAAATCAGAAAAATAATTTAAAAAAATAATTTTTCTATCAAATTGAAAATAATAAATTAAATTATTTTTAAATAATAAATAATAAAATACATTTTACAAGTTTAGAATTTCTTAAAATTTCTTTAATGAATAAAACTGAATGTAAAAATTTATTAGTGAATATGGCAATTTATCGTCATGCCAGACATTTACCAAAGTAAATATTAATGGGTAATGAAAAGATTCTGTGCCTTCAAATAAAAGAGTCCGAAGAAATATAATTAAATATTATAAACAGCTGCAATTATTGGGTTGTCCCATAATTATTATGTTCCCTTCATATTTTATGTAAAGTGATAAATGGCAAATGCCAATTTAATTAGGAAAATATTTATTCACTCAATAAATTAATTGAATTACAATTATTTTTATGGATAAGTGATGAAATGAATAGGAAAATTGTCGCAGGGCGGAAAATGAGGAAGTTATCGATTAAATATAATGCCAATATAAAATATTTAAATAATAAATCAATGTCTCTTTTGGTCATTATAACAGTAAAAACTTAAGTCAATTTTTAAGAAAAAAAATCTGCTTTGACGTAAACTCATTGCACCATCTATTTGCTATAATTTTGCATTTGAATATGGAGAAAAGTCTAAAGACTAGCCAATGGATTGAAAATAGACAGCCAATTTATTAGCAAATAAACAAAAATCCATCATTCAAATTCAGTATGAACATAGAAAGATAAAAAAAAAGGCAAGAAAAGCTTCAAAAATAAGCAGAAAAGAACCTTGTGCAGATATTAATTTGTAACAGGCAAACATACATAATAAAAAATGATTTTCATAATTAAATATGTATTTTTCATAAATCATAGGAAGGGGCTTTCATTTTTCAAAAATGGGCACACAATTCCATAGGTACTTAAAAATTTGTTCTTCTGATCCCTTCATTGTAATTGTTGTAACGGAACAATGAGTGTTCCTTTTTTGAAGAAGGCAATCAAAGCATCCCGATATGGTCGAAAGGTCCAAAGAGTAGCCAAAGGATTGAAAATGGGTAGCCAACTATTTAGCAAATAAACGAAAAATCCTTCATTCACATTCACCACTGTTATAAATATAGCACTCAAGAAAAAAAGGGATAGAAAAGCTTGAGAAATAATCGGTAAACTTGCCTGAAAATATAAAATTTATTGGTGTAAAATAGTTTAAAATTATAATAAAAAAAATTGGAAAAATATATTGTCTAAAAAAATTGAATTTTCGATGAATATCTAAATATTTACTAGAAAGAAAAGATATTTATTATAATCTTTTTACCAATAAAAAAAATTATATTTTATAGAAAATATTAGATAACATTAAATATGTATATATTTTAGTAGAAAATAAAAATAATAAAAAATATATCTTCTGAAAAAAAAAACAAATTTTAATTTCAGTGAAAATTGTATTTTCCAAGAAAACACAAATTTTATTTTCAATGAAAATTGTATTTTCCATGGAAACACAAATTGTATTTTTAATGAAGATTGTATTTTCCAGGATTGTATTTTTAATGAAAATTGTATTTTCCAGGGAAACACAAATTGTATTTTTAATGAAGATTGTATTTTCCAGGATTGTATTTTTAATGAAAATTGTATTTTCCAGGGAAACACAAATTGTATTTTTAATGAAGATTGTATTTTCCAGGATTGTATTTTTAATGAAAATTGTATTTTCCAGGGAAACACAAATTGTATTTTTAATGAAAATTGTATTTTCCAGGGAAACATAAAATTATATCAGAAAATAGAATTCATTTTCCAAAAATAGAAATTTATAAGAAATATACTTATGAATATTTTATATCTAGATATTATTTGATTGAACTTACAGTAATAATTAAGCTTTTAGTCAATTGTTTATTCAATTTCCGTAACCGTTCATTCATTGCATTGGCGGCTACATATTTGACCATTTGATGACCGCAAAAAATAATAATTGAATAGGAGAGGAAATGGCAAAATATTATTGTTAAAAATACAGTATTCTTTAAAGATTCCTAAATTATGAAATTATTTTTAAAAAAATATATTTTTTAATAATTAGTATTTACATTCAATTCAAATGCTGCAAATGTTTTATTCTCGTTAAAATCAATGGAAATTTCAGTAAAATCAATAGAATTATTTAGCAATTGCTTTTTTATTATAAAATGGACGCCATACATTATTAAAAATAAACAAATTAATGGTGCAGTAAGAAATAGCAAATATCGAGACAAGGTTATTTTCATGCTTCTACAAATTTTTTATTAAAATATAAATTAAATAAATTACCGATTTAAGACCAAATAGCGGTAAAGAAATTGAACTGGTAGGAAAAATACATCCATTTGGAAGAAAAAATTCCATAATAATACCAAAAACCATAGACACATTGGATCATTGAAAAAAGGACGAAATAGACCGAAAAATATCAGATACCCATCAAATATAAATAAAGCATTGTTTCCTTCCGCATCAATGTAAGTTGCATACTATAATGAAAATAAAATTAATTAATTAATTAATTAATTAATTCGAATTATATTTTACTATTACTAAAAACGTAAATTATAAATTACAAAATATTATCTCACTGGCACTCCAATACAATAGACAAGCAAGAAGAGAATATCCAAAATGCATGTTTGTAGCAGTACCCGACTATGGAGCCACATTTCTTTTGGCGTTCGATGGAGGATAAGCCAAAGAAGGATGAAATTCAACAAAAAACCCAATGGTGGAATTAACAGGGAATTTATGCGGAAAATTGCTTTAAATATCATTTTTTTTGATGAGTAATTCTTTAAATTAAATTATTAATTAATAGATAAGATTTATTGATGACATTCTTAATTGAATACTTTGTTAATAATCTTTATTTATTAATATATGTCATTTTTTCTTCTAATGTTCTTATGCATATTCAATTAAATAATTGAGGCTCAACTGTGAAAATTGCCAATTCTCTAAAAGACGTTTTTCAATATAATTAATTGTTAATGAAAAAATTTTCAATCTTAAAATTATAGGCGTCTGGAACTTATTGTGTTACTTGAAAAGGCCACATTTTTCAATGTGGAATTCTCAATTCTATGAAAGTCATATTTAATTAAATATTAAAAGCAGCTGCAATTATGTATTTGTGAGTCTGCCAAATTTCCCAACAACATTTATTGTCAAATCTATGATATAATTTAATATGATGAACAGTTGAAGATTTTCAATTTTAGAGATTCATTTTTTGAAAATAATTTGATGATAAATTCTATGGATTAAAAAAATAATTAGTAATAAATTAATAATATTATATCATTGAAAAATGGAAGAAATAATAAAAATCAAATAGCCATCAAAAAGGAATAAAACATTGTTTCTATCTTTGTCATGGAAAGTTAAAAAAACTATACACAAAATATAAAATATATTAGATATTATATATTATTTTATGTTAAATCTTAAATTTAAAAAAAAATCACTGAGATTGCAATTCTTGAGAAAAGATGGATTAAAATGTTAAAAGAATACTAAAATATTTATTTTTATAATTTTAATTTAAATCGTAATTCTATTTAATTTAAAATATAAAAATTAAATTACTAGCAATTTTTTAAGTAATTAAAAATGAATGCTTTTTTTCAATATCAATATAATTTTAAAACAAATCTTTCAAAGATATAATTTTAAAATGAATCCCATCTTGGTTAATTAAAATCAACTTTTATTTTTTGGTAAAGTATTTTTTATTTAAATAGATAAATACAAATTAAAGTATTATTACAGGGAACAACGTGGAAAAATTGATATGCTTATTCTATTTGAAAATTGATAAAGCTCATTTGGATCATTATTTGGATATTATTAACCCGAAAAAAATAATTTTTCACTATTATAGAAAAAACCAAATAGGTATTTTTTCCATATTTTGACCAAAATCAAATATTACTTTTTAATATCATTTTATAGATAATTTAATGGACAAACAAAATTTTAAAAAAAAGTTTAATATACTTATATGAGCCTCTAAAATTCATTTTGTCATCAATTTGTCGTAAAATTGATTAGGATAAAAAGTATAAGAATTATTGAGAATTATTGTTCTCTGCTCTCCCGACTCGAATTATTTGCTCTATATTATTGATTTTTGTCCATTCTCGTCTCGGTCTTTCCACTTCTTTTTTCCTTTTCAAATTGCAATTGCAAGGAACTTACATTTTTCCAATTCAATTTCTCTGCATAAATTTAACCTTTAAAATTGAGAGTTGAGAAGAGAGACTATCTAGAACAACTTTTAATAGAATATGCTTAATTTCTGTCTATCCTATTTTTGGCTTTAAAAATTTAATTAAAAATAATTTAAAGTTAAGCTAACTAATTAATTTTTTTCTTAAGTTAGTAGTTCAAGCAAAATTAATCAAAATTATAGCAAACAAAAAAATAAATTAAATTTTCTGCAAAATAATTCAAAAAATGGAATTCCAAAAATATATTCCCGTAAGAAGATCGGCCAACAATTTTGAATGTTTGGAAGTGCCACTCGAACCGGACAACACTTTGAGTATGCACACATTGCGCGCCGCATTCCCGCGGGCCTGTGGCCTTAAATTTCAAGCTTCTGCATTTGGTGGTTGGCGAACACTTCGGTACACAAAAATATTGCTATTTAAAATTTTAATTTTACTTTAAGCGCTGATGAGTTCAAATTGTTTGCTCCGGCTGATGGAGGATGGCGAAATAATGGTTTATTTATTATTTATTTAAGATGAAACATTTTGCCTAAAAATTTTCATTGTACATATAAAATTTTTTCATTTAAAATGAAAAAATATTTTTTGCCAAAAAATTTATATTCTTTTGCCGAAAGATCTGTTTTTCTTGAATATCTTGTTTATGCTTGATCCTAGACAAAAACCTTTCACCATTCAATATAGTTCATCGAGATGCATCGATTGATGTATTGTTTGTCTCTCTGTGGCCAAAATTCAAAGTATTAAACCGTCTAAATCTTATTTTGCTTTTTGGTTTAAAACTCTTAGTTCTTAGCCAAATCCCAGCATTCTTTATGTCAATTGATGCGTTTCGACTAGCTTTATTGATGATATATTAAGGTTTATATGGTCTAAACCAATACTAATAATAATAAGTTATTAAATTTTAGTCAAAAGAATGATTTTTGTGCCTTAAAAACCTTTGAATTATTAAATTATTTATTTTTTAAGTTTAATTTTTGTACACCTAATAAAATTGGCTAATAATGAAGTTGAATGGTTCAATTTTTGGCAATTTTTTAAATTATATTTAAAAAACATAAAATTTTAATAATGTTGTATAGTTTAGATAAATGATTTTATCTGAAAATTTTTATCCAAGACTTATCAAAAAAAATATTTAAATTAGACATATGCATATTTACATAATTCCCAGTCTAAAATAATTTTTATTCAGTCCCTTTTTTTGTCATCTTCGATGAGCCAAATGAATTGCCAAAAAGGGCCTCTATAACGAGCAATGGGACTGCGGAGACAGCATTTTTGCCGAAACCAAAAGAGGTCACGTTTGGGCCAGTAAATGGCACTGGAACATCAACCACAATTCCAATTCCAAATAATAATGACAATAACATTGCCAGCAATGTGATTCCGGCTCCGAATGTTCCCGAGAAATTATACAATTCGGCACCGAATCCAACAGCAGGTTGTCAGATTTTTAATTTTATCCTCGGGAATGGGAATAGATTTACCAGAATAAATTATGGATGATTTTTATTAATACCTATGGATATAATCTATGTATATTATTATAAATAAAAATATTTTGAAGAATTTTAGATAAAATATTTTATATTTACGTATGCTAAAATATATAAATTTAAATACATTAGCTGTGCTAATTTTATCAATTTGCGCTTTTCTGTACTTATACTTACGTATTTTCTAGTGCAGATTTGAAAAAATTTCAAATCTTATTTTATTATTAATATTTGATTGTAAAACGATGAAAAAATAAAAGGTTATTAGAAGCGAATATCAAATTTTGGAGGTAAAATAAGGTTAATTTGGGGGTGAAAAAAATCTTAGATAATACTAATAAAGTACCCACTTTTTTATCAAATTTTTTATTTACTATAGATCGTCGTGCACTATGTCGAAATTTTAGAGGACGATTTAAGCAACAGGCACGCAAGAGTTGCGGCGGATTTATTCCACAACGTCCACTTTCCATAGTGAGTTTATTTATACCTTTTTGATATTTATGTTCTAAATTTAAAAATTTAATTAAAAAATAATTATAAAAATAATTATAAAAATTATTTTTATGAAATTTTTTATTATTTTTAAATTTGATTAATTTTCATTCAACAGAAATCCGAGATCAAATCCGAGATCAACGATGAGAAGAATGAGCCGAAAATAAAGCGTGCAGCTGCTTTGAGTGCTCAAATGGCAATGAAAGGAAAGAAATAAATTCGGATGAAAAATGCCATTGCCAAGAATTAAAATTGAGGAGAAAATTATTTAAGTTGAAATAATCAATCTGCTGTTGAAAACTTCTTATTATTTAATATTCTCTTAAGAATAAAATTGATAAAAAAAATCACAAAATTTTCCTAAATAAATTACATTAAGAAATTTGATCGGGGTAACCAGCTACAATGACCAAATGACATCAAATAATTTCTCAAGCTATTTCTGCTATTATTTTCTTTGGCACTATTTTCATGTTTTTTGAATTTGAATGAAGGATTTTTTGTTTATTTGCTAATAAATTGGCTGCCTATTTTCAATCTTTTTTGGCCAGTCATTGGACCTTTAGGCCATATCGAGATGCAATGTTGGCCATCTTCAAAAAAAGGAACAATTGTTGTTCCCTCACAATTACAATGATCGACCAGAAGAACAAATTTTTAAGAAATTTAATAAATTTCCAAATTTTAAAAATAATTGTTTTAGAAATAAATTTCATTTTTATAAATATAATATTTTTGAAAATTTATTGTTAATTATTTTCTCAAGAATTTATCATCAAAATTATTATTTCCAAAAAAAGAATAAATATTTACTCTAAAATTTAGAATTTTCAACCATTAATCATTTAAATTATTTCATAGAATTGAATTTGAGAAAAGGAACTTTGTCTGATAGACCAAAAACACTAATAATTTCAGCTGCTTAAAATATTTAATTATGTCTCATTTTCATAATTACAAATTCATATTGAAAAATGTGCACTTTGTAAGTAACAAAAAAAGTTCAGCAGACCTCTATAATTTGAAGGGGCTGAAAAATTTTCATTAATTACGCTGAATGTCCTATGAAATAATAAAATTTATTAATAAATTGTAATTATTCATAATTAAGAGTTGGTTTAGGGGAAGATAGTAGAACTTTGAAACGGGACCCAGCTATTATTGATGTCAAAAAATCCATATAATATTGGGCAAATATTTAACTATCTCTTTTAATTTACTAAATTTGACAGAAATTATATTAAAATGATATTAAATGCAATTATCCATGCAATTTCCCTGCTAATTCCCCCGATGGGTTTTTTGTTGAATTTTACCCTTCTTTGGCTTATCCTTCATCGAACACCAAAAGAAATGTGGCTCCATAGTCGGGTACTCCTACAAACATGCATTTTGGACATTCTTCTTTTGGTCATTATGTTCATTGGAATTCCGGTGAAATTTACTTTAAAAAAGCATGCATAATATTTAATAGACAAAATTAAATGAATATTTGCTTGGTTGGCCGACACTTGCGGATCCGACACTTGCGGACGGAATGGTCTGGTGCCGAAGGTGGCAAAGCTGGAGTGACATTGTTTATAGCATATTATTAGGCATAAAATTAGCTACAAAATGACATCAAAAAGTTTGGCAAATTTTGAATATTCACCTAGTTATGGCCAAATAACCATTGATTTAATTAAAATTGCGATTTTGATGGCTTTTTGGCCATAACTCGGCGAATATTCAACATAGACCAAAACCTTTTATGTCATTTTGTAGCTGATTTTATGCCTTATAATATGCCATAAAAAATTCCACAATAGCTTTACCAACATCAGCGCCAGACCGTTTGGTCCGTAAGTGTTGGGTCCGCAAGTGTCGCAGTACGATACGATTTGCTTGATAATATCATAATTTATTTAATATAGTATATTTTTTTTCCTTTTTAGTATTTAACAGTCATTGATGCGGATGGAAATAATATTATATTAATATTTGATGGATATTTAATTCGCTCCGGTTTATTCCGTCCATTTTTCAGCGAACCAATGCATTTGTGGTTTTTGTATCTATTATGGCTTTTTTTATTTGAATTGGATATATTTTCGCTTGCCGTTCAATTCCTTTACCGTTATTTGGTCTTAAACCGGTATTTGTAAATTTATTGATTTATATTATAGTAACAAATTTATAGAAATATAAAAATAACCATAAATCGATATTTGCTTTTCCTTATTGTTCCACTAATTTGTTCATTCTTAAAAACGATTGCCGTTTTTAATGTAATTAAAAAGACATTATTGAATAATTCCACTGATTTTTCTTTGATTTCCATTGATTTTAATGAGAATATCACATTTGCAGCATATGAAATGAATGTGAGAATTAATTTTAAATAAATATAATAATTGAATTATGCAATTAAAGGAATCTACAAAAAATATTGTTATATTATTAATTATATTTTGCTATTTTCTTTGCTATTCAATTATAATTTTTTGTGGTCGAAAAATGGTCAAATATGTGGCCGCCCATGCAATGAATGAACGGTTGGAGGAGTTGAATAAACAATTGACTAAAAGCTTAATTATTATTGTAAGTTCAAGAAATTATATTTCAGTATTTAAACTTTTATTTTACCAATTAATATTTATTTATTTTTTCAGTGGAATACAAAGAATTATTTAATCCGAATAATTTTAAATTAATTTCAGGCCAGTTTTCCGCTTATTTTTCAAGCTTCTTTTGGTCTTCTTTTAATTTCTACATTGTTTATAAAAGTAATGAATGTGAATGAAGGATTTTTTATTTATTTGATAAATAGTTGGCTGCCCATTTTTAATCCTTTGGCCAGTCTTTGGACCTTTCGGCCATATCGAGATGCTTTGTTGGCTCCATTCAAAAAAGCAACTGTTGATGTTGTGACGCATTAAATGTCAAAATGAAGAAGACATTTTTTATTATATTAAGAACATTATTATAGTATTGTCTAAACTAATAGTCTTATATAAAAATGTTTTTAACAATAAATATAAATTATTTAAAAAAAACATTAAGTATTATTTCTTAATTTTTAAAATGAATAGAATTAATTTGCGATTTAAATAAAAATTATATTATAGATTTTCTTAATTTTACTACTGTCAAAAAATTAATGATGAAAAATATTATTTTATAAAAATAAATTCAAATTTATCTGCAAAGATAATTTAATAAATAGTATAGAATAAATAAAAGGATAGTATTTGAAATGTCAAATAAATTTTTGAAAATACCAAATAAACTATTAATAGATTTTACGGTTTAGAGTTTTGTCCTAGACCCCAAACCCTTTACCCAATCGATGGATCTCGTCAAGGTGCATCGGATGGTATATATTTGACTTGGGTCTAACCAATGTTAAAGTAGTTTTGAACCATAAATAAAAAGATGGTTTAAACAGTTCAAAACCTTTAATTTTAGGCCACCAAATATAAACCATTCGTTGCGCTTTGACGAGCTCTATTGATTGGGTATATGGTTTGGGGGTCTAGGACAAACCACTAAACCTTTATAATCTATTATTACTTTATAGGCATTTTTTTTCAATACTCTATTTGGCATTTTAAAAATTTCCCATAAATAAAATACGAAGAAAAAATTGATATTTTTTTTAAAAAAACATTAAATAAATAAAAGAAATACCAAAAATTTCAAAATTGGAAAAATAATAGAGGAAGAAAGGGAATGAATAAATTGAATAAATATATTTTAAATATGTTTTCTTCACTTTTTAACCTTTCATTTCCGTCATCAATCATCAATCAATTCATATGGAATGCACCAGCTGCACCACCATCATTATGCCCTCCGTGTCCCTGTCCACCACCGCCGTTGACATTGTCATCGGATGAGAAGAAACGCGCAATTTGCGGAGGCAATTTACCACTAAAACTTATATACAACCATGCGCCAATACCAAGACAAATCAATGGATAACGCGTGGCAAGGCCAAAAATTAACCGCCTGTAAAATGATAAATGAGTATCAAATCGATTGGTTATAAAAATTCAGGGATTTAAAATTAAATTTGTATTTATCTATTCAGCTAATATCGAAGCGGAGAAAAAAATACTTTTGTTATATAATTAAATATGAGGTTTTAATTAGAGCATTGACCCCATTAATCAACATCCGACAGATTTTATTGGTATAGGGTCGATAAATTTTATTTAAATTATAATTAATTCTGTCCGGAGGAATCCGGAATTTTTAATTTTTAAAATAATCCGCCGGTATTCTACTTTTAATAGAAAAATTCTAAACGGATATGATATAGTTTTCCTCTCTGTAGATTTGTTTTCCAGATTTGATTTTTATTTTTAATGAATCTGTGTTTTTCTCAGGTAATTTTTATTTTTCGCAAATTAGAATTTGTATTTTTGCAAAATTGTGTTTGTCGACAAATCAGTGCAGATTTGAGTTTTCAATAAATCAGAATTAATCGTAAATAGGAATTTATGTTTTTTAGAAGTCAGAATTTGTATTTTTTTTTAAATATTTTTATAAACAAATTCCCCAGAGGTGTGTCAGTCAAATTTTTATTACAATCATTTTTGTATCAAAAAAAAACTAACATAATGGAGCCCAAAAGGCTGGTGCCGATCCCTAAGCCATCACCGCCAACATGTAAGACACCTTGCACTGGCATTATGACACCCCAATGTAAAATGTTGCCTAAATGCGCGAAGGCGATCACAATGACAAGGATCATTAGCAAATGTATTGTCGCTTCGGACATATTTCTGAAGGGATTTCGGCCACCACCACCTTCTCCTCCAGCTTGACGGCGTCGTCGACGACGATGGGCAGCAATGGCAGCGACCAATGGATGATGTTTATGGGAGGCAAAATTGGAATGTTGGCCAGCAGAATGAAGTGAATGTTGTGTCAATTTAGCCTGATTTGCATTCTTTAATTTTTAATTATTTTTTATTAATAATCCAAAATGGGAAAATATTAATTTAAAAATGACTGAATTTACATATTCTTTCGTGTCGAAAAATATTATATTTTTGAGGCTTTATAACTTGGCCATAACTAGGTATTAGGGCTAGGGTTAGGTTCAGGGCAGGATGGGATTAGGGGCTATGGGCTAGTAAATCTTAAATAAGTCTTATTCATATTTATATTGGCTTAAAAATATTATATTTTTCGAGTCATTTTTTATCTAAATTAATAGAGATCCATTTAAAACAGCAAAACATATATTTTATTTACCAATTTTCTAAATTATTTACTTAGAATAATTTTATATACTAAACAAACACCACTTGTCATATATTATTAAGGTCTGAGAATTCCGATATTTACAAATGTGAATTATGTATAGAAATATCTTCATTGGGATTATAAATTCAAAAAAATAGAAGTCATCTCATCAGCAGATTAGCATTAAAATTATAATTGAATTTAAAAATAGAATTTTTTGTTGAATTTCTTAGTATGAATTTTACCTTTGCGCCTGTTAAATGACCAAAGTCGTGCATAAAAATATGATTGGCCAATTTCAATAATTCACTAGGCAAAATTGACTTCCCTTTATTTTCAACAATTTTTTCCAACATTTTTTTGATCTCATTTCGATCGTTCATTTGCCCAGCAATTTGGGTCAGAATTTCATGAAAATCTTCGAGAGTCTGAATAATAAATATTGAGGAAAATACACCATACAAAATCGAAAGAAAAAAAAAACATTATTTAGAGTTGGAGGACACATAGTCAAATTCCTAATATTTTTAATAGTATAAAATCTTCCGATCTTTGCGCGAATTTATAAAATTTTGAAAATCTTATACAATAAAAGGTTCGCCTCTTCCTTTTTTTCCATTCCTCCGTAGTCCGTATTTCAGATCCAACATTTTGTGCCTAGAATCATTCCAGTTGTACAGGTCTAAGTCTGACCAAGACCATGCAGTATTCGAAACTATGATCGAAAGTAACGGCATCGCCCCCATAGGTAATATTTATTATTCAAATATAAATGAGAGATATTTGCCCTCTAGGAAGACTTTCCTCTTTAAGAAGGATATTTGCAATTTAGGTCGGATGCTTGACTATAATTAGTAGATGATAGGGGCCTCTAGGATGGATATTTATTTATGGCTTAAAAAGGCTTTTTCCCTCTGTGAATTTTTTGTCCTCAAGGTTTTGCTCTCTAAATAAAAGAGGGGTTTTTGCCTTTAGCATACATTTTTGAATGCCTTTAGCGGTGAAACAGCATTTGTTATTGTTTTCATTGGCTTCATGATTTCTTGCTGAGTTTTAGCCAAAATATCTTCCAATGTATGTTTTTCGCCAATTTGTTTGCCATTACTTAAGAGTACAATTTTGACATTGCTAAATTTGGCCAACATTGAATTCCCATTTTGCTCGAAAACTTTAGTCAGTAATTCTGGCAATTCCTTTTTCAGATGTTCCAAATTCGTGACACTACCAATACCCTAAAAATTGTGATAAAATTCAATAATTTTCGATTTAAAATTTTATTTAATTCTAATTTTTGTGTATTTTTTTGGTCAATATCTAAATAATCTTTCTCATACCATTGGATTAATTTCATTCTTCAAATCATTTTTACTATATATCGAAATATTTGAAGAAGAAAAATTTTCATGAAAACTGTCCGATTTTGACATTACCGCATATTTGGTCATTATTTCCATTAAATCCATTAATTAAATTAACTCATACCAAGCAGCAATTAAGAGAAATTTACGATTTCCGGAAATCTTCAAGCTATTTGATTGACGTATTTTGGAAATCCCAGCTTGTAGGCATCGTACCGATTCGAGAATAGGCTCATTCGACTCGGCATGATCGATTTACTATACGAAATTTCAATTTCAGACGGGTATATTTACAGGGTGGGGCAAAAGTCCGTTTCCACTTATTTTTTATCATATCATTATTACAAATTAAGATATTCGGATTGAAATATAGTCAAAATATAGGCAAGAGTATTGGGAATAAGATAAAATATTAACAAAAATTTTATCCATTCTTATCTTAGTGCCAGGGGCAAAAATGCTTGAAGAAATTTTCGTTGAAGGCACGCAACTCGACTGACAAATTTTTTCAAAGTGAAATTTTTATTTTCTAAGCCACACACAATTGTCAAAATCACAAATTATTTGCATCTGAATCTCCTCTATCTGATGGTATAATCGGAAATTCCAAATACTCTCTATTAGTGATGAAATGGGGTTGGAATTCAAAAAGTCAAGTTTCGCTGATCTCGAGGTCAAAATCAAGAAAAATTATAATTTCAAAAAATTTCATTAAGGAATAATTAAACCTAAGAAACATGCCTATTTCGCTAATAGAAAATGGATTTTCCTATTTGACTCTAACGAGGACAAAATAGTAAAGAGTTAAAAAAAGTGCTTTCAGAAAAATCTGCTTGAAAATATCAACTTGATAAAAGTATCCCTAATAGTCAGAAATTGAAATCTATGAATGTGTCTTTTCTGATATTTTGTAGAACAGGGTCTGCTCTAAATTACAGAAAAGTTTTGATCTCTTCAAAAAATCTCTCCTTCGAGAATGAGGTACAGTTTCCAGTGAGGGGTTGCGTGCCTTCAGCAAAAATTTCTTCAAGCATTTTTGCCCCTGGCACTAAGATAAGAATGGATAAAATTTTTGTTAATATTTTATCTTATTCCCAATACTCTTGCCTATATTTTGACTATATTTCAATCCGAATATCTTAATTTGTAATAATGATATGATAAAAAATAAGTGGGAACGGACTTTTGCCCCACCCTGTAGATCCCTGACATTTTTAGCCCTAAAAACCCATGCCGCCCCACCCTAACCCTAGCCCCTAAACAAGTTTTAAATTGAAATTTCATATAGTAAATCGACAATGCCATGTCAAACAAGCCTAATCTCGAGTCAGTATGATTTTATCAATCAAATTGTCTGACGAATTCTGGAAATCGTCAATTTCCCAAAATTCGCCGTAACATATATAGTAATTACTAATTATAAAATTGCTAAACATAAGTAAATATTTAATCGAAAAATTGAGAAACAGATTTAAAATGCAAAAGTATAATTTTTTAGATAAAATTCAAATGCTTTTTTTACCTCTTTAAAATTACAAATTTCATTCATTGCCTTCTCCAATTTCTCAATTAATTTTCCACTATCATTTCCTCCATCATTCCAATTTTCAATTCGAATTTGATGTAATTTGTCAATTTTATAAATGTCTTGGATTTTTTCCACATTTTTTGGACCATTTGAAAATTGGCAAATTTTTTGATGAATCAAATCCAAAGTTTTCTTATCCCAAAGCCAATTTTCAATTTGATTGGTTTTAATTTTCTCTTAAATGGGCAAAAAAATTAATAATAATTTTTAAAGATTATTTACCAAAAATTCCAGTTGATTTTTTTTATAAATATTAAAAATAAACAAAATTTGCAAAAATTTTAGTTAATTTCTTTTTAAAAAATATTAAAAAAATGTAATTTTTTTAGCATTAAATCTATTTTTATTATTTAATACCTTTTAAAGTTCCCAAAATATCAACATTTTGTTCCGAATGCAAATTCAAATGCTTTATTCCATCTTTCATTTTCGCAACATTTTCAACAGAAAAAATTAACGGGAAAATGAGGAAAAGAGAAAATAATGTCAGCAATATTTTTGCCATTATCTTTAAAAATAATTGAATGTACCGAATTAATTAATTTAATTTAAAAATGACTTCAAATGCTGTGAATTCAATGATAGTGTCTATTATTTATTTTACTCATGAGATAATATTAATTTGCCGAAAAAAAACACTGAATTTGCCAAAAACTTTTCGTGTCGAAAAATATTATATTTTTGAGGCCATATAACTTGGCCCTAACTAGGGGTTTAGGGCTAGGGTTAGGTTTAAGGCAGGCAAGGGATTAGAGGCTACGGGCTAGTGGTTTGGGAATCTTAAAGAAGTCTGATTTGGCCAAGTTATATGGCCTCAAAAATATAATATTTTTCGACACGAAAAGTTTTCGGCAAATTCAGCGTTTTTTCGGCAAATTAAATGACTGCCTTTACTGATTGTCAGTCAGCAAAGAAAGTAACTTATCCACAGCAGAAAACAGATATCCAAATTAACGGTTTCGGTTATTAGGAGGACTTAAAGAATTGCTACACTTCCAGTGATGGATGGTGCTTTTAGTGGTGGATGGGGAGGCATCTGAATTGCAAAGGAGTCCCTTCGATTTTTTAAAAATGTAATTGGAAACTTATGAATGGAGTAATATTTTTTGGATAATTAACGGAATATTTTCTTACTAATTTATTTCCTGTTGGTGAATTTGGAGTGAAAAAAAATTAAAGGAAAGAAAATTTTGTTTACATGAAAATGAATGAAATCACAAATTTTTGGCCAATAAAAATCCATCATCTCTTCACGGTAAGCAATTTAGGTAGGCACTAGGTAAGGCACTGGGCCAGAATGAATTTATGATGATGGGCATTTGAATGAGGGATTGGATTTTGTGTATAGAGGGCTCTGCATTCGTAGGAGGAATTTGCATTGTGAAGAGGGAATTTCTTATGACCTTTGAAGGAAATTTTAGATGGGTTGGTAGCTGCCATCGTGGCCATAATCGATAATGCCAATTGAATTGCATTGCGAAGTTTATTTAATTGGATTCCAATATAGCTAACAAACCTTTTATTTTATATTAGATTTATGAGTTTTTGCCATTGGAAGTAAATGCACATTGTTTGCTATTGAACTACAAATTGTCCCAACTTTGTATAAACATGGTTCGTCGCCAGCATCAACGTTGGCAGGTTTATTTTGGAAAGTAGAATAAACACTGAAATGTCCGAAAAAAGAGTATATAATTAAAATAATTATAATCGTTTAAGGGTTTATCCTTTATTCGAAAACCATATTTGAATAGAGCTCGTCAAGACGCATTGAAAAGTCTAATGGTTTTATCAAAAATTAAGGGTATCAATCGTTTTGGGCTTTTCAAAACTAATAAGTTGGAATTCATTAAACCTACGCCATAAATGCTGCCACTTTACTGAACTAGGTCTAAATTCTTCTGTTAAATATTTCAATCTTTTTTCGGCGATTTCAGTGTTTTTCGGCAATTTAAAATTTTTATTAATTAAGCATAATTGAGGAAAAAAAACAAAAATTTAATTTACAACATTTAGCAATTCCGGGACAATCGTCTGAATTTTATGTTTGCTCGATTTCATAAGGGAATTGTGGAACGAATAAAAACACTTGAAGCGGATTTCGAAAATTTTGCTTTTAAGGAGGAATGTTTTCTGCTGGTGTTCGAAAAACAAGTTGACAATGTGATTGGATTAATTTTGATAGGCAAATTAATATAATTATTTTAAAGGAAATTCAAATGGATAACATGGATGAAGAATTGGAAATTGCACAATGGATTGGACCACAATCTCTATACAATTTTACAACGCGCGAAAAAATTATTGAACATTGTTTATCTTGTTTATTAAAATTGTACCAAATTCCTAAAAGGTTTTGAAATCAGAATTTATTAAAAAAATTAAAACATTTGAATTCGAAAACAATTTTTCTAAAGAGAAATAATTTGGTGGACAACTTACCATGAAAAAGCAAAAAGTATTTATATACTAATCTTTTTTTTCTTGAAAAAAGGAAAATGAGGTCCCCCTCCCCCCCCCCCCCATATTCAATGATACCAAGATTGGCTCAAACGGTTTCTTCTTTGCTGGTTATGACTCGTCAAAAGTGGCCGGCGATGAAACGGCGGGGATGAACCGGCCCCTTCTGAATTGAGATGATTATGATCTCATCCTATCCGTAACCTATATACCATATACCTATGAAAGACCCTAAACCAAATCCATGACCCATAGTGGTCCTTTACTTTTCTAAAAGATGGATGTAAACTGTACAATACCAAGAAATCGTGGGGGGACGGGTCCTAAAATTATTGTTTTTTTATAGAATCAAAAATCACCAGGAATCTTTGTTCTGGTATAACACAACGTTTCAATGTCGTATTGAAGTAATCAGGTTGAATTTTTGGGTTTAAAAAACTACAAAAAATTCTATATTTAGAGATTTATGTCATCCTATATCTTTCCCTTCTGAACCCAAAAGCAGTTGGCATTTTTCACCAATTATTCAGCAACGACTCCATAAAGAATATATTTCTCGTTTGGATGAATTCAAAGCAAAAATTTTAGTTATCGAGAAGGCCAGAATTGAAAGGTGAATTATGAATTAATTAGAGATTAAACTTAGATAAAGCAATCCTTATGAATTAGGAACTTAAAAAATAAATGTTTTGGAAAAAAAAATCGTTAGTGAGTACAGAAATTTAAATGAATAAAAATAAAAGGAAGGTATTTAATTTGTCGAAAAAAACATTGGAAAATGAAAATGTAGAAAAGTATTGAAAATGTCGAAAAGTTTATAACGGTTTAATAGTTTGTCCTAGACCCTCAAACCTTATACCCAATTGATAGATCTCGTCAAGACGCGTCGATTGGTATATATATTTTGTCATGGTTTGATCAAAATTAAAGGTTTTAAACCACTTAAACCATTGTATGGGTTTTGGTTCAAAACCAATTAAACCATGACAAATTGAAATTATATACCATTAGACATCTCTTGATGAGCTTTAATCCAATGGTATATGATTTGTGAATTTTGGACAAACCACTAAACCGTTATAAACTTTTCGACATTTTCAATTTTTTTTTCTACTTAAAAATTTCCCAAAATAAAATGTTTAAAAAAAAGCAAAATGTTTTACATTATCTTAAAATGATTAGAAAGATTACAAAATGCAAAAAAGGTGTTCACTTCGCATTCCGAAAAGTCCCAGAAAGTAATTTTTGAAAATAAAAATACACATTTTGCAGACTTCAAAACGCTACTTTGATGCAAAAATTGCTGGATTGGGATGCGAAAGTGCATGAACAAATTCAAATGATGAAGAAATTTTATAAAATTATCAAGACATATACTGAGGTGGGCTTTAGAGATTTATTTTAAATTTACATTCAAACAAATTTTTAAGGATTCATTCGACCCGGAAAAATTGCTCAAAGAATTGGCCGATGCAAAGGAGGCCGGAAGCAGCAAACAATTAGAGGAAAATATTTGAAAGGGTTAAGCAAAATTAAACGGGATCATTGCTATTTGATTTCTCGATTTGTTATATTTTTCAATGAAAATTCTAAATATTAAATTATTTTTATTTCCATATTCCATTTATCAATTCAAAAATAAGAGACCAACATATTCAGCAGTTAATTTTTGCTATATTTTCTTTTGGATAAATCTTATTTTAATGATTAAAATCAGTTTCAAAACTTTGATTTTAAAGTAATTTGCTTATCCTAATTTATTGTGTAAAATTCATCCACAATCAATTATCCACTAAAAGGATTGCTTTGCCATGGTTAATGATAAGTAGGGTTAATTACCCGTTGACGGGTAGGGTAGTCGGGTAGGGTACCCGTAAGGATTTTGGGCAAATTACCCTACCCGTTACCCGGACCCCAATTACCCGTATTACCCGTTACCCGCTTTTTCATTACCCGCCCCCGGGTAATTAACCCTAATTGATAAGGCAAAAATGTTATTTCCAGCCCTCTGGAAAATCCTGTATGTCCTTTAAATTGTTTATTGATGTGATTTTAAGCTGAATTAAATCTGATAAAATTGACAAAGTATCAAAGAAAAAATAATGGATTGTTTTTAAATACGTTTATCATTCAAAATTCTTTTCCAAATTTCCAATTTTGTTCTCTTCAATTTAATTTTGTGTCACTTTCTCCAATTCGGCTGCCCATTGTTTGTTGTTGTTGATGCGTTCCATGACCTGTTCAAATGTTTCTTGATGGGTCATTGCCGCCGTTTCATCTCGAATGTCCGAATAGAGGGGTGAAGACCTTCAAAAATATTTTTATAATTTAAATAATATTTTTTGTAATATTTACAAATATCTTTCGCCAGAGCTTGGCAAAATTGTGACCACCAATTTTCCGGCCAATTCAGGCTTTTGGGCAACTTGAATGGAAGCAACAACGGCGGCACCGCTTGAAATTCCTGCGGAGGAAAAAATGTTTTTTGTTAGTCACAAATTTTTTTGCTACTCACCACAAAGGAGCCCTTCCTCCAATGCCATTCGTTTGGCCATTGCAATTGCATCATCCGATTTCACTTTCACAACTTCATTGTAAATGTCGGTGTCCAAAATTGGCGGAATTATCCCAGTTCCAATTCCTGTGTATTTGGGAATAAATATTAAATTGTTAGAAAAAAAATTAATGTGAAATGTTTATTTTTGCCACCAAATTAGTTTTTGATCTTCTAATAAATCAGGAACCGGTTTTAAACCCTATAAACCTTATTCCAAATTTGTAAATCTCATCGAGATACACCGAATGGTTTATAAAAACGTCGAGTTTTGGCCATAAAGTGTTTAAAACCAAAAAATGTAATTATGGTTTAAACAGTTTAGAACCCTTTAATTTTGACCAAACCATGACATTTTATATACCATTCGACGCGTCTCGATGAGATCTACAAATTGGTATTAGGTTTGTGGGGTTTAAAACCGGTTTATGATTTATTAGAAGTCAAAAACTAATTTTGATGCAAAAAAAACTCTTAATTTTCAATTCAGTGATTAAAATTTTATTTTATAATTTCAATTCCTTTCATTTTTAATAGAAATGTAATATTTTTGCTATATTCCACCTTGAATTTTATGTGGTCCCTTTTGTCCGCCACTCAGCACTGGACTTTCTTCCGGTTCAACCGCATAAATCTGTGAATTTATTCGAGAATTAATTTAATTAATTTTTCGTCCATTTTCCTACCAAAATGTTTGGATTCTTTTCGCGTAAATATTTGCCCACTCCAGTGATCTGAAAACATATAATTTTGAATATTTTTGTATTTTCTTCAATTTCCAACCGTTCCTCCGGTGCCAATTCCAATAACACAGGCATCAACTTTGCCCTGAGTTTGATGCCAAATTTCGGGCCCCGTTGTTGCGTAGTGAACCTCGACATTGGCCGCATTTTCTAACTGGAAAATTATTGAATTTAAAATAAGAATTTTAAAGTAATTTTTCATTCGTTTTTTTATTTATATTATTGGATTTTTAATTTATACCAACAGCAATTTATTGCATAAAAAATATTTGGTACTTATCCAGTTTAAGTCCTCTTTTTTTGGAAAGTGCTTGGTCCCCCCTTTGGTTTTAAGGTTTGGGTTGGGGTTTGGGCTTAGGATACACGTAAGATGATTCCTACCACACCCTATCCCTAAACCAGCCCTGACTGACCCTAACCCGAAATATGACAAACCAAAGGGGGGACCAAGCACTTTCCAAAAAAGAGGATACAAACTGCACAAGTACCAAATATTTTTGGCAAGATTATGATATCTGTCAAATCTTTTGAAATTTAGGTACTTATACTTTCCCATTATTGGGTGGGGTGGGGCTGGCGATTGGGGGATGTCGAAGAAAAAGGAGAAGATTAAAGAAAATGAAGAAGATAAGAAGATTCAAAGGAAGAATCTGATGATTAAAATGATGAAAAAGAGATGAATCTTCTTCTCATCAATCATCTTCTTCTTCATCATTATCTTCTCTTTATTCTTCGCTAATCACCCCTCCCCGATAATGGGAAAGAACCAAAATTTCTATTTAAAATTGATCCATTTTCCGGAAAGAATTAATTTTTGCCCTTATACCGGAAAATATAATTTCCTTCTCTAATCATCTAGAGTGGTAAAAATCAACTAAAATAGCGTTGAATATTTCAAATTTCATTTAAAAATTATTTAAATTCTTCTTGTTTTTCAACCTGATTTGGCATAAATGAATTCGGAATGTTCTGGACCAATTTCTCCGCTGCTTCCATGCAACCTTTGATGCCCAATGCCGGATCGGTCAAATACAAGTCGGCGCCGAATATGCGCAAAAGTGTTCGCTATTAGAAAATGGGGGATGAATAAATTATTCCAAAATTAGTCCAAAATGCGGGTTTACCCTTTCCTGACTCACAACCGATGGCATTGTCACAATTAAGCGATAACCACGCACGGCAGCCACCAAACCCAAACCTAAAAATTTCTTGTATAAATACTCCATTCCATTTTGAATGGATGTGTAGTGTGGATGGTATTTAATTTATGGCAAAATAATTGAATAAAATAATTTTAATGGTTTAAGGGTTTTAATCCTACATTCACAAACCATTTATACCCAATTGAATAAAGCTGGTCAAGATTGGATGGTATTTAATTTTGCGAAAAAAAATTGAAAATTGCGAAAAGTTTATAATGGTTTAACCGGTTTGTCCTAGACCCAAAAATACCAATTCGATAGATCTCGTCAAGACGCGTCGATTGGTATATATTTTGTCGTGGTTTGATCAAAAATTAAGGGTTTTAAACCACTTAAACCATTGTATGGGTTTTGGTTCAAAACCAATTAAACCGTGACAAATTATATACCAATCGACGCGTCTTGATAAGCTCTATCCAATTCTATATTGTTAGTGAATTATAGGGCCGTTAAACCGTTATAAACTTTTTTCGCAATTTTCAATGTTTTTTTTTGCAATTTTAAATATTTCCCGTCAAGATTCATTAAATGTTTAAAACCCATTTTGGTTCAAAATTAAGTTAAAATTGCTTAAACCCAGGTCAAAACATAATCAAAGAATACGCATAGAAGAAATCTATTGATTGAATATAAACTTTCGAGGTTGAGGTTTAGGTTAAATCATTTTCACTTTTTTAAGTGTTTTTTTTTTGCCAAATTAAATATTTCGGAATTCCCATTTTTTCACAAACCAATTCCAGTGTTTCCGGAAGTCCCCTCGATCAATGTGGTCACGCCCGGTTTAATTTTGCCTTCACGTTCGGCTGCTTCGATCATTGAAAATCCAATGCGATCTTTCACACTGCCGGCCGGATTCAGCCATTCAATTTTGGCAGCTATAGAAAAAGGGATGACATTTTAAAAAAATTATTCCAATTACCAATTTTAGCGTTGCATCCTTTTGTAACTTTGTTGAGATAAACCATCGGCGTATTCCCAATCTAAAAAAATGTTTAAAAATTTTAAAAAAATAAGAAAAACCAACCAGGCTGCATGCATCATCCCCAATTTCATTACGAGAAGCCATTTTAATATTTGTGATGTTTTATTGATGTTTAAATTTTAAGAATTGATTTTATCAGTAAAAATTCTTTAATTAAATAAAAAGGTTTAAAATTTGGAAAAAATTTATTATGAAAAACTGGGAACTTTACTTTTTATTTTTAGTTAAAATTTCGCGGGTTGGAAATTTTCTTTAATAAATATGAATAAAATTCATAAATAAAAAAAAGTTTAAAATTTGGAAAATTTTTTATTTAATTTAAAAGTATTATGTGGGAATTTTTTACTTTTTGGTTAAATAATAAAATTCTAATCGTCAATTCACATTTTCCCTTGGCTTAAATAATTCAACGAAAGCACATACGGGGTGGGAGGAGACACAAAAATATGCTTTGTAGTGTGCATAAAACCTTTCCTTTATCATTTCTCGCCCCACACACTTAAATTGCCTGCCTCTTTGACACAAGTTTGTGACTTTTTTTTGTGTCTTGTGCGATTGTGACTTTGGCTCTGGGAATGGAGGGGTGAGTTGTGTTCTAGTTTCTAGTTGACTTATTTTTATTGATTCCCATTCCCATTGCTGGGAAAAAGGGGGTCTGCAGCTCTGGGCGTCTGGGCCTATGTTCAATGATCATATTTTTTCAAATTTTGATTTCTTTTGTTCATAGACATAGACCGCATGGCATGGCCCCAAAAATATTGAATGAATTTCTCTTCTCTGTTGCTTTTTAATTTTTAGTGTACTTTGTTGATGTTTGTGGCTTTGCCACTATAAAGAGGGGATTTGTGTTTGTGTCTAGACTTTAAAAGAGAACAAATAAAATTGAATGAAAATGGCCAGAGGAAAACTAAAAACTATTCATCTGCCGCTATGAACTATGACTGACTATGATGGTGGAATGAATAAATTTAATTTGGAGTATAAAAGAAGCGACACGGAAAAAGGAAAATTATATTCAATAACAAACAACAATAATTAAATTTTTGTCAAAAAAATTATTAAAATTTTTATTTTTCAATTTCTAATTTACTCATTTTTATAATCCAAATCATCTAACTAAATTCTCCGTTCTCCCTTATTATCGATTTTACTACATTTTGTGCATTTCCTTCTCATTTCTTGGCCTACATTTTAGGCGGTTGGACCATTTCCATGGTAATTTGATTGAAGCAAATAGGAAAAAAGCACAAATTTGAATAATGAAAAAGAATTGGCAAAATAGAAATTATTCCAAAATACAATTAGTAGACTTAAAAATCCATTCAACTATGAAATATGATAAATAATTTACAATAATTTTGTGCATTTCATCTATTTTTGTTCGATCTTTATAGTCCCGTATCAATTATTCCCATCCATTCTTATCATTTTTCTGTCTATTTTATTTACCTTGCTCACAAAAATCCATTTCACCGTCATTTCCCTTCAATCAGCAGCTCTGCCTGTCACTAAAATATTCCATACTTTGTCCCCAACAAAAATGAACACGACAAACTCCAATCCACCACCTCCGTCTACAAATACCCGCCGTTCGTTTTTCATTTTCTCCCTCAAATTTCCCTCACAATTTTTTGATCCAATTCTAAAACCTCCTCATCAAAAATAAACCAACAAGTCCAATTTTCCCAAATAAGATTAACAAAAAAAAAGAAGTAAAAAACAACAATCGAATTGTGTTAATGTTGTCTTCTTTTCCCTCTTCCCATTCTTCTTCCTTTCCAATGATTAGCTTCGATTTGGCCCATTGGCTGACTGCACTAATTGATTGGACCATTTTCATGGTAATTTTTGATTGCTAATCTGGTTCTTTTATGATTTGTATCCGCTTTTTTGTCAATTAAGGAAAAGTCCATTTGAGCATCAGGATTAGAGTTAGATTTATTTAGGGATCATTCAGAGATCCAGGTAACCCCTAATGACCCGGGTACTTGTCGATTTGGGTCTGCTTTTGGTTCTTTTACAGTTCCTGCGTCCCATCAACCTTTATGAGTCCAATCAACATTTACGCGTCCAATCAATATTTATGCGTCCCATGTAAATTTATGCGTCCCAAAATATTTTTATGCGTCCCAACAATTTTTATGCGTCCAATTAGTAAAAATAGAAAATTTAATTTTGCCCAAACATTAAAAAATCCTTTTTTTAAATAAATTGATTGGCAAATTTTTTAGCATACTATTAAAATTTGATTGGACGCATAAACGTTCGAATTCAACCCAGAAGACATATACCCAGAACCAGAAAATCTACACCCTAAAGACTAATACCTAAAAGAAATAATTTAATTTTAATTTTTCAGAACTCTCCATTCCGTCGCTTCGCGATATTTTCTCCGTTCAATCCCATGCTCCGAACCCCTAACCCTAACCCTAAACCCCTAGTGTAGTCCTGGGTTTATCCCAAATGTTCGGGCAAAATTAAATTTGCACTTTTATATTCAATGGACGCATAAAAGTATATTGGGACGCATAAAGATTGTTGGGACGCATAAAAATATTTTGGGACTCATAAATATTGATTGGACGCGTAAATGTTGATTGGACTCATAAAGGTTGATGGGACGCGGGAACTGTAAAAGAACCCTGCTTTTTTCTTCGCAAGGGAAAATAAAAAGGAAAAGTGAAGGGCCCCTCCCTATGGGTGTTAGGGTTAGGTTTTTAGAGGATACGTGAGATGATTTTTACCCCATCATATCAGTAACATATCCCTAATGACCATAACCCTAATCCTGCTGATGACCCAGAGGGGGACCCGTCAGTTTTCCACATCTCAACAAAAAAAACGAATTATAAACCATAAAAGTACCACTAATTTTCATATTTTTACATTTTCAAAAAATTTCAGGCAAAATCAATTTCAACAATTCTTCTTTCCCCTTTGGCCATTTTCCGGAATTTTTCACAAAACAACAGAGATAGTAGCAGTCGATTCGCTTTTTTGGACATTTTTCGATTCTTTGCACTTTGCTGGGTGGTCATAAATCATTTGGGCAGTGAAGGCCGACTCGACATTCTTCGGCGAGAACCAAGTGGTGAACAGTTCAAGCATTCCATCCATTCCCATCCAATTTTCGGCCCTTTGATCGGTTCGATTTTGCATCCTTTCATTTCTATTATATTTTTTGCATCCTTTTTGCATCGAAAGTAGTTTTGACTTTTAAAAAATCGGAAACCGGTTTAAGACAGTACAAACCTTGTAGATTTCATCTAGACGTGTCGATTGGTATATAAATGCCGGGTTTTGGCCCAAAATTAAAGTGTTTAAAAACCAAAAAATGTAATTATGGTTTAAACGGTTTAATACCCTTCAATTTTGACCAAACCATGACATATTATATACCATTCGATGCGTCTTGATGAGATCTACAAAATTGTATAAGATTTGTACGGGCAAAACCGGTTTCTGATTTATTAGAATTCAAAAACTACTTTTATAGACTTTTTGGATGCAAAAAATATTCCACAATTTCTTCTAATTCTCCCTTTCTTTTTTTAAGGGAATTCTGCTCTTGGCGTGGAAATTTTCCTTCTCCTCTCTGGCCTATTGGCTGCCCATTCTTGGCATCGGCATTGGAATGATCAACGGCCATTTTGGCGGAATGCATTTTCTTTTCTCGTTCGTCGATGGCTTCGATTGGCACCTCCCGTTTTGGCATTCATCCTTTTGGCCATTAGTCCAATCAGCAAATGGGCCATGCCTCAGTGAGTTTACAACAGATCAAAAATGGGCTTACGACTTACGACAATTACGGACGGGAAAAATACAGAGGAAACGGTCTGGTGCCGATGGTAATAAAGCTGTTTCGGCATTGTTTATAGCATTTTATTAGGCATAAAAGTAGCTACAAAATAAAACCAAAAGTATTGGCCAATGTTGAATATTCACAGAGTTTTGGCCAAAAATTGATGATTTAATTAATTAAACCAACAATTTTTTGGCAAATTGTCTTTCTGTTCATTTTTTGGCCATAATTCCTTGTGGCCAATATTGAATATTCATATTCACCGAGTTGGTCAAAAAAGCCGTTGGTTTAATTAAAATTGTGGTTTCTGGCAATTTTGTTGGCCATAACTCTATGTATTCAATATTGGCCGATGCTTTTCATATCATTTTGTAGCTAATTTTATGCCTAATAAAATGTTATAATCAATACAAAGCAGCTTTACCACCATCAGCACCAGACCGTTTCATCCCCAATTATCGCATCCTCAAATGACGTAATACATCAAAAATGAGTCCAATAATACATAGTATACATTAATTAATTACAGATTTCATTTCTCAATGGCATCTGCCTGCACAAAACCACAAATCATTTCTTATGGCCTTTTCATCAACAATTGGCACACAATTCCAACATGTTTTGGCTGGCTATGGTATTTGGGATTGGATTGGCAATGCTATTTGATGGCCCCATTTCTACTGCATTTTCTCATCAAAAAGCCAAAATCAGGACTAATTGTTATTTGCAATTTGATCATTGGTTCCATCCTCCTTCGGGGATGGCATTGCACTCAAAATGGAATTTGCAATAATAGCGATGTGGACATTCCAGTTTGTAGGGGGCAAAATCTGGGACACGGTCAATGGGCGACGTTCCAGCTGGGCGACAGGGCTTGTAGTTAATTAAGGACTAAACCGATATAATGGATTGGTATACTATACTTGTCGGTTATCTATCTCCAGACTTTTCCAAAAATTACCTAAAATTACCCCAAAAAATGTGCCCTAAAATCACCTAAAAGCCTGTTTTTCCATTGTTTTAAAATCAATTATGATTATTAGAATTAGAATCTCAAAAAAATTTTTTCAAATCTAGAGACAGATAACCGACAAGTACCTAATTAATTTTGATATCAAATTAAAGAGCGCACTTCTGGCTATCGAAAGATATAAAATTTATGGTAGAATTGTTTTCAAATAACCATGAAAAATTCGCAATTATATAATAGTAGTCTTATTTAACGGTTTTTTAAATACAACTCTATTAATTCGGAACCAAATCAAATAATGTTTATATCTATCGATAGCCAGAAGTGCACTTTTTAATTTGAATCTAAAAATCATCAATATCGGTTCAGCCTTTAATCAGCTACAAGCACCGTCGTCAAGTTGGGACATCACCCAGTTGTAACATACCGGCAAAATCTCCATCGTTGTTTTAACCGTTGTTTTTTTTCTAGTTTATCTACTATGATGATCTCAAAGTTGATTCCCAATATTCGGCACTTTTTTCGCTCTATGCTCGACCAACAACAAAGCTGGGCCCTTTCCTAATTGGATTATTGATCGGCGCATTTACAATTCGCAAAAATCAAATTGTTTTGGATGAATCAAAATCAAAAAGCCTATTTGTTAGTGGTTTGATCCTTTCCCTGGCTGTGATTTATGGCATTTTGCCGGAATATTGGAATCCCACCCAAGGCAATACCATTTACAACATAATCTATACAGCAACATTTCGAAGTGCATTTTCAATCGCCATTGGCATGATGATTATTTCGTACTTGGGAATGAAAAATCAGTAATATTTTCATTTTATCACAAAAAAATTTTTTTTTGGCACAAAAAATTCTTTTTTTGGCACAAAACTATTTTTGACTTCTAATAAATCAGAAATCGGTTTAAGAACCTACAAACCTTAAACCACTTTGTAGATCTCACCATGACGCATCGAATGGTATATAAAATGTCATGGTTTGATCAAAATTAAAGGGTATTAAACCGTTTAGACCATAATTACATTTTTTGGTTTTAAACCCTTTTGGGCCATAATTTGATGACTTATATACCAATCGATTCGACTCGATGAGATCTACAAAATTATATAAGGTTATAAAACCGTTTTCAAAGTCAAAAACTGTTTTTGTGCCAAAAATAGTAACCAATCAGTAATATTTTCATTAAAATGACTCAATCCATTTTTTTTCAGTTCATCAATTTCTCCAATTTGGTCGCAATTGGCTAAATGGACTTTTTCCGCATTCCTTGTGCATATGCCCGTTGTGTTTTTGTTTAATCACATTAATTTATACCAGCAAACAACTTCTGTTTATGGTCTTCTTCTTGCATTTCCTCCGGCCTTTTTATTCACTTTATTTGTTGCATTTATTTTCCATAACTTTGTTGAATCTCCACTTTCGCGTTTATTTTCATTTAAAAATATTTAGATTCGTATAAAAATTTATTTTATTTATAAATACGTTAAAATTATTAAATTAGTTGCTACATCTTAATTATCTGTATTCTTTATCCAGTCCAGATTTTTTGGGTCTCCGGGGGAAAGTAAAGGTAACCCTCATGGTCATCCGGTATAGGGTTAGGTTTTTTATAGGTGATAGGGAATCATCTCATGTAACAATAACCCTTTAACTCCGACTCCGGACTCGGGGATTTCCAATTTTGACTTCGATTCCAGCTCCGGAGTCGTTCTAAAACTCGACTACGGACTCAGACTCTGCAGAAAATTTTTTTATTGTGTCTCCGATTTGACTCCGGAGAGAAAAACATGCTTGGTCTGGAGAGAAAAAAATGCTTGGTCCGGTCCGGAGAGAAAAACATGCTTTGTCCGGAGAGAAAAACATGCCGGTAGTCGCTTTCTGCTCTAAAATCTTTCGAATAAATATAATATGAATTTGTTTAGAATAGCTTCGTGAACTTTTGCTTAAAATTAATTTTTATTCAAATTATTAATTACAATTAATCAAATCAATAAAATATCACATATAGAAAATAATAATTTCAAATTTAAACAGCAATCACCGAACATTTATTTTTCTTATTTTTAACTCCTTTTTGTTCATCTTCTCCTCTAGTGGATTCAACAAATCCGGAGCCCCCATTGACCAAAAATTCACCGTCAATTTTGGTCTCAAAAAAATCTTCGCTTCTGGCTGTTGGATTTCGCCTTTGGCTTGTTATGGAATCGGCACTTTTTGGATGTCTCTTCTGCCAAATTTGATCACTTCTCCTTTCCCAAATGCATTCATCCAATGGGTCAATTTGCCTCGTAATTTCGCCAAAAATTTTGCCACAATTTTCTTCTTCCTCCAATTCTTCCCCTTCGCAATCCTCTGTTTGGTCCATAAATAACAGTCGACTTTTTTCCCATTCTTCTTGGCCATTTTCCATTTGTGGATCATCAAAAGTGGGGGACGGAGTCAAAGGAATCAGTCGATGATTGGCCGAATTTCTTTGATGGCCGATGTCTCCATTATATGCCATGGCACTTTTTGTTGGCCAATGCTGCGGTCGACTATGGCCAAGTAACAACAAGCGATGGTCTGAAAAATGAAATGTTAACATGTGCAAAATGTATTGTTTCAAATTTTAAATCAACAATTATCTTTAAAATTTTTTATTTTTATAATAAAGCATCAAGCTTTCAAATTAAATTTAAATTTTGACAAAAATAAAATGTTGCGAATTATCGCAACTTTGCACATTAAATTGTGCAAAATAATTAAATAAATTAAATAATTAACCAAAAAAGTAAATGCTGCAAATTTTGCAGCATTTTTCCCCAATCAATCACCCAAATTGCGCAGTGCCGATTTGGGCAAAAAACTACCCAAAACGACCAATTTGCTCATCATCTTCCCTTCCGACCGGCTTTTCCCCCTTCTCCTCTTCTTGGCGTGCCATCAGGCAAAAACTCCGAATGGCTGCGCGGCTTCTTCCCTTGTGCTCTTCCCCAATGTGCCCCTTCAGGAAAAAACTGATGTGCTCATGCCCGAATCCTGCTTGCTCCCTTTGGCCCCAATGGTTCTGCCCACTTGTGCACAATGTGCGAATGGATGATGCAATACCCTGAGGGCCGGAACCGTCCATATAAATACCCCTTTGATTTCCCCACAAAATTACCATTCTTCAATCACCTTCAATTGTTTTCTTAGGAACTAAGAGAATAAAATAATTTTAAAACCTTCTATTCTATTCTATTCTATTCGAGTAAAAAGCCTTATAAAGGTCTAGTTTCGCTTAATTGTCGAAACATTGGTGGCCCCGACTGCAAACAACAGTCCATTTCTGCTCTTTTGGCCGGCTACTCCTTCTGCCTGCCGCCTTCATTGCCTTGTGCCTTCGCCTGCCCTTCTCTTTGCCTTGTTCGGCTCCAACTTTGGTGCCAAATTTTGCCTGCTCCAACTTTTTGCCTTGGTCCTGCCCTTTGTGTGCCGGCCCCTTTGCTTGCACCCAACTTCGCTTCTTCTCTTGCATTTGTGCCATTGTCTGCTCTTCCCCCCGAGGATTGCTAAGGCAAAGTTGAAATTTTATTGAGGGTTTTGGGTTTAAATTTGAAAGAAAAATTCAAGTTTAGCCTAAAAAGCTAAACATAAAAATAAAAGGAACCGTAAAAAGTTCCTAAAATTTCAACAAATTTGCTGCAGGCATTAAATTGTCTTGCAACATAAATTAAAGGGGAAAGCCATAGGTATTGGACTAAAACAGAACAATAAACTTAGATTTATTGAAAACAATTTTAAAAGAATTTGAAAAAATTCTTAAAAATGTCCAAACCGCTAGAAAAAAAGGTTAAATCTGCCCTCGCGGCAATCGAAACCATCGCTGTGGACCAAAATTTGAAAGCCGATCCTGGACGTTCAGCAGCCCAAAACGCTGCTGAATACGAATCCCGTCTTTCAGTCGTTCGCGAGGATCGCAACCTCGTGGCGACTTACTTGGATGATATCCGGGCCGCTGAGAACAGCTGGACGGACTATCTACGAAAACTGGTCACAGACAAGGCTAAATTGGAGCTTGAAGAGAAAAATTTCACAACAGTTCATGAATCTTTGAACTTTGATGAAGCATTCAAATCTGCGAATGAAAAACTTCGCAATTTGAAAAAATTGGAATCGGATATACAATTGAAGCTCAAACTCGAGCAACAAAAAATTGGAAACGCAGGAGGAGCGGGCGCTGGCGCACCAGCCGTAGCCTTTGATTTTCAAGCCCCAAAGCTAAAATTGCCCATATTTTCTGGCGATAAAGCCAGCTGGCCTGAATGGCTAGAAATATTCAATAGTACGATTGACTCCAATTCAAGCATAACCGGAACGGCCAAATTGATCCATCTCAAGACTCATTTGGCCGACGGTCCAAGAAAGCTGATTGAAGGATTGAGAGTGGACAATCCGGACAATTATACCACAGCTTTGGAGCTATTGAAAGAAAAATTTGGGGGCAAGAGGGAGCATACAGACAAGCTCCATCTGGAATTGGCAGGGCTTAAAGAAGCCAAGAATTTCCAGGAAACGGCTAAGCTCAGCGATGAGATTGAACGCCTGACAAGGCAATTGGGCAATTATGGCCAAAATATGGAGGGAGCTCCAACTTACACTTTGCTTGAAAGTAAGGTTAAGTTCGCCCCTATATTACGAGAAATTCTCCAAATGAAAGCAATAAATCCTGATTGGAGTACGACCATGTTCAAGAACGTTCTCGCCAATTGTGTGAAGAAGGAAGAAGTGGTCAGAGTTTCATTAGGCTCAAGTGCAGAACAGCATAATAAGCCAAATAAGAAACCAAAGAAAACAAATCTCTGGGACAAGAACTCAAATGAGGGTTCAGTGTCATTTCCGGCAGTTGATGCCGAAAAGGCAAAGGGAAAAGAGAGAGGGAAGCCTAAGGCACAGAAAAAAGATGCCAAATCAGGCAATAAGCCACCCGGCCCCTGCGCCCTTTGCGATTCAAATACGAATCATTGGACCAGTGAGTGCCCAGTTTACAATACGGTCGACAAAAGAGTTGACCGAATACGGGAACTCAAGAAATGCCTAAAGTGCATCCGGTCAGGGCATTTCGCTTCGAATTGCCCAGTTTAGTCCCTTAAATGCGCAAAATGCCAAGGGAAACACAATCGTGCCCTATGTAAAAAGGGAGAAGCAAGTTACCAAAGTGGAAAGCCCAAATATACGGGCACGCCTGATAAAAATAATGAGAAAGAATTGTGCGCTGTTAATGCCACAGTTACAAAATCAGGCAGAAAGGGATTGCTCATGTGCATTGAGACGGAAGTATTCAATCCGTCAAAGTTGGGCCTAAAAGAAAAGGCTTTAATATTCTTTGATAGTGGCAGCCATCGGTCATACATTAAAGAAGAATTACGTGCCGCACTTGAACTCAAAACATTGTGCCGAGAGAATTTCCTCGTGTCTGCATTCGGCATGAAAAAAGAGCATGTTGCGTCCGATCGAGTTCAATTCGGTCTTCGGACCAATGAAGGCGCAAAGCTGATCCTATCAGCAAATGCCATGACAACTTTGGTTAGCTCAATAAGAATTGTGCCAATAAATCCGGAAGATAAGAAACAATTGGGTCAAAACCCATTCCCACTTCGAGGCAAAATAGCCAAACCGGATATACTGATCGGAATCGATCAGTGGCAGTTGTTCGATATAAGAACAATTGCAGAGTTGCCAAGCGGCTTTTTCCTTAGCCAATGTTCTCTGGGGCAATTTATTTCTGGAAAGGGAAGAATGGCAAGTTGTCTATGCGCCATCCAACCAGATGATTCTGAATCAGAAGTCTGTGGAGTGGCCGTCTATGACAGTGACGATGCCCCAGACGATCCAGACTACTATTGGTCAGAATCGGAACACGAATACAGTGATGAAACTGATTCAGACGACAGCGGCTTGCAGGAATTGGATGAACCAAATCCAGCAGTATTGCCCATCATAAGGCCTCCACCCATCGTTGTTGGCTGCCCATTATTCCGACGAGTTCCATATTACGATGAAGGGCAGGGGGATGAAAGACTCTTCACAGACTCTTCTGAAGATGAGAGTTCATCTGAGGATGAAAGCAGCAATTCACCCATCCCATGGCCATTTATTTATGGTTGTAACTGCAAATGTTTTGAAGCAAGAAAGAAAGGTTTCAAAGGACTATGCAGTTGCGAATATTTTGGAAGGAAACGTCCTTGTTCATGCAGACCCGAACGAATTGAGCCAGAAAGGAAAATCAATTCGGGGTGCAAACCGGAATCGAAAGAATTCAAATTGGATTCTTCTGAATCTGAATCCGATGATGAGCAAATTTTTGCCGTGGCTATCCAGAAACGGAAGAATGAAAATAAGTCCTCAAAAGGACATAATTCTGAGCCAATTCAAGCCCAAAAATTGAGCCATTCTGGAACAAGTCAAGAAAATTATGAGCTTGAAATTAGCTCTGAAAATCAAGAATTGATTAAATTGGTCTCAGACCATTTTAGCCTCGAAAATGTAGGCATGATTGGTCTCAATGATCAAAAGGATGAAGATGAAAAAATTCTAAATGAATTCAAAGCCAATTTGGCATTTAAAAATGGCCGATATCAGGCCGGTTTGCTGTGGAATGATAAAGCTGACCGGCTGCCAACTAATTACAAGCTGGCAAGAGGAAGGTTGCGAAGCATCCTGAAAATGCTCAAGGCGAAGCCGGATTTGCTTGAGCAATACAACAAAATATTTCAAGACCAGCTCGACGCTGGGATCATTGAACAAGTTCAAGAGAGAAACACTCAAGGAAGAATACATTATTTGGCCCATCAAGTGGTCATTAGGGCCAACAAAGCAACGTCGAAAGTTCGGATTGTTTTCGACGGTTCAATGAAGGACAATAAACTCGGTAAAAACTTGCCAAGTTTGAATCAATGCCTTCACAAAGGCCCATCATTGCTCAATGATTTGGCAGGAATTTTGATGAGATTCAGGCAAATGGCCATAGTCATATGCGCCGATTTGAAGCAAGCCTTCTTGCAAATTGAATTGAGAGAAAATGATAGGGACGCATGCCGATTTTTCTGGCTCAATGATCCAAGCATTGTGAATGAGGATTCACTTTTTCATCAAAAATTGCCCATTTTTCGATTCAGGCGAGTGCCTTTTGGCCTCAATTGTAGTCCCTTTTTGCTCAACGGCACTATAAAAGAGCACCTTTCCCTCTATGAAGAGAAAGAGGCAAGGGCAATTGAGAAAAATATTTATGTGGACAACATCCTCATAAATACAACAGAAAGTGAATTTCTAGATACCTGCCAAAGGGCCAAAGAAATATTTGCCGACGCTGGAATGCGTTTGTGCCAATTCATGTCAAATTCGACGCAGCTCAAATTGCTCGACGAAAATGACATTTCAACAGAAACAAATCCCAAAATTTTGGGAGTCAAATGGCTTATGAATGATGATAAACTCACTATTGAAATGCCAAAATTCATTCAATCGAAGCTGACAAAAAGGATTATGTTAGCTCACATTTCAAAAATGTATGACCCATTGGGGCTCTTATGCCCAGCGACTCTCCCGGTCAAGTTACTCATTCGCGATCTTTGGGAAGACAAGAATGTCGGATGGGATACCCCTGTTTCTGCGGAAATCCATGAAAAATGGACTGAATTGATGCAAGACTGGGATGGAATCGCAATAATGGTCCCTCGTTTTGCGGGAAAAGAGGGATTGCAAAATGAATTGCATGTCTTCTCAGATGCAAGCGTTGAGGCAATGGGAATCGCAATTTATTTGCGAATAGCTGGCCAACAAATCACTTCAAATTTGATTTTTGGTAAAAGCCGTGTTCGCCCAGTCAAATTCCCGAAAAATGAGAGTACTGCACCTAGAATGGAATTGCAGGCTCTCTCAATAGCCACAAAATTGGCTAAATTTGTGCAAAAAGAGCTGGACATAAGTGATAAACAAGTCATCTTATGGACCGACAGCACATGCACAATTGAAAGGCTGAAAGCAAATGAGACCAAGGATCGATTTGTTGAGAATAGACTCAAACAAATCAAAGGAAACTGGCCAGTTCAGCATGTGGCTGGAGAACAGAATCCGGCTGATTTGGCTAGCCGAGGTGTAAAGCCTAGTGAATTAATTGAAAATTCACTATGGCTAAAAGGACCAAAATGGCTTGAAAAAGAGGCCAATGAATGGCCAAAGCCCATAATATGCTATGATCCGAAAGCAGAAAAGAAGGAAAAATTGGAACCACCGATCTGTGCATTCCCTGCCACTACACCTGAACCGGAATGGATCATCGATCCATCAAGGCATTCATCCTGGGAAAAATTGAAATGGATGGGTGGCCACTTTGAACGTTTTGTGGGCCTAGTCAAGCATAGCTTACGCCGAACGATCGGTAAAAGGCTGCTAGACTACGATGAATTATCTACTCTGTTGATCGAGATAGAGACCGTCGTAAATAATCGCCCTTTAACGTATCTGGCTGAAGGCGAAGTGACAGTGCCATTGCGCCCGATTGACTTTCTCATCCCATATGATGATGTCAATTCCGATTTACCACCGATTGGTGAAGAGGATAATGATCCAGATTATCTCCCCAAATGGGAAAACAAAGATAAATTGATGGAAAATTTCAAGAAATCCATATCTAATGTTGATAAATTCTGGAAAATCTGGAATGATTCATATCTAATCGCTTTACGCGAAAGATTCGAAAAACTACAAAAACAAGGGGTCAATCGTGAACCATCCCCCGGAGAATTCGTCCTAATTGAGGACGATCTTCCACGATCGACGTGGAAAATGGGCAAAATTATTGAAACAATACCAGGAAGGGATGGAAAAATAAGGACTGTGGTCTTGAAAACAAACAATGGAACACTCAGACGAGCAGTCTCACAAATCTATCCCCTGGAAATCAATCAAAACCCCAATCAAAATCCAGAAGAAACATTAATTACGTGCGCATTTTCAGCCATGTCTTCTATCGAATTGGACTACGACGAAATCATCGATGAGTCCGAGCCGGTCCCACGCGGCCCCGAAGCGCCAGAATTTGAAATTGAAGTGACAACGGTAGAAAGCAACCAACCGTCTGTGCTCCAATGGATTCCAACAAGGCGACTGACGCCAATACCACCGGAGAATTGCAGCGTGCCTTCACCGCCCACTCAATCATTGCAGCAAGGAAGGATGATTGCCGTGCCTTCTCGAAAATTGAATCGATACAAGAAGCAGGATGGAATGGCGCGGCCAAATGTTCTTCAAAATATTCGGATTCCGAAAACGGGTTCGAAAAATGCCATTTCGGTCGAACGTCATTCGCAGCTGAATCGCCATTTAGAAGCGCCCAAACCGGAAACGCCCAAAAGGACTCGTGAACCCGAATCACCCCAAAGGACAAGAAGATGGTGGCCACAAATGAATGGCATGCATGCGAGGCTAGGTTCCCCTGAGCCGCCGGCTGGCCACAGAGTCCTTTACGAAAAGGGCAATAACCAGGAGCGAAGGGGAGTTTTGATGAAGTTCAAAATGATCGAGCCGTGTAGTGAATTGGCGCTACAAGGCCATGGAATGTGCGAGGCCATAAAACTAAAGGAGGTCTGGAATCCTTCGGTCGTTAATGTGGGTGGAAGCTGGACAGTTCGGCACGCAACAACACATCCCTGGGGCCATGCTCTCCAATGGGAACGAATTGTGCCGACATTCATCCATCTATTGCTGGTGGACTTCATTCTTCGCCATCATAATGAGCATCAACCGCAGTCAATCGGCTGGATCCTTAATATGAACCCATTAATGGCTTTGAACTATTTGTTTGGAGCTTTGCACAAAGGCAACAAACAACCATTTCCGGCCAAGCGATTGATCCAGCTATTAGACCTATGGCAATTCAAGTGCCGGGTTTTTGGATGCGAACTATCGACCAAACCTGATCGTCCACTGGATATTTGGCCAAGCGAACGCCGAGGGATAAATCAGCCACACTTAAGGCGATTCATCGATGACCTTCAGAAGAACATCACACACGCAATCATGAGCCTTCGACACCAGCGTTATTTTCCGTTGAGGATCTACAACCCAAACGCTTCCGTGGTGATTGTTGGAGATGAAAATGCCATCAAGCCATTGGCCGAATTAGTGCATTACCCTCAAGTCATCCCAATCAATACTGGAGATGAATTGGATGCGCATTTCCTGGGGGCACAAATCCAACTTGGAATCATCGTGTTCAAAGCGGATCGACCAAATCTGCTTCCAACTTTGGAGCGGTTAATGGAGAAGATGCAATACCTCTGGAGATGTGTCATCATTATTGAAAATGCCATTATGACCTTCGATTGGCATCCACAATGGAAAGAAATCGAAGCTTCCTTGAAAACAATGAAACGTGGAGCAAGCATCGTTACAGTCAATAGGCGGAATCCTGAAGATAAACTGAAGGTCCTCAATGAAATGGGGATTCAACTGCCACCCAGTAAACCGCCAAAAATGGCGCAACCAGCGGAAATGGAACCGGAACAGAGCACTTCAGCACAGGTGGCATCGTCGTCAACAAGCCACCAGAAGGCAATGCCTGGTGGACAAAATGCAGGGGCACGAATGCCTCTAACTTCCCGCCTGACTCGATTATTGCCCATGATTCTTTTGGCACTTCTATTTTTCTTCGGCCCACTAGCAGCCGCTACAGGCACTACCTTGGTACCTACTACACGTCAATCGCAAACTCGAATGGCTAAAATCAATGTAGATGGACGACCCACTCGTTATAAAAGTGAAGGCCAGTGCAAAGGCCAAGCAATATGCCAAAGAAGTAAGGCAGATGGGTACTTTGACACCCACAACAAAGCCAATTCCTTCAACGAAAATGCCTCCATCTACTATAAGGCAATCGACAACACAAAGGCCTCAATCGACGACCCAACAGTTTACAACAACGACAAGCACAACTCCTACTTGGAAAGCAACAACTCCAGTTCCACAAATGGCACAAAAACCGGTCATTCTTCAGCAGAAAATGCTGACAGAAAAGCCGGTAGTGGAAGAGAGAAGGCAGCACCATGAATCCTGGGAAGATTCATGGGAATCCAAGGAGCATAGTTGGGAAAGTTCTGAAGAAAAGCCAAGGCACAGAATCGCGGCAAGAAGGCAGGCAGAAGAAGAAGAATGGGACGAACCTGTCACTGATCTCAACATCAAACAGGTACTTTGGTGTTCACACAAAGGCGAATTTTGGTTTAAACACCCAAAGGTTTCGCCCTTCTGCCGTGCACCACCAGATTTGCTGACCACCTGGGTAACGATGAAACTGCATGTTTTTCATCGGAATATGATGCCAGTCAAATTGCCGAAGGCGGCCATTTGCACGATCAAATTCGAGAGCAAAGAGTATTATACAAATTTGCTCGGCGACAAATTCTTTCAAAAACCATTTAAAAGGTTCGAGAATGTCACGGCCGTTCAATGTCAAGATATGCAGAAGCGCAAAATCTGCCCTAAAACCGATGGTGCCATGACCCAGAAGGCTCAAGGATTCTTCAGCACCAACAATTTCATGCACTTTGATTTTCCCGGCCGAATTGCCTCTCTATGGACCGGAGCAAAGACTGCTGTTGCGGTCAATTGCATGTATGCCGAAACGGAATTATTCTATTCCACCAAGGATTTAAGGATAATCTCCCCGGTATACGACACAAGGCACTGTCAACTCAATGAAGGCAGCTGCCAAGTGAATGGCTCACGGCTCATCTGGAGAAGCGGATGCAATGGCAGATGCAAGCCTTGCGAGTTCGATTTGTTGGCTGTATGGGATGGGGAAAGAACAGAAAAAATGTGGGTTAGCGCCTCCAAAGAGATCGCTCTCACATTCCAAACTGATGCGCCCAAAGTAAGGTCTTGCGATGGTACTAACCTAAGACTTTCCGAGCAGGGATATGCAGTCAGCGAAAGCGACTACATTCAGCTCAAATGGCCAACAACACGACCAAAAAGGCAGTCATCAACAGTTCAAGGCACGGTGCTGGCAGATCAGTTAGCCTCGCAGCTTACGGCAAGTAACCTTGCTGTAACACGAGCAGTACGTCAACTCTTTTTTAGAGAATGCCAGCGAACCGAGCGCCTCACTGGAGCAACTCCAACGGCCCGTTATCTGCTCAACAGGACAGATATCCAGGCCAGGTGGGTAACAGAGGATATTCTTGAGGTTTATCCCTGTGCCCGTATTCCAACCACAGGCTTGCGACTCCGGAAAACAGTTGGGCACTGTTACCGATACCTGCCAGTTGAAATGGATGTCCACGACAGAATTCTTGTGGGTTTTCTAGATCAAATGCTAGGAATCTTAACCCCCACATCCCCAGAGGCTGACTGTTTGACACATGGGATACATTTGTCAAACATACATGGGAAATTAGAATTGTTCGACACCCAAACGGGTGAACGAACTCTAATATCCCAGAGCTCACTTCACCATTTACCAGAGCAGCCAATTCTTGGGGGATTTAGCATTAACCCTTTAGTTTTCCATCAACTCACGCTCTTCAATCTCTCGCTTGAATTCCCTGGAATTCATATAAGCGAACATGAGCGGATGAATGATTGGAAAAATAGGGAGCTCAGAGAGCAGAAAGCTGCTGCCGAACCATTAGGAGCACTCCCTCATGGTTTAAAAGGCGAAATCGAGAATTTCTTCTGGGGATGGGTACATTGGATATACAACATATGGATTGTTGCCTGCTGCATTTATGCAACAGTCTTCATAATTCGAGACGTTGTTATCCCAATAGTGACCCTTTTCCTAATAACCCCAGCCTCGGTTACATTGAGCACATTTCTAGGCGGAATTAGCCTTATAAATATGTTTAACCGGCAACAGCCGGAAAGGAATGGGTCAAGGCCCGGGAATAGAAGGGTACAATTGGCATTACCCGGAACTCCCCAAATGTCCATGAGACGTTTGGCAACAATTTATGATGATGAGAATTGAGAGCTGGTAGGAACTTCCCCTGGAGTGTTCCCCCCGAGTGTTGCGAATTATCGCAACTTTGCACATTAAATTGTGCAAAATAATTAAATAAATTAAATAATTAACCAAAAAAGTAAATGCTGCAAATTTTGCAGCATTTTTCCCCAATCAATCACCCAAATTGCGCAGTGCCGATTTGGGCAAAAAACTACCCAAAACGACCAATTTGCTCATCATCTTCCCTTCCGACCGGCTTTTCCCCCTTCTCCTCTTCTTGGCGTGCCATCAGGCAAAAACTCCGAATGGCTGCGCGGCTTCTTCCCTTGTGCTCTTCCCCAATGTGCCCCTTCAGGAAAAAACTGATGTGCTCATGCCCGAATCCTGCTTGCTCCCTTTGGCCCCAATGGTTCTGCCCACTTGTGCACAATGTGCGAATGGATGATGCAATACCCTGAGGGCCGGAACCGTCCATATAAATACCCCTTTGATTTCCCCACAAAATTACCATTCTTCAATCACCTTCAATTGTTTTCTTAGGAACTAAGAGAATAAAATAATTTTAAAACCTTCTATTCTATTCTATTCTATTCGAGTAAAAAGCCTTATAAAGGTCTAGTTTCGCTTAATTGTCGAAACAAAAAGGAAAAAATTTTTTGATAAATTTTTCTACATTAGATAAGAAACATATCTCAATCTTTGATTGATTTAAATTTTTGAAAATTCGAACAAACAAAAATCGAATATTCAATTTGCTTCAAAATTCATTGGAAAAAATGAACGAATTTTTTAGGTTATCAATAGTAATGATGTATTTCCAACATATTTTTTTGGGCACTATAAAATATTAAATAAATTAATTCTCCTCATAATTTTCAATGGGAATACTTTTTTGAATTTACCCCTAAAATAAGAGGGAAGTTTTTTGAATTTATTTTTTAGGCCAGAATTTTAATCTGGATAATATTTAAAGATATATTAATTTGGACATATTTTATGACCTAGATAAATTTTAAAAATTATAAATTAAACAATTTGCTAAATAAAATTGCACCTTTGCTAAATCCATTCTTCTCGATTCCATCGCTCAAATTTGATGGATGCGGCTGTGGTGAAAAGTTATGCTTTCGTCCATTGTCCGATGAGGATGAATCCATCGTCGCTGCTGCCACGGCACGACGTTTTGTAAGCGAATTTCGACTGCAAATTGAAGGCGACTTTTGATAGGCTGGATTTGAGCTGAAATGACGACAAAATGTGCAACGAAATGGGCCAGAGAAATTATAACTGTAAAGTGGGGAAAATGATTTTAATTCAATTATAAAATTGAGAAAATAAATTAAATAAATTATTGATTTTAAATTTTTATTAATTTTCAATTATTAAAAAGGCTCAAATTTTAGTTAATATTTCGGTATTCTATAGACCATTTGGCTATAAAAAAATAATTGATTAAAAAAAGAAATGGAACACCCGTCGATTTTGTTCTTTTTACCTTTTTTACACATAAATTAATGCAATTTCCAATTAAATTCATTAATTTTTCTTTCAACTTATGCCGATCAAAGCTATAAAATGGTCTTTATTTAAGACTATTTTTCACATTAAAAATTAATTATTAAGTAAATTTCATTAAAAATCCAAAACAAAGTTAATTTTAAAATTTTATTTTAAATACTAATTATAAAATAGTCTTACTAAATAATAAAATTAAAACTGGAATTGAAGACGACCAACAAATTTGAGATATCAATGATGTAGTTGATGCGCCAGGACATGACGGCAGAAAGATGCTGAAAAAATTTGAAAATAAAATAATTTTAAATTGTATAAAAATATTTATAGAATTTGGCCAATCCATAATGATAGATTAGGACTCAGATTAAGCTATATTAAATATCAGCAGAAAAGGCGAGTAGAAATTCTATTGCCCATATTTTGATTTTTCTGCGTAAGAAATAATTTTTATTTATTTATTGAAAATCTATAGTGAAAAAACTTACTAAAAATATAAATTTTGACAAATTAATTTATGCTTACTTTTTTATGAAGCCAAATTAAAAATTTAATTAAGGCTAAAAATATTTTTAAAATTACCGTTTCAAAAATGTTAATGAGCAATGCAATTGTATTGCACAAAATAAAGAGGAGAACAACCAAAATCTGGAAAAATTAAAGGATTTAAAATAAATTAATTATAAATTATATTTTTTGTTTAAAAAAATTAATTTCATTTCCGAAATTTTTCTAATTAATTAAAAATATTAAATTGAAAAATAAATAAAATTTATAAATGATTTGAGAAAAAATAATTAAATTGTGGATGCTAAACATGAATTTGACAGTTTAAAAATATTAACCAATAAAAATATTAACCAAATTTTGGATTTATTTTTTTCCATAAAATATACAAATAAATCAAAAAAATCAATTTCTCTTCTTGCATTTATTATGAAATAAACTTTCGATTGAAGTGGACCCAAATAGTCAAATGGTTAGTGACTTGCATTCTCCCCTGCGTGTATGCAAGGTTCGAATCCTCGATGATTAAATATTAAAAAAAAAGTTGCATTCGAAATTGTGTTCAAGATTTAAGGAAAACCTCGGGTTTAAATGCGAAAAAAAATTAAATGAGAGGATTTTTTAATTTTTTTGTCGTCTATTTATATAAAATTCTTGAAATTTTTTTAAAAATAATAGAATTAATTAGAAATTTGTTTAATTCTAAAAAATTTTTAAATCAATAAAAATTTAAAAATAAAATAATTTTCCAAAAATATTTAAATAATTTAATTTACCAGCGCCAAATTATCCGCTGAATTTCCTCGTTTACAAATGACCGTGGCCACAATTATCACGGTGTTCAATGCGATCAAAACGAGCAAAGGGCCGACGGCCAAGAAAATTGCGTACATATATTTGTAGTAGATTAGGGTATAGCTGGAAAAATTACAAAAATAATTTTTAAATTTCCTTTGATTTACGTTGGATGAAATCTAAGAGGGGCCGGACAAACTTCAACGGATGGACTTTGAAAGGCAACATGCCAACAATCGAGTAACACTGACTCAAAACAATGACTAAAAATAATTTTAATTTCAATTTTTTATCGATTTAAGTTATATAAAATTAAAAATATGTATAAATTAATTTTTAAAAATTTGATTTTTAATTTACTAAATTTTTAAATTAAATAAAATTTTAATTTACGGAATATTGTAGAAGAAGGCAAAAACCAGGATGAAACTTGTTGTGCATTTTGTGAATTGCCGACTGGAGAACAATTTTTTGGCGGTTTCCGGCATACAAACCTGTAGAAGAAAGAATAAAATGGAGGAAAATATTTTATCAAAAAAAATATTTCATCAATTTTTGAAGCTTTTAATCAAAAATTCATTCATAATATCGAATTTAATGAAATTGTCTAATTATATATTTTGGCCCATATTGGTCATAGCTTTTTTGCTTTTGCCATTTTCCATAAATTCCAATAATTCTTCTTTATAATCTATTCATCACAATTATGGCTTTGTAATTTTATCAAATTTGCTAAATTTCAAGCTAACATTCATTAAAAAAAATACTATATGAAAATTAAAGAGCAAATTTCATAAAAATTCCTTTAAAATTTAGCAAAAAATAAAAAAAATTTAAATTAGAATTTAAATATATAAATTTTCATTTTAGGGTAAACTTGCCTGCACAAAGCAATCAATGCCGGCAACCAATGTAAAATAGACTGAACAAGTTTGAGCAATCATTCCTGCTGGATAGACAATTGGCGACAGTGAGCCATAAATGATGTTCAAATTGAGTGAATATCGACGGATAGAGTCAATGAAAAAGAGGAACAGAGCAGTGATGATCACCTAAAAATTGAGGAATATAATTAAATATTAAACCGGGGTTTAGGGAGTTTAAATTTTTTAAAACAGTTTAGATGATGGAAATTTAAATGGGCATAGGCAATGGAAATTTGAAAAAATTTACGGAATAGAAATTCAAAATAGAAGTTTGAATTTTGTTTATTTAGATTTAAACCGGTCTATAAATTTAGAATTAAATAAACAAATTATAAATATTTAATAAGCTTAGATAGCGAGATTTTAAAATACTTTAGTAAATTAATGATTATTCAGGGTCGGAATGGGAATTTAAGCCTATTATTAATTGCGGGGAATCTAAATCAATTAATCGCAAAGAATTAAACCGGTTTATTTCTTTTTAGATTAAATCGGTTTTAAACCAAATATCTAAATTTCGAATATATATTATCATTTTTATTACCGCTGTGTCTGAACATCCCAACGCAGACAGATAAATGCTGCCCGTATAGGTTTGTCGCAATGAAGGCTGAAAAATTAATTCAATATTAAAATTGTAAGAAAAATTAATTTTTTTTAATATTTATGATATATTTACCCGACTGTAGACGAATGCAGAAATAATGTTGCCGCAAAGTCCACAAAGACTGATGAAGGGTAAAAGGAAGCCGATGACAATCAAATTGTACTGTCAAAGAAAAATATATTTTTATTTAATTAAATATTAATTTGCATTTTTATCTAATTTTTCAAAAAATTAATTTTCTTTGTGATTTAAAAATATATGAAAAAATTTTTTCTCGAAAATTCATTCATAAATTGATAAAAATTAAATATTTTCAAAAATAATAAAAATAATTTATTACAATTAAATATGTATGATCGGAGGCGAATTGGCCGCAAACGCCACAATTCGGCAAACAATGCGTGAAATTGGGCCAATTAATTATGCTGTGTTGAAATAAGAAACGCACCTAAAATTAAAAAAATTATTTTTTAACTTATATGGCAAAAAAATTATATTTTTATTATATTAAGTTTATAGGATTTTTCCTACCTTAAAACATTAAATAATTAATTTTTTAGATTGAAATTTTTGAATTAATTTTGATGAAATTTTTCGGAAAGATAAAAAAAATTGGCAAAAAATATAATAAATATTTTAAAATGAATATAAGAAAGAAAGAGGTGAGTGGGGTCTCGAGTTATGCTTATCCCTTGACGGAGTGGGAGTGGGACGGTTAGTGGCGAAAGCTAATATCTAGGCGCCTAATGAATGGTTTAGAATGTTTTATATATCATTGAAAAGAGCAAAAAATTCTCTATCATCCATATAAAAAACAAATTTTAAAACATATTTTTTACATTTTTTAAAATTCAAAAACCTTCAAATTTGACCCTATTTGGCCCACTTTTATTCAAAATATCACAACTTTTTTTATTTAAAACATTATAAACTGTTTTTTATATCATTAGATAGATAATGCATTGCTCTATCAAATGAATATAAAAACATTCAATATGGTTTGGATTAAGATGAGTTATAAAGCAAAAACTGGTATGCCACTAACCGTCGCGTACCCTCCTCTGCTGCTCTAGAAAGAATGAGAGAACTAGGAATGGATAGGGTTGGTGCTGTGTGGCTTATTCGGTTACGCTCTGCGTATAAAAAGTGAAGCATACAAGTTCAAAGCGCAAAGCCACGCAGCCATTTTTTGTTCATTTTTAGGACAAATAATAATAAATATTGACATTTTTTCTGATTTCTAATATTTTTCAATATTTTTTTTTATTAAAATTAATTTTATAAATTTTTAAAAAATTAATTTAAATTACATTTGCAATGTTTTCATAGGCCGTACTGCCCTCGGGGAAATTGCATTCCAATGGCATTGTTGTTGGCTGCAATTCAAATGTGCCATCGCCATATTCATCGGCATAGTCCAAATTTGCTGTCATTCAGAATTTATTTGAATGGATAGATGAAATTCTATTAATTCGATGGGAAAAAATAATTAAAAATTATTTATGATTAAAATGTGATCGCGCAAAAGTTTTCAATTTTGTCGGGTGGTTTGGTCGGATTCGGAATCATCGAGTGAAGAAAATAATTTTTTTATTAATAAACACATTAAATTGCTTGAGAAAATTAGTTTGAAAAATTTTAGAGGAAAATTAAATTTTTTAATTTAATGAATGGATAAAGAATTTTTAAAAATTAGAAATAATTTTAAAATTTTTTATTAATTTATTTTTAAATAAATTTTAAAAATTGGTCAACTGATTTTATTGGTAATTTACTTACTAGTAGTTATTAATTTCGTTTAAAATAATCAGAAAATTTAAAAAATATTATATATTTACTAATTTCTAGTAATCAATAAAATTACTCCAAATAAGGAATTATGATTTATCATTGTATTTTTTCATCCAATGTAACATTTTTGGAACATTTTTGAGAGGAATTAAAAGATGCAAAATTGACTTTCCTTGGAGCATAAAGCTCACAACAGAGTTCCACTAATGGACTTCCTCTTTTATTTTTTAGACAAATGGGAAAATTCGCCTCTTGGAACAAATTTATATTGGAAGAGTGAATGTGCCGAAACCTTAAATATGGACCAAATGTTTCTAAAAAGTTGCTGTTTTTGGACCGAATTGGAATCTTATAGTAAAAGATCTTCCGTTTTTTTAAATTTTTTTAGCAATTTTTAAACACTTGTGATATTTGAGCATTTGGCAACATTATCCGATTTTAGTATCTTAGATTTTTTTAAATTTTTTGGCAATTTTTAAATACTGATGTTTTAGCATTTGGACAAATCATTCAAATCAAAAAATAGCAATGAGTCAAAAATTTAGTAATGACTAGTGAGAAAATATTAATTTACTATTTCAATGTTATATGTGTCCAAATATTTATTTAAAAAATCACAGGAAATATAGGTAAAAAATATTTAATTTCCTTGTTTTTGTGTGAAATGTGAATTTTGATCGTTGTTCCTTTTTGTACCAATCAAAAATTAAAATATTAAAATTTAGCATGAGAAAATTAAATAAAATATTTCAACTAATTTTTGGTCAATGAGAAGAAATTGTTGCTTTGAATTTTGTGCATTTTTTCAACTTTGTGACGTATGACAATATTTTGCATTTCCAAACTTTTTATTTCTTTGGCATAAAAACAATAGATTAAATTAATTTTTCGCTCCAATGAATTCAAATAAAATTTTGCCATTCAAAAAATTCGCCCCCTTTTCTACTACTTTTTCCACATATAGCCTAGCAGGGATTACCCAATTCCTTTATTAAAGAATTTTTTGGCACCGAATTTTGCCTGAGGAGGTTTTTGGTTATCAGTTTTTGTTCTTTTGTGAATTTATGTTTTGATTCTATTTTTCCATCTTTCAAAAATTTTTCCTTAATCCATTTATGGCCAACTCGGTTAGGGAATTAAAAATTAGAAAAATTAGGTAAAATTACACAAATTTTTAAATTAATTTTTGTGGGTTTCAATATTTTAAGTCTAATTCCATCAGTGTTAATCTTCATTTGACTCTAAAAATGGAATAAAAAATAAAATAAAAAATTTACAAAAATGTGATATTTTTCAATTACCGAAGGTTCATTTTCATTTTATAATATTATTATTAAATATTAGTCTCAATTATTCCCATTTTATATTGTCATTATTCCTTCAATTTGTATACTGAGCCATTTTTGGATTCCGGTTCTCAAAAGCCAGCAGCAGAGCTCTTCAGCCTAGCCTACTAAAATCCATTCTATATTGGGCAATGGTCATGGAATAAACAATTCTTCTAGCTATTTTATTGTTTTTTTTTGTGCTTATTCTCTTGGCAATGGCACTCAATAACAAGTAACAACTACCAATAGGGCCGCATATTTCTTCCACTTTTTTGAATGAGTTTTGACCAATTTGAAGTGGCGTCAAAAAAGGAATATTTGATTTTGGATTTGAGTTTTATTTCTGAACATTTTTAGGCACAAAGATCAATTCAGAAATCGGAAAATTTATATAATTTTGGTGTTGAGAAAAATGTAGAAAAATTATGAAAATAATACATTTTTGTTATGCCATAATTTTTAAAAAAAAATTGTGGATCTTTGAAAATGTTTACAATTTTATGTTATTAAAGTGAAAAGTGTAACCAAAAATACATGGAAAATTTAATTTATTTATTTTCCTTTTTTGTATAATATTTCGAAGGAAAAAAATAAAAAAAATTTCATTTTGTATATCATCTCAAAAATGTATAAAAATTTATTTCATTTTATTTTTTATTCACTAAAAATATAGTAAATATATTTTTTTATTCTTCAGAATGTATTATTAAATTATTTTTTGATTTTTAAAATTAATTTTATTTTTAAATTTTTATGATTTTATGAATTTAATTTGCCCTTCATTTCAACTAAATAAATTTTTAAATGAATATTTATTAAAATATTTTATATTTAGAATTTTATGGGATGCAAAAAAATAATGGAAAAAATATAAAATAAAAGTATTAAAAAAATTAAATTGTGAATAAATTAATTTTCGGGATAATTATATAATTTTTTAAATGAAAAAAAAATTATTGAGCGCGCTTTTAATTGGTTCTGGGTTTAAAAATGAATAATATTTTATGAAATTGACAAAGCGATTAAAGGATAATTTTTAGAGACGATAATTGGGAGTAATGAAAAATTTTAATACAACTAAAAACAAATTTCTCGTCATGTCTGGATTCTCGAAATGGGGAAAAATAGACAAAAAAAAAATTCAGAGCATTTTCGACTCTTCCTTTTTGTTCATCAAAATGCCATTGGCAAGAATATTGTGGAAATGGATGAAAGAAAACCCAAAGGCCCAGGGGGAGAACCTTTTGGGAAGAAGAACAATAACGTCACAAAAAGGGGAGGAACACAAGGGCCAAAATGGTGGGTAGGGCAAAAATGGCTGATGAGTGGAATGCGGCGACATCCTCGCCTTTTGGTTTTGGCTCCCGACAAGAATGAATGCCTTGAAGTGATGTTCACTTTTTGTTGGTTCCTTTCTGACTGATAGAGCCAAAGGCAATAAAGGGAAGAACACTTGGCTAAATCCATCGCCCTTTTTCCTTGCTAATAAGGGGATTTGAGTTGGGGATTGGGATTAGGGCATATCCACTTTACACCAATGCCAAAAAATTCTTCCAATTCTTTCCATTTTTTCCGACTTTTTGCTTTTTACTTAGGTTGTAAAATCGAAAATTGCAGAAAAAGAATTTGGTTTTAATTAAAATAATGCAAAAATTAACTAATAAATAAATAAAATCACCGAAAAAATGAATTTTTTTTAAAGTAAGGAAGAGAATCTTAGGAAAAATTTTTGGCGGCTTAAAATGCCAAAAAATATTCCAATTCTCTCCATTTTTATTCATTTTTGCACTTTTCTGTTTAAATCGTTAAATGGGATCGAAATTTTCAGACAATGACAATTTTCAATAGAGAGAAGATAGGATTTTGGCTTTTTAATTAAGGAATGGAAAATTGGCAAAGTAAATAAAATCACCAAGAAAAAAATGGAAAAGAATGCTTTTAAGTAGGAGGAAGGTAATTTCATTTGAAAACTATGTGAAGAATTTAGGAGAAACGGCGAAATGGGCCGATGGAGGAAATGAATTAATGACATAGGAGGAAATGGCAAAATTAAGGAGCCTCCGGGTCTTAGAAATTTTGCAACCTTACCATTCTTCATTGATGTAAAAGGCCAATTTCGATTTTCGAGATGTCGTCGATGTTGCCCTCTTCTCTTTTTTTGAGTTTTTTTAAGGTTACATTAAAATAAACAGCTAATTCAAATACAAAGACAAGTCTTCCCTTGCATCCACCCCCGCTTTTTCCCCGTCACAGTGCACACTTCACTGATAATTCACTTCTCTCAATGGTTTCACACCCTCCCGGGAATGGAATAGCCCGTGGGTTGGGAACCGAAATTCCGTGAGATTCCACCCATTCATTGTTGTTTCCATTGAAGCATGTCGGAAAAGGATGAGGGGCCAAGGAATATGCGGGCTTCACGGATTTTGGCCCCCTTCTTTTTCTTCAACCTCATTCGAACCAAATTCCCAAGGGATTTTTGCCACCTTGTCTCTGTCCATTCTTTTGGCATTTTTTACCTCTTTCCTCTGGTAACCCAAATCCTGCCATGATATTTTTGTGTGTTAAAAAATGGAATTGGATTGTGATGGATCAGAAATAAATTGAAATATTATTGAATTTAGTCAATAAAAATAAATATAAATAAATGGAATGAGTTAGTTTTGCCACCAATTTTTTAGAAGATGAAAGCATAAAATGGCAATTTTCAATTTCTTATAATCAAATAAAAATTATTTAAATAAATTCGGTAATAAATTATTTAATATGGTTAATATTTAAAAAATTAATAAATAATAAATTGTGAATATGGTCAAAAAAATACTTAATTAATGGATAGTTGGGATTTATATTGGAATAAAAATTTTTTTAATAATAGTTAAAAAATTCAAAATTAAAACGGCCGATTTACAATTTTTAAAACCAATTAAACCTTTTAAATTAATTATATTATTTTTAAATCAATGATTTACCATTGAAATTGAAAGTTATTATTTATTAAGATTAAGTTAAGCCAGAATATTACGGACTAGTTTATGAGAAATTATTTCGCCAGAATGCCACTCATTGCGTATGGATTATGGAAATTAATAAAGCTTTCTGCAACTAAAAACAATATTCACTTTGACGTATTCGAGGAAAGGTCAGTACGAAACTTGAACGGTTTCCCATGAATTTTTTTTATACTTAAAAAAATTATCATTAGATGATGGATTTTTTTTCTCAATCTTTGTTACCATGGATTTACTGGGGTGGTCAAAAGTTGAAAATTAGCCAAAAATTAGCGCCAAAATGGGGGATGGCGCCAAATGACACGACCCTTACCCCTTTTTGGAGATGTCCAAAAGATTTTTGGTGGGTTAGATTCAATGAAAAAGGCAGCAACCCGGCGCAGTCTAATCTCATTAGAATGGCCAAAAATCTTGTGTAGGGCATTTTTGTTGTTGGGTCAAAATGGGATAACAGGAAGGGAAAATGCCAAAAAGGAATTTCAGCTTGTACAAAGTTAAGAGAGTCAAAAAGTATTTTTTTTATTGAAATTTATAGAAATTGGAAAGTAATTTAATATGAATATTAAATAAGCGGCTTTATCAAGATCTTTGGCTTATTTAAAAATTAATTTTTAATTCAAGATTTTCAATGTGTTTTCATTAAATTTCTTTAATTGTATTTTCGCTTAAATATTTAAAATATGTTTTTAAATAAATAAAAATTAAATAAAAAAGGAATTTTCAATAAATAAAACTTGATAAAGTCCATTTTGGGGTAAATTACAAAAAGCCTTTAAATAAATGACTGACGACTGAAAACTGCTCGATGGCAATTTTCATATCCAATTTTGTGTCATTCTTTTTTAATTTGAATAAAAAATGGATATTGCGCATTGACTAAAGTCAATAAAAGGATAAAATAGATGGAATGGATGGCCTTGTGAAATTTTAATGAATATAAATTAAAATTATACAACCTTAATAATTCTCTCTTTTTTTCATTTAAAAGTTGAAAGGCAACAATTATTATTAGATGAATTTATATATAAAAAAATAGTTTTTATTATTTATTCCTTCTAGAATTGAAAAAATGAAGAAAATTTGTTACAAATTTATGATTGCACCTTTATAACATTACTTCTATATAATATTTTGGCATTATTTCGGGCCCTCCCTCAAGCCCTTCAATTATTGGAAATGCGCGCATTATATTAGACAAAAATGCCTTTGAGAGGCTTTCTCTCCTTCATTTGTGTAATTTGTCCCCCAAGTATATTTGTGTGGGCTTCTTTTTGTCTCATCTAATTTGAAGGTTTTCCCTTGGAATGCTTTGAACGCACACACAAATTTTCCCATCTGACACTTTTTTTATTGTCACCGCAAAGTAGCAGTGCGATAAGATGGCCACAAGGGTGTTAGGCCAAAAGAAGGGCCAATGGATGTGCAAAAATGGAGAGGAAATTTCAAATTTATTTGCCCAAATGCGTGGGGGTTGAATGCCGAAAGGATGGCAATGGGACCGATGGGACTGAGTATGGGGTGAGGGGGATGGATGAACGGAGAGGAAATGGTCGTTCGAGAATTGTTGGTGGGATAATGAATTCTGGGAACATTTCTTCCCATGGCCTTCACCCTAACTAAGGGCCAATGGGACACTTTGAAAAAAATCCGGCACAAATTGAGGTGAGGGTAATTTTAACAAAAAAAAATTTAATCAAATTTGGAAAATCCATTAATCAAAATTGCATTTGGAAATGAATAAATTAGTTTCGATGAAGAAGTTTCAACATTTGGATAGTTTTGCAAATTTAGAAATCTTCCTAAAATTTTTAAATCTTTTGACGAAATTATTAAGAAAAGGATAAAATTGCAATAATTTTAATTAAATAGGGAAAATCCATTAATTTGTAATTAGGGAATAAATTGGATTTGGTGAAAAAAAATCAAAGATTTATATACATATTGTTGGAAATTTGAATTTTGAATTAATAAAAAATTTTAATTTATTAACAAAATTTTTATAATTAATTTAAATATAAGAATATTAATTTAAAAAATATTAATTCCTTAAAAATAGAAAATTTTTAAACTTTTAAAACATTTATAAGTTTTTGCATTTTTTAAAGAGAAATGACAAATGGAGACATCTTCAACCATTTTTGCATAAATTTATGCCAAATTCTTCAAATTTCCGTTTCGCTGGGTGTTTTCGATTGAATGCAGAAAATAAATGTTTCAAAAATTTAGAGAAAGAAAAAAGAAACACATATAAAAATAAACAAGAATGTTTTTAGTTTAACAAAATTTTGTGCTGAATAAAGATTTAAAAAAACACTAAAAATAATTAAAAAAATACATTCGGTGAATAGCATAAACACAATTTTAGGGTAAAAGAAAAAAATTAGGGTAAAACAAAAATAATATTATATATTTTACTGCAGATAAACAGTAAAAACATATTGATGATTTGATAAATGCAAAATTAGATTTAATTAAAATATATTAATAAATAAAATTATAGGATAAATTATAGGATGGGCTGATGATTTTTCCCATTTTCTTAACAAAAAATAGAACAAAAATTTTAAAAAGATGGTCTTGACGACATTCACTAGAATGCCCTTTAAGCGCGCCTGCATATTCACAGCGCAAACGCATCAATTATTATTATTTTGCTAAATTGTAGGCAATTAACTGCGATGATGATGAGAATGGCGAATATTAAAGACGCATTAAATTCAAATTTTTTGCCTTCTCAATAATTAGGTATTCTTCGTAAACAAAAAATTCATCGACTGCCACATTTTTTGCCTGCCAAATTAGGGGAAATGACGTTGGTCATCAATTTTTTTTGGTCAAAGTGAAAATTCAATATGGCCATTCGATGCAAATTGAGGCAAAATAATAGGGAATGAGTGCATTTTTGAGGTCTGGGTGAGCAAATTTTAATCGAATATTAGAGAATAAATGGATGGCATTAAGCGGCGAAAAAGACAATGAAAGAAGGGCGAAATTTTGAGAAAATACAAAGAATTGGGCACACAAAAGTGAAGGAGAGAATTTTAGAGGGCCCGAGGGATTTGCTTGGGAATGGAATTGAGGGCGATTCACAGTAAAAATTGAAATTTTCAAATTAATTTTATTTGGCATTGAAAAAATTTTTCTTCTAATTTTTAAAAATATTTATAACTATGACCCCAAGGTTTTTGTGGTTGGTGAATAATGCATCATTTAAATCCATCCATTCATTCTTTTATTCTTCAATTTTTTCTAATATACATTCTAAAATGCTTAATGAAAAATGATTGATTATGTTCTGAAAATCTCTACTTTTCATTTTCTTATTTTCCATTTATATGTAGGACTTACGCTATGGTTAAAAGAAGTTCTTTTAATTTACGACTAGAACTAGAAAGAATAAATAACAAAAGTTCCACTGACAATGAGGTGGAAGGACAATCTAATTAATCATTTTTAATGCCAAAAGCTTTTTTCTTAAAAATGATGGATTGAAATAAAACCACAAAATTTGAACATGTCTTTTTTTTCAATTTATTTCTAATTTTTGACACAGACGAAAAGAACAAAGAACAACACATTTTTATGAATTTTTGACCGAATTGCCGAAAAATGGGTAAACCAAATTGTCTGCAGTTCAGAAATGCCTTTTTAAATATTATATTTTCTTAAAATTCATTTTTAAAATCAAATAAATTTGATATGTTTAATTAATTGAAAATATTTATTACGAAAATTTCTGTCAATGTAACATTTTTCTGTTCTTCATTTATTTCCCTTTTCACATCATTCATTCAATCTCAACGACGACGTCGACGACGCGAATCCTGATAGTAGAGGCCATCGCCGCCGCCACGACCACAAATGTAGCCCTGGGAGAAAATTTAATTTAAATATTTTTAATTGACCACAAATGTAGCCCTGAGGGAAAATTTAATTTAAATATTTTTTTAAAATTTTAAATTATGAAAAATTAAATTTAATTTAAATATTTTTTTAAAATTTTTATTAAATTTACATTGCACCATGGCGAATCCATAAATTGATTGTAATGGGCAAATGAGTTTGGCATGACAACCTAAAAATTATTTTTAAAATTAATTTCATTAAATTTAATAAATATATTTTTTTAAACAATTTGTAATTTTTAAAATTAAAACATTTTTTAAAGCTTACCTGCTCGAATTTTCCGCCCATCCAAGCTAAAAAAAGGAAAGTAAATGAATAATTAGATGTTAAATTTTCATATTAGAAATTGAAATTTTTGAGGCCATAAAAAAATACCAAATGAAAAATTAAAATATTCTCCCAAATCCCAATTCAATTACTTCATAATGGCCAAATTTTTAGGTCAAAATTCAAATTCTGTAATTTTTAAATTTATAAATTAGTAAAAATTGAAATTTTAAATGGCAAATTTTAGGGACAAAAAATTATCATTAAATTAACTATTTTATTTAAATTGAATGATTAAATGTTTAATAAATTTTATAATTTTTACTTACGATTCGGGGCCATCTCCACTCCAAATTTGTTCATGAAAGTGGACATCGCAAGAAGCAAAATGAGCACAAATTTGACGCAGAACATTATTACTAAAATTGAGACCAATATGTAATTTTTTATTTAGAATTTGGATTAATAAAAATACTTTAAATTTTTTTCCTTAAATTAATCACTTTTGAAAGTGATTTAAATAAATTTCTAAAACACCAACTTTATAGAGGCAATCTTTCTCGATCGAAACCAATGCTCACAGAAAATGACGCCATACACGAAAATTGAATTTTAATTAATTTATGCTTAAGGCAAATTAATTTGCCCCCACTTTAATCAGTATTCAGAGAATTCAACAAGGAAAAAAGGAATGAAAAAATCTAAAAAAAAAAAATTCTAGAATATTTAATGCAAAAAATTCATTTTTTTTTATTGATGATTAAATTTTATAAAATTTAATTTTAAAAAAAAAAATCAGTTTAATTTTGACTAAATTCATATTTTTTTTATAAAAAAAATAGAATTTTTCTATTTTGGTATATCAAAAGTGCATCTAGGCAGAGCCACCTGACAAAGTTCACCTCAGATAAAATTGTTTTTACGAATTAAATATGTAAATTCAACAAATAAAAATTTCACTGAACAACAACCAACATTTTGAGCCAAATATAAAAATGTTTTTTTTTTCTCTGAAGCCATTCTTTTCTTATTAAATTAAAAATTCTAAATATAAGAAATGATGCAAAATAAAATCAAATTATTAATTTTATTCAAATTTTATGTCTTATTAATTTTATTCAATGCCATTGCAATGCCAATAAATGATAGAAAAAATGTAAATTTTTTAAAATTTCAAAAATAATTTTAATTTTATATATATAAAATTTTATAACATTCAACATGGCCATTCTTTTTCCATGCCAAGTGAAATTATATGAAAAAGTGATATATCATTATCATTAGAATGCCCAAAGTCTCCTATGTCTTCTAAAATTTGGATATTTTAAATTTTATTAAATTTATGAAGAAAAGCTATTTATGTAAATTTTCAAAATTTTTAAAAAATTTGAAATACCACTTTATAGAGGACTTTTGAGGTTTAGGTTTATCAATGGCATATAGCCTTAACGAACTGAATGTTTCATTGGTTAGCCATGGCCATAAAAGAATGACCCATGGTATTGAATTGGCTATATTAAAAGTTTTTTTATTATTTTCATTCAATTTTAAGTCCGTGAAATGCATGGAATTATCAAATTTTGCGGAATTCTCAACTCAACTCAATTTTGATGGCCTTCTCCTAAAATATTGTGAAAATGATAGGCAATGCCCTTCTCGCTTCAAATGTTGCCCATTGGCAATGATGAATGAAAATTCAATTATTGGGACATTTTCTGTGTGTTTGCCAACCGAAAAACAAAAGAAATGAGAGAGAGTAGAATAAATTTTATAAATTATTTATTGTAAAATAATTTTTGTCATTTTTTGAATTAATTTTATATAAAAAATTATTGCAAATTATAGAATAAATAAAAACAAAGTGAAAATTAAATTAATCTAGAAATATATAAAAAAAATTTTCCAATCAAATACGAGATCACACTAGTTTTCCTCTTCAAATATTATTTTTATTTTATTATACAATTCGCTTTTTGGAGAAGAAAATCAATCACAAATAAACAAAAGAAAATACACAAAACTTTCCATATTTTTGTAGAATAAATCAAAATAATTAAATTCAACCAAATTTATACAATTTGCAGAAATTTATTTTCTTTATTTACATATAAATTAAAAAACACAAAAATGTTCCATATTTAAGGAATAATTTATTATTTTCCAAATTTATTTTGCACAAATTTAGGCATTCTTCGCATCAAATTGCTCAGCCGATTGTATCGTGATTTCCATTTTCGCTCGGGTTTGCCCACTGCATTTTCCGGACTCAGCGAATGCTTCAGAATTGCTTTGGCACAATTGTTGCAATTATTTCCATACTTTTGATATTTTTCGCCTCTAAATTTCTTTTGAAAAAGATCATCCACAAATTCATCCATTTCCATAGGATTCAACTTTGTTTTTCCCATCAGTCGCGATTTGCTTAAGAAAATCGATTTTTTTGTACATAACTTAAATGACTAATTTTTTTTAAAAAATTAAAAGGATAGGCAAAATATTATTATTTAGAAATCATCATGCTGACACAGGCATGAAAAGACAGTTGTTATCCCCAGGCAAAGACACTTTATAAGATCCGATTTATTCACCATTTGTTCACTTTTTATTTAATCGCCGTCGGCGAATAGCCGATAGAACGGAGTGACTCGAACCTATTGAATAAAGATTATTGCCTCCCAAAATCTGTCCTCTTTCAATGCCATCCTGCTATCTCTATATTATAAAGAAAATGAAAATTCATATACATTAGACGTAATTAAATTTGCTAAAAAAACAGAAATTCACAATACCGAAAATTTCTGTTACCATTAAATTTGGATTTTTAATAACTACAGTTATCTGTGTTAGCTGCTGCCATAAAAATTTCCTTTTACCTACCATAAATCCTCTATATCCCCAGCAGGGATATTAAATTTCAGAGAGGGAAAATGAGTGAAAATAAAATTTACTCGATAAAATTTTCAGTAAATCAGAACATGTTTTTATGATCCAAAACTGTTTTACAATATTTTTTTAATTCATTCATATTTTTATGAATGTTTTTACAATTTATAACATTTTCAAATGCATTAAATTCTTTCGATTTTTGAAATTGGTAATTTAGTAGATAAAAATCTTAATAAAATAAAAATAAAATGTTAAAAGCATTAGTAAATTTTATAGAATTAAGATGGAAAAAATTTTTTGGGTGAGGAGGTAGCTTCTAATAGAAAGAAGGATATTAATAGAGAATCTACAGTAATTATTGGGCAATAATAAAATGTGATCAATGAAAAAGTTAATATTCCTATTTTATATTTATTTTATAATTTACTTATGGTGCAAATTTTACTATGGTATGAATGGCCATCTTTCTTCAAATGCCTCTTCATGATCCAAATGATTAATGAAAGGATCGCCCTCATCAAGTTCAAGGGAATATTCTTAAATTTTTAATATACATAATTTATTTATTTTATTTTTAACCTTTTATAAAAGACTTGTCCGGCGATCGAATTTCAACACCGCTATGATAACTAAAAAATATAATTTAAAATTATTCGAAAAAGGCCGAATTTACATTGGTGCAATTCGACCATATCTGTTGTTATGTTTTTTGAATCTTTTTCCCTTTATTTAAAATATTTATATATATATATATAAAAAATTTGAAATTCGTTAATTAAAAAATAATAAAATTAATAAAATTGACCACATGATATCGGTTAAGGTACACTTCATAAGGAGTATCAGAATCGGAAGTAACTAAATTATAAATTTAATAAAAACATGGTACATTACAGTTATATTATATTTCTATTATTCAGTATTTTTTTAATTTTACGGATTAAGCAGGATAATTTTTTTTGTTTTAATTTTTCTCAATAGAAGTTCTATTTTTTGGGGGGGAGGGGGGTTTAAATAAAGGCTCATTCACTAATGTGCAAAGAGTATGTTTATTTATATTCTATAGTTGATTGTATTTAATTTGCCAAAAAAATTATTGAAAATGCAAGAAAAGTTTTTAAAGATTCAGTGGTTTGTCCTAAACCCCCAAACCATATACCCAATCAATAGATCTCATCGAGAAGCATCGTTTTTTAATAATTTCGTTTGAGTTAAACTAATGTTAAGTAGTTTTGAACCAATAACAGAAAAACGGCCAAACCTATTTAATAACCTTAATTTTTGATAAAATCGTGACAAGTTATATACTATTGGATACGTATCATCGAGATCCATCGAATGGTTATAGGATTTGTCGGTTTAGGATACATTTCTAAAAAGTTATAAACCGGCAAAAACATCGCCTTTTTAAGTATATTTTTGCCATTTTAAGTATTTCCCTTATTGAAATAATTTCCTAAAATGACCCTGTGCCACATTATCCAATGCTTGGAGAGAATTCGATGTCGAATCGGCCCGTTCAATTCCTCCTTGTGAATATCCACCACCATTGACAATCAATGGGAATTGTGGATTTCGGATCACAAATTGTTGGCCTGGTCGAATCCATTCAATGTTTTGACCTCCCAAATCCAAGTCGAGAACGCCCTCAACAATGTATGTTTGATGGAATAAATATAAAAATATAAAAAATAATAAATTCATTTTTTGTTTTTTTAAACAGAATTTTTAATAAATTAATTGTCTAATAAATATAATAATTATTATTTTATTATTAATTGGTTTGATTTTGCGAGGAAATTATTTTAAAAAGCACTAAAAATGATGAAATAAATATTAAGAATATTAGTATTATAAATTTATTGCAGCAAATCCATCGGAAAAATGGTTATTGAAAAAATTAATTCTGAGGTGTTCATGACGCTAAACATATATTATTGATTAAAGAGAATGCATGGATTTGTGACAGTTCACAAAAATTTATTAACTATCATATCAATATCCATATTTTTATGTAAAAAAAAGTATATAGGTATTAAAAATTAAAAATGAAAAACAATATCAAATTTGTTGTTTTTTTTAACTGAAAAAAATTATCAAATTTGTCCTTTTTTTGAATCGTTATTCCTTGTTAATATTCCTCCATCCAAATCTTTGTTTTTATTTTTCGTTTAAATTGTTTTCCCAACTCCACAGTGTCTTTCTTGCCGTACAAAAAAAAATAAAATTAGCCTTCAATCAAAGAATTTTCAATAAAAAATTAATCATAATCAGCTTTAATCAGCAATAATTAAATTACCCAGAAAATCAGGAAAAAATAACAAAAATTGCATTTATTGTTGAATGTAAATTGAGTGTTTACTAATCTATTCTAGCTTGATCAGTGCATTTGGCATGGGCATTGTCAAAGAGATGGAATACATATTTCGTCGACAAAGTTCAGCGCACATCCATTCTATTTTTATTAAAAGCATAAAAGACTAATAAGGATATATTTTTAGTTGGGAAATTACCTTAGGCAAAGTATTTGAAATCTTTAAATGTAAGCGAATGATGGAGAATTACAATGATTGACTCATTTGGGTAGCAAAGCAATAAACGCAAAAAATTTAAATATTATAAATTATTAAATTCCTTTCTTTTTCGGATAAAAATTTAAGTCTATTTTTATTTAATTTTCACTTGATAAACAAAAATTTGATTTAATTAATTTAAAAAACAAAAATTGATTTTAGAAATTGCCATATTTAATTTATTAAAATCAATTGAAATTAGACAAAAAATGTCTGATCAAAATTTGCGTCATCATTAATCGCATCAAAGAGGTTTAATGAAAAATATTTTTATTTTTTTATATTAATTATTTTAGGAATTTTCCAAAACAAATTCACCATCACTCTTCCTTATTTGTTTTTCTACCATCAGCCGTAATGTTAAAGAATTTACGCTGGACAATGTGAGAACCAATGAAATTTTGACATTTTATTGCAAACAGCGTTACTACTATTTGGCTCGTTACCCGAAAGGCGAAGAAAATTGGAAGGAGGATGGGGAAAATAAATTCTATCAAGCATGGCTAAGAGATTCGCCAACTGCCTATATAAATAATATTTTTTAATACTATTATTGAATTGGATAGTATTTAATTTACCGAATAAATTATTGAAAATGCCAAATAACTTAATAATAGATTTTAATGGTTTAGTGGTTTGTTCCCAAACCCTATAACCCAATCGATAGAGCTCGTCAAGACGCATCGAATGGTATATATTTGGTTGTGTTTTGGCCTAAAATTAAAGGTATTAAACCGTTTAAACCATCTATTTATTTTTGGTTCAAAACTACTTTAACATTGGTTAAACCCAAACCAAATATATACCATTCGATGCGCCTTGACGAGATCTATCGATTGGGTATAGAGTTTGGAGGTCTAGAACAAACCACTAAACCGTTAAAATCTATTATTGCTTTATCCGGCATTTTCAATACTCTATTCGGCATTTTCAATATTTCCCTTATTGAATTATGTCAATAAATTATTGCCATTGATCAAAGTTTTTGCATTTTTCGAAATTATATATAAAAATATTGTAAAGATCAATGCATCTCTAGTTGTCAAAACAAAATATAGAATCAAACCTATTTTAATGATTTTTCGTACAAAATTAAAGATTTTATTTCTGACTCAAATCAAATAAAATTATAAAAATTACCATCGAATATGCCTCATTAATTTGGTCGGCTATATTATTAATAGAATAGAATAATTACTTAATTCACACCAGTGTTTTCCCTGTTCCTCTGATTCTGTTCTGTTCCTGTCCTGTTCCTGTTCTGTTCCTGTCCCTGTTCCTGTTCCATGATTTAGAACAGAACAGGAACAGAACAGTTTGAAAATTTTTGGAACAGGAACAGAACAGGAACAGAGCATAATTGGCTGTTTCTAGACTGTTCCTGAGGGATTCGTAAATAAAGGGAAATCATCGGGAAGGAAATGAAATTTTTGATTTTTCTTGGGGCTTTTATTTCTGATGACAACCCAAAATATGGCCAAAAATTTGAATCTAAATATCAAGAACACCATTTACTTTTTTTTAAATTTTTCGTTTAGGGGGAGGGAATTCACTCATCTCCCCCCCCCCCCCCCCCCACCGATTGGTTGTTCGGTTCATGAAAAGCACTAATTAAGAACTTGAAATTTTTTGTTTGTTTGTGAAATTTATTATCAAAAGGGGACCGAATCGTTATTTTACGCGGAATATTTTTGGAAAGAAATTTTCGCAAGATTTATGGTTGATGATATGTATGAAATGATACTCCTTTGTCCTTTTTAGTTGGTATTGGACTTGCCTTCGTTTATTTCTCTTTGACGTTTTCATTAAAAATTGAGGAAAAAAATAAAAAAATTAAAATTTTCTCTAAATTTTTTTTTGGAAAAAAATTTGTTCTTTGGAACAGTTTAAGAACAGAAAATCTGTTCTGTTCCTGTTCCTGTTCCTATTCCTGTTCCTGTTCCAAGTTGGAACAGGGAACAGGAACAGAACAATTAGACTGTTCCATGTTCTGAGAACAGAACAGGAACAGAACAGATTGAAAAAAGTTGGAACAGGAAAACACTGATTCACACCCATAATAGAGCCATAAATTTATTTAAATTATTTATTGGAATAAAATTAAATAAAATAAATGCATGTAATGTTTCTTTTTTAGTTTATTTGTATATATTCTCATTCCCATCATTAACATTTTTATCTGAATTCGGAAGTCCTCGGTATTTGTTGTTACAAATCAATGGCATTTGAGGAAGTACTTTCAATCTCATTATTCTCGCTTAAAATATTATATATTTACAATTGAAGAAATTAATTTATTATTAAATTATTATTTAGCCAATATTAAAATATTCAAAAATAAACTAAGATGGCTATAGGATGTGATCTGCGGTTCGTCAAAATTTAAATATGTCCACTATAATTTTTTTAAATACCACCATTATAAGAATAAATTTTTAAGAAAAATTTATATTATTAATTTATTTTTGATATATTTTAATATAAATAAAAATCATCCATTTAATAATAATAAATTTAATATAATTTTTTATATTATTAATACCCACTTTAATAACGGCTCCCGGTCGATTTGCCTATTTCGAAACAAATTTACATCATGAACATCCTTAATGTTATATTCTTAATTTTAGAGTAAAAATTTTCAAAATATTCATACAACTCGTTGACCATGGCTGTTTTGTGCATCCACATTGACGATGGAATGGAGGTTGATTTCACGCCGAATGAAGCGAAACACAGTCACAAGTCCGATTATAGCCAATAATATAAAAATGATGGCGCCGAGAACAATTAATATGTACTTCACTATTTGCTCTGGAACCACTGGTGATTTTGGCAAAGGAATACAGCACATGAAAATTAATTATAATTTATTTTAACCATAATTTTTATATTTTCCAAATGCTGAAGAATGAGTTGAAAATATCTAATTCTATTCAAAATATTAATTAAATTATTAATAATAATTAAATTAAAATATTAAAAAACATTTTTCTTACTCAATATTATTTTCAATATCAGTACAAAGGTCTGTCACAATCTTGTTAGTGCTTAGCGAACATGCCTCCTTTTTCATGCAAATTCCTCCATTATTATGACAAGGAGTAGACCGATCTTTTGGTGCACAACATCTGCGAGAAAATGAATAATATCTATAAATTATCGACAATTTTGAGTCATTGTCAGGGTACTTTTGCACTTTGGGTCCCATTTTTGGAAAGTGCTTGGTCCCCCCCCCCCTATGGGTGTTAGGGTTGGGTTAGAGTTTGGGTTTAGAATACACGTAAGATGATCATTATCCCATCCTAAACTTAACCTAACTCTGACTAACTCTAACCCGAAATATGAAAAACCAAAGGGGGGACCAAGCACTTTTCAAAAAAGGGGACCCAAAGTACAAAATATCCTTATCAGTAATCAGTCTGGTACAAGATTTGAAAAAAATTTTTGAGATTCTTATACTATTACTCAAATTTGATAGTAAAATCATGAAAAACATGATTTTAGGCGATTTTAGGATTTACCAATTTTCAGGTAGATTAAGGTAATTTTGGAAGGTAAAAAATATGGCAGCAGCAGATACCCAATTTTATTGTTTTAATAAAATTTAAAAATGAATTTTCGGCCTTAATTTTATTATAGTTTTTAACCTACATCACATCTCTTTTACCATCCTCAATGCAATCGTGTAAGGCATCATATTTGTTTATATCGCATTGTTTCGCATACATGCAACTTCCTCCTTTGTGCAAACATTCTTTCGTGTTCTCACAAGCACAACACCTGATTTATATTATTTATTTTTAGTAATATAAAATAAAATATTTTAAAATATGTAAAATATTGAAATTTTTTACTAAAGAATTAACCGAGTGACAGGTTAGTTAATTTTAAAATTTATTGGATGGACATTAAAAATTCTAATATGTTTTTTCTATCACTAATATCTAATATTATTTAACTATCCGCTTTTTTTAATCACCAAATCACATTTTATGATTAAAATGCATAATTTTACTTCTTTCATAAAAAAGAAATATATTTTAAAAATAAATAAATTTTAAAATTTATATTTAAATTACATTAATGGAAAATCACAATAATTTGGGCTAGTAAATTCGCAACATGGTTGGCCAAATGGGCTAACGCAAACTCCTCCGGCAATAGACTCACATGCATTTGACTCGACCAAAACAATATGTTCACAGCAAAATAATACGAAAAACAATTGGATAAATGTCAAATGAACCATTGTTCGGGCTATAATTAAAAAGATAAAAAAATAATAAAATTTTGATGGATTTGTAATAATATATCATTTTTTATTCTGGAATTCCATTGCAAAAAAATTAATCAATCATCGGCAAAATTGAGAATTTGAATTCTCTGACTGAATGTGGATAAATGATGACCCAATAAGAATTTTTTGATTGATGGAGGCCAGAGAAGAGTGAGACGAGAGAAAATTATCCTTCTTAATCGGCAATCACTTAATAAGATTTTTGAAATTTATGAATTTTCCCATTCATCAAAATAGGTACTAATGGAGATTGGCCCTTAAATGGGAAAGAGGATGATGATGAAGAAGAAGATAAAAATGAGGACGATATTCCAATGTAAAAATTTGCCAAAATTTGAAGGAATAAAATAAAATAGTAGAATGGTAAAACTATTTTTTACCTCTCAAAATTTCTTATTTTTACAGGCAAAAATGCTTTTTTTTACTAGCAAGATAGTTTATAGTTTTTTGAATTCTAATAAACCAGAAACCAGTTTCAGATCCGAAAAATCTTATACCTGTCTGTAGATGGCCCATCGAATGATACAAAGGGGGGGGGGGGGTGACTCTACTTATTCAATTTTAAATTTCATATAGTTCAAGTCATTGACGAGATATTGTAAAAAGAAGCCCCAGATTCGTGATCAGCACCCAAAATTAACATTAAGATGTAATTTTGATAACTTTTGGTGGGGAATGTCGCAAAACGGAAAAGAACTAAATATTGTATTTTTATTTATTAAAAAAATTATCATTGGACAATAAAATTTGTGTCGTCTACCAAAGTTGGCATTTTTCTTCATTTTTTGGATTCATTTTTGAGCCAATTGGGCAATTAAAAGCCTTGGAGAATGCATCAAAATTGCGGAGAGGCAAATTCACCCGGGCCTGAGGGAATCCATGATTGTCATCCAACGCGTAATTGTCCACATCCTCTTGCTCCTGAAATGCCGTACAATACATCTTGAAAAGAAGAAAAATGATTAAATTAAAAAATTAAAAAAATAAAGAAAGAATATAATCCAATATCAATCATCTTTAATAATAACTCATCTATTTTTCCTAAAATTTCCCCAAAAATTTGGCGTTTTTCTTAACATTTTGTATTTTTATAATATATTGTATTTTAAAAATAAATAATTTTTATTTTTCTAAACATTTAATAATTTTCTAATTATTTTTTTTATTATTTTGCATTTTTCTATGCATTTTGTGTGTTTGTTGTTTTAAACAATTTTAATTTCTTTTTCAAATAGTATTTAGTTATTTTATATTTATTCAAAAAAAAATTAAATCAAGAATTTATTTTTTTGATGTATTTCACATCATTATAGATATGGAATTAACCTAGCATTTTAAGCTAATTTTATAACAAATTTTACTTAATGTTAGTTAAAAAAATATTTTAAAATTTATTGTAATAAATTAAAATTAATTTCATAAATTCCTATTTACTTACGAATGCGCTTGAAATGAAGAACAATTGTTCATCATTGAATTGTCCCATGCCAATGGGTGATTTTTGTTCCAATTCGACGGAATTTTCCTCCTTAAATGCCATCCATGCTCGATGCGATGCCCGAATTGCCCCGTTGTCGGCAATGTTCTCAGCCAGTGTGAAATACTCATATGGGCGAGGTTTTTCACCCTGGAAAAAATTTTGATATTTTTTATCGCAGAGATCTCCACAATGGTACAAAAAAAGAATCATTATTAAAAAAATAAAATCAAAAATACAATATTTGAAATGCAATGTTTGGGAAAACAAAAATATAAAATGTTTTGAAAAAAAGAAAAAAACGGTGCTATGTCGATTCCTGAATGGTGCAAATGTGGGCTTTTTCGATTTATAATAAATCAGAAACAGGTTTTAGATCTTATAAACCTTATATGTTATTTGAGATCTCATCGAGACGCATCGATTGACATATAATTTGTCATAGTTTGGTTCAAAATTAGAGTTTAAAACCAAAAACTTAAAAATATGGTTTAAACGGTTTAATTTTCTAATTTTTGGCTTAAAACTGACATTTTTATACCAATCGATGCGTCTCGAAGAGATCTACAAAATGGTATAAGGTTTGTGGGGTCTAAAACCGGTTTCTGATATATTAGAAGTCGAAAAATCCCACATTTGCACTATTCGGGAATCGTCCACATTTGCACGGCCCTTTGCTTATTCGGGAATTGACCTAGTACGAAATAATCATTTTTACTTTAGTAATTACACTTCCCACGAATAATTTCAAATTTAAATGATTTTAATATTTGTACTATTTTATAGATCACTAACACCGACTATTTTAGAATTTGAAAATAAATTAGATTTAATGACCTCATATTGGCCATATTGTTGCACAAAACATTCCATTGCTTCCTCCATTCTTTTCATTGTTCCCTCATTCAAATCCTCTGGCTTCAATTTGTTTCCTTGCCCATCAAAATATCGGCCAGCACTATCTGAGAGAACAATTAATTTTATTTATTAGATTATTAAATTAAAATAATTTTTAAATTTTATTTTTATTCATTGATTAAATCTACCAATCTTTTAAGTATTAAGTTATTAATTAAATTTTTAGACCATTTGATTATATCTATAGAATGTTTTTTATCAAATTGATCTAATTAACTGCCCAAAATGATTGTTAAAAAAAGAAAACTTTTTAAAATTTGCATCATTTTTGGTCAGAAATTTTTGCCTAATTTCCAATCAAATCCACTAATTCTTTGGATACTATTTAATTTGTCGAAATGAATATTGAATTTGTCGAAGTGGATCTGATGTCTCATTTCTTTTTAGGCCATATAACTTGGCCCAGTCAGGCTTCTTTAAGATTCCCTAACCCCTAGCACTTAGCCCCTAATCCCATGCCTGTCCTAAACCTAACCCTAGCCCTAAACTCCAAGTTATGTTCAAATTATTATAAACCAAAAACAGTTTGTGAATATCCATTTCGATAAATTAAATATTTCCTTTAATTCTTTCCCTATTCAATTCCACAAATTTAAGGCTTTAAAATGATATTAAAATAATTATAAAAGATATTCAGTTGAAAAAAAATTGAAGAGAAAAATACTTTAAAACAAATTTATGAATTTCAAATCTAAAAGCTTTTACCATATCCATGCGTAATTTCATGCCCAATGAATGTTCCCATTGCGCCAAAATTCATCACAGACGGCCATTTTGGATCAAACCAAGGCGAATGAATGATGCCCCCATAAATGGCCAATGAATTGTAGACCCATTTGTAGAAGCCGTCAACCCAGAAAGATGCCTATAAGGATTAAATTAGCAATAAAAAATGGCTATTATTGAAAAACCTACAAATTGTCAACATTTGGCCCACTTTTATTAAGAAAATCATAATTTATTCTATTTAAATAAAATATAAAGATTTTTATAATATTCTATAAATAAGTATTTGTTTATAAAATCTATTTAAAAATTAGAAACCGTTTTAGTTTAAGGGTGAATTATAAAGCAAAAAAAACTGCTCTTTTCCCGAAAATAATGAAATTATTCCCCAATTTTTAATATACTTGATAATCCAGTGTTGGCCACAAATAAAATTGACGATGAACTTGGCCAAACATTTGGGCCCATGGCATTCCCTCTTTAATGTCAAAATTGGCATAAAGTTTTTCCAAAAATTGGTCATCTTCAATCAAACGAAAATATCCAATATTGTCTTTGAGTTGGGCCAATTTTTGTTTGGCCTTTGCCCTGGTTGCTGTGTCCATCCATTTTGCTTCATCCAATAATGAAGAAAATGCACGTTTCGAATAACTGATTAATATTAAAAATTAAAAAAAAGGAGAAAAAAAATATTTATTAAATTTATACTACAGTGTTTTAATTAGTCAAAAATTTAAAATTTGTGAAAATAATTTTTAAATTATTTTATTTTAGTATTCTTTATACTGTTCCCCATGAAAATATTTAATTTTTAATTATTAATAAAATATTTTTGAAATAATTATAATTCACTAATTAACCTTTATAAATATAAATTTTAAAATTTTTAATGATTATTTAAAATTCGCAAAAAATATCAATAAAATTGTTCCCAATTCCAACCTCAAAATTCGTTTATTTCTATCAATTTTGGATTTGTCAAAAATATTTTCCACATAGAGTCGATCCAGCCAATGCTTGAAATAAATGCGCACAAAATTTCGCACACAATTCCACTCATTCTTCTTCCATGGGTCCAACAATTCGCCAAATCTTCCATCCAATTCAAAAAGAAGCCACCAAATCAAATGCCAGTCCAAATAGTCGGACAACATTTGTGGTTCCTCTCTTTGTGTTTTTTCAATAATTTTTGCATATTCAATCAATAAATTGTGGCCAAGAATGAGCATTTCACTCTGATAGTTCAGCCCATTGGAAAAACTTTGAGGAAAATGTTGTAAAATTGTGAGCCAATCAATTTGTGGGGAAAATTTGTTGATCAATTCGCCAATTGACAAATATTGTTCAGGACGAGTGAAATCAGTAAAACGTTCCAAATCATCGTCTTCATAAAATTCTGTTCATATGAGGGATAGTTAGAGAAAGGAAAAATTTAATAAGAAAAAAAAACAATATTTTAAAAAAAAATATTTAAATCCACTATTTTTAACTAACTCACAATCAATGAGAAAACAACCAATCTGAGAAGGAAATATACGATTTGAAAGTCCAAATTTTACTTGACTATTTGTCTTTTTAATTTTATAAAAATCTAGATTTTCAAGGAAGTTTAAATATCTTTGAATGTAATTAAACCTTAATTTTTAAGAAAAAACCGTTTTTAACAAATCGTTTTAAATTTTCAAAAAATTAGGAAAAACCAATTTTTAGAGGAATTTTAAAGCTTTCGAATGACATTAACACCTTCTTGAAATTTTTGTTTCCTTTTTGAACTAGGAACAAAAAATGGCCAAAGAGTATATTGTGAATCGATTGTAATGGAATAATCACATTTTAATTTCTTTTAGCAAATTTAATTTTTTATATTTCAATTAAATAATAAAATGTACTTGCCGAATGCTCTGCCAATGCGCATTTCCATTTGAATGAAGCTTTCCACCCTTCTTTGAATTTCCACTTCATATTGTCCCGCCGAAAGTCCACCTCGGAAGAATGTCAATCCATTTTGTCCTTCATTGGCCAAATCATCCTCCAATAAATAGTGAAGAATTTTGGACAATTTCAATGCAAATTTTTGACGACTCTCTTCATTTAATAAATCTCCATAATTGGTCAATGGCCTTTGTGGTTCGAATAAGAACATGCCTTCAAAAAGGGAGTGAAATTTTCTCTTGGCCAATAACTCGGAAATCTTTCTCAACTTATAAATTAACTTTTATATAATTGGATTTAGATGCTTTTTCTTTCTATTTTTTTGATATCAAAATGATTGATCAAAACATAATTGACTAAATTGTTATGGCCAGAAATGATACTGTCTGATTTTGGGCCATTTTGCCACTTCAGAAATTTTGCATTTTCTAATCAAATCCACTAATGCGCTTTTCCTAATCAATTCAAATTCATCCAAATCAGAGAAAGGAATCAAATTTACAAAAAATCAAAGCTAATATTTACTCTAAAAAATCAATTTGATATCATTTTTCTTATTTTTGGATCATATTTTTCCTCTAATAAATTTTTTAAATAAAATTGTTTTTTTTTTGCCTAAAATTATTGAATGCACTAAATATTTTTTGTTCCAAATTCAACTTAATCCCTTGGATTTTCAGATAAATATTCTCCAAGTTCTAATCACTAATTTTAAACCAACTTTTGGCCTTTGTTCCCGGTCGAACATCCCAAGTGCTTTCCACATTGAAAAATGGCACAAATGGGAATGCGTTAATGCACCATTCTGTATTGAATAAATGCAATTTTTTATTCGGATTGAATTTTGCCGCCCGCAAATGGGCGAATAGGCCATCCGATTTGCTGGCCTCTCTATTTTGTTTATCCAAACAAGAATCATAAAAAGTGAACATTTGTTGGCTGAATTTGTCATTATTTCTTTGTGCATTTTGTCGCAGATTTTGGTTGTTTAGTAAAGCTGAACAAATTTAATATTAAATTAGAAAATAAATGAATTTTCTTGTCGATAAAAGATTGAAATATGGCTAAAATAATTATAATTTTTTTGTCCTATATTCAAACCATATACCCAATGGATAGAGTTGGGTCAAGTCGCATCGAATGGTTATATAATTTATTATGGTTTGGTTGGTATTAAACTGTTTAAACCCATTTTGGTTTTTGGTTCAAAACTAAAAGTTAGAATTAGTTAAACCCAACAATCTGGATATACATTTTCAATAATCCTTTTGCTAATTTCAATGTTTTTGAGACAATTAAATATTTCTCATTTTTTTGGTGGAAGTATTTGAAAGTGAATTATTTAATATATATTGAAAAATTTATGGCGAAAAAATAAGATCCACTGACCAATTAATTCCATGTAACTTCGATGCCAAAGAATATTGAATTGACTTTTTACACTAAATTCAGGTGGCAATTTGCCAGTATTTTTTATGAATCCGGAGCAAACAAATTTGTAAAAATCATCGCATGGATCCAACGCCATATTCAAGGAACAAGTCAGTGAAGTACAACCCCAAAGAAGAATTTCTGCTTAAAAAATGGAAATTTTAAAATGATATTATGAATTAAAATCTTTCCGGAAAATTCAATTAAATACTTTCCGGAAGAATTGATTAAATTCTTTCCTGAAAATTCAATTAAATTCTTTCCGGAAGAGTTAATTAAATTATTTGCGGAAAAGTCAATTAAATTCTTTCCGGAAAAGTCAATTAAATTCTTTCCGGAAAAGTTAATTAAATTCTTTCCGGAAAAGTCAATTAAATTCTTTCCGGAAAAGTTAATTAAATTCTTTCCGGAAATGTCAATTAAATTCTTTCCGGAAGAGTTAATTAAATTCTTTCCGGAAAAGTTAATTAAATTATTTCCGGAAAGGTCAATTAAATTCTTTCCGGAAAAGTCAATTAAATTCTTTCCGGAAAAGTTAATTAAATTCTTTCCGGAAAAGTCAATTAAATTCTTTCCGGAAAAGTTAATTAAATTCTTTCCGGAAAAGTCAATTAAATTCTTTCCGGAAAAGTTAATTAAATTCTTTCCGGAAAATTAACTAAATTCTTTTCGGAAAAGTTAATTAAATTCTTTCCGGAAATGTCAATTAAATTCTTTTCGGAAAAGTTAATTAAATTCTTTCCGGAAAAGTTAATTAAATTCTTTCCGGAAAAGTCAATTAAATTCTTTCCGGAAAAGTTAATTAAATTCTTTCCGGAAAAGTCAATTAAATTCTTTCCGGAAAAGTTAATTAAATTCTTTCCGGAAAAGTCAATTAAATTCTTTCCGGAAATGTCAATTAAATTCTTTCCGGAAAATTAACTAAATTCTTTTCGGAAAAGTTAATTAAATTATTTCCGGAAAAGTCAATTAAATTCTTTCCGGAAAAGTCAATTAAATTCTTTCCGGAAAAGTTAATTAAATTCTTTCCGGAAAGGTCAATTAAATTCTTTCCGGAAAAGTTAATTAAATTCTTTCCGGAAATGTCAATTAAATTATTTCCGGAAGAGTTAATTAAATTCTTTCCGGAAAAGTTAATTAAATTATTTCCGGAAAAGTCAATTAAATTCTTTCCGGAAAAGTCAATTAAATTCTTTCCGGAAAAGTTAATTAAATTCTTTCCGGAAAAGTCAATTAAATTCTTTCCGGAAAAGTTAATTAAATTCTTTCCGGAAAAGTCAATTAAATTCTTTCCAGAAAAGTTAATTAAATTCTTTCCGGAAATGTCAATTAAATTCTTTCCGTAAAAGTTAATTAAATTCTTTTCGGAAAAGTTAATTCAAAACTTTTTCGCATCAAGCTGAAAATTTTTAGAATTTTACTACGAATTACAAAAATTGAATCGACGTCGATTTGATGTGCGGGTTATGCCACAAACACCGCAAGTTTTTGGGCATTCTTTTCGCATAAATTCTCTAAAATTTGGATCATTGCATCGTGCCTTGTTCTGCGGGCATTCACTCACTCCATTCGGGCCAATCCCATCGCGGCATGCTTAAATGTCATTCAGTTTTTAACTCGTTTTTGAAATCTTCGCAATTCTATTTTTTTAATTTTTACCATAAGTGCCTATTATAATCTTTTTTAGATCCAATCCAACTCTTTCTGTAGGCCAATTTCCAGTTCATATTAATGCTTTTAATCCTAACTCAAATATATATTTTCAATAAAATTAAAAAATGGTACTTATCGGGGTCACATTTTTCTTGTATAGGGAAAAGTGAGGGAAAGGGTCACTTCTATGGGTGTTGGCAGTTGGGATTAGGATTGAGGTCATTCAGGGTTAAGGATGGGATAAAATCATCTAACCTTACCCTAAGCTCAATCCCTAACACCCATAGGGTGGACCCTTCACTTTTCCTTCCCCCATTTTTACCATTTGAGGAAAAAAAGGGACCTAAATCCTAAACCCCGATAAGTACCAAAAAAGTTATGCTAAATATCACCGTACCGCTAAATGAGTACCGTAGCAATTCTTTTGGCCATGAGTAAATAAGGATTAAGGAAGCAACTAATTCAAGAATGCGATATACCAATTTAAAGCCCTAAATCTCTTCAAAAAATTGGCATTTCTGTAATTTTTTTAAAATATAAAACAATTTGTAAAATAAGCGACTTTTTCCTCAACAAATTCGGGGTTTATTACACTCAAAGATATGTAATTTTTTAACACTTGAAATTCATAAATTTAAAAAAGCCAAATTGTAGAGCACACTTTGGATTGGGCTTTCCAATGGTATTTAGCTTTTCTGGGTTTGCTAATAAGTCCTTGTTGAGATATGACCAAAAATAATGGATGACCTAGGCGATAGTGAAATATCTCCTATCTTATTTTAAAGGGGGAAAAAATCATAATTTTCATACAATTTTGCACAATTTTGTCCATTTCTCCCTCTTTCAAACGCACTTGCCAAATCGTCCCTCTGACAACGATTGCAGGTTTTCGGGCATTGTTTCGTCATTAAATCGCGCCAAATTGGATCATCGCATCTTTCTTTGTTTACTGGACAATCCGATGGTCGGCCTGGCACTGCCAAATCCACACATTTCCCATTTGTCCGGCCTTGGTCCCGGTATCGTATTTTATATCGGCAACATTGCTTTTTGGCCTCATCATAGAAAAATTTGGGCGGACATTTCAAATAGGCATTCCCGCCGGATAAAGGAAATTTCAGCAGAGCACCTAAATTGTCAAATAGAATTTGCATTTTTGGGGATCTTCAAAATGATATTAATACTTATCATATTAAAAAAAATATATTTGTTTCTAAAATGTGTTCCGCCTGTTTTCTGAAAAGATTTGTGTTTTATTCCCGAAAGATTACTGTTTACTATATTCCGGAAACATTTGTGTTTTATTCCGGTTAAATTTTTTCCGGAGACATTTGTGTTTCATTCCAATTATTGTGTATTTTCCGGAAACATTTGTGTTTCATTTCGGTTAAATTATCTTTTCCAGAAACATTTGTTTTTATTCCCGAAAGATTACTGTATTCCGGAAACATTTTTCATTTCGGTTAAATTGTATTTTCGGAAACATTTGTGTTTCATTTCGGTTAAATTGTGTTTTCCGGAAACACTTGTGTTTCATTCCGGTTAAATTTGTTTTTTTCCGGAGACATTTATGTTTCATTCTAGTTATTGTGTATTTTCCGGAATTCCATCCGTTTTCCGGAAAGTTTAAATTAAATAGGTTCAAATCAGAGAAATGGATACATTTTTTATAATTAATTTTCATCGGATTTTGGATCAAGCAAAAACGATAAGTTTCCTACAAATTGTGTTCAATAATAATTTTTAAAATGTCATTTTTAGAGCTCGGTTTATTAGAATATTTTTTCCAAATGAAATATTTAATTTAGATTTTGGCTATTTCTTTTCTAGAATTTTGCCAAAATAGATATCTTTTTTTATAATTCATCAAAGACTGAAAATTTGATGATTTTACTTTAGTATTAAATTTAAAAACAGACTGTTTAATATCAAATAATGTTAATTTAAACTAATTCAGAAATGATGGAAATTATGCCTTAAAAACTGGAAGTTTGGTTTATTCTAGTAAAAGTTATTTTGAATGTTTTTTTGGGTATAACTCAATCAATTCTGAACCAATTCAAATAAAATTAATATAATTAAATAGTCAAAAGTATATTCTTTAATTTAATAAAAAATTTATTTTTAAAATTGGTTCAATCTTTTATCAATTATAGAACAAATTTGAGTGTATCTGAAAAATGTTGAGGAATTCTTACGTCTACAAAACACTGTGTTTTGAGCATCCAAGATGGCTGACCAAATTATTAATAATATAATGAATAGTAAAAAAGCGAAATGGCCAATTTTTTGAAGCATTCTCTCGACGAATGAATTTTAATTCTTGCTTTTCTGACTGATGATTTTACTAGTGCGGAAGACAAAAGAATTGGAAAAGCCATTCATCCTGTATTTTTATACCATTCAACATTGTCTTTTTGACGAGTGATTTAGACCATTTTTGTTTGCGGCTATTTGGATGTGAAAGGCATGAAGGTTTGCACACAAATGGATGAAGGCCACCACAAATGGCGGCTGAGAAAACAACAAAATGCGGCGCAAATAAAAAGAAAAGAAAATAAAACGTAAAGAAAGACTCAAATTTGCCTAAATTATTATAAAGAGGTCTTTGTCCAACTTTATAATTTTTATTGCTCCAATGAAATTAAATTTTATAAGCTATTTTGCTCAGAATCAATAAAATCCGCATCTTTTGCGATAAAAAACGACCACAGAATGTCGCGTTGGCCAATGCCCTCAAAATTTGCGTTCAATGTCGATCAATTTTGGTCAATATCTTCACCTGTAAAATTGTCAATTTATTTGGGATTTGTACAATTCAAAAAAAAAGCATATTCGGATGGCACGGCCCCGGTTATGCCGGATGGCCAAAAGCCTTCTCATAACATAGTATTGAGTATTGTGATTTGTTCAATCAATCAAAGATGATGTGCCCGCTAACTATTTTGGCGCTGTGCTCCATGCAACATTGTCATTAATGGACTTTAGAGCAATTTGATTTTTTCCATTTATCCAATAATCAATTAAATAAAGCATAAATGTTTAAAAACATTTTTTGTTGAATAATAAATATGCATTTTTAAATAATTTTCAAGCAAATCATCCAATCATAGCGAGTACCTCATGCTGTTGATTTCATCAATTCAATCCCAAACCGTCGAATTATAATAATCGATGAGTTTTTTGATTGCAGCATCCAGCCTCTTCCTCTCCACAAATTCCAGCCTCACACCATTCTCGTTCATTTCCCCCAAATTTGTGCTAAAATATGTTGATGCTAATCCAATAATTTCATTTTTTTTATTCAAAAATTTCTTCAATTTTTCGAATTTTTCTTTAGCTATTTTCCTTAATCTTGGATCGCTTTTATGCAAATGCCATTTTTGTAGGGAAACGTGCAATTCGATGGCAGCAAATCCAATTTCCTCCAATTTTTTCATCCATACAAGAATTTTCATTTCCTCGTAAAATATTTCCTATAAAATTTTATTAGAAATGGAATCAATTTAAGATCACTGAAAAACCGATTTATTTTGATTCAAAACATCTTTAACATTTATTAAAATAAAATTCAAACAATAATCAATCGATATGTCTCTGTCCATATTTATCGAATTGGTATAAAATTTTGGCATGCCGACACTTGCGGATTGGACATTTGCGGACCCTACTATAGTTGAATTTTCCGGATTAGCCAACAAAATATTAAAAATGAATATTGAAAATATATTTTAAAATCTGTAAATCCCATGCTCCGATATTTGTGCTATTTTTGACGAAATTACAACCTTGCGATATGTTAGACTTCTTTAAGAATCCTATGCTCCGAGCCCATAAGCCCTAAACTTAGCCCTAACCCTAAACCTAGCCCCTAATCTTAGCCCAATTGCGAAATTAAAAATGGTCATAACTTTTTTACTCTTAGGTTTTATGAAATACAAACAACAGATTTGGGCTCCTTTCATCGGGTTGCCTCGATTGAGCTATAATTTTGACCGAAAAGATTCGTAAAAAATTTTCAAATTTCAACTAAAACTAATCCTAAAATACTTGTTTATCAAATACAAATAATCCGCAAATGACGGTCCGCAAATGTCTCATCCGCAAGTGTCGTAACGCGAAAATTTTGAGTCAGCTATGTATTAGGTTTTTTTTTAGTAATTTTTGAAAAAAAATTAGTAAATGTCAAATTAAATATTTTCTAAATTTTATAATTTCATTTAAATTTCATCGAAGTATTTACTTTAATAATTTCCGCATTAGCCGAATTCGCTTGTCCAACTTCACTTTTATGTTTCTTTCCCTTTCCTTTGGATCGACCAAAATTTTCAATTGCATCATTGTTCCCAAATTTCATCCATAATTTTTGTCCTCTCGTCAGAAAATATTCAAATTCCACAATTATTCTTTGCAACATTCCAAGGCGACCATCAAAAAATTTTATTTCTTCCAATTTGTGCGAATTTCTCTTAGAATTATCGAATTTTATACTCAAAATGTGGCCAAATTCTTCATTTCCTAATATTTTCAAAATCCATTCCAATTTGTTGTTCAGCTCCGTTGCATTCTGTAAAAACTCATAATTGTCGAATAACAGTTACTAAACCATTATAATTCTACAGAATGAAATTATCCAATAACAATTTTTCTATATGGTTATCCCAGTTCGCGAAAAAGTCCTATTGAATTATTTCGAGTTCAATTTGGCCAGTGTTTTGATTTTACACTGTGCAATATGAAAGCTCAAGATGTTCTCTAATAACTAGGGTTAAATCATCCGCGAGCGAATAATGAAAAAGCGAATAACGAATAGTGCGAATAGTCAAGTTGCGAATTACGGTACGGTTAGATTATCCGCGAGAATTATCCGCGAATACTATTCGTACCGCACTCATTTGGGGTACTGTATTTTTTTTTGAAATTTTCTTAATCAAATTTAAAAAATTCCCCAAATAAAATCTTTTTCCTATACTAAAGCCTTTTAATTATCATATTTTTGTCTCTAAATGAAAATGTTGGGTAGTGTTGCCATCTCCAAAATAAAAAATCCGGCAAATGGATCAAAAAACTGGCAAAAAACCGATAAAAATAATGGTTGCGAATAGTCGAATAGTCAACTTGCGAATAACGAATAGTGCGAATAATCAATGTGCAGATAGGGGATACGAATAATTAGTCCAAAATTCGTGCGAATAACCGTACAGCCCACGAATAATTAACCCTAATATAATAACGCCCTCCCTTTTTTTATTTCAAGGATAAATTATATAGATTAATCATTCGAAATAACCCACCTTCTTGACCAATAATTCCGTTTTATCCCTTTGCAAAAATGTAAGTATGTCATTTATAATTAATTCCATTTCAGATATTCCTCGAGACAATATATTTGTATTTTTCATCTCATTTATAAGGTCGGTAATACCATCTGACAATAAATCCCCAATGGCAGTAATTTTTTTCTCAAATTCATTGAATATTATTTCATCATTTTGCCATTCATAATCATCGCCCAATTTATCCACCATAAATTTTTGATGTTCCACCAATGACTCAATGGATTCGACCGAATCAATGAGTCCTCCTTTGAGGAGAATATCGGTGAAATGTTTCGGGAATTGATTTTTGCTGTCCATAATAATGGGAGCATTTTTCAAAATGTTCTCCAATTTATTTTCCGTTGATCCATCCGAATTATTCCCATCTTCTCTTTTCCTTTTTCTTTCTTCCATTTTCTCCCATTCTTCTTCTAAATCCGTTTCGTCCTCTTCTTGCATTGCTTCTTTTCCTTTTCTGTACCTTTTTTCCTCTTCAAAATAATATAAATTAAGAATTTTTCCAATCACGACAAAAAGTTTCCATTCCTTAAAAAATGTAAGAAAATTATCACTCCCCCCATTCATCTGACCATTCTATCAATTTTCCGCTGGACAAAAAATTGTCGACCAGCCAATTTTTTGAATATTTCCTTTCTACAAATTTTCATTGCTCCCATTTTCACTAATTGTTTCGCCATTTCCCAATCAATTGCAATATCCATCCAAATTTCTCGTTCCCCTCCAATTTCGCCTCTCAGCCAATCCAAATGTCTTCCAATTTGGCCGTAAGCCAAATCCATTTCACCAAAATATGGCTCCATTTCTTTTTCTTTCATTCCATCCAGCAACCATAAACCGTCTTCTGCCAATTTGCGCATCAAAAATAACAACCAATATTCAAATGCATTCTGTGAAATTGTAGTGAAATGGCATTTTAAAAGGCAAATTTTAAACAAACTTTAAAATAAATTGTACTCTCAGAGAAAGTGTCAAAAATTGGATGTGAATGTTAATAAAATAAATTTTTTTAAAAATTTGAAAATTATTAATGGATAGTATTTAAAATGCCATATATAAATTATTGAAAATACCAAATAAATTATTGAAAATGCCAAATAAATTATTGAAAATGCCAAATAAATTATTGAAAATGCCAAATAAATTATTGAAAATGCCAAATAAATTATTGAAAATGCCAAATAAATTATTGAAAATGCCAAATAAATTATTGAAAATGCCAAATAAATTATTGAAAATGCCAAATAAATTATTGAAAATGCCAAATAAATTATTGAAAATGCCAAATAAATTATTGAAAATGCCAAATAAATTATTGAAAATGCCAAATAAATTATTGAAAATGCCAAATAAATTATTGAAAATGCCAAATAAATTATTGAAAATGCCAAATAAATTATTGAAAATGCCAAATAAATTACTGAAAATGCCAAATAAATTATTGAAAATGCCTAACAATAATAATATATTTTAACGGTTTAGTGGTTTCTCATAGGCCCCAAACCCTATACCCAATTGATAGATCCCGTTAAGTTGCATCGAATGGTATATATTTGGCTTGGGTTTAATCAATGTTAAAGTAGTTTTGAACCAAAAATAAATAGATGGTTTAAACGGTTTAATACCTTTAATTTTAGACCAAAACACAACCAAATATATACCATTCGATGCGTCTTGACGAGATCTATCGATTGGGTTATAGGGTTTGGGAACAAACCACTAAACCGTTAAAATCTATTATTAAGTTATTTGGCATTTTCAATAATTTATTCGACATTTTTATAAATTTATTTGTCATTTTAAATATTTCCCAATTATTAATTCATGTTATCAATAAACCCCTAAATCAAGCGCGAACTTCTTGCCAAAAGTATCATGGTTGAAATTATAAAATTGGAATTATTTTTTGTTTAATTTTTCTAATTTTATTTTTTTTGAGGCTAAAATTGAAATAATTTGACCTTTCCAAATCCATTCAATTGTGGCGAATCATTCACCAATGTTTGAATTTTGTCGGTGGCCAAATTCACCAATTTTTCCAACTCTTCCATTTTTTGTCCAATTCCAATATTTTCATTTTCTATTTCCATTTCCACTTCCATTATTCCTTCCTTTCCTTTTGTCGCCCCACTTTTCGATGTTTCGCCCATCTCCCTGCCAGCAATTAATGTTCTAATTTCATTTTGAAGGATTGAATATTCCGCCTTCAATATTTGCGAAATTTCTGGGTGGACCATCAAAATTGGTTCGTTCAACAATGAGTATAAAATTTTTTCCAAATTTTTTGCCGCTATTTTTGCCTTCGATTTGATCATTTTTGGCTCAATTCTCCCATTCAATTCGTGGACAATGCTTTGCACCTTTTCTTGAATTTCAGCATATATTTTCGAAAAATTTTCGTCTCTTAAAATTTGATCGGCAAATGAATTCCTCATTTTGGCTTGAATTTCATCTATTTCTTTTTGAATTCTAATTTCAAATATTTCACTCTTCAATTTTTCCAATTCATCGGTTAAATTGGCATTTTCAATGTAAAAGATTAGCAAAATTTGGAGTAATAATAAAATTTTAATAATAAATTTCCGAATCATTCTAAAGAAAAATAGATAGAAGAATAAATAAAAGGAAAATGAATTTGAAATTATTTAGGGACGATGGCGGAACTTTTACATATTTTCGTGCATAAAATTTAAAGTTATATAGGAGTTTATTGAGCAATGAGAATGAAATAAATTAGCTTGTTACCAGATTTGTAAAACTGACATTTTCAGATGAAACTCCGTCTGGTGCTGGTGCAGATGGTGGTAACTCTGCTGTGGAATTGTTTATGGCATATTATTATAAAATAAGCTGACCAGTGTTGAATATTCACCGAGTTATGGCCAAAAAACAGCCAGAAACACCATTTTAATTAAACCAAGGTTTTTTGACCATAATATGGTCAATATTTGGCCAATGTATTTGATACCATTTTGTAGCTAATTTTATACTTAATAATAGGCCATAAACATTGCCACAGCACAGCTCATTTTCGGCACAAGAGACCAGACCGTTTAGTTTGAAAATGTCGGTTAGCTAAAATTAGCCTATCAAATTAACTTAGGTAAATTAGAATGTTTGGATGTTTGGATATTTTCGAATATTATTTTGTATAATGAAAATTAATATATTGAAGGAAAATAATTCACGGACTATTTTCGATGTCAATACACCACTGGTCACTATGAATTTTTCGCTACTCTATCTTCATTATTATTACCCTTCCACAATCCACATCATCCACCCTAAAATCGATTGGATTTTATGGCCTCATCATCACTACCCTCCATTATTTGGATCAGTCTTTCTCAAATCTCAACAGAATAGTTTTGATAATTTTCTGAATCAATCATGGTCATGGATACAATCGATTGCATCTTGCTAGAGGTTGGCCTATATTCCCGACCTTCTGCTCTATTGAGGCTTCCACAATAATGAGCGAGGTGTCAGCGTTCGTGTTTTGCATCCACAGGGAGTCCATGCGCAGCATGTTGTGTGGCACGCATCGCAGCGATTGACACGGACGCTTGACATGCAGGGGCGCGCAATCAGTAAGAGTACATCCTGAGGACAATGAATTTATTTACTCCACATCAAGGAGATGAATATAATTAATCATCATTTTTATTATTTTATTTTAGGAGTTTCCCGGATCAAATTCGCCCTTCAACTTTTTTATATTTTTAATTTTAAACGAACAAAAATATTGAAGGATTCACGTTGGAAATTGTTCGAAAAAATGAAATTTTGACATTATATCGAAAAAGTGAGGAATTTTTTTTCCATTTGGCTCGTTTTCGAAAGGACAAGACATTTTAAGGAAGAGGGAGGAAAGTGAGATTCATCAAGAACCGGCTAAAGTCATTACTCATTAAATATTGATTATGGAAGATTTTTTATTTCTTTGTTTGATAAAATTTTGTCAATGTAAAAAAAAAATTAAAAGCATAAATAAAAAAGAATTAAATTATTAAAATTATTAATTTTCAATCAGATTGATTAATATTTATGTATTATTTTATTTCGTTGCCTAATTTTATCGATAATAATTTTTAAATCCAGCAAAAATTGGCAAAAATATTCTGATTAAAATTGAAATCGTAGAACTAAAATATCACATTGAAGAAAAATTGTTGGCAAAATGGAAGGAAAAAAGGCAGCAGAATTAATGGAAAAAATTGACAAATTAGAGGACGAAAATGAAACATTGAAAGCAGAGAAATCACAGGTTTTATATTTTTGTGAAAATATTGGCAATAAATTTATGTAGAAAAAACCGGTCGAATCAAGCATTATTATTGCAACTTCACAATCTACTGATGAAAAAATGTCCAGCAAATTTGCAATATTGGATGAGAAACCGAAAATCAAACGGTAAAATAATTTAGCCGAAAATAAATTCCACCTCTAATTATTTAGTTCTGTCCCAAATCCAAATTGTTTAATCGACACTTTTGCATGGATTAATCGTGAAGAAATGGCCGATTCTTCACTAAGTACTTCTAGCGAAAAATTCCGACAATATTGTTGGCCAAAACTTCATCAAAATGTTAAGCCGTACAAAATTTCAAATCTCAAAATTTGCAAATCGCGTGATAGATTTGGAAATGAGCGAATAGATATTCAAATTGATGGAAAGAGTGTTCCAATCGCAAATATTCCGTCACCGAATTATATTGTCGGAATTGAACGGATTGAGATAAAAGAGTAAGATAATTCAAAATTTATTTATTTGATTAAATTTAGCTCTCCGGATTATGGACCAGTTGGGAATTTTGTTGAAAAGATTGTCCATTTGCTACAAAATTGTAATTTTTGCTTTCACACAAGAATCCCATTGAGCCATAGCTATTATTGCAATCGAAAAAGTGACATCATTGTAACACAGAAATTTTTCGAATATTTGGCCAACAAAATATTCAAATTCGCATTTTTTTTTTGATGGACGGACATCAAATTTAAATGAATTCAATAAACATTTTCCTGGAATTCTTGACCGTCTCAACTTTATTAGTTTGATGGGATCAGGAGATTTGGACAATGGTGGCATTGAAATTATAATAAATTGGCTGACAAAACAACAATCGAATAATGATGGAAAACAACAAAAGATTATTGAATTACGGAGTCCTCATGATTATGTGTTTAAAACAATTTACAGTCGCATTAAGGAGGTTAATTAATTTTTTTTTCTTAATTGCAGCGCATATTGGAAATTAGCAAATTCCGGAATTAACTAGTGATGGACTGGCTAACTTTGGAAATCTCGGCTTCTACATTTTGTACAGATTCCAGAGTAGAGTTGGAAACCGGGGACAGGGATGATCACCGAATCCCAGGGATCTTCGAGAATTTTGTCCGCGTGGCCATCCCCATCAACCGGTTTCCAACTAACTCTATTCGACTCGGCATGGTCGATTTACTATATGAAACAATTTCAGACTGTTATGAGATTCCTATCTCGCCTCCAGCGCCCCCTACCCATAGCCTTAACACTAAACTAATCTCTGAAATTTCAAAGACTAAATCGACTATACCGAGTCGAATCAGCCTACTCTCGAGTCTGTACGACACCTAGAAGCCGAGATTTCCAAAATTAGCTGGCCCAGCGCCTATGTTAGCTAATTCTGGAAATAGGCCTATTTCCAATATTATCTGCGACAATTATATTATTTTTAGAAATCAAATTGGCCCTCCATCTTTCTGATTTCATTTTATACTGACCGAGAAAGAAGTGTTGGAGAATTTGTCCAGGAAATTCCGAGAATCAATGAAATTTTGACATCATATCGCAAACAAGAGTATTACTATTTGGCCCGATACCCAAAAGGAGAAGAGCATTGGAAAGAGGATGGGGAAAATAAAATCCATCAAGTGCGAGATTCCACAACCATCTATCTAAACAATATTTTATCTCTTTGTTGAATTTCTTCCGATAAATTATTGATAAAGTTGAAAAATAAAATACTTATGTACACCAAATTATGCGCTATTGATTATTAGTAATCGCTTCTGTATTTTTTTATGCTCTGGGATATTCTCTTTCATCGAGGTGTGTTTACCATTTTCATAAATGTTATATGGCAAAAAAAAAAACATGGTTTGTTTGATATTGTTTAGGTGAAACAAGCAAAACCTTTTAAATTTTATTGCTCTTTTCATGATTAGTTAGAAGAGTAACCAATTATTGCTGCAGCTATTCTGTTCCCGTTTGGTTTGTCCAAAAATTTATAGAAGTTTTACATAACGCGGATGCCCAGCAGTTCACCGAAATTTGTTTAAAACAAACATCTCAATCCAAGGATATTTTTTTGCTAGTTTAACATTTATAAATTTCTAATTCACTTAGTTTTGATGGTTTTCCAATACACACTAAAACCAAAAACATTATTGGTATTGTATTGGTATTTTGGGTTTAATCTTTAATCCCTGTCCCGTAAGTAAAATGGCCGACAAGAAAATGGATTTAGATAAAATGTCATTTCTTTTGTTGAAAGGTGAAAGCTTTAGCTTGAAAGTGAAAAAGCAGAGCAGCCGAGCTCACGAGATCTCCTCCGACTCCAAGGTCCGAGCGGCATTTAAAAGGAAACTTTTTTATTGTTTAATAAAACCAATTTTTCGATTGCTCATTTAATCAAATTATCAAAAAAAAACTTTGATAACCGTTAAAAACATTTATTTAGAATAAAACTATTCCAAATATGCAAATTCATTTACTCCGGTCTGGTCAGCAGAAAAAACTCCCACAAATATGGGCCAACCGAACAACATACATAGTTCAACAAGCAATTTCTTTTCATCATCATGCACTTCCTTCAACATCAACAAAACCATTGCCATTGCCAATTCAAATTGCAAAATGGAAACAACAAAACAATTATGCATTGAACAAATTCAGGTTTTAAGAAAACTTAATCATTTTAAAATTGCTAATTAAAATCGCAAAAAAAATCAAACGGTTTATAAGAGTTCAGAAGTTTTCCTGGAGCTTAGACCCCCAAACCATATATCCTATCAATAAATCTCATCAAGAATTATCGTTTGATAATTATTTCGGTTGAGTTAAGCTAAAGATAAAGTAGTTTTAAACCAAAAACCATGAAATGGTTCAAATGGTTTAAACCTTTAATTTTTGCTCTAATCTTGACAAATTATTACTAATCAAAGCGTATTGACAAGAGCTATCAATTGGGTTTAAGGTTTGTGGGTTCAGGATAAATTTCTGAACCATTATAAACTGTTCGCAATTATCAATCTTTTTTTCCACCAAATTAAATACCATTATTTTAAAATTGACTATTTAGGCTCGATGAATTGCAAAAACTTTTGATGAGCCATCATTGGTCATTGCTACGTTTTGCCACTGTGATCGATAAATTCCAAAATATTCTTCTAGGTAATACTTTAAAATAATTATTGTGTGATGAGTAAACATTTTGGATTGAATCAAAATAGTTTTTGACTTCTAATAATTTGAAACCGGTTTTAGACCCTACAAACCTTATACCATTTTGTAGATCTCATCGAGACGCATCGATTGGTACATAATTTGTCATGGTTTGACCAAAATTAAAGTGTTTAAAACCAAAGACATGAATATGTTTTAAGGGTTTAATACTCTTTAATTTTGCGCCAAACTATGACAAATTATATACCATTTGATGCATCTCGACGAGATCTACAAAATGGTATAAAGTTTTAGGGTCTAAAACCGATTTCTGATTTATTAGAAGTGAAAAACTGCTTTGTATAGAAAAATAGTATCCTTTATCCAATTAATATTAAACCATTAATTAATTGGAATTACAGCAAGGAAAACCGCGGATCCTAAATCGTCAAGACCGGTTCGACAAGCAAAAGATGATGGTACGAAAATTGTGAGAGAAGGCAGCGACGAATTGGAAGATGATGATGAAAATAAGGAGAAAAGGACACGAAAATCGAAGAAAAAATTAAGCAGAAAAGGTTTTATTGAATAAAATTTTTAAAAATTTAAAGAAAAATTTTAGGAAAGCAAAATGAAAATGACGAAGAAAAATTGGATGAATTGAAGAAATTCGAAAAGAGGATGGAAGAAAGTCAAGAAAAAATTTATAAACGTTTAGAGGAACTTGGAATTCCCAAGGAATTCACGGAACATCAAAGAAAGTTTGACAAAGAAATGAACAAAGAATTTAATAGGGTAAATTAAAAAAAAATGTTTAAATAAATAAATAATTTTTGTGTGATTTTTTCAGAACAAATTACCCTTTATTCCGGTCTTGATTTCCGCCATTGCCTTTTTTATCGCATTAATTTGGTCAATTGGCCAATTTTTGTCCCAATCTGCTGGTTTGGTCCAACAAATTCATCCCCAAACCGGACAATTTGGTGTGCCCGTCCCAATCACTTGGAATTATTTCCTTCAAAATGTGGTCACTTCCGGAGAGGTTGTGTAAATTTATATTTGGACTTATCTCAGTCAGTCGGTAGGGTTGCTCACAGTCGGTTGACCGAAATCGAACAGAGCATAGCTCGGCAAGGGCCAAGGGGGAGGGACAATCATGGGTGGCTGTGTGGTTGGTTGTAGGGAAGTTCCACCCTAATCTTTCATGCGTAGTCCCTATTTCGGATTTTTTGCGCCACAGGCGAAAATTTAGAGCCAAAAACAACCCCGCAGGGTAAAATTTGACCTAAAAATGGCCGCGCAGAGAAAAATTTTCCAATTTTTCCGAAAAATTTTCCAATTTTTTTTCTTCCTCCCCCTGCTTAGTGCGTGGTTCCCGCCCGATAAAACTTCTGAGTGCTGCGTTTTGGGGGGGGGGGGGGGCTACGGTCTCCCCTTGCCGAGCTATGGAACAGAGGGTCAAACTCAAAACCGACAGATTTTCGGTTTTGCCGTTCACCCTTAAAGAATGGGATTTTGATTAAAATTTCTCTTACCAGACCATTTTCGGCTATATTTTTCCCTGTCATTTTTACTTTTGGGGCTATTTTAATTTTTAATAAGCAGACTCATCAGAAATAGATATAAGGACACGCCCGACTGGGCGATGGGCCAACTGGCGACGTCGCTCGGTGGGGACGTTTCATCCCCGCCGGTTCATCGCCAGCTACATTTGACGAGTCATAACTCAGCAAAGAAGAAACCTTTTGAGCCAATCTTGGTATCATTGAATAGAGCTATTTAAGCTTTATTAAATAGTATAGAGTAATATGTGAAAAGCTGAATATTCGCTTAATTACAAGCTTCTAAATAGGGAAATGGCGACTTTTATCCAGTTTTTCGACTTTAAGCCAATTAAATTTCGATTATTCGAAAAAGCTTTAAACATTATACATTATTCAATAGATCTTAAATAGCTCTATCCAATGATACCAAGATTGGCTCAAACGGTTTCTTCTTTGCTGAGTTATGACTCGTCAAAAGTGGCTGGCGATGAAACGGCGGGGATGAACCGGCCCCCTCCGACGTCGCTTGTGGCTAATTAAGGGCTAAGCCGATATTAATGATTTTGGTATCAAATTAAAGAGCCCACTTTTGGCTATCGATTTATATAAAATTTATTTTAATTGGATAAGATTTTGTGGAATTGTTTTCAAAAAACCATGAAAAATTTGCAAATTTATAATAGTAGTCTTTAAAGGTTTTTAAGTACAACTCAACTAATTCTGAACCAAATCAAATAATGTTTTATATCATTGGATAGCCAGAAGTGCGCTCTTTAATTTGACACTAAAATCATCAATATCGGTTTATTCCTTTAATGAGGTACAAACCCGTCGTCCATCAGTTGTGGCGTACCGAATTCAGCGATGGATGGCAAAAATAAATTATTGGAGATGATATTAGAATTATTTTATTTTATTTTATGAAAAATATAAATTTAAGCATTTTGACCTATTTAAAAAAAAAATCAAGAAAACCGAAACCTAGAATTTTCAAAAACCGAAACCCAAACCGGACATGGACAAACCAGAAAAACCAAAGTTTAATAAAATTTCTGTGGTCTAATCATTCATCTTCATTTTTGTTTGTTCATTCAGATAAACCAAATTAAAATTATTTTCCAATCGTCCGACGAAATGGTTCGCAAGCGACAACAAGCGACTGGCCACATAATTGTGCATATGAATTTGGGAGCAAAAAACAAAACAAATGGAACTTTGGTTGGTACATTATTAGCCCAAAAATAATTTCGCCAAAATTTTTAAGTTATCGCCAACCTATCGTGTCGAATGTCCAAATTTATTCAAAGTTGAGCAAATGGTCCGACAAAGCGAAATGGCCGCTGGAATTCCACCCCATCGGTGGGCTAACATTCAATGGACCAGGAAGGAAGATAAGTAGGTGTTTTCAACAAAATTATATTATAAATAATAGAGATCGTGATCCGGGTTCTTCCTGTTCGGGCTTTTGGGGTTTAAGGTCGGGTTTGATTCGGGAAACCCACCCGAAACCAGATCGAAGAATTTTTAAAATTTCCGTTTCCAACTCGGGTTCCTGTTCGAGTTTGTGGTATGAAGGTCCGAATCCGAAATGTTTCTTTTTCATAATCGCAACTTGCTAATTCCCAAAAAACAACTTTATGATTACTAATCTATTAAAATATTATTAGTTTACATTGTTTTTTTTACTGTTTTTGAAAAACCACAAACCCGACTCGAAACCCGAGATTTTACACTCGGATTTTTCGTTCGGGTTTTTTTTTCGAAAAACCCGGCCCGAATAACTGTCCGAGGTACTAGGCCGATCTCTAATAAACAATAAGGGATCATTTTTACTGCATACCAAAATAAATTCCTTTAAGAGAATCAGTCCTCTGTACTTTTTTTGTTATGAGCTCTCCTACCAAAAAAATTATATATATATATATATAGGGAAATATTTAATTTGGCAAATAAATTATTGAAAATGGCAAATAGAGTATTTAATTTGGCAAACAGGATTTTTTGTCTCAAAAGTATTGAAAATGGCAAATAAATTATGGAAAATGGCAAATAGAGTATTTAATTTGGCAAATAGCAATAAAATTATCATTGCGTAGGAGGTGCGCGGGATTTAGCCGGATATAGGGGGATTAAGGTGTATATAGTGGGATTAAGGTGGATATGGAGGGATTAAGCCTGTTTAAGCCCTGAAATTGATGGGAAATGGCCCGTAGGGCCAGTGGAAGGTCGCAGTAGTGCCTGAGATTGCGCGGGATATATCCGGATATAGGGGGATTAAGGTGGATATAGGAGGATTAAACTCCGAAATGGATGCGAAATGCCACGGGAATGTCGGGGAAGTGTAAGAGAGGCCCGGAGACAGCGCGGGATAAGCCCCGGATATAGGAGGATATACATGGATTAAGGGGGATTAATCCGGATTAAGCTTAGTTAGGGGCTAGGGATTAGGGTTATGGTTATGGGCGGCATGGGATCTAGGGGCTAGGGGTTTAGGAGTTCGGAGCACGAGGGATATAGGGGGATTAATGTGGATATATGAGGATTAAGCCGGATTAAGCTTAGTTATGGGCTAGGGTTAGGGTTAGGGGTTCGGAGCATAGGAATCTCGCGAAGCCGGAAGCAAAACAGCCCAAACCGAGCTCGCTCCCATCGATTCCAGGCCTTAATCCGGCTTAATCCCCCAAATCCACCTTAATCCCCTTTATCCGGATATATCCACGTATTCTCAGGACCTTCCCAGACCTTTCACTGGCCGTCCGGGCCATTTCCCATCGATTCCAGGCCTTAATCCGGCTTAATCCCCTAAATCCACCTTAATCCCCCTATATCCGGGTATATCCCGCGCACCCCTGGACAGCCCACATGCCTTCGGCAGGCTTCCCCATCACTTCCTACTCATTTGCCGCCTTAATCCCATCATTTTGGTCCTTAATCCCCCTATATCCATCTTAATCCCCCTATATCCATCTTAATCCCCCTATATCCACCTTATTCCCCCTATATCCGGGTATATCCCGCGCACCTCCTGCTCAATAATAATTTTATTGCTATTTGCCAAATTAAATACTCTATTTGCCATTTTCCATAATTTATTTGCCATTTTCAATACTTTTGAGACAAAAAATCCTATTTGCCAAATTAAATACTCTATTTGCCATTTTCAATAATTTATTTGCCAAATTAAATACCATCCTATATATATATCACTTGAGCGATAAATTTTCGCCAAATTTTTTTTTCCCTTTTTTCAACCTAGAGGTGAGCCCCTTTTAATGTTTTCAATTTTAAATTTGTAAACATGACTATTGTGTGATACAAAAAAATAAGCCAACACTTTGTCAGTACCCAAAACGACCCTTATTAGGAAAATGTTGCTCATAATAGAAAAGTACCGAGAATCCTTTTTAATTTTTATAGTAGATCACATCAAAAAATTTATTCTTTTTTTATAGATGGTTTTGGCTTAAGACAACATTTGCACTCTATTTGATCGCCAACGTTATTGCTGCACTTTTTTATATGTCACGCGTAAAAAAAGGAGGATTTAATCCATTTGTAAGTCTACCTATGTTACGGCATTTGCGAATTCGATAATTGTGGACGAACACTCTGGTCTGGTGCCGATGGTGGAAAACAGGGGTGGGACGTGAGGTCGAAATTTCGATTTCGATCGTCGAAATTTCGATGTTTTTGAGTTTCGACTCCAGCCCTGATGAAAAAGCTTGCTGGCATTGTTATAAAATTGGCTACTAAATTATGCCTAAAGAATTGACCAATGTTGAAAATTCACCGAGTTATGACCAAAAACGGCCAGAAACGCAATTTTATAAACCAAAACGGCTTTTTTGGCCATAATTCATTCGATGAATATAAATATTCAACATTGGCCAATGAATTTAAGATCATTTTGTAGCTAATTTTATGCCTAATAAATGCTCTAAAAATTCAAAAACAGCTTTACATCATCGGCACCAGACCGTTTCGTCCGTAATTGTCGTACAACCACTTTCTCTTTTTAATAACATTTTTCCCTTTTGCGATTTTAGACTTCCATGTTTTCCTCCTCTAAAATTCGTGTTTTGGACACCACAACCAAAGAGGGCAAAAAGGCGTTGAAAATTAAATTCCGTGATGTGGCCGGATTGCATGAGGCAAAAGTGGAAATCAGCGAATTTGTGGACTATTTGAGGAGGCCCCAAAAATACACAAAATTGGGTGCAAAATTGCCAAAAGGTTTATTATTAGTCATTTGAAAATAAAATAATTTTTGAAAAAAAATTAAATGTCTCAGAAAATTAAAAAGACCACATTCTGTGTTGGTTTTATTGAGTATGGGGGCACACCTTTTTATTTATAAACAATCATTTATTCTAGGGCGATTTAAAATAGGTTTACTCTTTAGTTCGATTCATCGAAAATCGAAACAAGCTATGAAAACGGAAACCGAAGGTCAAAACCGATCGGTTTTGGTTTGTGGTTTCACTCTGTGGGGGGGGGGGGGCAAATTTTAGCCAAATTTTTCATTAGTGGTAGTAGGACAATTTGCCATTTTTGGCTTAAATTTCCTTGTTGGGTCATTTTGATGTTGCTTTTGGCAGAGTTCATTTTTGGTTAATTTTGTAATTTATATAGTTTTAAAAAAATCGAGAAAACGGAAACCAAAGAATTTTCGAAAACCGAGATTTCAAACCAGTCAAAAAAGAACTTTGATCAACCCTATTTTAAAATCTTTTATTGAGCTTCTGAAACTATAATTAATTTTATGTACATTTAATTTTATTAATTTTAGATGAATTCAAAAATTTTATCCAATTTTTGTTTCTGCAGGAGCACTTTTGACTGGTCCACCCGGCTGTGGCAAGACATTATTGGCCAAAGCATTGGCTGCCGAATCCAGTGTCCCTTTTATCAAGTGAAAAACAAAATTCATTAAAAAATCTATTAAAATTTAGCATAAATGGCACTGAATTTGTGGAAATGATTGGCGGGTTGGGCGCTTCTCGTGTTCGAGACCTGTTCAAATTGGCCAAATCAAGGGCACCGTGCATAATGTTTTTTGGGCTATTTTTCTTATCTAAACAATTTCAAATCAATTCAATTTAGATACATTGATGAAATTGAGGCAATTGGTCGAAAAAGAAAAGATCAAAGCAGCGGGTAAAATACTAGAAAATGAATAAGTGAAATTATTTTAAAATTTTAGTTTTGGTGATATTAGCGAAGAGGAACAAACATTGAATCAATTGTTGGTGGAAATGGATGGAATGGTTGGTTCTTGGTTGCTTGGGTGGGGAAGATATTTCTAACAATTATGCAAATTTAATTTGTTATTTTTATACATTTTAATTATTGAAAAAAAGGTAATAACTAATAATTATTGAGCAAAAATTGTAGTAAAAAATTAAAATTTTTTATAAATCGAAAATATATAAAATTTTAAAAAATCGAAAATATATAAAATTTTAAAAAATCGAAAATACACAAAATTTTAAAAAATCGAAAACACAAAATTTTTAAAAATCTAAAAAACAAATTTTTTTATAAATCGAAAAAACAATTTTAAAAAATCGAAAATACACAAAATTTTAAAAAATCGAAAACACAATTTTAAAAAATCGAAAACAAAATTTTAAAAAAATCGAAAACACAAAATTTTAAAAAAATCGAAAATATATAAAATTTTAAAAAATCGAAAATACACAAAATTTTAAAAAATCAAAAACACAAAATTTAAAAAAAATCGAAAAAACAAAATTTTAAAAAATCGAAAACACAAAATTTTATAAAATCGAAAACACAAAATGTAAAAAAATCAAAAACACGAAATTTAAAAAAAAATCGAAAAAACAAAATGTAAAAAAATCAAAAACACAAAATTTTTGAAAAAAAAATAAAAACACATTTTAAAAACAAAATTTTTGGAAAACCGAAAATACTACACTTTACCAAAATCCTCAAATATCAGAAAAAAAAGTATGTATAATTTCTCTAATGTGGAATCGACCTTATAAATGATTGACATTTTAGGGCAATTCCAACCATTTTTATTTTCGTCAAAATTTTACCAATAAATAATTTAAAAACATTAAAAAGGACTCAAATCGAAGCATTGTGGTCATTGGGAGCACAAATCGACCGGACATTTTGGACAAAGCACTTTTGAGGCCTGGCCGATTCGATCGGCATGTTACGGTGGATTTGCCCACACTTTTGGAACGAAAGGAGACATTTGACGTTTATTTACAAAAAATCAAAAAAGAAAATTCGCTGACCGGAATCAGCCATCGACTGGCTCAGATGACGCCAGGGTTCAGTGGTGGGTTATTTTTTAATTTGAAAAAATTATATAATTTTTAGCATAAAATGTTTTAAATTATTTTTAAAGAAAAGAAAAAATTTAAAGATAAATTATCAATTTATTTAACCATAATTTTTAGGGGCCGACATTGCAAATGTTGTCAATGAGGCTGCAATTCATGCGGCAACGGAACAAAAGAAAATGGTCAAAATGGAGGACATTGACTATGCAATGGAGAAAATTATTGCAGGTGGTCAAAAATTAATAAAAAATAATTTGCAAAATTAAATTCTAAGAAAATTTTTTATTTTTTTTTCAAATTTGAAGGTCCCCAAAAGCGGAGTCGAGTTTTGGTGCAGGAAGAACGGGAGATTGTGGCATTTCATGAATCCGGGCATGCATTGGTTGGTTGGCTGCTAGAACATACGGAGGCATTGCTGAAAGTGAGTGAGAATTAATTCACAGCATTTTCAAACAAAGATAAAATTAAATAAAAATTAATAAAAATTACATTATTTCGAATAACATAAAAATTCCGAAAATATAATAATTTAAACTTTAATAATTATTTAAAAAATTTCCAAAATGAAAAAAAAAACATGTTACTAGAATTATTAATTAGGCAAACAGTGGGGAAGGCAGATGAAAATTTAATATTCTGCCTCCAACAGTACATTAAAGATTGAATTTCTGAATATAAAGCTACTTGCACACAAACGGAGCCAAAGCCAACGCGTAGGCTCCAAGAGGAGTAGGATTTTTGGGTGCCTTCAAAAAATTTTTTCTTTCTGACCAAAAAAAAATAATTTTTATACCTAAAAATAGAGCAGACTTTAATGCACCGGATAGTAAATTCTTAAACAATTCTGACGAGTAGAAAAATTACAAGAATTTTTGGATCCAACGCCTGTGCCAACGCGGAGCCAAAGATAGAAAAAAAATTTTGAAGGCACCCAAGAATCCTACTCCTCTTGGAGCTAACGCGTTGGCTCCGTTTGTTTGAACGTAGCTTAAGATAGAGTAGGAATAGATTTAGGGTTGGACCGAATGTGTTTCGGGTTAGATTTACTGACCTTTTATATCCGGGGAGGCCAGAAATAATTTTTTAACTCCATCCCCCATTAAAAGTTAACCTTCGCAGTAATATAAAATAAACTATTACCAAAATCATATAAAAAATGCAGGTGACCATTATTCCCCGAACAACGGCAGCACTTGGCTTTGCGCAATATTCTCCCCGAGACCGAAAGATTTTCTCCAAAGAAGAGGTCCTTCCCCTCATTTTAATATCCTTTTCATTATTTTGGCCTAAATATTTAGTTAATCGATCGAATGTGCATGATGTTGGGTGGAAGGGCGGCGGAAAATGTTGTGTTTGGTCGAATAACGACGGGGGCCACAAATGACCTGGAAAAAGTGACCAAAAATGTGAGGAAAAATTATACTTATTTATTTCAAATTTGCATCTCATTCATAGGCCCAAGCAATGGTCAAATGGTACGGAATGAATGAGCTGGTCGGCCCAATCAGTTTCATCCCCGCCGGCAACGGGGCGGATGCGAGGACCAGTGATTTCATGGAAAAACCGTACAGTAAAAAGTTGGGCGCAATCATCGATCAGGCAAGTTTTTTATTTTGAGGGAAGAAATTCGTTAATCTTCAAAAATTTTAATAGAAATTTACATATATTTAAATTTCAAGCATTATTTTTGAACAAAACTTTATGATCATTTAGATTAGAAATAAATCATTCGGCGAGAATAATAGGTTATATGAATTTTCCATCTCACTCAGTCTTTTCCACCTTGGACATTTCCGCCTTGGATTTTTTCCCCGAAAAACAGACTTTTCTGCCTTGAATTGGATTTTCCGCTTATAACATTAAAAGCTTTTTGGCAAGGCATTTGAATAAAATTGATTTTATTTGGTTTGGTGAAAAATTTTACTTATGGACTATATAGGAAATAAGGTGGTGTAAAATCAAATTTTTGATTTAAAAAAAGTCAAATTTAAGGCAGAAAATTCTTGTTGCAAAAAATTCGCAATGGAAAGTTCTGGATATAAATAAATTATATCAGAAAAGTCTGATATTAGGCCGGAAAATTCGGAGCACCGAATAATCAGATTCCTTTTTTAATCATTGTAATTTAAAAAATTATATATTTGGAAATTATAATCTATGAAGGATGTATATATTAAAATTCTATTAATTTTGAAGACGAAAATTAAACAAAAAAAATATATTTATGATCAATTCCAAATTAAAGGAAGTGAACAAAATTGTGGCTGATGCATATTATTTCACGGAGAAATTATTGAAACAAAATCGCCACAAATTGGACAAGGCAAGTGGCCATAAAATAGATTAAAAATAAATTTAAAAATATTTCAGTTGGCAAAAACATTGCTTGAACGGGAAACATTGAACTATGAAGATGGTAGAAATTTTTTTTCAAAAAATTTATATTTTTTATTTCACAGTTAAACAGCTGATTGGCCCACCGCGATATGGGGACAAAAATGTTGTGGATTTAGCAGAGGAAGTGCTCCCGGATCCAATTAAACCTGACTATACTGCAATTTGAAAAGATGAGAAAGACTTATTTGGATTATTTTTTGAATTTTACTTTTAAGAAATATATAATCACAATAAAATTATAAGTTGAATTTGAATTACATTGATAATCTATATAAATTTAATCGATCCAGTTCAAATTTTTTTTATTTATCCTACAATCAGTTAAATAAAATATAAACATTTTAAATGAATATTTTGTTGTTTTTGTTGAATAAAAAAAATATTCAAACTGAAAAATATTAAATTACCCAAAAATTGACTTACCCTAATTCTTTCACGTGCGGTTTTTTTGCCTGGCAAATTTGGAGCTTTTTTGAGGCAAATTTGGTGCAAAATATAATTTATATATAAAACTTTTAGGGTTAGGGTTAGATATAGGGTTCAATATACCATTCGATAGCCCACAAAAAAATCTATTAAATGAAGTTTAGATCACTCAATTGTCGTCCAAAAATGTCGCGTCCCCAATTGCTGACCCTCAATTGTCGTAATGCGAAAAAGGATATTGCTAGGAATAAGTCGGGTATTCCCGCCCGTTGAGTATTCCCCCGTTTTAGACGTTCCAATAATGCGAATATTCTTTGTTCAGTAACTAGGAAAATGGTTCAAAAAGAATGGTGAGGGGGTTTGTTGGGGAAAGAAGCAAAGTGGATAAAAGCGATTTAATTAAATAGACAAAGGCAAGGTGTGAACAACTGTTCGGGGATCAAGCAAGGATTTGGAGTAGATATTTCTAAAGGGCAAGTGTGAGAGGTTGAAGGCCCTAAGGGGCATCAATATATGTAGAAAATGATAAAAAAATGCCTTGAATCACTTTATGCATCCATCACTCAAAAAAAAGAGAATAAATTATAGGACAGAAAAAAGTGATTTCATTTAATAACTCATCATCATTAATTCTCTCTTCTCCATTTTCCTTCAAATGCATTGGGGTCGTTTTCTCTCCGCTGCACCCCCCTCCCCCATCACGAAGATGGACCAGCAGCAGCAGGCAATAATTTCTTGTAATGCTTCACCTGTCGTATGCATTTCCGTTCTTCTCTACGCCACACACAGAGCGCTTCACTACCCAATGTTGAACCCAGATTTGTGCATTCGCTCCGATCACGACAGAGACGGCATAAACCTTGGCCTACCATTGAATAGGGAAAAAGGGGCAATCGTAAAGAATCTGCACAGAACACAATGTGTGATATACCATTCGATTCCTCTCGTCGAGCTGAGTTCGAATCTATAAAAATTTTCTGCTTGAGGCGCCTAGAAAAAAAGTTAGAGTATGATGAAATTTGGAAAAGTGAAGGGTCCCCCTTATGAGTTGAAACTCAAAAAATTTTGAAATTTTTTTCTAGATCAAATTATAGTTCGATCCACGCGTCTCGATGAGCAGAGCACGAATCTGCTATCAGATTCTCATAAAACCCAAAAATAAAAAAGTTATGACCATCTATATTCTCATTGATAGGGCTAGGATTAGGGGTTTATGGGCTTGGCTTAGGGTTATGGTAGGGTCGGCATGGGTCCTAGGGGCTAGGGCTAGGGATATGTAGGGGTTTGGGAGTAAATTAATCAAAAAAAAATTTCTAAAAAATTTTCGACCCAAGGGGGGACCCTTCTCTTTGGCACTATTTGATATTTCATCATACTCTAACTTTTTTTCTAGGCGCCTCAAGCAGAAAATTTTTGTAGATTCGAACTCAACTCGTCGAGAGGAGTCGAATGGTATATCATACATTATTCTGTGCAGATTCTTTACGATTGCCAAAGGGGAAAGTGTATAAATTTTAATACCATTTTTTTGTTGAATTTCAATTGTTTAATTTTTAATCAAAATTTTTCCGGTCATTTTCGGATTTCCAAAATTCCTATTCTTTCAAATTTCAAGATTTCTCAAATTTTATGGGATTCGATCTAAATTCTAAGTACCGTAAATTTCCTATTAGAAGCCCACCTCTCCTTTGAAATTTTTTTTCACAAATAACCAATTTTTAAGTGAAATTAAACCGAAATAAGCACTTTTTGTTTTTCAAAAATTCCAAAAATTCCCCATCCTAGAGAGGCTCCGAAATTTATAAGTCCATGGGCTTCTAATAGGAAATTTACGGTAGGTATATAATTTAAAAAGTCAATCAGAATTTATTGCCAAATTTCAGAAATTTTTAATAATTTCTACTAAATCTTATTATTTTTTCATGTCAATTTTTATTGTTTTTTTTCCAATTTATTTGACATACAATAACGGGCATTGGGATTTGGTCGATATCCAGGCTCTGATTCACTAACCTCCTCCCAAGCTGGAAAATTAGAATAAAGAAAAATATTAATAAATTCCATTCTTACTATAATTAGTAGAATAAACTTCGCACAAAAAGGAACAGATTAAAATCGAGATGATCAACATTTTTTTCACTTGCATTTTGATGATGGATATTGATCTAAAATAGATATTTTCATTAATATCCCACATTTTTTCTAAGATTCCTTTAAATTTAAAAAAGGTAATGGAGCCAAGTAATTTTGGTGATGATTATTTTTAGGGCTCGGAAAAAAAGTTACATAAAATCGCAAAAAAGTTAGTTAAAAAAGTGATATAAAAACCGTAAAAAAAGTTGTATAAAAACTGGAAAATTTCCAAAAAAGTTATATAAATTTTCAAAAAAGTGACAATTTTTTTCAGAAAAAAAAATTTTTGAAGAAAAAAAAAGGTTCAAAAATTTTGAACAAAATGATCTAAAAGTGAAAATTTTGATGAAAAACTGTCAAATGAGAAAAATTTTAGACAAAATTGGTTTAATTCAAAAAAAATTTTGAAAAAAGTCCTCAAGAAAGAAAATTTTGATAGAATTTTCAGAAAAGTTCCATAAGGTTGAAAAAGTGATAAAAAAAATTTAAAAAAATGGCATAAAAAGGCCAAAAAAGTGAAATAAAAGTTAAAAAGTTATATAAATCACGAAAAAGTGATCAAAAGTTAAAAAAGTGATCATAAAATTCAATATTTTGAGCTCAAATCAAGTTAAAAATGCTTTTTATTTGTTTTATAAGCATATTTAAAGCTCCGCATGAAAAAATTATTTAACTTCAATTCCGAGCCCTAATTATTTTAGATATTTTTTAAATTTCATTTTAATGGTATAAATTTGCTGGAAATTATGGCCAGAGCCAAAATTAGGATAGAAATAAGCAAATAAAGATAGGGTGAATTAGAAGATGGGGCAACAACTTTGATGGTTTAGAAATGAATGCTTCGCTGGGATTTGACCGCATTTTTAAAGGTGGCACAATGGACTTTGGATTTATTTGCGGGGTTATCTGGGACCGTAAATGTGGGAGAGGTAGGAATGGATGAGAGGAAAAATGAGGATTAGAGTGGCGAACAAAGGAAAGGGGAAATTTTTTTGCTATAATAATTACTTATAGTGTTCATTCTCCAACACAAAAAAATGACCAATAATCAACATAAAAAAAATCCACAATTATAAGCCAAAGATGAATTTTTATTTGCTGCGCAGTGCGCCGCACCCGTTTCAATTGCCCATCAATGCCTTTGCCCATCACCCCATCTCCTCCAATTCAGGTTTTTGGTTGGATTCTTGCTGGCAAACAATTTTTCATTAAAAAAATCTGCCAGAATAAAATTGATGAGGCCCATTACGCGGGCTCTTCATCAACAGATCACCTTTTCCTATAACTCGACCCGAAACACGAACGAAAAATTTTAGATTTTTCGAGTTTCCGATCGAGGTTCGAGGTAATATCGGTCGGCTGATAAAAAAAGTCATTTTTGGTTTTTGCGCATATCGAGATCTTTTTAAATAAAATATTGTTTTTTTTTTTATTAAAAATGTCATTTCATCCAACTATTTCTTTTCCTTAATTTAAGAAAACATCAGAATCGCAAGTCAGAATAAATTAATTTTAATGGGTGTGCATTATTTTGCCGAAAGATTTAAATGGTTTTGCCGAAAAAATGCATTATTTTGCCGAAAGATCAGTTTTTTGATTAGAACTCTTTTGTGCTTGATCCTAGACCCCCAAACCATTTAGCATATTTGTAGAGCTCAACGAGACGCGTCGATTGACCTATATATTGTCGGGGTTTGGCCAAAATTAAAGGTATTAAACCGTCTAAACCATATTTTGGTTTTTGGTTTATAACTTTTTGGTTTGGGTTTAAAACCCGACAATATATAGGTCAATCAACGCGTCTCGATGAGCTCTACAAATATGCTAAATGGTTTGGGGGTCTAGGATCAAGCACAAAAGAGTTCTAATCAAAAAACTGATCTTTCGGCAAAATCATGCATTTTTTCGGCAAAACCATGTAATTCTTTCGGCAAAATAATATTATCTCAATTTTAATTTGACTTATTTGCTAAATTGATTTATTATAGTTGATTTCGAGATTTCATTTTTATTTTTTATTAAATTTAAAATGGTATAGATATTAGGATACAGAAAGTTTTGAATATTAGAATCGAATAATTATGCCCAGCAACAGCAATATTTGGAAGATAGCCCAAATTTGGCCAAAGCAGCAAAAATTTATTTTGGCAGTGCCTGCGACCAGTGTTGCAAGTGAGGGCCTTTTTTCGACTGCAAGAGATATTTAAACTTAACGAAGATCAAGACTGCATCCACGAAAAGCTGAGATGTGGATTTTTCTTAATCGCACACTTCCAAAAATAAATTACAAATATTGATTATTATAAAAATTGTTTGATTTAAATCATTTTTGACATTTTTCAACGTTCAATAAAAATTTTTGCCATTTTTACATTGTTTTTTGAAAATTATCTAAAACCCGAGGTTGATGATTCGGGTTCGGGTTTTTCGGGAAAACCCGACCCGAGGACCCGAACGAAAAATTTTTAGATTTTTCGGGTTTTTTTGTGTTCGGATTTTTTCGGGTAACCCGATCCGAGGACCCGAACGAAGCGCCGTGCTGATCTCTACTAATGGCAATATCTCAGTTCCTAGGTCAATTAGAGTTTTAATTCTTTTTCCTAGCCCTAGCCTACTCTACCCTAGCCCTAAATCCAATGCCGGCCTGACCATAGCCCTAGCTCTACCCTAGTTAAACCGGTTTGAAAACCCGAAATTTCTTGGCCATAATTTTGTTTCAAACTTGTCAAATCTTTCTGAATGAAATTTTATAAAGAAAACCGACCCTGACGAATCGAATGAGCTATAGATCAAGTCTGTACGATAACTAGAACATGACGAAAACGAGATCGGCTAAAAAACGAGATCGGCTGCAACATTGAAATTGTGTTTAGGCGAACAAGAGAAACCTTTAAAATGGTATTGCCGTGCAGTATACTGTGTTCTCTTCATGATTTTAAAGAAGCAACCAATCAATCACTGTTGCAGTTATTCTGTTGTTACCGTCTTTGTCTCGTTGATCAAAAAATTTATAGCAGTTTTATAACGTTGATGCTCGGAAAAACATTATTTGGTCGATTGACAGCACCAACAACCAAAAATGAATCCGCAATTTACCGAAATAGTCGTTAAAAACATCTCAATCAAACGATGTTTTTTTTTTTGCTGGCTTAACGTTTAAAAATCCTAAGCTTTTACACTGGTATGCTAGTTTTCCAATAAGCTTAATCCATTCAAATCATAGGTATTTTTATTTTGGGTTTAATAATCCTTTGTTAAAAGCCAAAAGTAGATTTGGATAAGATGTCTTGTGATGCGGACCTTTTTGCTTTTTCGTAAAACATACTAACATAACCCTAATGTTTCGTTCTTTTCCTGCTGATTTTAGAGGAACACAATAATCTGTTTGTTCCCTATCCAAAAAAATATTAAACGGTTATTTTACTTTTCTGTGCTAGGTTTTTGTTTGAATGGAACACGACTCATGGAAATGGCTTTCAAATGAGCCAACTTTTTCCTCAATTATTTTTAGTAATTCCCCCTTTTTCGGCCAAAATAAAAACAAAAATCTATCATTTAATTGATTTTAGATAAAAATAAATAGAAAAATATAATTGACTTGCTGAATCTCGATTAAAAGAAGCAATGCCACCAAAGTAAACTTTACTCTAAAAGATTGAAATATATTTGATATTGGAATTTCAGGGGATTTAAGCGCAAGAGAGAGGAAGGCTTGGATGAAGCGGATTTGATTATGGGAGAAGATGAGGACAGTCGGAGTCGATTGACCCCATCCGCAATAATTAAAGGTTTATACCGACATTTGTTAAAAAAGTTGTAAATGAATTATACAATTACCTGCTTTCATAATCAAATTACCCAAATTTGGCAAAAAAATGATTTTCTGGAACTATTAATTTATACTTATGTAAATATAGAGTTTGAAAATAGAAAGGAAGACCCTAAGTTTTTGCAGCCAAGCTCTTAAGATTACCGTATAGATTAGGGCGGACATGGGTTTATAAGAATTTATCAAAAAATTCCTAAAATTTGAGTGAAGGTTTATCCTTTATTGGTGCAAATTTTGGACTTAAACTAATGTTCTGACTTTCTAAATTATCTTAGGATGCTAGAATACGAATTTATCCATTTAATTCCCCTTTTTTCCTTAAGGGAGAGAAAATGAGGTATCCTCTCTTTAGGTCATCAGAATTAGAGTTAGAGTCATTGGAGGTTACGTTAGATGATCCTATCCCTTAATGACCCTACATAAACCTAACCCCAATCATGATGACCCAAAAGAAGGACCCCGCCCACTTTGTCCCTTCCCAACAAAAAAGGGAACTAAATTGGATAAGTACAATTTTTTGCAAATTTGGCCATATTGGTAAGCCCAATGCCAACTTTTCCTAAATGACTGACATAACCCCATGGTAAATGTTGGCATGGGCTTATCAAGAGATTGGCATAAATTGAACAAAATTAAGTAAAATCTTACTTTTGCATTCCAAATGCTTAAAGAAAATCTGAATTGAAATTTACCAAATTTGAAATAGGTCAACCTAAAAATCCCAATGCTAGCTCAAATCTCAAAGCACCCTAAAATCTCAAGGAAAAATGCTATGAGTTTGTTTCGGGTTTAGGGTTTAGGCTCTAATATTTATTTCCTTAGAAATTTAGTTTGCTGGGATTTTAGGGTAAAATTCCATTTAATTCAAGGCAAAGAGAAAGACGCCGAAATGAGCTCGTTGAAAGGTGGCCATAAAATCAGTGATTTGGATGAGGATGGTTTGCTCCAAAATTCGGATCAACAACAGCCGGCAGGCAATGTGATTGAGCAAACCCACTACATTGTAGTGCCATCCTATGCCTCCTGGTTTGACTATAATGGAATTCATCAAATTGAAAAGCATTCGCATCCTGATTTCTTCAATGGCCGAAACAAGAGCAAAACACCGGAAACGTAGCAAACAAAAATTTTGGTTTTATTTTATTTGTTTTTGTTCACACAGTTATATTGCCTATCGAAATTTTATGATCGACACATATCGGCTTAACCCCTTTGAATATATTTCGGCAACGGCTTGCCGTCGAAATCTCAGTGGCGATATTTGTTCTATTGTTAGGTTCGTTCGTTCATTAGGTTTTTCTGTACGTGGATTTCGAGGTGCTTGTTTAGTTAGTCCCCTTTTTTGGTGTGGATGTGGATGTGGAGGGCAAATGAGAAGGGTCCCTTTTTGGTATTAGGATTAGGAGTTACGTGAGATGATTTTTATTTTTTACCCAATCATATCCGTAACCGATCCCATCCAAATCCTAAACCTCTGATGATCCATGGAGGGCATTTCACTTTCCAAAAAAGCAGACTTAAACTATACAAGTACCGATTTCGTAAAACTTCCAAAACCACCTCTTTGGATTTCCATGATTTATTAGTCATTTGAGTTAAATAAGAGTTAGCCTTGGATAAGCCATCTTATGGCACAAGTACTGTAGGGCGGGCATAGAGCCATCCTATGATTGAATTGATAAAAAAAAGCACTCCTTGTGGATGTTAAAAACCTTGCTATAGAAAACTGATAAGTACTGATTTGGATTTGCTAACATATTTATGGCCTAAAAATTTCGAGGTTATAATGCCCGGTAATTGGGTGTCGTTTGCGTACCCTTTTTTCTTCAATATTCAACAAGGAGAAAATAGGGAAAAGTTAAGAGTCCATCTTATAGGTGTTAATCATAGGGATAATGTTGCGTGAGTTAATTTTATCCCATCATATCCTTAACCTATCCCTTAATGAACCTAACCCTAATAAAAAGACGCAGGACACAAACGACATAGGTTAAAATTATTGTTATTGAAGAGGAAACAGTTGAACAAACCAAATACATTTAGTTGGATTAAATATTGGTTACTTTAAAAATTAGTTAGGGTAACCGATCTTTAACTGTATAAATATAAATTGATTTTCACTCAATTCCAGAATTCATGAATTTTTACAAAAATGGGGTCTGATCAACTACCAAGTGGAGTCGGAAAGTCGTCCCGCGCCCTTGTCCGTCCCGCCAACTTCACATTTTATGATTTTGGCCGACACTCCATTCGGTCTCCAACCATTCAATCCAACCGCCCAAATTAATGGCGGAGGGGAAAAGCCCAGTCAACGAGTTCAGCCGCAACCATTTGTTGCAAATGCAACAACAGAAAAAGAAGCAACAACAGCAACTGGGGAAGGAGGTCTGTCTGTATTTTTAAATTTTAAGTCAAATTTTGAACCGATCAGCAGATTTTGTGATAGCTTTTTGAAAAATTGAGTCGATCTAGGGAGGAAAGCCAAATCGTATGGTGAAATTTGCAACTCTGATTTTTGCAAATCTTAACCAAAAACGGTACTATTGCAATTTACAGGATGGAAGGGAAAGGAAAGATGAAGAAGGAGAGGAAGAAGATAATGATGGGGTTGTTAATGAAATGATGAGGATGATAAAGAAGATTGGTGAAGATGATCATCCTCAGCTTTATCTCTTCTTCTTCATCATCATCCTTTTCCCTTCCATCTTGTAAACTGCAATAGTACCCCAAAAACTATAAAAAAAATATAGCAAATATAGAATAAAATTTTGTCCTGATGAGATTAAAGAATGTTCTAACTAAATAGTCTCTGATGAGGATGTTTTCGGATTTAATCATCTGGGCTGCAAATTTCGTTCTAATTATGAACCGAATATTCGATTAACTTTTGTTAGTAAAAAAATTCCACAAATTTGAGATTGATTTTGCATAAAACTCACAAATTTAAAAGTATTATGACCATTTTTATATTAGGACTAAAATTAAAAGCAAGGCCACCCAAGGTTAGGCAAGGCTTAGAATAGAATTAGAGCTTACATTAAAGTTCGAAACATACGAATCATATTATATCTTAAAGAAGTCTAACTATACTAGTAGTATACTTTTAAACGAACAATAAAATTCTACTAAAATTTTCAAAAGGAGTGCGAAAAGAGGAACAGCAACAAATTGTTGGAAATGAGGACAATAAAAATGAGTTGAATGTTGTCGGTGAAGCATCTTCAAAAGAGAGTGGCGGCGAGAAAGACGTGAAACCGACAATTGGCAAATTAGCCACAAAACTTGATCAATACAGCAAATATCAGCAGCATCAGCTGGCAGTTGGGAATAAGGTTTCGTAAAAATTTGTTTTTAAAAATGACCCAATTGGAAATTTAAGATGGATTTAAATTGATTAAAAATTTAATAAAATTTTGCTAAATTATATTTTCAACAAGTAATTTTGAAAATGAGAAATTAACACGAAATAAGCCTAATTTCATTGCATATTTGACCATCTTGATAAGAGAATATTGAACATTCCAAAATGTTACCTATCCGTTATCCCCAATACTAAATGCCGGCATTGGTCAAACAAAGATTAATTTTTCAGCATTGCTTATTAGTAAGATTGGCAAAAAAATTTTACCCTGATTCTTGTTTGACTTTCTGAATTACCAGCAATAGGAAAATGGTTTATGAGTTGAAAATAATTACAAAAACGAAACTCGAAATTTTGCCATACTTTATTGGATTCGGAATTCTATGATAAAAGAATAAAAAAATCTCCTAACAAACAATTGCTAATTTTTCCTCTAATTATTTTTTTTTCTAAATATTATTATTACAGGCAAAAGCTGGTGTTGCTTCCACACGGAATTGGACACAACAAGAAACTCTTTTATTGCTTGAAGCGTTGGAAATGTACAAAGATGATTGGAATCAAGTGAGCATCAATTAATAAAAGGGGAATTAAATTCAAACTGTTGGGGGTCATTTCAATCTCATCAGCCACTTCGGTCCAATAAAGTTTGACGCCAGCTTATCTGAATAAGTTTCCTTACAGTTATAATAGCCAAAATGTTCAGTCAAACATCCACTGGTATATGTTAATCTTTCTATAAAAATTGCCCAAATTAGGCCATAAAATAAGGAATTTTCTAATATTTTTAGATTGATCAAAAGTTATATTTACTTGATGCTGCTTAATTGATTTTGTCGACTAGTAAAAAGAATAATTATTTGACATCAAATCGACGATGGCACAAATAATTAAGAAAAATTTTTTTGATGTGGCACAATATTAGAGGCTACCTAATGAACAATAAGATTGGTTATATTGGCCTATTAAATACATTATAAATTATCTTAATTGGTCCATAAACTCTCTTGGACATGGCTAGCCAAATTTCATGGCGAAATTCTCTGGATCGAAATTTTCCGCTTCAAATTAATATTTATTAAAATTGAAAGGTATCCGATCATGTGGGCACTCGGACCCAGGATGAATGCATTTTGCATTTTTTGCAATTGCCAATCCAAGATCCATATTTGGAAGAAGGAGAAGGAGGGGATGGCAAAACTGGCTCATCCGTCCTTGGCCCATTGGCCTATCAACCCGTGCCGTTCAGTCAATCCGGCAATCCAGTGATGTCCACCGTTGCCTTTCTGGCCAGTGTGGTCGATCCACGTGTTTCAGCTGCGGCAGCCAAAGCCGCATTAGGTGAGCAGGGAAAAATTGTCTATGGCTAATATTTCAGTAACTATTTTAAAATTTAAAATAAGCAATTTTTTTGGAACATTTTGATATAAAAATGAAACTGCTCAATTTTAGGTAATTTTACCACTTTTTGATTATAATTTTTTTTGCATTATCTCTCTTCAAATTATGACTATAAATTTTTAACAATGGATAAATTTTTGGCTAAATTGATTTGATGCACAAATTTCTTAAGCAACAAAAATTATTCTATTAGTTTATTAAAAAAAAAACAAAATGCTTTCTTTTAATTTGATTACTATACAATTGGGATACCAAGCCAATTTGGACAATTGAGCACCATATTCAAAATTATATTATTCTTTTAAGTTGGGATTTAGGTTTAGTTTAGAGATTATACAGTTATATTAGGGACATGGAACATATAAGGAAACGATGGGGAAGTCAACCATGCTTGATCCTCTATATGTCGGCAGCAAAATTTGAAATCCGGCAAAACTGGAAAAACCATACTATTTTCGCCAGAGAAGCAGAAAAATAAAAAATAGGGGTTTATGGTTATAGAGATTCGGAGCATGGGATTAGGGTATAGGTTTAGAGTTAGATTTGTGCTCTGTTTCTTTGACGAAAGTGTGGTTATTTCCAGTTTTGTCGCCCACATATACCAAATGATTGAAATTAGTAATCCCTATAAGTCCAAATCGACTTGTCGTCCATTTTTCGGAACATTTTAATTTAAAATTTTAAATTATCTAATCTGAATTTATACAGAGGAATATACCAAAATGAAGGAGGATATTCCGCCAACATTGGCGAAGGCGCATGGCAAAAATGTTGTGGCCAATGCAAAAGAAAACACCAATGGGGAGGCAAATTACGAAATTGGATTGGATGCCACGGTTAAAGCTGGCAAAGAGACCACCACAAAAGTGAATGAACCAAATGGACAACAAAAAACTGCAACGGAAGGAAAGGAAAAAGATGAAAAAATGGAAACTGATGAAGGCGGGGCAAAAGATTCCGCAGAAAACAAAAAATCAACCGAAAACATGGAAGTAGACGAATCTGCTACGGATAAAACCGCGGAAGCAATGCAAGTTGCGGCGGCCGCCGCCCTGGCCGCAGCTGCAGCGAAGGCAAAATATTTGGCCAGCGTTGAGGAACGACGCATGAAATCGTTGGTGGCCCAGCTTGTGGAAACTCAAATGAAAAAGGTAGTCAAGGAGGAAATGGGAACAGCCCAATTTGGCGCCGGACCAATTTGGCGCCATTTTAAATGTAATTATAATTTGACCTAAACTCCAAATTAAATATATATATCCAATTTCAATCGATAGATCTCATTAAGATGCTTCACTTCATAATGATTTTGTATAAGATATAAGAACCAATTTAGATAATTTTGAATCAAAAATCTTAAGAAAGTTTAAACATTTTAAACCCATTTAATTTTGATCAAACAAAAACAATAACAAATTATATGCCAATCGAAACTTTTGTGATAAGATCCATCAATTGGGTATATGATATTTGTTTTGGGGATCTAGGGCACACACATCATTTAACAGCAATTATCCGGCAATTTAAATATTATTCAAATTGGCCGGCAGCAAATTGGGCTGTTCCAAGAAAAAAAGTGAACCTATGAAATTTAATTACTGCACTTTTTCAGTTGGAATTAAAATTGAAGCATTTTGAGGAATTGGAACAAATAATGGACAGAGAAAGGGCTACGGTAACTGAAAAATATTTCAAATTTTGCCAATATTTTCTGCAATTTTTAGTTGGAATCCCAACGAGAACAATTGATTGCTGAAAGGCAGGCATTCCACCAGGATCAATTACGCTATTTAGAGCAGAGGGCAAAAGCGGATAAACAGCAACAAATGGCAATGGAGGGAAAAATTCCGGCTACATTGCCACCTGGATTTGAGGTATCGAAAAGGATAAATAGAATAGATGTTAAACTAATTTAATCAGAATTTTTTTTAAAAATCGGTTTAAAAATCTTCAAAGATTTTTAAATTTTTAAATTCAAGGTGGGTGTTCCTGCACAACCGCAAGCAGTGATGGCCCAGAGCGGTACAATTGCACCACCATCTCAGCAAGCCAATGTACCTGTCGTCGTCACAAATCAACAACAGCAGCAAAAAGCCCAACCGCCAATTGTACAAGGTGAACAACAACCACAACAACAACCTGTTGTTACTCCTGCTGCTGGTAAGAAAAATCTTGAAGTTAATCGAAAACACATTTTTCTTAGTTAATCGAAAACACATTTTTCTTAGTTAATCGAAAAAACATTTTTCTTAGTTAATCGAAACACATTTTTCTTTTAGTTAATCGAAAACACATTTTTCTTAGTTAATCGAAAACACATTTTTCTTAGTTAATCGAAAACACATTTTTCTTAGTTAATCGAAAATACATTTTTCTTAGTTAATCGAAAACACATTTTTCTTAGTTAATCGAAAACACATTTTTCTTAGTTAATCGAAAACACATTTTTCTTAGTTAATCGAAAACACATTTATTTTTCTTAGTTAATCGAAAACACATTTTTCTTAGTTAATCGAAAACACATTTTTCTTAGTTAATCGAAAACACATTTTTCTTAGTTAATCGAAAACACATTTTTCTTAGTTAATCGAAAACACATTTTTCTTAATTAATCGAAATAATCGAAAACACATTTTTTTAGTTAAATTTTTAATCAATCGAAAAAATACATTTCTATCAAAAATAAAAAAAAAAAAACACACACAATTATTTAAATCAAATTGAATATTAATTTACTAGAAGAAACAACCGGCACACAAATGGCACCTCCACCCCAGCAGCCCCAACAATCTCCGCCTCCAGCAAATTCCGCCACCTCTGCTGCGGCTGCTCCAGTCCCATCGCCAAAACAACAAATGCCGACAATGGCGCCACCACCTCAACAACATCAATCTCAACCACCAATTTCCGCACCATCCCAACATCCATCTCAAAATCCATATGGTAGGGGATCACCCATTAAAAATTATAATTTCTATAAGCCCTAGGAAAATATATCGAATTCCTCCAACTACAACTAACTAATTCTAATTTAAATTACCTACCTTTTCAGCCCAACCCGCCGGCTATTATCACGGCGGCCCAATGCCACCTCCATCTTCGACCGGCTATGCCCAACCACCGCCACCTCAACAACAACAACAGCAATCTCCATACCCTGGGGGTCCAACCCAGCAGCAAACGAATTTACCGCCTCCAAGCCAGTATCCACCGCCTCATCAGCAGCAACAATTTTATGCTGGACAGGGGCCACCGCCTCCTGCCGCCGGTCCCGGGCAGCAACCTTATTATGCAGGTGGTGGCAGAGGAGGGCCACCACCACCACCACCGCAGCAATATTACGGTGGCCAAAATATGCAACCACCTTCTGCACAACAACAGCAACAACGACCACAGCCTCCAACCGGATATCCTGGACAGGTGATTGAATATTGTGGAGTATAAAATTAATTAATTTTGTTAAAAATTACACCAAATTTTTTAATTTCATAATTTTCAACTCATTTTCTGTGGCTATAAAAATGCGGTACTTGTCTCGTGTCTCGTTTAGGTCCACCTTTTTCCTAAGAAAGGAAGAGGGAAAAGTGAAGGGTCCCCCTATGGGAATGGGTTTTAGGGATGGATTTAGGTAGGCTACGCCAGATAATTTTTACTCTTTCCTATCCATAGCCTATCCCGGAATGATCCTAACCCTAATCCCGATAACCCATAAGGGGACCCTTCACTTTTTCCTTTGTGAGGAAAAAAGCGGACCTAAACTGCACAAGTACCAAAAATGCTAATAAAAATCTCTATAATTTTAGAATTTTATCTTTAGTAAGGGTTGCCCCGAATTTTCGCCTTTTCTAATATATCGAATCTTTGAAAATTAAAATCATTATTATTAAATTATTCCCTAGGGTCAATTTTTTCATAAAAATTTTTGCATATAGCTCAAAATTGAAAATGCTGACTTCTATTTTGACTCTCAATCTTTATTTTAAAACTGGAAATTTTGTTTTTATTTAATCCTTCCCCTTGGGTATATTCATCTAAAAATAATTATTCCCAAAAAATACAGTATGAATATTACATGCCTGGCGGTCAACCTCCACCTCAGCAGCAACAGCCACGTCCACCACCGCAACAATATGTGTATGGAGGACAGCAATCTCAGGTAATATTTACCTTTTTCGTAGATAAGGATTAGGTATCTAAAAATGCCGATTTTTGTACCTATTATTAAATGATATAAAATTTAATTATTTTTCTAGACGACGGGTTGGATTGGATTTAAAATCAAAATAAAAAGCATAATTGATCTCAATTTCCACTGATGTGAGCAAAAATCGTCGTATAGTGTCAGGCATTGTATTTTATGACAAATGACCATATCCCAGTTCATAGACATCATAGTTCATTAATTTTTAAGTTGGCCATAATTTTGTTTCTAACTAATCAAATCAATTTTCCAATTGAAATGTTCTAAATAAAACCGACTATAATGAATCGAATAACCGTAGATTAAGGTTGTAACCATATACGATAATTGGAAAATGCCATGATGAGATCTTTTATATGGCCACAAACTTAATAATCTAAATCAAAGTTAATTTTAAAAAATGGTAAACAAAATTGTAAACTTTAAGTCAAATATATTATTAATAAATTATAGCCACCGCAACAATATTATGTTCAATCGCAACAACAACAACAAATGCAGCCAGGTCAATCCCATTCCCAGCAGCAACAACAACAACCAATGGCCGATATGCAGGGTGCCCAGCAGCCACATTCGGCCGCTGCCGATGCAAACAGCGCTACGCCACCAATGCATCAACAACAGCAGGGTAAGAATGGGTTGGAGCCAAAAGGCAAAATGGAAAAAATTCTTATTAATATTTTTTAAAGGCGATAATAATTCTTAATTTAATTTAATTATCTATTAAAGCAAAAAATTTAAAGAAAATTAAAACACATTTCTAAAAAGGAGAAAATAAATTTTATCGCATTTTACATATTTTTTAAATACATTTTTAAATATTAAACAAGAAATAAATAAATTTACTTGATTTTTTAATTTGATATTTTTTTATTTCATGAAAAAATTATCAACAAATTTATTCCATTTTTTAAGATGGCGCCAACAAAGAATAGAAAAGGACAACACAATAGAGGATGGATAATATGGCAACAATTTTGCATATTTATTTTTATAATTATTTAATTAATTCATTCCACTTCGATTAATTAAAATTCACCAAAAAGTACTCATCCAATTAAATAATTATTTTGCATATCCTTCACTCCCCCCCCTCCCCTTTTTCCCAATTATTTTTAAAATATTTAAAGCCAACCCCCATCCATTAATCCTTTATCTTCTTCTTTTTACAATATTTTCCTCCTTAACCACAATTCTTCAACATTTTAAAAGCATTTGAATAAAAATTCATCAATGTCAACCAAAGTTTCCATTTTCTGCTAAATATTCCTTCAATATTTTATTTATTATATATTTTTTTTATTTAATAAATTTTCGGGAGTCAAATGCCATGTCGAAAAATAGCAAAAACGATTCATTGATTGGTGCTTGAGTAATGGCCAAAAAATTATTAAAAATTCTGGGACCATAATATAAAGTTTATATTTTCTCTTGAGATAAATAACAGAATTTTTATATTTAAAAGGAAAAAAAAAATTTAAATTTATTCAAAAAATGTCAATATTTACACACACTATACAAAATTTATTAATTCTCTATAATATTGCTGCTGGGCAATAATAATGGAGTAGGCGCTGGGGCAACGGTGCCAACACTTTGTTCATTTCTCAACCATTTCCATAACCGTATGACCAATCGTGTAAGTGGACGAAATTTATTCAGCGTATAGTCTCGATAAGGGCGCACAAATGTGAGCGTCAACAGGGGATTCACCACTGAATAAGTGGCCATCCAAATAGTGACAATTTCAAAATAAATGTGATTGTAGAAAAAGGTCTTCCGCTCATCGCCAATGTCAAATAGTTTTATTAGCCAATAAAGAAATGGCAATATGATGTAAAAAAGTGGTTGCAACATCTATGTGAAAATTTATAATTTTGAAAAAATTATTTTAAAAATTAAAAATTTAAAAAGAATTACAAAATTTTTACCAATTTTATTTTTTAGTCAAATTAAATGAAATTAATATCAAAATTCTATTTTACCAGCAGATTGATCTGTTGAACATTTATTTTTTATTATCTAACCTGAATGATCAACAAAATTGTGAGTTGTAGTTGCAATTTATATGTTTGTGCACTAAATCGTTGGCGATGTCCACGCAAATAGTAAATAATTGAAATGCCCGAATAGAAGCAAAAACATTGCAAAATGGCAAGTATGCCAAAGTAGCATTCTAATACCAACATTTCGATACGATTTTTTATCTCGATGAAAAGCATCGGATGACCCTAAATTTGAATACATTCTTTTTGCAAATTTTATTGAAATATTTTTTGGAAAATGTTCGCCAAAATGTGTTTTCCCTTTCCGGAAAATGTTCACCAAAATGTGTTTTGCCTTTCCGGAAAATGTTCACCAAAATGTGTTTTGCCTTTCCGGAAAATGTTCGCAACAAAATGTTCGCCAAAATGTGTTTTTCTTTCTGGAAAATGTTCGCCAAAATGTGTTTTCCCTTTATGGAAAATGTTCGCCAAAATGTGTTTTTCCCTTCCCGGAAAATGTTCGCCAAAATGTGTTTTCCCTTCCCGGAAAATGTTCGTCAAAATGTTTTTTCCATTTATGGAAAATGTTCGCCAAAATGTGTTTTCACTTTATGGAAAATGTTCGCCAAAATGTGTTTTCACTTTATGGAAAATTTTCGCCAAAATGTGTTTTCACTTTATGGAAAATGTTCGCCAAAATGTGTTTTCCCTTCCCGGAAAATGTTCGTCAAAATGTTTTTTCCATTTATGGAAAATGTTCGCCAAAATGTGTTTTCACTTTATGGAAAATGTTCGCCAAAATGTGTTTTCACTTTATGGAAAATGTTCGCCAAGATGTTTTTACCCTTTATGGAAAATGTTCACCAAATTGTGTTTCCCTTTATGGAAAATGTTCACCAAATTGTGTTTCCCTTTATGGAAAATATTCGCCAAAATCCCAAAATGTATTTTCCCTTTCCGGAAAATGTTCGCCAAATGTATTTTACCAATTTTATTGCTTCCAAAATTCGCTCATGTTCTCTTTTGTATCCACTTGTATCGTTTTCGATGCCTCGAATTGAATATAAAATTCTCTCTCTGACTTGTTCAGCAGACAATGGATGAGTGTCTAATTCCTCTCCAACACGAGGAGTATACGGTCCAATTTTCTCCAATACGCTTTTCATATTACGTCCATTCACAAATTCTTCCATTTGTTCACTTCGATTCTGAGGAATTTTGGCATTTAATAGCGTATAATTGCGTCCCTTGAATTGCCAAATGAAAATGTCCTGATAAAAAATATTTATTTTGTTAATTTTGGATTTATTTGTAATATTTTTTGTTAATTTATTCAATGTTTTTTGTTATATAAAAATAATAAAAAAATGAAATTCATTTTTTGGTGGAATAACATTTCTGAATTCAATTGCACAAAATCAAAAAAAATGTTCTAACGTAAAACCGGTTTATATAATATAATTAAAAATGGTTTGGTTTATTTCCAAAAAAAATTTGAAAATACTTTTATACATAATTATAAATTAAAAAATAAAAATTAAATTTTTATAGAACGAACGTCCGTTTTACCCAATTATTTAGAAATTTTTATTACCTCAATTGAATAGCAGCTAAACCTGAAGAAAAAATAGCCATTCACAGCAGAAGTTGTGCAAACAAAAAGCAAAATGCAAATTCGGGTGCTCCTTTTGTCGATCAAATCAAAGAGTGTTGGATGTTCCGTACTCATCACTTGCGAATATCGAAACAACATTGAGAACATTTGGAAAATAAATTGGCTGTAGAATGAAGTGACGAATAGAGAAAACTATAATTAATTGGGAAAAGTGTGAAACAAATTTTACATAAAAAATTTGACAATCCTTCAGAATTGGTGCAATAAAAATTATAAAAATTTTCAAAAATTATTTTTGGTCGATTTTCGAGATCCCTGACAATGAGCCAAAATCTGGCATTTATTTTTGACATATAATTAATTCTACTATATTTGAAGCCCCATTATATTGGTCTCTGAAAATTAGAAGCCCCAGTACTTCCAACTTCTAATAGAGGATCTACGGTATCTTTAATCTTACCATCTTAAAAAATGATGTAAAATTCATTATTTAAAATACGAAAGAGGAAAGAAAAATTTAAGAAATTTTTGTAAAATAATTATCAAAAATTTAAAACTTTTTTCGACCCCCAATTTTGAATGATTTATAAAACCAACAGAAATGCGGCCTCCTTCCCAGCCGAAAAGTTGTGCCAATCCCTTCATTTCTACCGCACCGCTGTCCGGGATCCACATTTCCGGCTTCATTAGAAAACCAATGCAGAATCCGAAAATCATATCAGGGATCTATTAAATTAATGTATTAATTTTTAAAGAAATTTTATACCGCCATTCCGCATAAATAAAATCGATATACGCTCATTTCGGTAGTGGATTTTGCCAATATCAAGAAAATTGTATAAATTTGAAGCAGAAAAGAGATTCCAGACATTGAGAAAAGGATGGAATCAAGTGAATATTGGTCAGCCATTTTTTGACCGTATTCTTTATTAGTTCTTACAAAGATTTTTAAATTTAAAATTAGCATTTTTTAAGGCCATAAAAGTTGGCCAGATTGACATTTTTAAGTGTTGGAATTAGCAATGTGTGTCAACGTTCTTCCATTTCCTTTTCAAAATTTGCAGCAGTCAACATTTACCATTTTTGAGAGGCCGCCTTTTGTGTTCGGCACATTCAATTGGGGAAATAATGCCAATGGCATTATCCTTTGCAAACATTGATGACATTTAGCAGGTGAAAAGTGAAACATCTGCTGCTGCTTAATTAATTCCTTTCTTTGGTTATCCATTATTCTAATAAATGTCAACCAAGGTATAATTGAATTGTTTAATAATGTCGATCATCATTTGTTAGAATCTCAACATTAATTAGTGGAAAGAGTAACATCGATAATATAATTAATTATAAAATTTAATAATTTTAGCAAATCTTCAAGATCACTATAACCAATTAAATAATTGCATAATCGATATTCTTGACTATAAATATTTTTTATATTATTTTATATCAGGCATATAATATAGTGAATACAGATACCAAATTGAATGAAAATTCATTTCATAAAATTTTTTTTCTGACAATTTTGTGATTTTTTATAATCCTCAAATTTTCTATTTTTTTATTATTTGTTATAAAAATTATTTCAAATAATTATTCGTTAATCATTAAACACCAAATATCACAAATAAAACGACTAAAACGAATAAAACGAATCGGAATTAAATGGACTAATTCCGTCGGCTGTTCTTATTTTTGGGTGTGGCTTCGCGCTTCATAAAATGAAATGACTGTGAATTAAAAATAAATTCCCATTATTTTGAATTCGCGTCATTCTTTCCCTTCCTTATCATATCATAGACACAACAATTCACAAAATAGTCACAAAAATTTACTATAAAATGGAAACAAAAATACTTTTGTTCATATTTTTTCAAATAATCCTAAAAAAATTTAAACAATTTTAGTGACAAAGTAAAAATGCAATTTATAATTTTGGCTGCATTGGCAATTACTTTGAATTGCTTTTTCGTTTCAAGTGCCCCTACAACAATAGAAGGTAAGATTTAAAATTAGTGGAAAATTAAGTACTGAAGCCTGCGTATGTTTCTGCATTGTCTTCTGTATCTGTGCATAGTTTTTTGAGACAGACTAAATTAGCCCGCGAGAAATAATCAATCTAAGAAAGGAGTTATACCATTAAAATAAAAAATACGCCACGGGAAATGGTCGCAATTTATATAATACGGTATTTCCTTTATTAGAAGCAAATTGGTTTATAATTTTCAAAGGCTTTTTAAATTGGATTATATTAGCGTTACGAAAATTTATTTTATTGGTTGAGAATTGGTGATGAAAATTTGCTTAAAAATCATTTAAAATTGTCTTTAAATATGGATTACCTATATTTTCAATGGTTTCATTAATTCTAAAACCAATTTAAATACCGAATTTTTTCTCTTAGAACCCAACCAAGAGACCCTCCGAAATTTATAAGCCCATTGGTTTTGAAAAGAAATATACGGTTAATTAATTATCATTTCACTCTTTAATTTGATATTAAAAACATCTAAAAATTTGGTTCAGTCATTGATGAGTTATTAGCCAAAAATTATTCATCAAATAAAATAATGTATGCAGGAATCGGCGGTTCTTATTTGGAATAAATTTAAATCAATTATATTTAATTTTTTTTAGCAAATGAAAATAAACTACTCATTGTGACAGCCTGGGAGATATACGGTCACGAAACGTGTTATGACGGCTATTGCTACAAAGATATTTGTGTAAAAATGTATGCTTCGCATTCATCGAGCAAATTGAGAGAAATTGGATTTGCTGGCAACAATCATTTTACCAATTATGGTAAATTTTACAATTTAAATTCGATTATATTCATAATTGGAAGGAAATTTTCATAGAATTAGGGGAAGAGTATTAAAATTCAATTTTTTTCTCCCTATTATTCCTCTATAAGAAGCCACGGGTTTATACATTTGAAGATCCCTCGAAGGGGAAGGGGTCTTCTAAAAGAGAGGATTTACGATAATTTCGAATGCTAATTGCTAAAACTATATTTATTTAAGGGTTTCGCCTATATTGCAAACAATTTAACATAGGATTGAGCTAGTTTATAGTAAACACTCATAGAATTGTAAATAATTTTAAGTTGGTCAAAATTAATGATATTAAACCTTTTAAACTGATAACATTTTTAATTCAAAACTAGGCTATAATTTGTTTTACTCTAGCATTTATTAAATGTATCGATTAAAAATATAAACCGCTGAATATCGCTATAATCTTTTTCCCATTTTAATTATTATTATTGAATAAATTTTTCTTTTTTTTTAGATTGTTACATTGAGAAGATGGCAATTAATAAGGCATTGGAATTGTTGACTGGTGCCGGATATAAAATTACTGGTTAATTAATCTTAAAATCAATTTTGAAAAATATATTTGTATTTATTATAGGTTCCACAACTGCTGATTCAAATCATCTGACAACTTGGAATTTGGTGAAGACATAAAATATTCTTCCAGTTGAAGGATGAAAATGAATAATGAAGAAATGATGAAAAGAATGAATAAAAATGTATTTAAAATTATGGAAATATTTTTGGTTGAAAAAATTTATAAATTTGATTGTTTATGCCATTGATTCTGTTGACAACTATGATAAAAAAATTTATGATATTCACAAAAAATATGAAAAAATATTAGAATAAAAATTGAAGCATTTAGACGCCTCATCTGTTTAGAAGCCGGTCTTCGTTGTAAATTATATTATTATTAGGAGTTAGGGCCATGACATTACCTCCGTATTCCATCCATAATTCTTAAGGACTATTCCTCAATGTAATGGATTGATTCTAGAGAAGGCAAAAATGCTTCATACGGGATTCCGTTCAATATTACCGTATCAATAAAGAATCCAAAAAAGTCGGTATTTACTGTATTCCAATAATTTTTTAAATTTAATTTCTGTAGATGAAAATATAAAGCCAAAATTTTAGCGAGTTGCCTTAGCTTAAGCTATTAATAAAGCCCTTTCCTAAGCTCTTATTCCATTTATAAGCTATCAAGATTTACGGTAATTCCAAAATTTCTGGCTGGCAATTCTGCACATCTCTTTAGATTAAATGGATACTTTTACTCTTCAGCCCCCAACAGAGGCCAAATCCCACTCATTAGAAAATCAAAATTGGTACAGTCTTTGATAAGTTATCATTTTAGAATGCAACAAATTCCGATTAGGGTATTAAATTAAAAATCTACATAACCCCTACTTGAATAATTTTAAGCGAAAATTATCATGTAAAATCAAATTTTCAATATATAATATTTTATTTGAGAATTTTTTATAAAATGAAAACAAAAAATTTGCTCTGTGAATAAAAAAATTTGAGAATTAAATTACAACTACAAGTATTGTGAATAATGTGAAAGGCAAATATCAAAATTCACTCTTCTTTAAAAAATTCTGGCAACATGTGAAAATCATCTATCACAAAAATTTCCTCTTCATCCATCAAAAATTCGGGCAATAATCGAAATTGCTTCAATCTACAAATTTCCACTCCTTTGCCAAAGGCTTTTTTCAATTCAGCAAATTTGAAAATATTCAATGCAATGCATCGAACAGATTTGGTGTCATCGAAGAGTTGGCGAATTGTTGGTGCACCTTTCCGAAATACATCATCCGCATTTGCTGTCCAAATTCGATCGCACAATTTTCTAAGCAATTTAATTTATTTTCGGTGATTTTTAGTAACAAATTTTTTCCTTCTTAAAATGTCTATAAAGGGAGATAAGGGCGGAAAATCTGAATTTGGCATTGGATTTTGAACTTTGACCAAGCCAAATGGTTAAAACAGGTTTTAAAAATAAATTATGGGGATAATCTTTCCTTCTTAGAATGCCTAGGGAAATAAGGATGGAGAATCTGAATTTGGCATTGGATTTTGAACTCTGAATATGCCAAATGACTAAAAACCGGTTAAAAAAATTAATTTCGGAAAATCAAAATAAAAGAATTTTGAAAAATTTACTATTTAAGTACATTGGGAAGCTAAAATGAGAGAAACAAAAGCTAAAAAATTCAGAATACCGTTAAAAATTCCTCGAATGACAATTAATTAAAAAAATGAATTATTTAACTAATTCAAATTCAAATTCTTCGAGCTCAAAAACTTCGGAATAAATTTTTTATATACATTTTTCAAGGGGGTCGGGTACTAAATTGAATATGAATTTTTTTACCAACTGTGTAAAATTTGGCCCAACATTTCGAATTGAAGCCAATAATGCAGATTCTATGGCTTCCTCTAATGTGCTTTCGCTGCTGATCAGCTCATGGATTACCGATCGTTTGGCCTCTTCAAAGAGCTTTTCGTCCAATTTTCCATTGTTTAAAATTTTCTCCTATGAAAATTAAGGAAGATTATTAAAATTTTCAAAAATTTTTGGATTAATTTACCATCGTTTCCTTGGTTTTCTCATAGACCCGAATAAGTTTATTAAGGTTATAGCCGTCCATTCTGAGCAGTATTGACTTTTTGTCAGGAAAAATGTCAATGTACGGTGTCATATATGAAAGTCCAGGACCTCGCAACGCCTAAAAAATGATTGGAAATTTCATTAAGAATTTCCTTAATTATTCTCTACATTCCAAACTGGTCCTCCAGGTTGGCAAAAATATTTTTCCAGAAGCAATACTTCCATTGTATTACCCTCGGGCGAAAGAGCATCTTTCCAAGTGCCATCAAATTTTGCTTTTTGCACGAAAATACATTCCGATTTATGGGTGCCAATTGCCCGCATTTTACCAAACCATTCCCAATTTTGTTCATAATCGGGATCATACTAAAAAAGAAAAATTATCAAAATTTGCTGATTATTTGTATTTTGTTCATCTCAAATATTTTGTGTTTTTGTCCATTCAAACATTTTGTGTTTTTGTTCATCCAAACATTTTGTGTTTTTGTTCATCCAAACATTTTGTGTTTTTGTTCATCCAAACATTTTGTGTTTTTGTTCATCCAAACATTTTGTGTTTTTGTTCATCCAAACATTTTGTGTTTTTGTTCATCCAAACATTTTGTGTTTTTGTTTATCCAAACATTTTGTGTTTTTGTTCATCCAAACATTTTGTGTTTTGTGTTTTTGTTCATCCAAACAATTTGTGTTTTTGTTCATCAAAACATTTTGTGTTTTTGTTCATCCAAACATTTTGTATTTTTATTCATCCAAACATTTTGTGTTTTTGTTCATTCAAATATTTTGTATTTTTATTCATCCAAATATTTTGTGTTTTTGTTCATTCAAATATTTTGTCTTTTTATTCATCCAAACATTTTGTGTTTTTGTTCATTCAAATATTTTGTCTTTTTATTCATCCAAACATTTTGTGTTTTTGTTAATTCAAATATTTTGTCTTTTTATTCATCCAAACATTTTGTGTTTTTGTTCATTCAAATATTTTGTGTTTTTATTCATCCAAACATTTTGTCTTTTTATTCATCCAAACATTTTGTCTTTTTGTTCATCCAAACATTTTGTCTTTTTGTTTATCAAAACATTTTGTCTTTTTTTCATCCAAATATTTTGTGTTTTTGTTCATCAAAACATTTTGTCTTTTTGTTCATCCAAATATTTTGTGTTTTTGTTCATCAAAAAATTTTGTATTTTTATTCATCCAAACATTTTGTGTTTTTGTTCATTCAAATATTTTGTCTTTTTGTTCATTCAAACAATTTGTGTTTTTGTTCATCAAAACTTTTTTTTATTTTTTGTTCAGACATTTTTTCTTTTAAAAACATTTTATGTAATCACCTCGAATTTCATTTTCTCTATTGGATTTGTCAAAAAATTCCATTTCTGATTTAGCCAGTCCTCTTCAGCAGGTAATTTTGTTGGATCACCGGCAAAATGGACATTCACAAGTGAGGAGAGCACTTTTTGCCGAACTTCTTCCAATTTCATTAGCACATTCGCCCTATCTTCAGACGATCCAAACAAAATTTTCATTTTGATTTTATCATGGAATTGTTGCAATGCCAAACAATTGCAAAATTTGTTTGAATCTTAAAGAGGATTCATGAAGTGTGCCTTCAATAGTACTTGAAAATGGCTAATATTGTAGTTGGTGAAAATTATTTCTTAAAAAAAATTACATCAATTTTTCTTAAAGTTCTTTTTATGGAGTTTTCGAGATTGTAGAATCATAATATCATATTGGTTTTGAATGCTGATAACTTCGAACGGACAAAAACTGTTTTAATACTTAGTTTCTTTAATTTGTTTCCAATTTTGACTACTACAAATAGTTAAAAATTAGTTCATTTCTTAATAATTTTATTGTGTATTTTGGTTTTGAACGTGTCAAAATCATTGTCTACCATCATATTTGAATTTTGGAAAACTTAAACTGGTAATCTAAAATCAATAAACTTTTAAATTTCGAAATCCCATAAAATGAATTTAGACAAAAATTCGAATATAATTTTTTATCAAATAAATAAATGGGGTTGGGAAGAGGTTAAAAAAAGCTTAAAATTAATTCAATATTCCAATTTAATGTCAATTTTTGATATTTTTAATAAGCAATTTATTTTTTAGATTATTACTTATATAAAATTTACATTTAGTTATTATTTTATAAAAATAATACTTTAAAGGACTTACTTTTGTTGTGTGTCGATGCTATACACAAAAAGTTAGCTATTTTATATGTATCTGCAATCCGCGATTCAGTATCCAAATCTCTTGCACATATCTCTACACGTTTTTCATCAAATTTAATTCCTTTCAAATAAATTTCTGCCCATTTTATCAAATTTGTAAAGTCCTGATTATATGCACACAATTTGAAGAATATAAAACGTTCATAATGGCCGGAAACGCCAATGGAAATGTCTTTGGAAACCAGCTCGCGTGTTGCCAATTTTTCCACCTCTTCATGGCTGAGCGCATTTGCATCGATAATTGCAGGGCATTGGAATATTAATTTGGACCAAAGTAGCAGAAAATTTCGATTCTCAATGGATATGGAATTCGTATCGAAAATTAATGTTACCTAAAAAATACTTAGAAATTAGAATAATTTTTATTCAGAAAAAATTTATTAATGGCGAAAACGAATAAATTCTTGCCCAATTCTGATTATATTTGTATTTTGCCCAATTCTGCTATTTGTGTTTTGCTGAATCCTGATTTGTGTTTCACCTAATTCTGATTTTACTTGTGTTTTTGTCTATTTCAGATTTATTTGTGTTTTTGCCCAATTCTGATTTATTTGCGTTTTTTCCTATTTCCGATTTATTTGTGTTTTATCTATTTCTGTGTTTTTGTCTATTTCTGATTTATTTGTGTTATTGCCCCTTCTGATTTTTTGTATTTTGCCCATTCTGATTTTGTGTTATTGCCTAATTCTGATTTTTTGTATTTTCCCCATTCTGATTTGTGTTATTGCCTAATTCTGATTTTTTGTATTTTGCCCATTCTGATTTTGTGTTGTTGCCTAATTCATTGTATTTTACCCATTCTGATTTTGTGTTATTGCCTAATTCTGATTTTTTGTATTTTGCCCATTCTGATTTTGTGTTGTTGCCTAATTCATTGTATTTTACCCATTCTGATTTTGTGTTATTGCCTAATTCTGATTTTTTGTATTTTGCCCATTCTGATTTTGTGTTATTGCCTAATTCTGATTTTTTGTATTTTGCCCATTCTGATTTTGTGTTATTGCCTAATTCTGATTTTTTGTATTTTGCCCATTCTAATTTTGTGTTATTGCCTAATTCTGATTTTTTGTATCTTGCCCATTCTGATTTTGTGTTATTGCCTAATTCTGATTTTTTGTATTTTGCCCATTCTGATTTTGTGTTATTGCCTAATTCTGATTTTTTGTATTTTGCCCATTCTGATTTTGTGTTATTGCCTAATTCTGATTTTTTGTATTTTGCCCATTCTGATTTTGTGTTTTTGCCTAATTCTAATTTTTTGTATTTTGCCCATTCTGATTTTGTGTTATTGCCTAATTCTGATTTTTTGTATTTTGCCCATTCTGATTTTGTTTTTTTGCCTAATTCTGATTTTTTGTATTTTGCCCATTCTGATTTTGTGTTATTGCCTAATTCTGATTTTTTGTATTTTGCCCATTCTAATTTTGTGTTATTGCCTAATTCTGATTTTTTGTATCTTGCCCATTCTGATTTTGTGTTATTGCCTAATCTGATTTTTGTATTTTGCCCCACTCTGATTTTGTGTTATTGCCTAATTCTAATTTTTTGTATTTTGCCCATTCTGATTTTGTGTTATTGCCTAATTCTGATTTTTTGTATTTTGCCCATTCTGATTTTGTGTTGTTGCCTAATTCATTGTATTTTACCCATTCTGATTTTGTGTTATTGCCTAATTCTGATTTTTTGTATTTTGCCCATTCTGATTTTGTGTTGTTGCCTAATTCATTGTATTTTACCCATTCTGATTTTGTGTTATTGCCTAATTCTGATTTTTTGTATTTTGCCCATTCTGATTTTGTGTTATTGCCTAATTCTGATTTTTTGTATTTTGCCCATTCTGATTTTGTGTTATTGCCTAATTCTGATTTTTTGTATTTTGCCCATTCTGATTTTGTGTTATTGCCTAATTCTGATTTTTTGTATTTTGCCCATTCTGATTTTGTGTTTTTGCCTAATTCTGCTTTTTTGTATTTTTCCCATTCTGATTTTGTGTAATTGCCCAATTCTGATTTTTTGCGTTTTGCCTAATTTTTGTTTTATCAAATTCTGATTTTTTTATTTCGCCAAATTCTGATATTCTTACCTGAATAATATCTCTTTGCACTTTATGAAGTAAATAGTAAAATGGTAAATTTGGCAATACATTTGGAGGCATTATTTCCATTCCGTTTTGAAATGTTTCCACTTCGATCAAAGAAAATTGTTCAATGTCATGCACAATTAGCTCTTCCAATAAATGTTCTTCAAGTATATTTTGCTAAAATTTATAGAATTAAATTTAAGAATATTTATCCAAAGATCACCTCATTCTCTTTTATTGCTGACTCCAATTCTTCCCTTTTTGCTTTTAAATCAAGTATTTTCAATTGTTCATTTATTCTCTGGTGTTCCTGTAACATGTTCAATTATTTTCATTTTTTTAAAATTTTTTACCTCGTCTACCCTATTTTCATATAAATTTATACTTGGTTCTGCCATCAAACAAATGCATCGTTCGGTGAAAATTTCATGGAAAAGTTCACACCAAAATTCGGGCCTCTCTTTCTTCAAGGAATTAAACACTTTCATCTTAAATTATTATTTATCAATTTTGCTAATTTTTCACTAAAACATTTTGATATTAAAATGATTGATCATACTCATATTTTTGGTCATAACTTTTTGTAATTTCTCCCCACAAAATCTTTTAATTTCTTGTCTAATTAATTCATGCAATCATGAATATATATATATGCTATTTAGAATTTTGGAAATCTAGACTTATATATATGTATTCAAGTATATAGTTGTTATGAAAAAAAAATTTTGAAGTTAAAGTTTTTTCTTTATTAAAATTTATTTCAGCCAGACTAAAATCGGCAATGCCAAATTGATGAAGCTTATTCTCTAGTGTTTCTACAAAATCTAGAAGCCGAGATTTCTAAAATTGGCTATCCTAGCATCTAAGCATTTCTGGAAGTATTAATCATTTCCGAAATTGTTAAAATAACTAAGTTACATATTCATTTTTAGCTTTTTGTGCAGATATTTCATTCTAACGTGAAAAATTTGATCTTCCTTTTATTATAAAGAAATTTACCTCATTTGCTCGTTCCTCCAATTGTTTATAATCCATATGTTCGTCGAACAATTGATGCTGCAAAATCCAATCCTTGATCATGAAATGCGCATCATTTTCCAAACACAAAAGGAAAGAGCGCTGATGTTGTTCAATAATTTGACCAATTTTTTCCACATCAATTTTACTATGGTCCATAATAAGTTTTGATAAAAATCTTAATTAGAATTTTATACGAATGTGTATATATTAAATATAAAATTTTACTTTTCATGAAATTTATCATCCATTTTGTGGATCGAAACACTGAAAAAATTGGCAACAATTTCCCAATATGTTCGCTTCATTTCAAATTCAAATAAACATTCATCATCCGTCCGAGGAGCACCCATTTTCCTTTTCTTCGATGAAGCTTCGTTCAAATATTCCATCAAAACCAACAATGCCTTCAATTTATAACAATCAGTTAATGGAGATGCTTGCCAAGAAATTTGAACTAATCCTTTTAATTTCATTTAAATTAATAAATTTAATTTTTGATAGTATTTTTTATTGAAAAATAATTCTGTAAAAGACGAAATAGATTATGTAATACCAAAATAATCATTAGATCTCGTCAAGATGCATATATAATAATATATAATTTGCTATCGTTTGGTAAAAATTAAATGGTATTAAATGGTTTGAATCGATTTTGGTTTTTAGTTCAATTGGTTAAACTCTAAGACAAAACATAAGTAAATTAAGCGTATTGTCGAGATCTATCTATTGCATATATGTTTTATATTGTCTATAATAAAGTCCGAATCGTTAAAATCTTTTCGTCATTTTACGCATTTTTTTATTTTTAAATATTCCGTTTAATTTTTGTGAGCCTAAAACATTCTTACCAAATTCAGCATCATTTTCATGATCACAAGGATAAAATATTTTAGTACATTTTGATTGCAATTTCGGAAGTACTTCTTGAAATGGACGTTGAAAATCCGTTGGAATTCGATCAATATATTCGGCTTCAATTTTTTCAATTTCATTCAACAATTTTTCATGATCAACGATGCCGCAAACAGTGATAAACTATAAAATTGTAAATATAGTAATTTTAATGTTGTCTATCTCGTTTTTCAGTCGATCTCGTTGTTCTAATTATAATATAGCTTTAATCTATTTCTATTGCTTAATCGATTTAATAGGTTCAGTTTTATCAATTTCAAAAACTGTTTAATATTTTTAAACAAATAAAATCTGACCAATTACTAACAAAATCGATCAAGCCGAATTGAATGAGCCATAAATTAATGCTTTATAATGCCGGCTAATTGAAATTTTGGGCTTTTAAAACCGGTTTAACATTATTAAAATCAATCAATTCTGTCCGGAATTAGCATCTTCTCAACTAATAAGATCATGCCGAATCGAATGAATTAATATATCAAAAATTAATATTCTATCTAGATACCAAGAGAGTTGAGATAAATAAGGCTACTAGGGTTGTTCAAAATCGGTTTTCGAGATTTTGGCAAATTCCGGTTTTCGGTTCTGGAAAAAAATGTCGGTTTTCGGTTTCTCATATTTTTGGTTATTTAGCGCAAAATTTTTAGGTTTTAAATTGGGTGGATTTTCTCAAAACGAATTTGAACAATCCTAAAGGAAACTGATCAAAAACTACAATGTCTGTACTTATACTATTTTTGGTCAGCGAAAATTGAAATCGGCTGAAAAAGAGATCGGCATCAATAAAAAGGTACTTGTTAAGTTTACATCCCCTTTTTGGGTCACCTTGGAAAAAGTGAGGAAAAGTGAAGGGTCCCCCCTTTGGTGTTAGGGTTAGGGTTTGGGTTTAGGATATATTTGAGATGATTTTTACATCATCCTAATCCAATCCCTAACATATCCCTGAATGACCCCAACCCTAAACCTGATGACCCATAGGGGGGACCAAGCACTTTTCAAAAAGGGGATGTAAACTTAACAAGTACCAATAAAAATATAGACAAACCAAATTATTTAGATGATAAAATTGTAGATGATATTCTCGAACTTTATCCAATGAGCATACCCAACTTTCCCTCAAATTTTTCAGGCATCCACCATAATCTGCAGCAAAGCTGGAACCTTGCGGATAGAATAGTTTTTTGCGTTCATAATCTATAATGCGTTGAAAATTGCCATCATCTCTGATTTCACTAAAATATAATTTCATAAAATTTTTGGAAAAATGAATATTTCGGTATATTTGAAAAACAAGAATTTTTGTTATTTTAATAGGGTTGACATGACATTGATGCTTGCCGGATAAAATTTTATGAAAATAAAGATGGGTCAAAGATTTTTTACATTTAGCGAATTAATGATTAAAATCATTTCTAAAATATTTAGTGAATAATTATAATTATCCAGGAAATATATTTTTTCTAAGAACTCTCCTTTTTCATTTTTTAAACCGCAGGTAAAATAATTTAAAAATTATCTCTAGAGAAATATTTGACAAAAAATGAGCCTCGTGGAAAAATGTGACTAAAATGTGGTCCATTCCATAGGAAGAAATTTAAGGTAAAATTGTTTTCAAGCATAAATTTGACCAAAAATGATCCGTGGACAATAATTGCACTTAAAATAGGCCATTAGAGGGAAAATTTGATCAATATCAAAAATGGTCTATATGGAGAAAATGCATCCAAAAATGGTCCCTAGAAAAAAATTTGACCAAATGAAGCAATAAATTATTAGAAAATATGATTACTTGTATATGGCACCATTGTCATTCCCTTCTCCATCAACATGGTGCACTTCCGTAATGAATTGTGATTTCTGAAAATTTACAAAAATGTCATTTATTTGGAATTTTGAAATACCGTCAACATTGGATCAAATAGGTAATCAAGATAGACGGGCAACACCTTCAAAAATCCATTGCTTCCAGCAGAGCACAATTCATATATGGTATCAGTTTGTTCGGTGCACGCATGCGTTTTGGACTGTAGAAAATATTGTTTTTTATTAAATTAAAATTTTTACCAAACATCGGTTCGTGATCTCATCCAAATTGCCTTTAAAAAATAATAAGATAAATAGAATGTAATTTATTTTGCAGCAGATTTTTTTTCTGAATGTTCTGATTTTCGGTAACTTAAATCTAAGGAACAATCAATTCATTTTGGTCGGTTTTGTTTAGAAGATTCCAATTTCCAAGTAAAAATCGATTTAATCGGATCAAATCTAAGCTATATCCAAAAGATATTTCGAATTTTAAACCGGATTAACTTTTTTAAAATAGAATAAATTTGGTCAGATTTAGCATTTCCCTAACTAAATCGATCGTATTGAATCAAATGAGCCATAAATCAATGCTCTAGAATGCTTATACCTAGAGCTGAGATAAGCTAATGGTCATAGAATCCCATTGTCTGCCACTATACCATTTTTGATCAGTGGAAATCAAAATTTACTGAAAAAATTGATATTAGCAGGAATATTTAAATTTAGGTCAAAATTTCAATGTAAAAAATAAAAATCCATATATTACCTGGATATTTCTTGCAACCCATGAAGACCAAATGTTCAAGGGTGTGGGGCAAACCATCGTCCGAATGCGTTTCAGTTGCTGTGAAAAATATTTTAATAAATTTATAATATGTTAGTGATTAATTTGTCGAAAAAAAGTGGCAATAAAAAGTACATAAGGCTAATTAAAATAGCTTTAGGGCTTGTACTTTATTCAGAGACCTTAAGCTTAAAGCCAATCGATGATCTCGTCAAGTGCATCGAATGATATATACAATTGTTAATGATATGATTAAAATTAAATCGGTTTTAAACTGTTTAAACCGAATTTGGCTCAAGAATTAGTGAAACCTAGACCAAAACATAGTAAAATGATGCATCTTGACAAGATCTATTAATTGATATTTTTTAAAATATTTTTTAATATATTTCTAATAAGCAATAAAAAATTTACCAAAAGTGAAAAATCCATTCACCATTGGGCCAGGCACAGAAGCAATTGCCACTCTCAATTCCGATAAAGTCGATTTGTATAAATCAAGTTGAATTGTTGAATTAATTGGAAAACTGGCAGCTTTGTTGAGCACCATTTTTACAAGAATTTTTTCTAAATTGAATAATATTTATCTACATAATTAGATTAAAGCCATTTTGTGACAATTTGATATACTGCAAAATTTTGGAATAATTGTGCGCTAGGGAACGAAATTAAAGAAAAAGGGAAGAGAAAATTATGGATGAAATGGATTTGGGTATTGATGGTGGCAAAGTTGCATAATTCATTTGTAATTTATATTGGTCATAGGATTAACTTCAAATTCAAAATGTGAATGGAATTCGGGGAAAAAGCGTGGAAAAAATTGAGAATGCTGGGCATTAATTAGAAAGTTCCACTTAATTTTGAATGGAATGGAATTTTAAACCATTTTCCCCAAATCCAATTCTTCCAAAAATTTGGTCGAGATTTGAGATGAATATATTTATCAATACTAATAATACGCGAAAATGGCCATTATGTTGAAAATCGACAAAGGTGGAATAGTCCAAAGCTAAATGACAATGATCAATAATAAAAGGGAAAAATGAGTAGAATAAATACAGGGTGCCCAAATGATTCATCTTTTAAATGGAAATGCGGAAAAAATGACGGGATCGGGAATGGAAGATAAGCTCAAATGGAAGGAGATGAGAAGGTAAGAGTGAAAAATGAGGGTGTAAATGAGTGGTCACTGATTGGGAAGGGAATTTTTATAATTATAATCCATTAATCCAAAATAAGGCATCCTAAATCCAGGGATTTATTACGATTTGTAAAAAATTAATATTTATGGATTTAGGGATGATACTTATAGTTTGGGCCCTCTTTTTGTGAAAAGTATAGCGTTCCCTTTTATGGGTCATCATCATCACGATTAGGGTTAGGGTCAATTCCATGGTTACGATATAACCAAATCTAGTCTACCGTAAAACTATCCCTAACACCCATGGGGAGGGAACTTTCCCTTTTCTTCACTTTCGCTTTTTTGAGGAAAAAACGATGACCCACAAACTACAAAATACCTTCAGTATTACGATATTACGATACATTGAGATTATTGATTTTTGTAAAAATATGATATCGACAGAAAATTCGAAAAAGAATTCTTTTTTGATTGGTTGGGAAAATTTCAATGAGAAAAATAAAATTCATTTTTACATTTCCTTTTGGCATTCATGTGAATGAGAAACTTTTAGGAATTTTGGGTTGATGGGGATTTAAAATAAAAATTTGAATGGGAATTAAAGAGACAATGATTTTTGCCTTTGGGTATTTGATGGCTGCTTTCCCTATCGTAATTTAGCAAACTTTGAGCAATGACCAAGAATTCACAAAAAAAAATATTTTTGTGTTCATTTTCCATTTGACTTGCAATTTATTTGACCATTATTTAATTTCAATTTGCATATTTAATTATTTGCTTGGCCACTGTTTTAATTTATTTTCCATTCGGGACTATTTTTGGACTAATTTGACCATTTTGACCACTTTTTGGGGGCAAAAATCATTATTAATTAATTAATTACCGCATGGTCCCCCATTTCCCCATGTCCCATGTCTAATTAATTAATTTTACCGCTGGTCCCCACTACCCACCGTTCCATAACCCATTCCCATTCAGAGAGGTTGGCCTAGTGGCTATTTGGACAATTGTTGTGTCGGTGTCGTCGCGGTGGTCGCCCCAATTTTGAGGCGCAAATTAGGGAAGTATATGTGAGAGATGCAGAGAAAAAAAAGAATATAATGTCATTGCGCTTTTGGCTTTTATTGATTTGTTGTTGACGGGGGGATGACAATGTGAGTAATTGTTGTGCACCCAACGCACATATTTAGCTTTAGCGTGTCGTGTACCTAATCCCCAAGCCAATAATAATATGCATCATTCTCTGTGGTCTCTGATGGCTTGAGAAAATTTTTGAATTTTTGCAAGTTATATAATTTTAATTGTGCGCTATATTTTTTTGCAAAATTTAATTTTTTATTAGGGCATTTTCATGTTTGTAGTCATTGTTCCGCAAATTTTTGCTAAATCTTATCAATTATCACTTTTTAAACAATTTTTCCCATCAGAATTATGACTATTTAAACAAATTTAAGATGCACTATTATTGTTACGTGGCTATCCATCTAATATATCGCGTTTTTCGTAATTTAATCTTTTTTTAAACGCCATATCTAAAATCATAAAAAGTAAAAAAAATTTTAAAATTTAATCCATGTAAAATTTACTAAAATTTTAAACTCTCTTAAATGGGCATTTAATCTTTATATTATTCAAAAAAGAAGAAAAACAATTTCGCTTGCAGCATATTTCTGTTAATATTTTTTCGCGTGTCAGTTAAAAATCATTGCAACGTGTTTCGTCTAAAAAATATTATTTATTTGACATTTAATCCAAACCGGTTTTTGGATATTTTAGTTTTAGGAATTAAACAAGAATTGCTTTCGAATTCAGCTCATTGTGGAAAACTATTAAAACAGGTTTCAAAACATAAATTTATAAACAATTGAAAATATGGTTCGGTTAAAATGTTTTAAACGGCCTTGGGCCATTTCAATTACTGCCTTTCCTATAAATATAAACCAACGCCCTTTTCCAATTAACATTGAATTTTTATTTTCACTTGTTGACATTCCGCATAAAATGTCACCGATATTCCGTAGTTAGCCATCATTCCCCATTCCAAACATTCCATAAAACGGGCAACAATTGAAAGAGGCCGATCCCTTTTTATACGAAACGCTCAAACACAGCATTTGCCAATATTTAATAAAAATTATAAATAAAAGGTTTGGAAATTAAAGGTAAATCAAATCAACAAATCTAATTGAAACTTTTTGGCGAAAACGACAAAGTTTGACCACAAATAATTTTACATCACTGCAGCTATTAAATATGGCGCCTAATTCTGTTGGAGTAGTTGAGCTGGAAAAGAAGGGAATGGTTTTGGCATTCATCGAAGACGGCGTAAATGTTTGGATCTTCGAAACGGATTTGGAACAGAAAATTCAAAGCTGGCCCCTTGGCAATTACAAATTCGACTTTGATTTGGCCACAATCGGAGTTGGCCATATTCTTCGTATAAATGAGCAGCGTCGACAAGTGTCAGCCATAGAAGAAATTGGTGCAATGCATATTCAGCCTCATCAGCCATCAGCTGAAAACAGTGCTTCCCGGGAGAGAATTGAGGTTTTGAGGATTTCTTTAAAAAATAATTTTGGCGTAAAATTGAGGGAATTTTGTACCTATTTTTGTACCTCAAATCGCAATAACCTTAATCCTATAAGGTATGAACCTGCGAAAAATTAGACCAATACCCGGGATTTGAGAGAGACCATTATCCGGGAACTGACTGAGAGAATCAATTCTGGAGAAAACATCCATAAAGATAAACAAAATGCAATGCACTATAATATAATATATAATATATTTAATAAATAAGCTGTTTATGCTACGTATATGACATAAGCTGGTAGTGGTGTTAATCTTGCGAGTCATACTGAAAATTTCGGAAATTGCGCAATCACGGAGATGGCCAGATGCTTGGTTAGCCAATTTATGAAATCTCGGCATTTAGAGTTCACAGAGATTCGAGAATGGATTCATTCGACTCATCAGCATGATCGAGTGGTTTTATGAAATTGTAATTATAGAAAATTTCAAGAACCTTTGCTTAATATTGAACGGTTTTGATTAATTAATTTTCTGCGTAATATCTCTCTGGAAGTGAAATTTCATAGACTAAATTGACAATGCTGATTGCTGATGAATCGAATGAGCCCATTCCCGAGTTATCATCAAGCTTCAAAGCTGAAATTTTCGAAATTGGCAAGAATAAACATCTAGCCATATGGGAATTATCACCATCCGAAATCCGAATTTGTCTGTTTATCTAACTCGACGGCCCCCAACTCCCAATCGCTACATTTTATTCAAAATCTTTAGTCAGTTGGGCTTATGTATTAGATTAATTATGTGAGCTTTATCTGGCTAAATAGAATGATTTTCTTTGGTTAAATTTTCTCAAGAGAGGACCCTATTCATGAATCTATTTATTAAAAACCCGGTCGACTTCTCCAAATTAAAATACCATAACCAAAATTACAAGCCACCCAACAAAATATGCAAAAATTTTAAAAATGGTTAGAATTCCTTCTCTTTCCTCTATGCTTAATCTTTGAAGCCAAACTACACCTATAAAAATTTAAGTTTACTGTTGAGATTTTGATAGCCTTGGGAAGGGCTTTTATTTGTCCGTGAACTCGAATAGTACTTATTGGAGAGAATTGCTTAAAAACAAAGAATTTTCAAGACATTCCCAAAATTGGGTTTATCCGAAATAAAATTCCATTCTAATACCCAAAATATCAAAATGTAATATTTTTTTTAAAACTGGTTAGAATTCCTCCCCTTTTCCAATGCTCAACATCTAAAAATTCCAATATCCAATAGTGATACATTTTTTAAACTCTTTGACTTCCCCGTTCCCACCTAAAAATTATATGTCAAATTTTGTATATTTTAGAATTTTTTGCACAGAATTGACTCCAGTTTTTCTATAGAATGGCATCGTTTAATATCCCTCTCGGTTGGGTTTGTTATTTTAGAAAGGCTTCTTTACATGGAAAATACTCTAAATAAACATTTTAGAGATTTAAATATTTCATTTAAAAATATATTTTAACAAAATATTAGCAACTCAAAATTTAAAGGTGCCCGTTTATTTTGTGCCATTGGACTATTCACTGTATCCGGCTGGCGCAAAGCAGAAGAATTTGGTGAAGGCCTACACGGATAAATTGGAATATGTGCCAATTCTGAATGAGAACCAATATCGAAAGCACACAATTTATCAAGGAAATGCAATCTATTAGTAAGGGAATTTATGCGAAATAATTATTTTTAAATATTAAATTTTAGTCATGAAAAGAAAGCCAAAGAAAAGAAAGTGGCCAAAATCTATTCAACTGGATGGCATCTTTCCAACAAAGGCGTATTGGCCAATACAAATGTAAGATTATGGTATTTATTACAAAAATTGGGGAATGGTAAAATATGATCAAATTTATCGACGGCAAAACTTGTCGCGCACGCTTTTATAACCTATCAAAGCTGATTTGATTTTTTTTTATCAAATTAAAGAGAAGACTGTTGTCTATCTAATAAATGATATTAATTTTATTTAAATTTGTTCATAATTTTTGTAGTTCTGTCATAAAATCCTTTAAAATGCCATTGGATTAGCGAAAACTTCAGCGTTTTTTTGGCACAATTACAATTTTATTACGATTTAAATAAAATTAATATCAATAAATTGACAATTTAAAATTGATTAAAATGGCCAAAATTGGTTCGGTTCTAGAGAGTAATTAATTATGTATGCGGACAAGTTAGACATAGACAGACGACATATTGGTTCTGCAGGAAATATTCTGGGCTAGATAGTGGTTAAATTGCCGGATCAATTTATATTGCTTTTTAATGAGCATAAAATTGGTTAAAAATGATATGTATTGGGCCAATGTTTTGGATATTTAATTGAATTATACTCAAAAAATTATCAAAAATATAATTTTAATTAAATAAAAGTTTTTTGGACATAACTAGGTAAAAATCCAATAAAGTGACAATTATTATTAATCCTGTAATTTTACCATCATCTTCTCTTAATATTCAAATTATATGCAAAAAATTTAACAAATTTTTGAATTTTTAGGAAATCCAACAAAAGTTCAGCTTTGTTGAGGGCCTTGTTTTGGACTCTTCCATGGCCGATGCTTTCTATGTTTTCAATGAAGAATATGGGCTGGCCAGTTTGCGCAAAGATATTTGTGCAGAACAACAAATCGGCATTGGCGATTGGATCAGATTTATATGGCTGTGAGTTTAATTTTAAATTTTTAATTGGAAGAAAATAGCCACATTAAAAAACCAACATAAAAATGTGCTTTAATATTTTTAAATTTTTATTGGGTAATTTTTGATAAACACTTAAAATTATATTTGATTTTTGGTCTGTTGATTTCTAGTCTAAACTCTGACATTCTATAGGCCTATTGATGCTTATTAATGAACTCTATCCAATCTTTTAAGGTTTCTACGGTTTAAGAGGGAACTTTTCCCCACTTTTTCCTTTTTGAGGAAAAAAAGGGACCTATAAGCGACAATAAGTACCCAACCATAATAGTATTCTGGTACAATATGTACAGGAGAAACAAACTTAGCATTTTACCTACAAAATTGGCATAAATGGGGAAAAAATTGAGGCTAACATCTGCTTATTAGCATTTAATTCGCAAAGAAAAATACTTTTTTCTGAATTTAAATCATGCAATATAATTATTTATTAAATTCCAATTTTTGCTTAAATGATTCTTTTTTGGTAAAATTAATCTATATGAAAATGAAATTAAAATTAATTAACTAATTTCTTTTTAGGGTTGTGGATGAAGCAGAAAAGTCCGATGAGGGCAGGGAAATCTACCCAAGCCAAGAAGATGACATGGAATTTTTCCGGGATCGAAAAATTGGCATCCATCCAATCAAATTGCCGAATTCATATTATGAGACGAAGGCAATCAATGAATCACAAATTCAGGTATAAAATATTCTTATAAAATAATATAAAAATTATTTTAAATAATATTGGAGTAAATAGTGAAAAATTTTAAAATGCTCTTCGGTAAAATTTGATAATTTTTTCGACATATTTTCGATTTATTATGTTGAAGTATTTTGGCTACTATTTCGCTATAATTTCAAATTTATGTAAAGGCAATAATATTAAGATTTTCGAGGTTAAAATGAAGTAATTGATTATGAAAATAAATATTTTGAGGTCAAAATAAAGATTTTCATTAACCGAATATAAATGGTTAAAATTCGATGGAAAAGTTTTTATAATTGGGCAATGGATTGGCCATTTTTGAGTACTCCACTTTTTCATTTTTTGATCCGCATCCGCAAGCAAAAATTTAACGAAAAAGATAAAAATAAGTAAAATAATCTCATTGGGAAAAATTTTGCAAAGATTAACCCTTATGAAAAATTTGACTAAAAATGAATCTATAGGGAACTTTTCATCAAAAACAGTCACATTTGGAAAAAATATAGAGATTTGGTATCGAATTATCGGTTAGATATTTCATTCATTGTTAGCCATAAGTCCCAAAATAATTATAAATTTTCAAATTGGCAACAAATAAATATTATATTTTAATTAAAAATTTATTTCGCAGATCATGCACAAGTTCAATGTGCCTTTGAATCCAACAAAGGGTTGCGAATATCAACTCCCGCATTTGGGCAAATTCACCGACCCAAAAGGCTTGATTGGTTCACATCATCATGTAATAAAAATATAAAATAAAATAAATTTACTGCATAAATTTTAAAGGGTTCCCGTATCCAAATTGCAATCAATTCGAGAATTGTCAATTATGAAACGGCTAAATTCGAATTGGCATCAATTATCTCGCCAGCAATTCGTCGAGAACAGCATATGGTATAGTTTTTTATACAGGGATTTATAAGAAATGTCTTTACAATTTAACCCCTGTCCTTTTAAAATTAAAAATATCCTTATTTCATAAGAATGTCCTTACAAATCCCGAACTGTACTCTCCTTATAAATAGCAATTTTGACTAAAATTTTCTCCTATCGGGCCATTTTCGACTAATTTTCCTCAAATGGGACCATTAAATTTCCCTCAAGACCCTAATTCGACTGCAAGACTAAAAAAATGCACATTCCAAACAGAATTAAATAATTTTTATAAAAAATTTTTAATATCCTTATATTTTAAAATTTTTGCACATTTGCGCTTATAAAACCGAAATTTTTTTTATAAATGGTTTTGACTCTATCCCAACCCTGGTTTTACGTAAATTTTGCTGGAATTTATTTGTTTTAAAAGTTTAAAAAAAATTATTTCTCGAATAATTTTGGGTAATAAACACGAGTAAACCTATTATAAATTATATTTGGCAATTGTAAAGCCAATGCCAACATTTGCCAATTTTTACCTATCCATATGGTAAATGTTAGTATTCTATGACAAAATGATGAACAAATTCCTGTTTTGCATTTTATTAATCCTGGGAAAAATTTAAAATTTGAAATAGTTAAGAAAATTAAAAATATTTTTGGAATTTATTCACATATTTTCTAAATTCAGCTTTTAGTTTATAAGAATTGAAATTGGTTTAATTTTAATTTCGAAAATTTTCTAATAGGTTTATTAAATACAAATTTTTTAATTCAATAAGTAAGACAATGTCAACATTTAAAATGGTACACATTTGTGGTAAATGTTGGCATTTGTCTTAACAAAATTAGCATAAATTTATGGACATAGTGAAGTCATAATTTTCTTATTTTCCCTATGAAATTTCAGAGATTAATTTTAAAAATTTATATAAATCAAATATTTAATTAAAAAAACCAAAAATTCCTGGATATTGCCTTTTTTTTATTAAATCATTTTATAGTAATATTAAATTCATCAACTTTTTATTTCAGCAAATGATTTCGAGTGGAAATAATGGAGGAGGTGCTGCTGCTGATGCTGGAATTGTGGATCGTCCATTGATACCGCCATTGGCGTCAATAACGATACCAGCAGCTGCAAATGTTGGCCAACAATCGAGTGGTATACAGGCTCAAGCAAAACAAAATCAGGTAGGCGCCCGATTTTTTGAAAATTTTTATAATTTATAATCGATAAAAAATTAATTAAAAATTTAAATTTTTGAATAAAATTAAATATCAAATCACATAAAATTGGCAGAGTTTTTCGCCATAAAAAATTATCACTTAATTTTTTCGATTTTTTCTCAATATATTTAATTTGAAAGTTGGCATTTGGGCTTACCAAAATTGTCACAAATTTGATAAAATAGAGGGCAAATTTGTGTTTAATAATCCAAATTAACCTTAAGAAATAAAATTTCAGCTAAATAATTTCATGTGAATATATTAATTTATGGAAATTTTTGTATAGAAAAATTAATTTTTTAGGCAATAAAACTTGACCAAATTAGTCCTCTTTCTATTCTCTTCAGGCCTAAAGCCAAACCTTAATCTAAATTTAACCCAAAATAATGCTATAAGAATTATATGCCCCAATAATTTGTTTTTGACTGGTCATATGGCCTCGAAAAGATACTTTTTTGTTATAAAATTAAGGATAAATTCCATGATTTTATGGATAAATTCATATTTTTTTCCTTATTAAATTTCTTGGAAAGATTATTTTATTTATTTTGTACAATTTCAGCAACAACAACCCATTCCTATGCAACAATCTGTCGTAGCTGCTCCTGTTGAGGCCCAAAATACAAAATCATTCCTTGAAGGCATTACTGCCGGACGAAAAAAGCATCAACAACAACAACAGCAGATGAGGGAACCATTGGCAATGTTGGTGAATCGAAATGGCAACAACAATGGCCAAAGAGAACAGCAACAACATCAGTCACAGCCAGCAAAAAATTCATCAATGCCTGCGGCAATGAATGGAGGAATAAAAGGAGGAGCAGAAGGAAGGTCGGTAAAATGGGCCAGTGATTGGGGCTAACGGCTAATTCTGAAGTTAAAAAAAATTGCATTTTTGGTCAAATTTTTGAGTATCCTTTAAAATCTAATTGGCCATTAAGACATTTTGTCATATTTGTATTGTATCCAAAATATCATAGACTTATAAATATTACAGAAATTCTCTAACATGGAATTCTAATAGAGTGTAGAATGTAACCCTATAATTTCCAGAAACCCTCCAGCAGGGGAAGAAAAATTATTTTTTTTTACTAGAAAAATCATCAAACGTGGACGAATAAAATTATATTTTTATTTGATTTCTTTTTCCTTAAATTTTCTTGAAATTTACTGATTTGTAAGTAAATTTTATTTTTTTAAAAAATATTTTTTGACATTTTTCTATATTTCTTGATATTTTCCATAGTCATAATTTCCATTTTTATGAGCCATTTTCTTTTTTATTTATGCGGAAAATACAACAAATTAAAGCCATCTATTTTATAGGAATGAATCAACAAGAATGGAAATGGCAACACCGACACCACCGCCAACGCAAAGAAGGAGCATGCCAAGCAATGTAATTTTATTTTAAATTATTTTTGAATTTTTTTATAATTTTATTCAAAAAATTATTATCAATTTTTTTAGTAATTTTAATTTTATTTGAAAATTATTATTTTTTAGACCATCATAGTCCAGGGAATTGTGGTTGAAGTGGTCCAAAATAATTATGCGCTGGCATTTTCCAATGATTTGTCCTTGAACAGCAAAATAATTCGTATTGGACACGATGAGTAAGTTCAAATTTATCGAATTATGCAGAGTTTAAATGGGCCAAAAAATAATTTAAAAATATTCCGGTGTAATTTTTGGTACTTATACGGTTTAAGTCCGCTTTTTGGAAAGTGCTTATAGCCCCCCCCCCTTGGTTTTAGGATTTGGATTAGGATTTGGGCTTATAGGATACATGTAAGATGATTCTTACCCCATCCTATCCCTAACCCAGCCCTGATTGACCCTAACCCGAAATATGACAAACCATGGGGGGGGGGGGACCAAGCACTTTCCAAAAAAGCGGACTTAAACCGTATAAGTACCAAATTTTGGATGCTAAACATGAATATGACCTTATTACATTCCTATTTGGCCATTTATGCCGATATTTGTCAAATATTATCTATCTCCATGGTATAGCATTTGGCTTACCAAATTGTCATAAAATTTTGTACAAAATAGAAGTCAGAATTTTTATTTAACATTCTTTTAAAATTTAAATTTCAAATCCTATTAAAATAAAAATTTTCAATTTTAGAAATTATATGAATTAATTTCAAAAAATTTTTAATTTATTTCAAACTTGAAAAATGTTCCTTGAGGCAATATGAATGCCAAACAAATCATCCTTTATATTGTCCCCTATTAATTTATGACATTTTTGGTAAGTCGAATGCGACCATTTAAATATTGGATAGGTCCGATTCCTCAATAGTGCAAATGTGAGCGTTTTTGACTTCTAATAAATCAGTAAACGGTTTTAGACCATACAAACTTTATACCATTTTGTAGATCTCGTCAGGACGTATCGAATGATATATAATTTTTTTTATCAAGGTTTGGCCTAAAATTAAAAAGTTTAAAACCAAAGACTGAAAAAATGGTTTAATACCATTTAATTTTGACCAACCCTTGAAAAATTATATACCATTCGATGCGGCTCGATGAGATCTACAAAATGGTATAAGGGTTGTGGGGTCTAAAATCGGTTTCTGATTTATTATAAATCGAAAACACTCACATTTGCACTATTGAGGAATCGGCCACATTTACACGGCCCTTTGCCTATTGACGAATTGAACCCGTCCTGTACGTTGTGTCATTACCTTACCAAAATGGCCAAATATGTGAAATGAAATAAGAGCGCATTCGAGTAGATTATCCAATAATATTTTTTCTGAATATGAATTTTATTGATTTTTTTAAACAAATTCACTGATAAATTTAAAAAATTTCTTTTATATTTTTTAGCATTGAGCAAATGCCAAAACCAGGTCAAATGCCAAAATCGGGCCAATGGTTGAAACCGGGCCAATGGTTGAACATTTTCATGAAGACGAGAAAGAGATTTCCGAATAAACATCAGAACGACGAACGATTTGTTGCATTTGCCGAAAAATGTGATCCCCCGTTTGAAACGTCCGTTGGCGAGAAAAAAGAAATCAAGGTAAAAAAATAAAATTTTTGATATTATTTAAAATTATTTAATTAAATTTTTTTCCCAATCTATTATTTTTGAATCAAGTTATTTATCGAAAGAACAAAATTCTTAAGCCATTAATCAAAAAAGATAGAAAAGAATACCAATTTTTTCCTGACAAAAAATACTTAATTTTTAGACTAGTCGCGATTCTCGATTCAAAAACAATAATTTTATAATATATAAATACTTTAATAAATAAAATAAAATTAAAAATAAAATGTAAAACAAAAATTACGGGAAATTATTGCCTCTTTCTACTAGCAATTATTCCCAAAATTATAGAACATTAATTTCGAATTGTTCTTAAATCTTAATACAAAAAGAAAAAGTTATTAAACGATTTTTTGCATTTACCAAATTTTCCTACCACATTTTTGAAATTTTCATAAATTCCTTATTCTATTTTTAATTTTTGAAAAATTTTTAATATTTTTTAATTTTTTAGCCGATTTTTAAAAAAATCCTTACCCAATTTTTTTTACATTTTTGTAAAATATTTTTTAATAATTTAAAAATTTTCTTGCCAAATTTTTTTAATTTTAAAAATTTCTATACCCGATTTTTTTCTTTGAAAAAGAAAATTTCCTTATTTTTTGATATTTTATACCTTTATATTTCCTTATCATTTTATCAAACGATTGTTAAACCATAAATTTGCCTATATAGAAAATCGGCCGCAGATATAGGGGCCCTTATCTCCAAAATTTATTCTTAATTTTCCTTATTAATAAGATTTCTTTTAAATCAAATAATCTATAAAATTTTATTCATTTTCCTTTTAAAGGTTCGAGTTAGACTGACTGCTAAGGAGGAGTTCTTCTACAATAAAGTGTTGGGCAATGTCAGCAACATTCAGCGATGGTAATTTTTAAAGCAATATTTAAAATGGTATTTAATTGATTTTAAAATTAAGGATTAACATTCCCGAAGAACTTGAGAAGCCATATGTAATGGCCTGGTGTGTGAAGATAAAAGCAAATAGCTTGGAAGAATATCGCTTTTTGAAGTAAGTCTACATATATTTGTTAAATGTAAAAATATTAATTTACAAATTAGTAAAAAATTTAAATGTCAAAAAATTTGCACTGAGAACAAAACCATTAAATTTGGCTCTGATTAGACTAAATAGCATATGACCTCAAAAATGCCCATTTTTCGACGAAATATTGTTTTTGATAAATTGCGATTTATTATAATAAATAATTATTTATGTTAATTAAAAATTTATTTTCAGTGCTCATTGGGAAATTGCAGAAACTCATGATGCAATTTGGGTAAGAAAGGAATTATTTAAACTGCCAAATATATACTGCACCAAAAATATAAACAATTATTAAAAAAAATAAATTTCTGAATATTTTTTAATGATGTAAAACATGAATATGATTTTATTTTTATCTTTTTTTCTGTCATTTTAGTAAGCCAATGCCAAAATTTGCTAAAAGTAAACTATCCCAATGGTAAATGTTGGTATTTGTTGGACTTACAAGATTGACATAAAATGGACAAAATTGAAATTAAATTCCTACTTTTAGCTTCTTAGATTATTTTAGGAAAATTTAATTCTAAATTATAAATAAAAACTTCGTTTTTGGTTCACCAAACAAATTTCTGATTTAATTAAATTTTTAATTTATCCAACTTTTCAGCTTGAGGATGATGGTTCACCGAAGAAAACAAGACCGCAAATCAAGGTTGAAGAACACAAACTTCCAAAAATTCCGGTACACATTTTTGAATTCATCCTTTTATTTCAAATATTAAATTTCAGTACCTTTGTCAACCAAATCGACGAAGCACAAATGTGGACATGGACGATGGCGAACAAGTAAAATAATTTAAAAATAATATTAAATTGAAAAAGCATTTTTGGAAATTTTGACTTCATATTAATTGTAAATTTTTAGTCCCATTCAATTCAGCAAGGTCAAATAATTTTTGAACAAATTATTTTTAATTTTTAAACAATTATTCAAAAACTTATTCTCATAACTCTCTCTAAAATTTTGATTTTCTTTATTATATTGATCATGTTGAATCGAATGGACCTAAATCAAGAGTAAATATTGAGCTAATAATCCAAAATTTTAAGGATAAATAATTAAATCAAAAATTATAATTAGCTATTTTTATTTTTTTCGATTTTAAGTTTAGTAAATTTGGGCAGTAGCATCATTTTCAATTACCTTAAATTACTCATTAATTAGAGAAAAAATTTTTAATTTTTTGAAGGAAAAGCTCAAATAGTCAAAAAGACTAATTTGACAATCAAAATAATTATAATGGTTTAAGGGTTTCTAATATTCATAAACCATATATCATTGAATAGAACTCTGCAAGACGCATCGAATGATACATAATATTTACGGATTTGGTCAAAATTGAATAAAAATGAATTCGTTTAAACAGATTCTCGTTTTTTCAAAAAAAAGTAATTAATTTAACCTATTGTCAAATCATATCAAATGATTCGTCTCTGGTCGAGATCTATCGATTGAATACAATCGGAATATTTTTTTAGTGAATATAGGATTTGAAAATATTGGTGGAATGTTTATTGAAAAGAAAATAGCTTAGGCGCTTATCATTCTTTTTTCTATTTTTTCCTTTCTCTTTCCACTGTTGATTGGGCAGAATGGCGCTCGCTGGCTGTTTCCTTCTTTTCATTTTGGTCAGAAAAAATAAAAACATTCGTTTCAATGAACATTCACTTTAAAGGGATGTTCACTAAAAAAATATTCCGATTTTATATGGCTTGGGGTCTAGGATGAAATAAACCGTTATAATATTTTCTTAAAAATAAAAATTTTAGTTTTATATAAAAATTCCTTTAGGATTAATTTTATAAATTTAATAATTTAAGGTAATCCGCATTCATCGCGAAGATCGCATTGTGCGTCCATCACCACCAAAGCCAATGACGTCTCCTCAAACAACGCCAGTGTCTCGTCCACAGCCAATTGGACAACCGTCACCACCAAAGCCAATGACGCCTCCACAATCAACGCCAGTGTCGCCTTCTCAAAATGATGTCATCGCATTGGAAGGGGCAATGGCATCGATGCAATTAAACAACAGTCCTAATGTGCAACCAACGCAGCCGACACCAACACCGACGCCTCCTCAAATTGGCGATGATGAAATTGACCTACTTATCGACCTCAAGGCGGGATGGGAAAATGTTGAACAACAACCAGTGGAAAAGGCGGAGCAACCAACAATGGGAGCGCCAATGGAAAAGGTGCGGTTTTGAATTTAACCAATTTTCAAAAAAAGGATATTCTTTTTTAATCAGATTATCAAAAGTAATATGATTTGAAATTAGGCTAGGCTTTTATTCCTATTTCTCATAATTTTTTAAAAGTAAAAAATTCTAAAATAAAAAAGGATATTTAAAACAGAATTGAAAACCAGCATTATGATAATGATAAGTCCGTTTTCCTTCTATAATTTATATTTACCTTCGACATTAATTACAGGATAATTCTTTTGCCAAAGGATTAATTTTTGGGAATTAATTTAGGTTTAATAAGTGGATATTTAGTAAGCAGGTAGATTCCTTTAGTTCGTATAAGGAATAACATTATTAGAGAGGAATAGCTTCCAAAAAATTTGTTGGCAAATTAGTGTATTTAAAAATTAGAAATATATTTTAAATAGCAAATACTCTTCTCTGAAGCATAGTTGAATATTATTCCCATTTAATATTAAATAATTATTTATGGTATCGATTTTATTATTAGGGCTAGACTTTGAATTGAAAAATAAATATAAATAAATATTTTACATAAATATTTATTCTTAAGCCATACGACTACATTGGATTTGTGGTATCGCATGACCACAGAACCAGAGGCTATTACATCTACACAAATCAATTGAGCAGCGAAGTCTTCATGCCTCCTGAATTTGTTCCCCGAGGAATTGACAAGGGGACCTGGCTCAAATTCGACACTGATTTGTTAGTTTTAAACGAAGGGGCTTAAAAATTATCATTTTATTTCAGCCAAGGAGGGCGCAATGTCGTTTACCGATGCAAGAAAATGGAAGAATGGCCCTTTCCTGTCAAAGAGGAACGAAATAGTGTTTGCGTAAGTTAATTCTTTAAAAAAAACAAAATAATTTAACACATTTTCAAGATGATTGTGGACGCCCAAATTGCACTCAACTATGACTTATCATCAAGGAAGATAGCGACGGAATATGTGCCGATGGTATATGGTAGGTCCAAAAGGGAGAATCATTTAACAAAAAAAACTTGGATGAATTCCAGACATCAATCGCGTAATTGGCAAAAGCCATTTAGGAAAGAAGGTTAGTTTGAAGATTAAGAGGCATCGCCTCACTGACGACTTGCCGAAATGGCAAATTGAGGCTGTGAGCCGTGTGTATTGATGAGAATTTTTTAATTGAATTTTTTAAGAAAGAATTGTTTTTAAATAAAATAATAAGGCAAAAAAATATTTTTTGGCATTTTTTTAAAATTAAAATTTTTGCCTTATTATTATAATTTTGATGATCATTTAATTTTATTTTTTAAAAATGAATTGTCTCCCCCCCACCCCTCCCCACCCACCATCAATGGAAATATTTTTTAATTTTCTTTGTTTAATTTTAAAATAATAAGGCAAAATTAAAATTTTTTAAAAACATTTTTTAATTCAAAAATTAAATTTTGCCTTATTTTCTTTTTTTAATTATCTTTGAATTATTTTTAATTGTGAAATTTCCCATTTTAAAAATAATTTTTCGCGATAAATATTTTTGAGGGAATTAATGTTGTTAATTAATTAAATTTATTAAATTCTTAGCATATACTACTAAGCTTTGACTTAGATGAAATTAGGGGTCTAGAATTTTTATTTATTTCTAAGAAATGAATACTTAGTTATCATCCCTAAAAATGGACTTTTTACATAATTAATTATTTTACTGGGCCCATTTTTAAAATTACTTTCATTTGTTGTTTATTCTACAATTATCGATTTTTTTGGTTTTCCCTTTTACTTTATCCATTAACATTAGTTTGGTTAGAAAGGCAAATTTTAAAAAGAGACACATTGGACAACAATGATTTTGTTTCAAAAACCAATGGTAACTTTATGGCTGCAAAAATTCGTTCAATTCTTCTCGTTCAAATCCCTTTTACCTCTTCCTTATCCCACTCTTTTTGTCCATCCGGCTAATTCCATGGTGTCAACCCTTTTTTGTCACATTGGTTGCCAAGGAAATGCGAAATTTGTTGTCTCTAAATTCCATGTCGGTGAGTTATAATTTTAATTTAAATGTTTAAATTTGAAACAAACATAAGATTAAATTTTTTAATTAAAATAATTTTTGATTTTTAACAACATAAATTTTTGCGCAAATTTTACCAATACACTTAATTGACCAAAATACATTTTTAAATAAACATTTTAAGACCAAATAATTATTATTTAAATGATTTTAATATTCTAATAAATTTAAAAATATTGACATTAATTAGTAAATAAATTTTAAAATTAAATAAATTAATCTAAAAATTTGCAACAAGAAATATGGGAATTTATGTTTGGCAAAAATTGGTGGCAAAGATGTGCCAAAATTGCTACACAATGCAGCACAATCTATGCGGAAAATCATTCTGAACATTGAATGGTGCAGATGGCAAATTTGTTCCCCAAAACTCAACAATGAACCAAGGTAGAATTGAGGGAAAATTATGCTAAATCGAATATTGTCAATTATTTTCAAATTAAAAAAATTTTTCTTTTCATATTATTATTTTCAGAAAAAAAATGTGCGCATTCAACCGTGTGTTTCTTGTTTCGATATTTGGCATTGGCACAGAGGAAAATTTGCCCTGTCGAAATTATGTGAGCACAAAATTTTAAATAATTCAAAAATCAAAATGAAAGAAAATATATTTAAAATTAATAAGATTAAAAAATAAATTTTAAAATTTTCCCCTTAAAAATGAATTTAAAAATAATAATTTTCCCTAAAAGGCAAATGTATTCATTCGAATGTTTGCTGCTTCTTCAACAAATGTTCATCATAACAGAAAATGGAAAATGGAAATCCAATTCACGAATGTGCTCCAAAAAATTGAATATTTTGCATGAAAATTTATATTTTTTCTCATTTGTTTAACTTTTTAATTTTGTTCTCTTTAATCACCCTATTCCTCTTTTTATTTTTGTGCATTTAATATTATTATTTTTTGCAATAATAAAATACAATCCATTAATGTGAATTGTGAATTACATAAATAAACATTATATTTTACGAAAATATTTTATTTACAAATGAATAAACCAAAAATTCATCAGTTTTAAAGATTTGAATTATCAAAATAAATTATTAAATTTTCATCCGAAAATCCTTTTCAATAACTGAATTGATTTTTTAAATTCCTTTTTATAAGCCTTTCGATAATCCATTCCATACTAAATTGAAATAAAAATGAGACAAAAAATATTCGAAAACTTTTCAACCTGTTAAAATAAAGAATTGGCGCATTTGACATGACTCCAATATTCAAAAACACTCCAGGGATGAACAAATTGGCATACCAAAATTGCAATGGCGTTAACGGCAAGAGGGATATCCGGTAGAGGATTTGAACAAAAAAATAGAAAAAATAAGCGCAAACATTGATAAGGACAATCAGAAGCAATGAATGGTAAATTTTCTGCTGTTTTTCGGTTGTAATTTCTGAGATATTCCAATTTTTAATGGATTAATATGTAGAATAGGTCGGGGACAACTCATATATAATTTAGTGCTCGGTATAATATTTTCGGAAAAGATAAAGTGTTCGAAACTGAAATGGGAACTGAGATATACCAGAGAACTTCGGTTTGGATTTGTTACCGATGGCTCAAAGTTTTCCCGTTGGTGCCTGTCCTGGCATATTATTGGCTCTATTTATTATAGCCTTTTGTCAATAATAATATAAATGACCAATAAGTCATTTGGGAATATTTTAAATGCAGAAAAAAACATTGAAATTGCAGAAGAGAATATTGAAAATGCAGAAAAGTTTATACTGGTTTAGTGGTTTGCCCAAAATTCACAAACTATATACCATTGGATAGAGCTCGTCAAGACGCTTCGAATGGTATATAATTTGTCGTGGTATAATTGGTTTTGACCAAAACCCATACAATGGTTTAAGTGGTTTAAAACCTTTAATTTTGATCAAACCACGACAAAATATATACAAATCGATGCGTTTCGACGAGTTCTATCGATTGGGTGTGTATAGGGTCTGGGTGTCTAGGACAAACCACTAAACCGGTATAAAATTTTCTGCAATTTCAATGTTTTTTCTGCAAATTTAATACCATCTTATGTCATTTTATAATGTTGGAAAATGACTTATGGGTGAGTGATATATTATTAGACAAATTTATAAGCAATATGTACGATTTTTATCATTTCGGTCAATCATATTCATATAGTTCGGTTATCTATTTATGAGCCTTATAAATAACAAATCAAAAAAAATTCCCAAAATTAATATTATATTATCAGCGTTGTCACCGACTCGTCTTTTTCTATGAAAAATTTACCTGTCCTCATCTTGATCACGATCGCCACCAACAAATATGCCAACATTGATACACAAATCATACTCAAACTGCTAGACCAAAAAATTGGTTTAACATTGGGCAGAGCAAATATATCACCGTTTAGACCGGTACAGGGCCATTCTGGTAAATCTTTTGCCGCTGGAATCAATTGTACAAAATAGATGGCACTGACTCCAGCTCCAGCATTGACCAGAAGATGGCATGTATATTCGCTGATTCAATTGACGATAGTAGAGTGGAGCTAACACGGAAAAGAGTCGATCCAAACTGAGTAAGGTAACCTATTTAAGGAAGGAAAATTTACCTTTAAAAAATCACAAATTATTTTGAAGAATGACAAAAAATGTATTTTGAACAAGTAGAACAATAACGTTAAGAGAAATAAAAATATTTTTAAGAACTAAAATATAAAATATTTGGAAAAAAAATTCGATTGAAAAAACCAAAAATATTTGGAGAAACAAAAACAAAAAATATTCGGATGATCAAAAACACAAAAGATTTGAATGAACAAAAACACAAAATGTTTGAATGAACAAAAACACAAAATGTTTGGATGAATAAAAACACAAAATGTTTGAATGAATAAAAACACAAAATGTTTGGATGAAAAAAAAACACAAAATGTTTGGATGAATAAAAACACAAAATGTTTGGATGAATAAAAACACAAAATGTTTGGATGAAAAAAAAACACAAAATGTTTGGATGAATAAAAACACAAAATGTTTGAGCAAAAATAAAAAATGTTTGGATGAATAAAAACACAAAATGTTTGAATGAATAAAAACACAAAATGTTTGGATGAAAAAAAAACACAAAATGTTTGGATGAATAAAAACACAAAATGTTTGGATGAACAAAAACATAAAATGTGGAGAAATAAATATATAAATTTTTTACTAATAATCTTCTATCAAAGACCTGGTTAATACCGCAAAATGTACCAATGACAGAATAGCTTTGGATTGGTAAAGCCAATCGAATCGGATAGAAATTGATGCCAATCAAGGCCATGACCAGAAAGTTGAAATGAGACATTTGATGGAATATTCTGAAGAAGGCTTCAAGGCCAATCAAAATGCAGGTGTTACAACCAAGAGAGGCGCTAATTAGATTGAAAAGAAATATATTTGAGAAAAATTTTAGAATTTTTTTTCTCATTTTCTTACCGATGTTTAATGGTAACCCAGCAAACACTGGCATTCATTGGTATGCCGATCATTGCCAAAATTGCTAAAAGCAATGCAGGTAAGAATAAACCCCAATGTAAACCAGAATCCTTGAATGCTTGATGGACCTGTGAATATTTCGTCAAAAATATTTTTTTTTGAATTAGTTTGCCGGATTCATTTGGTCAACAAGACTTTTATTCATAATTAGTTATAGAAATTTAAATTTATTGGCCGAGGAATAAAAAAAATGGTTTAATTCGGATTGTGTGCAAAATCTTTGATGAAATTTGAGTGAATATTTTTGAATCTAAATAATGACCAAAACTTTGAAAATTAATTCATTTTGAGTGAATTTAATATCAAATTCAAAAAGTAAATTGTTGGTTATCCAATGTTATAATTTTATTTACGTCATATTAATAATAATGAGACAATCCCATTAATTTAATACAAAATATTAGTAATTAAATAGAATCATAAATAATTTTATAATAAAAGTCTATCAAATTAGTATGTATCAAAATTAAAGGTGCATTCAAATTTTTAAAGTAATTTTCAAAATTGACATACAAATAATTTCGAAAAACACAAGTGTCTAGGTTTTGTTAAAAAAGTTGGGAAAAATTTGTTGATTTTAAATACATCTGGATTTTTTTTTCTCAAAAATTTGCATAATTAATCTTAAAGAAATGTAATCTAGCCCTAATAGTAATTTTATTTATTGATCACGAATCTGACATCTTTTTTTTCATATCATACCATTTGGTAACTTTTATCAAGAAATGCAAAAGGGGAAACTATGGCCGATTTTCAAAAATTTTCATATAATTTATAAATATAATAGAATATTCGATAATGATAAAATTTTTATTGGGTGATTGCCAATTTAGAGTTCTAAATATTTAAGCAAGAAAAATATCATTTTCGACATTAAACTTGCCATGCCAAAAATGGAATATTACCAAATAAAAATAGTTCTATTCGATTTATCTCATCAGTCATCAAGATGTGTCGATTTCGATTAAGCTATAATATGCATATATAAAAAAACTACATTATATTGCCAAGTTGGCGAGAAGTTATGAAAATAACGTAATATATGATTCATGTTCAACATTAGGACCATTTTCGTAATTTTTGATTGAGGGCGCTCTTAAGAAAAGTATCCAATAAGGCTGCCAATTATCCATTATCGTCAACATTCAATTTTTCCTCCCCGCACATTTACGGTGCCATCAACTTCAACTACCATATCCAACATTTAGAAGAGGGTGTAATGAGATTGCCAATTATCGTTATCTTCATTTGTTATTGTGATGAGTAAACGAGATAAAAATGGATGGGAAGAAGGTGGAAATTTTAATAAATTAGTGGGAAAATTCTATTTTGGAAAGTTTTTTTAATTATATTCGTTCACTTTTTCAATTGTTAATTTAAATTTAATTAAGTGGACTTATTGAAAATTTATATCGAATAAATTTTACTTAATTTTTTTTTTGAAATTTATTAGCCCACACCATAATAGGAAGCAACCATATAGAGCCTCTGAAAATTAGGCAATTGAATTTTTAAATCAACAATTTTTTACAAATTTCTAATATATATGATACACATTTAAAGGAGCAAACCATACGATAAAACATCTGCCTTTTAGTGGAAATAAATATTAATTTTTTAATTCATTTTCAAATTAAAAGGCCGATTCTTAAATGCCATATTACATTTTTTTAAATTAATTATTCAAATTTGTGAGACAAATAATTCCAAATTTATTTATTATTCAATGACATTTTCCAACAGATATTAATCAAAATTTTGTTATTTTTGAAAAATTGTTAGTCAATTTTGAAAATTACTTTAAAGATTTGAATGCACTTTTCAATTTGTTACATACTAATTTGATAAACTTTTATTATAAAATTTTTTTCTATTAAATTAAAGGGTCTCTGTCTCGTTATTATTACTATGACGCAAATAAAATTATAACATTTTATAGCCATTAGCTAATAATTTACTCTAATATATAATCATTTTCAAAAGCTATAACTAAATAAATATTCAGTTCAAATTCGAAAATATTCTTTCGAATTTCATCAAGTTATTTGCTTACATCACCCGAATTAGACCATTTTTTGGTAATAAATCTAAATTCCTACAAATATGAATAACAGTCTATCCCCTGAGCAAGAGAATCCGGTAATTCTATGAATAAAAAATCAAATATTTTCCCAAATTCTCAAAGGTCTATCAGACCTTCAAGGAACCCGGCTTCCATTTGGGTTTATTCTTGCCCGCATTATTTTTAGCAATTTTGGCAATGATTGGAATACCATTGAATGCTAGCGTTTGTTGGATAACGATCAAATATCGGTAAAAAAGGATTGAAAAAATTGTAAATGTATATAAAACAGTATTCAACACATGACTTCAATAATTAATATTTTTTATGGATTCTCTGATAGAATTTATCATAAATTTTATGAAAGTTTGGAATTTTTGGACACCTAAACTATTCTATAAGCGTTGACTTATTTTATAACTCAATGAATTTTGAAACTAAATTTTATGAATGCTTATTTTTCACGTAAATTTCTAATATTCTAAATTTAGTTCCTCGCTTGGATTTAATACTTGCATTTTGCTTGCTATTGACTCCTTCTTCGAAATACTCTTTCAAATGGCCCATTTCAATTTTCTGATCATCTCCGCGAGTGGCATCAATTACTATCCACTTCGATTAGCTTTGCCAATCCAAAGTTATTCTGTCATTGGAATCTTTGCAGACATAAACCAGGTTTGATTTCGCTGAGATCATGTGCTTTTGTTAAATTTTTAAAACAACTTAAGCGAACAAATAGAACATAGCACGCACATTTTCATTAAAAATTGAATTTAGCAAAATTTAAATAAGAATTAGCTAAAAAACAAAAAAGGGAATTATATAAAAGATAAAAAATTATAATTAATAATACACAAAAAATCAGAATTAGGCAAAATACAAAAAATCAGAATTAGGCAAAATACAAAAAATCAGAATTAGGCAAAATACTAAAAATCAGAATTAGGCAAAATACAAAAAATCAGAATTAGGCAAAAACACAAAAAGTCAGAATTAGGCAAAAACACAAAAAATCAAAATTAGGCAAAAACACAAAAAATCAGAATTAGGCAAAAACACAAAAAATCAGAATTAGGCAAAAACACAAAAAATCAGAATTAGACAAAATACAAAAAATCAGAATTAGGCAAAAACACAAAAAACCAGAATTAGGCAAAAACACAAAAAACCAGAATTAGGCAAAATACAAAAAATCAGAATTAGGCAAAAACACAAAAAATCAGAATTAGGCAAAATACAAAAAATCAGAATTAGACAAAATACAAAAAATCAGAATTAGGCAAAAACACAAAAAATCAGAATTAGGCAAAAACACAAAAAATCAGAATTAGGCAAAAACACAAAAAATCAGAATTAGACAAAATACAAAAAATCAGAATTAGGCAAAATACAAAAAATCAGAATTAGGCAAAATACAAAAAATCAGAATTAGGCAAAAACACAAAAAGTCAGAATTAGGCAAAAACACAAAAAATCAGAATTAGGCAAAATACAAAAAATCAGAATTAGGCAAAAACACAAAAAATCAGAATTAGGCAAAAACACAAAAAATCAGAATTAGACAAAATACAAAAAATCAGAATTAGACAAAATACAAAAAATCAGAATTAGGCAAAAACACAAAAAACCAGAATTAGGCAAAAACACAAAAAATCTGAATTAGGCAAAATACAAAAAATCAGAATTAGGCAAAAACACAAAAAATCAGAATTAGACAAAATACAAAAAATCAGAATTAGGCAAAAACACAAAAAACCAGAATTAGGCAAAAACACAAAAAATCTGAATTAGGCAAAATACAAAAAATCAGAATTAGGCAAAAACACAAAAAATCAGAATTAGGCAAAAACACAAAAAATCAGAATTAGGCAATAACACAAAATCAGAATTAGGCAAAAACACAAAAAGTCAGAATTAGGCAAAAACACAAAAAGTCAGAATTAGGCAAAAACACAAAAAATCAGAATTAGGCAATAACACAAAATCAGAATTAGGCAAAAACACAAAAAGTCAGAATTAGGCAAAAACACAAAAAGTCAGAATTAGGCAAAAACACAAAAAATCGGAATTAGGCAAAAACACAAAAAATCAGAATTAGGCAAAATACAAAAAATCAGAATTAGGCAAAAACACAAAAAATCAGAATTAGGCAAAAACACAAAAAAAATAAATAAATCAAAACAAAAATTCAAATTATTCAAAAAAATAGAATTGCAAAATAACGTACAAAAATCGCACGCAATTATTTTCTAAATTTTACTTTTTACCTAGGTTACATTGCTGAGTTTCGATCGACTCTTTTCCGTTCTTGCTCCACTTTTCTATCGCCAAATGAATCAACGCATTTACATTTTTTGTCATCTTCTTGTCAATGCCGGCATCTGCGCCTTCTATATTTCACCATTGATTCAATCAGTCACAAATTGGCCGGAATGGCCTTGTTCCGGTCAAATTGGCGATTTTATTTCCCTTCCTAGTGTTGGTCCCATTTTTTGGTGTACCGGATTAACTTTGAATTTTGCATCAATTTTGGCATATTTGCTGGTGGCGATATTGATCAGACTGAAAACAGGCATGTTTTACTACTTGCCCAGAATATTATTCCTAATCCATTAAAAAATTGAATTTAGAAATGGCAAACGAAAAACAACAGAAAATTTATCAATCCCTTCTTCTGATTGTCCTAATTAATGTTATTGCCTATTTTTATCAGACATTCATTCATGGCCTTTACAAACTATATTTATTGCCGTTAACGCCATTACAGTTTTGGTATTTGAGGTTTACTTCTGCATTCTTTTTGAACATTGGTGTGATATCGAATGCCCCAATTCTTTATTAAACAGGTTGGAAATTTTCCGAATATTTTTCATTATTATTTACATTTCAGCACAGATTACAGAAATGCTTATAAAAAAGAATTCAAAAAATTGATTAAATTATTCAAAACAATTTGCGGATGACAAGAACAAAACATGTTCGAATAATCATATTTGGCTGATTTTATATATTAAAACAAGAATTTAAAATGTAATTATTACAGTAATTAACGCACTTTTCCAACATATTAAGCACAACCTCTACACTTTAATAAATTTTCCGAAAAATTATTTGCGATCTTACATATTGTAAAAAAATTTCAAATGTATTGTATTTTATTAATTAAACTTTTTTTTCAAGTTATTTGCAATTTTAGTATAACAAAAAATTAGCCAAAAATTTTATAAAATTATTTTTCTTTTTAATTAATTTTTATTTATTAGTAATGTTGTTTTGACAGGGGTTTTTCTTCCGTTTTATCCAGCAGTTATTAAACACAATATTGATATTATCATTCTCTTACTAAACGCACATAAAAAGCTTGTGGTTTATCCCAGTGCAGATTATTTTGAAATGAAGATCCCCTCCCTCTAATGGGTTATTCTAAATAGGAAAATAATTTACAATATAGAAATATGGGGAATTATTAAAATGAAGAGAATCTTTTTCAATTCTACCGTGAGTGAGGAATTATTTTACAGTTTATTGAATGCCACGCTTTCCCAAATTGTAAAATTCATTTATTTGAAAAAAAATGAAGAAATGGGCAGAGTAAATAATAATGATTTTTTAATTTTCATAAAGGGGTAATATGGTAATTTGGTGGACTTTTTGATATTTTGTCAACTTGTCGATTTGTGGTTTGTGACACTTATGGCAAAATAATTTAAATGGATGTAAATGTAAAAGCATTAGACTTATGGTATGGATATTGTGTAAAAAATATTTGATTTTTTCTGCATTGGATTTCATTTGCTCAGCGGTTAGATTGTTTTTCATAACTGATTAAGGAATTTATAAGATAAGTTTTAAGTGTATTTGTACTATAATCCCTTCCTTTTGTTCAACTTTAATTAAAATATTCTTTGACTGATTTGACTGCTTTAAATACATTTGGTCGTTTCCAATTATCATCGTGAAAAGGAATGAGAAAAATGAGAGAATTTATTTTTCAAATGTATTCTGAACTTTAATTACTCGCTTTTCACAATTATTTTTATAAAACGAATTTGCGTAAAATATTTCGTGTAGTTTTTTTATTCTAATGAGAAAAACCTCATTATTAATGTTTATGTTAAAAACAAAATAAATTTTACAAATCTTTTACTGATGAAGGAATTTAAATAAATTTATTCAAGAAATTTTTATAAATTTATTTAATTATTTAAGAAATATTCATTTAATATTTATTTGATTTGCAATTGGATAAATTCTATTTGTGGATTGTTCTTGTTGTCGACAAATTGTTTTGAAAAATCGAATCAATTTCTTAAATTCCTTTTTATACGCATTTCGATAATCTTGGCTAAAAAGAGAAAAATCGAATTATATTTTCAAATTAATTACCAACCTTTTATAATAGAGGATTGGCGCATTAGACATGGCCCCAATATTTGAAAAAAAAGCAGATGTAAAAAAATTTATGAACCAAAATTCTAATGGAGTTAGCGGCAATAGTGAGAGTGTGTAAAAATTGCGGACGGATAAATTAAAAAAATAAGTGGCCATATTGATCAGAACAATTAAAAGAATGGAGTGATAGATTTTCTGCTGTGCTTCAGTGCTCATTTCTGAAAATAAAATATTCAGTCAATTGGAGTAGGAAGATTGTACTTGCTGCTATTTCGACTTCACAAATGTCGAATATTTCTAATTTTTTGATTAAAATATTTTAAAAATGTAAATATCGTAATAAAAAGAAAATTGTATTTTATTAAAATTTGATTTTGTATTTTTGTTTCATCCAAACATTTTGTTTGTGTTTTTGTTCATCCTAACATTTTGTGTTTTTGTTCATCCTAACATTTTTTGTTTTTGTTCATCCTAACATTTTGTGTTTTTGTTCATCCTAACATTTTGTGTTTTTGTTCATCCTAACATTTTTTGTTTTTGTTCATCCTAACATTTTGTGTTTTTGTTCATCCTAACATTTTGTTTTTTTTTGTTCATCCTAACATTTTGTGTTTTTGTTCATCCTAACATTTTTTGTTTTTGTTCATCCAAACATTTTTTTTTTTGTTCATCCTAACATTTTGTGTTTTTGTTCATCCTAACATTTTTTGTTTTTGTTCATCCTAACATTTTGTGTTTTTGTTCATCCAAACATTTTTTTTTTTGTTCATCCTAACATTTTGTGTTTTTGTTCATCCTAACATTTTTTGTTTTTGTTCATCCTAACATTTTGTGTTTTTGTTCATCCTAACATTTTTTGTTTTTGTTCATCCTAACATTTTGTGTTTTTGTTCATCCTAACATTTTTTGTTTTTGTTCATCCTAACATTTTGTGTTTTTGTTCATCCTAACATTTTGTGTTTTTGTTCATCCTAACATTTTGTTTTTTTTTGTTCATCCTAACATTTTGTGTTTTTGTTCATCCTAACATTTTTTGTTTTTGTTCATCCAAACATTTTTTTTTTGTTCATCCTAACATTTTGTGTTTTTGTTCGTCCAAACATTTTGTGTTTTTGTTCATCAAAACATTTTGTGTTTTTGTTCATCCTGTGTTATTGTTCATCCTAACATTTTGTGTTTTTGTTCATCCAAACATTTTGTGTTTTTGTTCATCCTAACATTTTGTGTTTTTGTTTCATCCTAACATTTTGTTTGTGTTTTTGTTCATCCTAACATTTTGTGTTTTTGTTCATCCTAACATTTTTTGTTTTTGTTCATCCTAACATTTTGTGTTTTTGTTCATCCTAACATTTTTTGTTTTTGTTCATCCTAACATTTTTTTTTGTTCATCCTAACATTTTGTGTTTTTGTTCATCCTAACATTTTTTGTTTTTGTTCATCCTAACATTTTGTGTTTTTGTTCATCCTAACATTTTGTTTTTTTTTGTTCATCCTAACATTTTGTGTTTTTGTTCATCCTAACATTTTTTGTTTTTGTTCATCCAAACATTTTTTTTTTTGTTCATCCTAACATTTTGTGTTTTTGTTCGTCCAAACATTTTGTGTTTTTGTTCATCAAAACATTTTGTGTTTTTGTTCATCCTGTGTTATTGTTCATCCTAACATTTTGTGTTTTTGTTCATCCAAACATTTTGTGTTTTTGTTCATCAAAACATTTTGTGCTTTTGTTCATCCAAACATTTTGTGTTTTTGTTCATCCTAACATTTTGTGTTTTTGTTCGTCCAAACATTTTGTGTTTTTGTTCATCCAAACATTTTGTGTTATTGTTCATCCTAACATTTTGTGCTTTTGTTCATCCAAATATTTTTTTTAGCTCATCCAAACATTTTTTTTATTTATTTTACTTTTTAGTATTTAGCATTTTTTATTATACAAATAAATTATAGAATTTCAATTTTTCTTTCTATGTTTTAAATTTTAATTAAAAACTACCAGTCTTCAATCTGACTATAATTCCCACAAGTAAATATGCCAAAATTGCAGAACAATTGAGTGCCAAACCAGAACAATAAATAATAGGTCCAACACTGGGAAGGGAAAATAAATCGCTTGTATATCCAGTGCAAGGCCACTCCGGCAAAGTTCTTGCCGATTGAATCAATATGGTAATATAGAAGGCAGTAATGATCGAATTGGCGAAAAGATGACAAAAAATATATATTCGTTGGTCCCATTGTCGATAGGAAAGTGGAGCCAATACGGAAAGGAGCCGATCGTAGGCGAGCAATGTAACCTGTGATTATAATAAAATATTGCAGGTATTATGTAACAAGAAAATTGCAAAATTTGTAAAAATCAATCAATTCTAGGCAAGTAATTTTATGTATTGAAAATTTTAAGTTGTAAAAATATCCTCAGGTCCAACTTGAAAAGAGCCGGCAAGGATGCCAATAACAGAGTAGCTTTGAATGGGAAGTGCCAATCGAACGGGATAAAAATTGATACCACTCAAGGCGATGATCAAAAAATGGAAATGACCCAGTTGATGAAGGATTCTGAGGAAAGCTTCCAGAGCAATCAAAATACAAGAGTTGTGCCGTAGAGAGCTATATTATATTAAGATTAATAATGTAATGAAATGTTAAGTTAAATATTTGAAAAATATCAAATAAATATATTGATTTGAAATGTTTAAACTCGAATATTAATATAATAAAATTTTGTACACATCTCGCAGATTAATATTACAAATGTGAGTTATACATGGTAAAAATGGGCATTTCCTATAATATTGAAATAAAAATAACTGATCTTAACAATATTGGTAAATACAATAAAATTTTTAGGAAAGAATTGTGTATTGTATCTTGAATTCTTCCTAACCACTAGGCAAAATTAAAAGGTTATTGTTTCGAATTCGAACTAAATAAAAAATTTAGCTCAGTCAATTAATTTCATATTAATTGGCATTGGCCCATTATTTTTATTTCTATTAAGTATAAAATTATATGATATTATGTACTTTTACGCAGAATTATCTTCAATAAAAAATAACAGAAAAATATAAGTAATGAGCGTGAATTTGGTTAACATTTTTTTAACCCTTCTTTATCACCGATGTTTGATTGTAACCCAACAAAGGCTGGCATTCAGTGGTACACCAATCATTGCTAAAATTGCAAAAAACAATGCAGGCACAAATAATCTCCAATGAAATCCGGGATCACCGAATGCCTCAAAAATCTGTGGTTATTAATTAAATTATTTGATTTTTTGAATTGAATACCGGATTCTTTTTCTCAGCGAATGAACTGTTCATAATGGAATATAGAAATTGAGATTTGTTGATCAAGAATTATTCTTTAAAAAGCGCTTTAAATCTGATTTAGGCTATAACTTTTTCAGTTTTATTTATTTCATAAAACAGTTAATTTATGTTACAAAAATGACGGCGAAACCTTGTGAATTATACAAAGTGCCCTGTAAATTTTGTATTCTTGTAATGGATTTTTTAATTAAATTTCATTCATAAAATTTTCAATTAAATCATGAAGTAAGAAAGGTAAACATTTATTCAAAAATTTGTATGCAAAAATACAAATTTACATGAAAATTTTGATGAATTTGTCGAATTCATTAAAAAATATGGTACTTTTCTGTTATGCCACCCCCTCATTTTTTATTAAAAATCATTTTCTAGGGTAATTTTAAAACGAACCTTACATTTATTTTTGATAAATAACACTGATTCACGTGAGTTGCGTGAAATTTAAAATTGAAAAAGTGAAGGGACCCCCTTATGGGTGAAATTTGAAAAAAGACCATAGAAAATGAATACGAGAATAAGAATGGTGAAGAATTTTTATATGCCTCTTTTTCCTTGTCTACAAATAATAAAAGTCTTTACTAAGTAAGATGATATAAATTTATTCAATTAATTAAGAAATATTCATTTAATATTGATTTGATTTGCAATTGGATAAACTCTATTTGTGGATTGTTCTTGTCGTTCATAAATAGTTTTGAAAAATTGAATCAATTTTGTAAATTCCTTTTTATAAACATTTCGATAATCCTTGCTGAAATGAAATAAAAAATAAATAAAAATAAAATTTCCGATTCAAACCTGTTATAATAAAGAATTGGGGCATTCGACATTGCTCCAATATTAAAAAACAATCCACATGTGAACAAATTTAAATACCAAAATTGTAAATGATCTAATGGCAATAGGGATGATGTGTAGAGGATTGGAATGATTAAGCTGTAAAAATAGGCGACAACATTTACAATGACAATCAAAAGCAATGAATGGTAAATTTTTTGTTGTTTTTCTGTGGTCACTTCTGACAATGTGTTATTAAAATTTATATATTTAATTAGATGATATGCCTGTCTTCAGTCTAATCAAGATCGCTACAAAAAAATATGCCAAAATTGCTGCACAAATCATAGCCAATCCAATATATTTGGGCCCAAGTTTGGCAACTATATCGCTAATATATCCAGCGCAAGGCCATTCCAGTAAATTTTTGAATGAAGGAAAAAATTGTGCAAAATATATGGCGATGATGCCAGCATTCACAAGAAGATGGCAAAAAATGTATAACCGCTGATTTAATTGACGATAGGAGATTGGAGCCATCACGGAAAAGAGTCGATCGAAACTGAGCAATGCAACCTTCGATTAAATAAAAATTATAATTACAATTGCTTGCTTGCTTTTATGTATGTATGGCAAATAATAATTTTTTCACTAATTTTGTTTTTGAAATTTTAAGTTTAGAGTAATTCCAATTTTTTAACTTAAATTAATTCTGATTTTGCAATTTTTTTTTACCTAATTCTGATTTTTTGTGTTTTTGCCAAATTCTGATTTTTTGTGTTTTTGCCTAATTCTGATTTTTTGTATTTTTTGCCTAATTCTGACTTTTTTGTGTTTTTGCCTAATTCTGATTTTTTGTATTTTGCCCAATTCTGATTTTTTGTATTTTGCCTAATTCTGATTTTTTGTTTTTGCCTAATTCTGATTTTTTGTGTTTTTGCCTAATTCTGATTTTTTGTTTTTTTGCCTAATTCTGATTTTTTGTATTTTGCCCAATTCTGATTTTTTTGTGTTTTTGCCTAATTCTGATTTTTTGTGTTTTTGCCTAATTCTGATTTTTTGTGTTTTTGCCTAATTCTGATTTTTTGTATTTTGCCCAATATTTTTTGTATTTTGCCTAATTCTGATTTTTTTTGTTTTTTAACTAATTACTGATTTTTTGTATTTTGCCTAATTCTGTTTTTTTTTTGTATTTTGCCTAATTCTGATTTTTTGTATTTTGCCTAATTCTTATTTATTGTGTTTTTGCCTAATTCTGATTTTATGTGTTTTTGCCTATCTGATTTTTTGTATTTTGCCCAATTCTGATTTTGTGTTTTGCCTAATTCCGAATTTTTGTATTTTTCCCATTCTGATTTTGTGTTTTTGCCTAATTCCGAATTTTTGTATTTTGACCCTTCTGATTTTGTATTATTAATTACCCAATTCTGCTTTTTTGTATTTTGCATAATTCGGATTTTTATTATTTTGCCCAATTCTGATTTATTGTGTTTTTGCCTAATTCTGATTTTATGTGTTTTTGCCTATCTGATTTTTTGTATTTTGCCTAATTCTGATTTTTTTTTGTGTTTTTGCCTAATTCTGATTTTTTTTATTTTGCCCATTCTGATTTTGTGTTTTTGCCTAATTCCGATTTTTTGTATTTTGACCCTTCTGATTTTGTATTATTACCCAATTCTGCTTTTTTGTGTTTTTGCCTAATTCTGATTTTTTGTGTTTTTGCCTAAACCTGGTTTATGTCAGCAAGGCAGCCGATGACAGAGTAGCTTTGAAGAGGTAAAGCCAATCGAAATGGATAAAAATTGATGGCACTCAAGGATATGACAAAAAAGTTGAAATGCCCTAATTGGTAGAGTATTTCGAAGAAGGATGTCAGAGCGAGCAAAATGCAGGTGTTGAATCGAAGTGAGGAACTATATTAGAAGATTGAAGATATATTTAAAATAAGTTCTAATTTAAGTTCAAAATTCATTGAATTATAAATAAACCGACACTTATATAAGAGTATAGGGACCAATAATTTCAGAATTTCATCAAATTTATGATATTTTCTAACAAATTTTAATATTAAAAATCCGATGATGAATACTATCTTACCTATTTTCAATTCTTCAATCATTTTTTATTTCCACATTTTCTAACCGATATTTGATGGTCACATAACAAAGGCTGGCATTCAATGGCATACCGATCATTGCCAAAATTGTTAAAAACAATGCAGGTAAAAACAGACCCCAATGGAAGCCTGGATCACTGAAGGCCATATATATCTGAGTATTTAAAAATCTTTCAAGTAATTTTAAATATTTTACAAAATTATTAAATTCTTTTTCTAGAGTATTTTATCTCAAATGAATTGTAATTGGAAAAAATTTTTATGATAATTAAAAATTTAATTTTACCAATTTTTTGTCATAACTTTGATTTTCATTAAATAATCTATTTTTGTCAAATTATACATCTCATTGTCAATCAAGCTATTATAAAATGACAAGAAATTTGCTAAACAAAAAACTATTGAAAAATTAAGGTGATGTGCAAATTTTGTTTACATTTAGATAAAAATTTAACTTACAGCTGGATACGGTTGTGCAGTATATGTGTTGTTGCTCATAATTGATTTCAGAAAAACTAATAAATTTCGATTTTCAAGAATTAATCTTTAAAAAACTAGGTTAAAAATAAATGGTAAATTTTAAATGATTTTAAAATGATTCTTAAATACTTTTTACATTTTAATTGTCGATCGATTTAAATTTAAATGCTTTAAAATAGTTTTTATTTACGACCATATTTCTGTTTTTATGGTCATAATCATAAGCTGGTTTGATTTATGTTAATATATTTCTTAAATTTATATCATATACTTGTTTAATTTTTGCGTTTATTTAAATTATGGTTAAAGTGAGAATTATACACTTTAATTAATTTTTAACTCATAGAAAGATTAATTTTTTAATAAGAAAAAAGGAACTTTTGTTTTCAAAAATTTGTATCCAATTAGTACTAATTTCATGAAAAGAAAATATGGAAGGAATTTATCGGGGAACAAAAGTCTAGGATTTAATCAGAATTCTGAGGCTTAGATCATTAAAGAAATTCAGAAAATTCGCACCGAATTTTTTTTTAATTTTACACTTGGTTGATTATTATCAAAACAAAAAAGAGAGGATTAGAGAATTTTTATTTGTATTTATTAATTATTAAATACCCATTTCTTACATTTACTTGTTAAAATGAACTTCCTATATAGTATTTGGGCTTTGCCTCTGTCCGAAATATTCTGATTAAATGTTCGCGTTTTTTGGCGTTTTGTATATTTTAAATTTTTAAGATTTTTTATCCAAAAATTAAATGATAGAGTGAAGAAATAAAGAAAAAGAGATTTTAGAGTAGAAATATAAAGAAATAAAGGAAATTAAAATAAATATTTTGTGGTGGATTATGAATCTTATATATAATTTTCTGTTGGTTTGTCCCCAAAAAATATTGTTTAAATTATCTTTGGCATTATGTATTTTTAAAGGCAAATGTAAAGAAAAGGAGTCCCAAATTAAAAATTGTTTTAATATTCCGGGATGCAACTTTCTAATAGTAATTTTGGTCGCTGATCACGAATTTGACATTAGATTTTTTATTAGACATAATATAATCTATGATTTTCAAAAATCAATGATTTTTCCAAAAAATTTCCAATATTAAAATAACCAAAAAGCACTAATATTATTTGTGAATAAAATTAAAACATTTTACAAATAAATTAGCATTCAAGCATAGCAACAAAGCATCAAATCAATTAACTTTTCTTAATTTTTAAAATGATTTATTTATGCAAAAAGGAAAGAATATTGATGCATCCTTTTTTTGGGGCAGGGCGACAAGACCAATAATACATAATAGGATGATTAAGAAGATGATGATGTGATGAAGATGATGAGGATGAAGAAGATGGTGAAGATGAGGATAATGATGATGATGAAGATTTGAATTATAGGATGATGAAGATGAAGAAGACGATGATGAAGATAAGATGATGAGGGTGAAGATAGTGAAGATGATAATAATGTGAAGGTGATGATGAAGATGAACAAGATGATGTAGATGAGGATAATGATGATGAAGATGAGATGATGAGGGTGAAGATTATGCAGATGATAATAATGATGAACAAGATGATGAAGATGAAGATAATGATGATAATGAAGACGAGAATGAGAGGATGATGAAGATGATGAGGGTGAAGATAGTGAAGATGATAATAATGATGAACAAGATGATGAAGATGAGGATAATGATGATAATGAAGACGAGAATGAGAGGATGATGAAGATGAGGATGAGAGGATGATGAAAATGAGGATGAAGATGAAGAAGAATGATGATGAAGATGACGATAAAAATGATATCAAGAAGACCATCATCATCTTCTTAATCATCCTATTATATATTATAGGTCTCGCCCCCTGCTCTAATAAATAATCTTCTTGCCCACCTCCCCCCAAAAGGAAAGTAACAAAATCAGAATTTAAAAAATAAGAAAAAATCAGAATTCAGAACAAAATCAGAAGTAAAAATCATAATAAGAATAATATCAGAATTAAAAATCAGAATTAAAAGTCAGAATAATAATAAAATCAGAATTAAAATAAAACTTTTTGCATATTTACCATGATTGTTGTTGATTATTGTGGCTAGCTCAGGAGTTCGCCCGTAGGGCGAACTCCTGAGCTAGTAATTATAAAAATAATAGATTTCATCATTTAAATTCAATTATTTTAGCTAAATCGTTAATAAATAAATACTTTTTATTAAAATTTAAGTAAACTGTATTGCGGGGGGGTTAAGGGCAACTCCCACCCTGGCAACTCCCACACAGGCAATTCCCACACAGGCATCTCCCACCTTGGCAACTCCCGCACTGGGGCAACTCCCACCCTAGGCAACTCCCACCTTGGCAACTCCCGCACTGGGGCAACTCCCACCCTAGGCAACTCCCACCCTGGCAACTCCCACACTGGCAACTCCCACACTGGCGGGATATAGCCGGATATAGGGGGATTAAGGTGGATATAGTGTGATTAAGCCGGATTAAGCTCCGAAATAGAATGGAAATGGCCCGGAAGGCCATTGGAAGGTCGGGGAAGTGCAAGGGATATTGCCGGATATAGGGGGATTAAGAAGGATATAGGGGGATTAAGCCGGATTAAGACGTGAAATAGATGGGCGCGGGTCCTGGTTTAGGCTATTTTCCTTCCGGCTTCGCTAGAATCCTATGCTCCGAACCCCTAACCCTAATCCCTAGCCCCTAACTAGGCTTAATCAGGCTTTATCCAGCTTCCCCCTATATCCGGCTATATCCCGCCAGTGTGGGAGTTGCCAGTGTGGGAGTTGCCAGGGTGGGAGTTGCCTAGGGTGGGAGTTGCCCCAGTGTGGGAGTTGCCAGGGTGGGAGATGCCCGTGTGGGAATTGCCTGTGTGGGAGTTGCCAGGGTGGGAGTTGGCCTGACACCATTGCGGGGAATGTAAATTGATAAAAAAAGGATGTGAGAAGTATTGAAAATTGACAATAGGAGCGGCCGGGAGCCGTGCAGCGGCGACCGGGCAATTATGTCACGAAAAATGTATAATTGAGTAAAATCATCAATATAATAGGATTAATGGATGATGAGGAATTATTTTAATTAAAAAGAATGTACATGGAGGATGAGAAATGATAAATGGGAGAATGAGAAAAGATGAATGAGAGAAGGATGAATAGGAAGATGAGAAGAGATGAATGGGAAGATGTGTAGTGATGAATAGAAGGATGAATAGGAAGAAGATTTAATGGGAATATGAGAAGAGATGAATGCGAAATAAGTAATGAATGAGAAGATGGGAAGTGATGAATAGAAGGATGAAAAGGATGAATAAGAAGATGAGAAGAGATGAATGGGTAGAAAGATGAATGGGAAGATGGATGAATAGGAAGAAGGATTAATGGGAAGATGAGAAGAGATGAATGGGAGGATGAAAATGGACGAATAGGAAAAAGGATTAATGGGAAGATGAGAAGATATGAATGGGTAGAAAGATGAATGGGAAGATGAATGAATAGGAAGATGAGAAGAGATGATTGGGAGGATGAAAATGGATGAATAGGAAGAAGGATTAATGGGAAGATGAGAAGAGATGAATAGGAAGAAGGATTAATGGGAAGATGAGAAAAGATGAATAGGAAGAAGGATTAATGGGAAGATGAGAAGAGATGAATGGGAGGATGAAAATGGATGAATAGGAAGATGAGAAAAGATGAATGAGAGGTTGAAAAGTGATAAATTGAAGGATGAATAGGAAGAAGAGAAGAGCTGAATGGGAGGATGAAAAGTGATAAATGAAAGGATGAATAGGAAGAAGAGAATAGCTGAATGGGAGGTTGAAAAGTGATAAATGAAAGGATGAATAGGAAGAAGAGAAGAGCTGAATGGGAGGATGAAAAGTGATAAATGAAAGGATGAATAGGAAGAAGAGAAGAGCTGAATGGGAGGATGAAAAGTGATAAATGAAAGGATGAATAGGAAGAAGAGAATAGCTGAATGGGAGGTTGAAAAGTGATAAATGAAAGGATGAATAGGAAGAAGAGAATAGCTGAATGGGAGGTTGAAAAGTGATAAATTGAAGGATGAATAGGAGGAAGAAGAGAAGAGCTGAATGGGAGGTTGAAAAGTGATAAATTGAAGGATGAATAGGAGGAAGAAGAGAAGAGATGAATGGGAGGATGAGAAGTGATGAATAGGAAGAAGAGAAGAGATGAATGGGAGGATGAAAATGGATGAATAGGAAGATGAGAAAAGATGAATGAGAGGTTGAAAAGTGATAAATTGAAGGATGAATAGGAAGAAGAGAAGAGCTGAATGGGAGGATGAAAAGTGATAAATGAAAGGATGAATAGGAAGAAGAGAATAGCTGAATGGGAGGATGAAAAGTGATAAATGAAAGGATGAATAGGAAGAAGAGAATAGCTGAATGGGAGGTTGAAAAGTGATAAATGAAAGGATGAATAGGAAGAAGAGAAGAGCTGAATGGGAGGATGAAAAGTGATAAATGAAAGGATGAATAGGAAGAAGAGAAGAGCTGAATGGGAGGATGAAAAGTGATAAATGAAAGGATGAATAGGAAGAAGAGAATAGCTGAATGGGAGGATGAAAAGTGATAAATGAAAGGATGAATAGGAAGAAGAGAAGAGCTGAATGGGAGGATGAAAAGTGATAAATGAAAGGATGAATAGGAAGAAGAGAAGAGCTGAATGGGAGGATGAAAAGTGATAAATGAAAGGATGAATAGGAAGAAGAGAAGAGCTGAATGGGAGGATGAAAAGTGATAAATGAAAGGATGAATAGGAAGAAGAGAAGAGCTGAATGGGAGGATGAAAAGTGATAAATGAAAGGATGAATAGGAAGAAGAGAAGAGCTGAATGGGAGGATGAAAAGTGATAAATGAAAGGATGAATAGGAAGAAGAGAATAGCTGAATGGGAGGTTGAAAAGTGATAAATTGAAGGATGAATAGGAGGAAGAAGAGAAGAGATGAATGGGAGGATGAGAAGTGATGAATAGGAAGAAGAGAAGAGATGAATGGGAGGATGAAAATGGATGAATAGGAAGATGAGAAAAGATGAATGAGAGGTTGAAAAGTGATAAATTGAAGGATGAATAGGAAGAAGAGAAGAGCTGAATGGGAGGATGAAAAGTGATAAATGAAAGGATGAATAGGAAGAAGAGAAGAGCTGAATGGGAGGATGAAAAGTGATAAATGAAAGGATGAATAGGAAGAAGAGAATAGCTGAATGGGAGGTTGAAAAGTGATAAATTGAAGGATGAATAGGAGGAAGAAGAGAAGAGATGAATGGGAGGATGAGAAGTGATGAATAGGAAGAAGAGAAGAGCTGAATGGGAGGATGAAAAGTGATAAATGAAAGGATGAATAGGAAGAAGAGAATAGCTGAATGGGAGGTTGAAAAGTGATAAATTGAAGGATGAATAGGAGGAAGAAGAGAAGAGATGAATGGGAGGAAGAAGAGAAAAGATGAATGAGAGGTTGAAAAGTGATAAATTGAAGGATGAATAGGAAGAAGAGAATAGCTGAATGGGAGGTTGAAAAGTGATAAATGAAAGGATGAATAGGAAGAAGAGAAGAGCTGAATGGGAGGATGAAAAGTGATAAATGAAAGGATGAATAGGAAGAAGAGAATAGCTGAATGGGAGGTTGAAAAGTGATAAATTGAAGGATGAATAGGAGGAAGAAGAGAAGAGATGAATGGGAGGATGAGAAGTGATGAATAGGAAGAAGAGAAGAGATGAATGGGAGAATAAGTAGTGATGAATAGAAGGATGAAAAGGGATGAATAGGAAGAAGAGAAGAGCTGAATGGGAGGATGAAAAGTGATAAATGGAAGGATGAATAGGAGGAAGAAGAGAAGAGTTGAATGGGAGGATGAAAAGTGATAAATGGAAGGATGAATAGGAGGAAGAAGAGAAGAGCTGAATGGGAGGATGAGAAGCGATGAATAGGAAGAAGAGAAGAGATGAATGGGAGAATAAGTAGTGATGAATAGAAGGATGAAAAGGGATGAATAGGAAGAAGAGAAGAGCTGAATGGGAGGATGAAAAGTGATAAATGGAAGGATGAATAGGAGGAAGAAGAGAAGAGCTGAATGGGAGGATGAAAAGTGATAAATGGAAGGATGAATAGGAGGAAGAAGAGAAGAGCTGAATGGGAGGATGAGAAGCGATGAATAGGAAGAAGAGAAGAGATGAATGGGAGAATAAGTAGTGATGAATAGAAGGATGAAATGTAATGAATAGGAAGAAGATTTAATGGGAAAATGAGAAGAGATGAATGGATAGAAAGATGGATGAGAAGATGGATGAAAAGGAAGATGAGAAGGGATGATTATGAGGATGAAAATGGATGAATAGGAAGAAGGATTAATGGGAAGATGAGAAGAGATGAATGGGAGGATGAATAGGGATGAATGAGAGAAACGAAATAGAGTAAATCGAATATGAAAAGAATTTTGTGAGGGGAAAAATATAGAGGAAAATTGAGTATGATTTATGAATAGAGTAGGCTGATAGGTGGTCGATGAATTAAATCTTCCTTCCAATGTTCTATTAAAAAATTAATTGCTTCCAATATTTTATATTTTTAAGAATTTTAACGAGCGTTGGGATGCCGCGAAGCGGCATCCCAACGCTCGTTTTAATAGTATTCGAAATGCGTAGATTCATGCAAAAAGATCTTTCTTAATGAGAAAATGGCATTATTCATTTTTACATAAGAAAGGAAAATGTAATTTATAAATAATTACGCATTTAGGTATATATCAATTATTTTATATAATAAAGCAGATAAATTTTGAAGAAATCAAAGTGCAAAATGGAGACAAAACATTTCTTGGGGAATTATGAGACAAAAATTAATCAATTTCAATAATTTTATCAAATTAAAGAGTAGATTCTAATGTGTTATAAAACATATTTTTAATATAAATTATTTACATAGAAAATATATGAAAAAAATAATGGGAAAATACGAAGAAATGAGGTTATCGAATATTGGCAATCAATTTTTCAATATTTTAACAATTAGTAAAATAACATTTGCAAATAATTTCAAAAATTTTTTTAATGTTTTAATGTTTAATTATTGAAAAAATAAATTCATTGAATATTAATTCGATTAGAAATAGGTCTAATAATAATAATTGTTGATTGTTCTTGTCCTCCGTAAATAGTTTTGAATAATCTAATTAATTTTGTAAATTCCTTTTTAAAAGCATTTCGATAATCTGTGCTAAAATGAAATACAAAATTAAGAATAGAATATTCGGAAAATTTCCAACCTGTTAGAATAAAGAATTGGGGCGATCGACATGGCTCCGATATTCTGTAAAAATCCAGAAGTGAATAAATTAAAATACCATAATTGCAATGGCGTCAGCGTCAACGGAAATAGTGAAAGTGTGCGGAGGACATGGACAAAAAAAGCGAAAAAATAAGCGAATACATTTACAAGGACAATCAAAAGCAATGAATGGTAAAGTTTCTTCTGTTTTTCAGTTGTCACTTCTGATAATGAAATATTCAAATTTTTATACCGGAGTATACTATTTCTCAAGATTTTTGTGCATATTTTTTGTATTTTGAACAATTAGAAAAATCGTCAATATATCATTTTAAAGAACTTGAAAATGGCTTATGAATTATATTATGTTTTATTTAGCAAAATCTATAAATATTACAAAAATTATAAATAAAAAAATATTTAATTAAGGAAAAGTAAAATCGTTTTTAACCCTTCCCAATTTATTTATTTTTTTCATTTTTTCTGTGAAATTTTAAAAAATTGACAATTTATAAAAAGATGGCAAAAACTTTGAGATTATAAGAATTGCCTCACGGGCCCCCTACTTTTACTATGTATAAAAATAAAAAGTAGAGATCGACAAGAATAATCATTAATCAATCAAGATCAATGATCTTGAATAATCTTGACGTCTTGATTTTGGTTCAAGGATCAAGTTTGTAAATTTAAAAAAAATTTTCCAAAATTTTCTTTTTAAAATGACCGAGCAGAGAAAAATTTTAGTCAAAAATGTTCCCAACAAAAAATTTTACCAAAAATTTTAAAAAATCTACAAAAAAGTCTGCTCAAAATTTCTTTGATCAAGATTTTTTCAAGATTTAAAATTATAAAAAATTCTAAAAAATTTAATCAAGATCTGGGGTCATGATCATGTAAAATCAAAAATCTTGATCCCAATTTTGACCAAATCTTAATAGATCTTGATCTTGTGCCGATCTTCAGTAAAATGACCTGTCTTTAGTCTAATCACAATTGTCAGTAGTAAATATGATAGCAATGATACACAAATCATACTCAAATGACTAGACCAAAAAATGGGCCCAACATTGGGGAGGGCAAAAAAATCAGCGCCTTGTCCGGTACAAGGCCATTCAGGTAAATCTTTTGCCGCTGGAATCAATTGTACTAAATAGATGGCACTGACGCCGGCATTGACCAGAAGATGGCAAAAAATGTATATTCGCTGATTCAATTGACGATAGTAGAGTGGAGCTAACACGGAAAATAGTCGATCCAGGCTGAGTAATGCAACCTTTAATAAAATAAAAAAATTAAATATTTTGAAGCAGTAGATTAAAAACAGACAATAAAAGTTTGATTGATGTTCACAAAAACGATCAAATACGGACGGTTCCATAATCATGCACAAAACAAATATAAGTTTTTAATTTAAATTTGAAATAGACTGAATAAAATATTTATAATAGTAGAAAAATAAAAATAAAAAATTAAATTATTTTAAAATAATGTTCGAAAAACACAAAGTTTGAATAAAATGTCTGTAAAATACATTGGAAAGCAAAAAAAATGCATAGAAAAATAAAATAAAATTAGGAAAAACTCAAAATAATATAGGGAAAAATACTTAAATATCAAAAAACAAAAATATTATATTTTTAATATTATATTTCAAATTTTAATCAAAAATTTTTATTTCCATTACATTTCCATGATTTTTAGAACCGCCTGCATTTTCAATTTCAATACCAATTGGCTTTTCTTGAATTGTCATCGATGGAACGAAACAAAATAAAAATGGTTGGGAAAAATAAACAAAAAAATTGCTTGAAAAAGAGAAAGTTAAAATAGTGAAAAAAATATTAATTTTTAATCAATTAATTTTTCATAATGAAAAACCTGGTTTGTGCCGGCCATTAAACCAATGACTGTGTAGCTTTGAATTGGTAAAGCCAATCGAATTGGATAGAAATTGATTCCACTCGAGGCAATGACAAAAAAATGGAAATGTGTCATTTGATGGAGGATTCGGTAGAAGGCTTCCAAGGCAAATAAAATGCAGGTATTATATCGAAGAGTGGAACTAATAAGAAAAGGGTGGAAAATTTGATATCATAATTTTCTGAATTAATATTTATTGAGGGTTAGGGTAGGTAACATTCGGTTTAGGGTAGTTTCCCCTATTGTGTAAAAGTCTTTAGTATATCGTGGAGGCAGAATAATAAATTTTTGGGTGCCCCCTCTCATTAACAGAGAAGTACTTCAATTCCATATTTTCTCACCGATGTTTGATGGTCACCCAGCAAACGCTGGCATTCAACGGTATGCCAATCATTGCCAAAATTAGACAGAACAATGCTGGCAGGAATAAACCCCAATGGAAGCCGGGATCACGGAATGCCAGATAGATCTACGGATATTTATCAAAAAAGAACATCCAATTTTCATGCTTCCGAATTTTATATCACTAAGCTAAGACTTACTTTTGAGCATTTTCTTATCAATATAATTGACGCAGAAATTTATAGCAAAAAAAATAATAACTACTCAGATATAAAATTACTCTATTTTGGTCTTTTTGCTGCTTTTTGGTCATTTATAACTCAACTCTTCTGCAATTTCTATGAAATCTACTAATTCTTTCTTTGGATATTATTTAATTTGCCGAAAAGAGTATTGAAAATGCCAAAAATTCCGGGCCATTTACATTCCATTTCGGGGACTTAATCCCCTATATCCACCTTAATCCCCCTATATCCACCTTAATCCCCCTATATCCATCTTAATCCCCCTATATCCATCTTAATCCCCCTATATCCACCTTATTCCCCCTATATCCGGCTATATCCCGCGCACCTTCTGCGCAATATTAATTTTATTGTTGCTATTTGCCAAATTAAATATTCTATTTGCCATTTTCAATAATTTATTTGCCAAATTAAATATTTCCAATTTTTCAAATGCCACAATTTTCTTAAAAATGTAATATTCATGTGCAATCGCATTAATTTTTTCCATTTATCAAATTGAAACTTACAGCAGGATAAAGTTGCCCAATGACTTGTGTACTGTTGTTCATAATTGCTTTTAGAAATTTATGGAGATAAATCGAGAATAACAGAATTGATCTTTCAAAAATTGGATAAAATCATTTAGTTGAAATGCTTTTAAAAAATTGGTTTTTAATTTAATTGTTGATTAATCTAATTTTTAAAAATAATGTTAAATTTAAGATCTCATAAAAAATTATGGTCAAATATAATGAAATGGGAATTATAGCTAAATAACGGAATTTACTAGTTTTATGGCCATAGATTTGTTAATTTATGGTCATGATCCAATTTCATTTATTTCTATTTAACGCATTTATAAAACATTTAATTTGGACTAAATAACATAGCATAATAGTAGTATAGATATAGAATCGAACTAGAGATATAGAAGAAAAATGATATAAAATACATTTTATAAAAATTTTAATTCAAATGGTAGGAAAATCTACATGAAATTGAGAAAAGTGAAATAATTTTTCCTATTTAAAATAGTCTGGGCAATTAAATGTAGAAGTCATAAAATTGTCAAAAAATGAGAATTCTTCAATCACTTCTACATAATTATTGTAAATAGAAAAGTGTAATTTCTTAAAATGTATGTTTGGCGTTGTCAAATTCTTCCTAAAAATATGATGCAATGAGAAAATGAAGAAAATAATTCAAATTTGTATTTTTTAATTATTCCCGGCTAAAATATTGTAAATATGATGTATTTTAAATAAATTTACACTTATAAAAAGATTGCTTTTTAAATATGAAAGATGGGACTTTTTTTCAAAGAAATTTGTATCCAAATAGCACAAAATTGTATGAAAATATTTAAAGAAATTTTCGGGTTATAAAAGTTTAGCTGATGAGACTAATAAGATAATTAAGGGAAGTCATTGGCATCGAAATTTACTTTTTACTATTTTACACTTGATTGATTATTATCAAAACAAAAAAGAAAGAGTTAGGGCAAATTTTTGATTTATTAATTACTGTAATGCCATTTTCCCTCATTTACTCGCAAAAATGAACTTTTTAATATTATTCAAAATGCGTAAAAAATGTAGGCATTCTTTTTTAATGAGAAAATGCCATTTTTCATTTTTAAATATGAAGCAAAAATAAATGTTAAAAATAAATTACGTATAAATAGTCATTATTTTACAATGGGAAATATTTAAATGGTGAAAAAAAACATTGAAAATGAGAAGTTTATAACAGTTTAGTAGTTTGGACAAAATTCACAAACGATATACCATTGGATATCGAATGGTATATAATTTGTTTAGATTTAATTGGTTTTGTACCAAACCCCATAAAAAGGTTTAAGTTTTTTAAAACCCTTAATTTTTGATCAGACCACAAAAAATATTTATACCAATCGACGCGTCTTGACGAGATCTTTCTATTGGGTATAAGGTTTGGGGGTCTTGGATAAACCATTAAACCATTATAATCATTTCGCCATTTTCAATGATTTTTCGCCAAATTATATACCATCCATTTTATAATTATATAAAGTAGATAAACGAATTGATTTATAAGACCTTAAACTAATTTTGACATATTTTTTCAAGGATTCAAATTTTGATTTTTATCCAATAATTCGGAATGGTTATTTTATTAAATTTTTATTTTTTTTACTTTTTATAATGCTCAATAATTTGACAAAATATTATTATTTGTTTTTTATTACCATTTTCTACTAAAAGGGTAATGTGTTATTTTTTGCTTGACTTCCCAATTACAGATTTGTGTCAATTTTAAATATTATGAAATGAGTGAATGAGGTAAATAACTCAAATTTGTATTTTTTAATTAATTCCAAATATTTAAAAATATGATGATTTACTGCTGTTCTATTAAATTAAAATGCGTAAAATTTTATGTCGAATGAACAGAGCACATTTAAAATGCTGTCTGGAATCTAGTATGTTTGTATTTTAAGATAACAAAAGTCAGAACTCATTTTAAGCAAAGAAAATAATTAACAAATTTAACTCATTGGTTTCCGATGATATTAATTTTCGGCACATAAAATGCTAATTTTTGGGCAAATAAATTTCTCAGAAATTTTACTTATTTTTATAGATAATAAATTTTCATATGTAAAATTTAAAGAACTTAAAATTTAGAAGATAGACAGACTATAAATGTTTTTATCAATTTAAAATTTAAATTACTTTATGTCGAAAAAAAAGAATTTAAATTGCCGGGATTTTATTTTCAATTTATTTTGCATTATAAGTCAAAATTAAAAAAAAATCATAAATTTTAATTATTTAATTTTTAAATTAATTTAATTAAGAATTAAGTAATAATAAAAAATTTTTATAGCATCAAATTAATATTTTCTTTTTTATAAATTATATAATGATATCTTTAGCCTTCTTACATTATTTGAACAAAATGCTTTGATATTTATGCGAATTGCATAATAATTTTGCATTTCTTCAATTGACTAAAGAATTTATAAATGTATTTAATTTCTTTTTAAGAAAATTATATATTCATTTAAGTATAATATGATTTGAAATTGGATTAATTTTATTAGTCGATTGTTCTTGTCGTCCACAAATTCTTTTGAACAATTGAATCAATTTTTTAAATTCCTTTTTATATGCATTTCGATAATCCACGCTGAAAAGAAAAAATAAATTTTAAATATTTTTAATTAATTTCCAACCTGTTAAAATATAGGATTGGCCCATTTGACATGATTCCAATATTCAAAAAGAATCCACAGGTGAAAAAATTTGTATACCAAAATTGCAATGGCGTTAGTGGCAACATCGAGATTGTGTAAATTATGTGAACAAATAAATAGAAAAAATAAGCAAAAACATTGATGAAAACAATTAGAAGCAAGCAATGATAGATTTTCTGCTGTTTTTCGGTGGTCACTTCTAGAAAGATTTTCACATTTTTGCAATGGAATATTATTGAGAGCAGAATTCGGTACTTTTCTGTTTTGTTACAGCACCAGCACAAAAATGATGAAAATCACATCTTGGGGGTAAATTTTTGTGGGCATAGAATACGAATCTTTGCTTGAAATTAAGCACAATCAATACGTTGGACTTCTTTAAAAGATACCTATGCTCTGAACCCTGAGCCCTACTTCTAATCTAATTGACTTAATCCAAATTCCTAAACAAGGGAAGGTATTCAACTGACCTTGGCTAGCTATTCTTATAGATTATATTTGGGTTTCAGCTGAAAGTGAAGTCCTTTTTTCCTAAATGGACCTCCCGGCTGGGATATGGCCGTTAGAATATAATTTGATCATAAAAAAATTTAGACACTTCGAGTTTCGACCCTAAAGGGGACCCTTTACATTTTAAATTTCACGTAACTCACGTCATTGAAGTGATAGTGATAGGCAAAAAATAAGCTCAGATTCATGTTCTACGCCCAAATTTACCCCTGGATTTGATTTTCATCATTTTTTGTGCGGGTGTAATAAAACCGTCCGGGGTCATCGCCACAATTGGCAAAGGGCACAGTACAAATGTGGTGTCAATTCCACAATAGGGTCAATGTGGGCCATTTCGACTTCTAATAAATCAGAAGCCGGTTTCAGACTCTACAAACATTATAATATTTTGTAGATCTCATCGAGACGCATCGATTGGTATATTATTTGTCATGGTTTGGTCAAAAATAAATGGTATTAAATCTTTTTTCCAATTTTTAATTTTGAACTCTTTTATTTTGGGGCCAAACCATGACAAAATATATACCATTCGATGTGTCTAGATGAGATCTACAAATTGGTATAGGGTTTGTAGGGTTTAAAACCGGTTTCTGAATTAATAGGATTCGAAATGGCCCACATTTGTACCATTGTGGAGATGACCTAGCACCGAACAAGTGGAAAAGTACCCGGAATTCTGAGATTGTCTTGGAAAGATTCCATTTTCCCCTAGCATGCCTAATTTCAGCCGGACTATAATTGCCACAAGTAAATAAGCCAAAATTGTAGCGCACATCATAGCCAATCCGGTGCACCAGAAAATGGGCCCAAGGCTTGGTATATCAAACAAATCGCCAACATGACCAGTGCAAGGCCATTCGGGCAAAATTTTTGCCGATTCAATCAATAGTGTAGAATAAAAAGCAGTGATGGCGGAATTGACCAGAAGATGGCAAAAAATGTATATCCGCTGGTTCATTTGACGATAATAGAGCGGAGCCACTAAGGAAAATAGCCGATCGAAGCTAAGCAATGTAACCTGAACATATGAATGAATGAATTTTTGGTTTATGTACAAATTTTTCTATAAATTTTTTAATCTTGATAATCTTGAGCGATGATTACAAAAATCGATATACGAATAAATCAATGAACATTTTCGTCGGTTAAATTAAAATGTAGTCAACACAATTATAGTCAAAACAATTTAATGAAGTTTATAACAATTCATAGAGGAATTAATCAATTTTGAGTTTTGACGATTTTCGTACAAATTAAAGAGACTCTGACTAATGAATAAAAAAATAAAAAATATATTAATTTTATTAAAATTTATTCAAAAATAATTAAGTTATGGCAAAAAAACATTCAAATTAACCTTTACTATGATGGTTTATCAAAATTTTCAGAGATTTTTGATATTTTTAATAAATTTATTAAATATTAAAATCATCAAAAATTTTTCAGTTTTTAATAAGTTATTATTAGAAATGGCGTCAAATTGTGACTTATCCATCTATAATTAATAACTATGTAACACCGAAAGCTGAAAAAGTCAAAAGGTGGAGATCACAAACTAACACACCGAATCCCTAGCCTTACCCCCCCCCCCCCCCTAGACCCATGCTGGCCCTACCCTAAATCTTTCTCTGTTCTCTGACGAAAATAATCTACGATTTCCAGTTTTTGACTTTTTCTAATTTTTGACTTGACATCTATTACCTGGTTGATTCCGAAAAGTGCACCAAGGATTGAGTAGCTTTGGATGGAATGTGCCAATTGAAGGGGATAGAAATTGATGCCACTGGCGGCGATGACAAGAAAATTGAAATTGCCCGATTGATGGAGTATTCTGAAGAAAGCTTCCAAGGCAATCAAAATACAAGTGTTGTATCGTAGAGAGGACCTTAGATGGTTGGAAGTGGATAAAATAACAATATGGAGTATGGCGAAAATTTTATACCCTCAATGGTGGAAGGAAGCAAATCATTTTTTTTAAGATTATATTTCATTTTTTTTTCGATTTTCAATTTTTTTTTATTCCCATTTTTTACCGATGTTTGATTGTCACCCAACAAACGCTGACATTCAATGGTATGCCAATCATTGCCAAAATTGTCAAGAACAATGCGGGCAAGAATAAACCCCAATGGAAGCCTGGGTCCTTGTAGGCCATATAGATCTGTGTATTATTAAAAATTTATTAGAATTTTGGTGTTTAAATTTAATTTCAAATTATTACAAAATATTATATAGAGCATTTTGATATCAAAATAATTGTTCAAACTTTTAATTGACAACATTTTAATAACACTTTGGAATTTATTTTTCAATCTCCTCAAATCAAAAGTTGATGAGGAAATTATTAGAAAGATTGGAAATAGTAAAAGAGAATTTACGATATTAATATTTCTGATTTGACTTACAGCAGGATACAAATGCACATCAGCTTGAGGACTGTTGTTCATAATTATTTTTAGAAGTTATAAAAATAAATTGAATAATGGCTAAGTTTTTTGGTACTTGTTAAGTTTGAATTTGAGTCCTATTTTTGAAAAGTGCTTGGTTCCCCCTATAGGTCATCAGGTTTAGGGTTGGGATCATTCAGGGATATGTTAGGGATGGGATGGGGATGTGGTAAAAATCATCCCAATTGTATCCTAAACCCAAACCCAAATCCTAACACCAAAGGGGGGGACCCTTGACTTTTCCTCACTTTTACCAAGATTACCTAAAAATAGGACCCAAACTTAACAAGTACCAGTTTGGTAGGTATTTTTTTTTGTAAATTAGATTAAAAATAATAATTAAATATTATTATAGAATGATTAAATAAACGACTTTAAGGCTGATCTACTTTATTCATTAAAAATCATTTTTTAAACTTGTTTTTATTTATGGCCACAATGGTAATGGTATATGGAAATAATTGATGTTTTTGATATATGTCCATAAAAATGCTTTTAATTTCTGCCAAAAACTTAATATGTTCTAATTTTTTTATTGCGGTGAGTACTTTGGATAAAATCAAATGATTTAATTAATTTGACACGCTTGAAATTTATTATCAAAAAATTGCATTCAAATAATACATTTTAAATGAAAATAAAAAATTGAATGAATTTGTTGGGATTATGATTCAAAAAATTTAGCAATGTCAGAAAATTGTCAGAAAATTTTAATTGTACGTATTTCTCTATTGTATCTTAATTAAAATAAGTATCGTTTGTTTGCTTTGAGTTTTTAAGTACATTTGGCCGATTCCAATTATAATCATAAACAAAGAGTGACAAAAAGTGGGAAAAAAGTTTTCAAATGTATTCTAAATTTTAATTCCGCTTCTCACGATAATTTTTTTAAACGAATTCTGAAATTTTTTTATTCGAAATGAGTAAAATATTTCGTGCGAATTTTATTTTAATGAGAAAAAATGAAAAATTCATTTTAAATTTATAAGTTAGACAAACAAAAAAAATTTTTTGTAAAAATATATATATAAATCTGAAAGCATAAAAATTTTGTATCTCTTCCTTTGAATTGAAGGAAATTTATAAATTTATTCAATTTCTTTTTGGCCAATGCATTCATTTAATAATAATATGATTTGAAATTGGAATAATTTTATTAGTCGATTGTTCTTGTCGTCCACAAATTCTTTTGAACAATTGAATCAATTTTTTAAATTCCTTTTTATAAGCATTTCGATAATCCACGCTGAAAAAAAAAATTTTTGTTTAAATATTTTTAATTAATTCCAACCTGTTAAAATAAAGAATTGGCGCATTTGATATGACTCCAATGTTCAAAAATAATTTACTAGTGAATAAATTTGTATACCAAAATTGTAATGGCGTTAGAGGCAACAGCGATAGTGCATAAATCATATGAACGAAAAAATAGAAAAAATAAGCGAAAACATTGACAAGGACAATCAAAAGCAGAGAATGATAAATTTTCTGTTGACTTTCGGTGCTGATTTCTAATAATGAGTAATGCAAATTTTTATTGATTAGTAATGGCTAATGGGATGTATGAGTCAACTTCAACTCATAAAATCTTTAAAGATTTTTGACATAATTTTTTGCAAATTTAAGCAATTAAAAAATCACCATTTGTTATTTTAAAAAGAGGTGGAAAATGGCGCTTAAATATTTATTATATTTTGTCAAATTTATAATCTTACAAAAAATTGTAAATAAAAAAATTAAATTAAAAAAGTTAAAATTGTTTGTTTTTTAGACTTCTTATAAATTTGACTATCATTGACTTCACCATTTTTTAAATTTTTATTAAAAGGATATTTTGCTGATTTGTAGTACTAACAATAATACATTTTTTAAAATGGCAGAAATCATTGTGTCGGATCCTTAGTGTTACTCTGTAAAACCTGCCTGTCTTCAGTCTAATCAAGATCGCTACAAGAAAATAAGCCATAATTGATATACAAATCATAATCAAAGAGTAAGCAAAAAAAATAGGTCCAACATTGGGCAAGTCAAAAATATCACCGACTTGTCCAGTACAAGGCCATTCGGGTAAATCTATTGCCGCTGGAATCAATTGTGCAAAATAATATGCGGTGATGCTGGCATTGACGAGAAAATGGCAAAAAATGTATATTCGCTTGTTCATTTGACGATAAAAAAGTGGAGCCAATACGGAAAATAATCGATCCAGACTTAGCAATGCAATCTATTTGAGGATAATTTAGTTTTAAAAAATCATAAATTGTTTTAAAAAATGATATAAAATATTATTTCGAATAATTAAAATAAAAACATGAAATGAAAAAATGTTTGGAACACAAAATGTTTGGATGAACAAAAAAAATGTTTGGATGAAATATAAACACAAAATGTTTGGATGAATAAAAACATAAAATGTTTGGATGAATAAAAACACACAAAGTTTGAATGAACAAAAACACAAAATGTTTGAAGGAACAAAAACACAAAATGTTTGGATGAACAAAAACACAAAATGTTTGAATGAACCAAAACACAAAATGTTTGGATGAACAAAAACATAAAATGTTTGGATGAACAAAAACACAAAATGTTAGGATGAACAATAACACAAAATGTTTGGATGAACAAAAACATAAAATGTTTGGATGAACAAAAACACAAAATGTTTGGATGAACAAAAACACAAAATGTTTGGATGAACAAAAACACAAAATGTTTGGATGAACAAAAACATAAAATGTTTGGATGAACAAAAACACAAAATGTTTGGATGAACAAAAACATAAAATGTTTGGATGAACAAAAACACAAAATGTTAGGATGAACAATAACACAAAATGTTTGGATGAACAAAAACATAAAATGTTTGGATGAACAAAAACACAAAATGTTTGGATGAACAAAAACATAAAATGTTTGGATGAACAAAAACACAAAATGTTTGGATGAACAAAAACATAAAATGTTTGGATGAACAAAAACACAAAATGTTTGGATGAACAAAAACATAAAATGTTTGGATGAACAAAAACACAAAATGTTTGGATGAACAAAAACATAAAATGTTGGATGAATATAAACACAAAATATTTTTATTGAAAAACCTGGTTGATGCTAGCATTTGCACCAATGACTGAATAGCTTTCGATTGGCAAAGCCAATCGAATCGGATAGAAATTGATGCCACTTAGAGCAATAATAAAAAAATTGAAATGGTCCATTTGATAGAGGATACGGAAAAAAGCTTCCATTGCAATTAAAACGCATGTATTATGTCGAAGGGAACTATATTCAGAGTGATGGAAATTTTGGTTTAGTTAATAATAGGTTAGACTCTGTATTTATTAATCATAAATATGCCGAAAATTTTAAACTAGAATTGAATCTCTGAAATCAAATTGTTGACATCGATTATTCTTTCATTCAAAATTATTCAATAATATAAAATAATTTAATTCTAATTATATGTTATATTTCGTGTTTTTTTCTATTTCTAACCTATATTTGATTGTCACCCAACAAACACTGGTATTCAATGATATGCCGATTATTGCCAAAATTCCATAGAACATTGCCGGCAAGAATAAACCCCAATGGAAGCTGTGGTCACGGAAGATTTGATAAACCTTAAGGAATTTTTTTGTCAAAAGACTCACCCAAATTTTCGCAAGTACCAATTTTATACCATTTGATTAAGAGGTTTTTTTTAATTTTATATAGCATCTTTTTTACCAATAAAATAAACCAGAAATTTAAAGTCACTATTTTTTAAATCTTTTTTTTTTGCCAATTTCAATCTTCCTTAAGCAATAGAACCCGGTTATAATAATACAAAATATAGTAAATTTAAGATCAATTTTCTCTTAAAAATTCATTTGATGTGCAATTCTTTTTTATTATTTACTATTATAAAATTGCACTTACAGCGGGATAAGGTTTCTCAGTTTGTATACTGTTGTTCATAATTGATTTTAGAAGCTTATAAAGATAATTTGCAGAAAATAAGAATTTATCTTTAAATATAGCAAATAAAAATTATTTAGTTAGTATGCTTTTAAAGCAATTTTATATAATCGCTATTTTTATATAATTGCTGCAACAGAATTATGTTCGATAATTTTTCAATTATTTAAGATAAATTAATAAAAAAAAAATATACTCATCAAAATCTAGAAACAATTCAAAGGCAAATAAATTAAAATACCAAAATTGCATCAAATTTTTTTTGGCCTAAAATTCAATAATGTTAGATATTACTATTTGCCACTGATTGTAACAAATTGTACAATTTTGTGCAGTACACGCAATGCATTTTAATTAATTTTACTTTCATAAAATTTGTCTTAATAAATATTGATGGAGGAAAGTTTTCAAAAATTGTATTCAAAAAATACAAATTTACAAGAAAATTTGATGCATGTACTCTCTTCCCTGTCTTTCTGTACTTCTACCTTAATTAAAATATGTTTGTTAGATTTGACTTTTTATTTTAAGTACATTTTGGCCGATTCCAATTATCATCAACAAAGAGTGAAAAAAAAAGTGGGAAAAAATCTTTTCAAATGTATTCTATATTTTAATTTTTCCTTCTCAGAATAATTTTTTAATGTTATTCAAATTGAGTAAAATATTTAGTGAAAGTTTTGAGAAAAAATGAATATTTCGTGCGAATTTTATTTTAATGAGAAAAAATTAAAAATCACATTTTTAATTTAATGGCTAGACAATTCCTCTAAAAGCAGGTGTATTCATTGGATAGAGAATATTATTTTTGTGTACAAAAATAAAAAACGTTTTCGCATAATTTTTTTTGTTAAACCAAAATTAATTCCTTTTGCTCTATTATTGAAAATCGAACTAAACCGGTTCATATAAACCAAAAATGCTTTATTAAATTAAAAATTATTAAAATAATAAATATTTTTGATAAAATTAAATTGAAAAGTAATAAAACATGTAAACAAATACTTTCTAGATCAAAATAACTTAATTTTTAATCATTTTAAACGCATTAATTATAATCAATTATTACAATTCAAGATTAATTAATTAATTAATTAATTCATAAACAAATTCATTTTATTTATTTTTATTAATTATTATTCCTGCCGGTTGCAAAATTTGCCATTTTCAAAAATTTTAATTCCGATTATGTGTAAAACATTCAATTAGTGTGTATAAATTCAACAATATAATCTTATTTAATAAAATTTGGTTTAATTGCCCTTAAACTACCTGCCTAGGCCATTTTTTGTTTTCTTAAGGGTTTAATTTGAATTAAAATTTCGACACATTTTATTATTAATGGAAAATAAATATAATTTTGCCAACATTATTAGATTACAAAGAAAAAGGACAACATGTATTCAATAAATTTACTTCATTTTTCATTTGATGATTGAGCTAAGGCACCAAAGTCCAAATCAATGTCCAATATTTTTCATTGTTTCAATGGCCAATTTGCCTTTTTTATTGAGGGTACCCCTATCCATTTTCTCTTTGATTGGGCCAAAGTCCCCAAATTTTCATGGATTTCATGGCCAATTCCACTGAATTGGAAGGTGCGCTTATCCATTTTCCCTTCAATTTGGCCGAGGCAACAAAATTGTCAACATTTTTGATTATTTGTTTGGCCAAAAATGCCCTTTTTATTTGTGGTGCGGCCAACTCTTTCTCTTTAATTTGGCCAAGGAACCAAAGTCCAATTCAATCCCCGAATTTTCAGTGACTTCATAGTCAAAAATGGGCCATTTGCTTGATGTGTTCTCTTTTACCGTTTACCTCTGATTGGGCCCAAATGCCCATCTATTTCCTTCTGAATAGGCCCAATTTTTCATGGACCCAATTTTTGATGGCCAATGTCACTGGATTCGAAGATTCGCCCATCCATTTTCCGTTCGATTTGGCCAATCCATTGATTCCATGGCCAATTTGCTTTTTTTGAAGGCGCAACCACAGCTTTTCTTTTTTGATTGGGCCCAAAGTCCGCTGATGATGATGATCATGTGGACAAATTACCCGAATTCACTACAGCTTTTCTCTCTCTCTCTACTTTTTCTCATCAATAGTATTTTCATGAAAAGAGGACGTGGCCACAATTTTACCCTTCAAATCGATGACTATATAAACTGGCCTGAAAATGCCCATTTCTCTCATTTATTTACAATTCTTTTCATTTTCCCAATAATTTTTCATTAGAATAACACTCAAGAAGGAAAAAGCTCTACTAATTAGTTGCCCGAAATTCCCAAGCATTGCTGATGACTGATGAGAATAATCCGAAAAGCGAAAGCCTATTTAACCGACCAATGTTTCCCTGTTCCAACTTTTTCACTCTGTTCTTTTGCTGTTCTTTTCTCAGTAGAAGATGGATCAGTCTACCTACTGCTGTTCTGTGTTCTGTCACTGTTCCATCATGGAATAGGAATAGGAATAAGAACAGAAAAGAATCAGAGGAACGGGGAAAACACTGAAATTGACTTATAGGGAATTTGGCGTCAAATTCATTTCGACCATCGAATTTAGAATTAAAAATAACAATAACACTGTTGAGGCCGGGGAAAGGACTTCCACAGGGATCGGGTCGAACCTTAGGGTGTTATTAAATTTCTTATTCCCCGACAAATCTTCCACGACGGAGAGAGGGTTGGGTATTTGTTAAGTTTATAATATCCCATTTTCGGGCCAATTGGAGAAAAGTGAAAGGTCCCAATTTAGGTCATCATGATTAAGATTAGTATCATTAGAGGTTATTCAGGGATATGATTGTCGCGACTTTGCGCGATGATCCGGGAATTGCCGGATCAATAAAGAAGGAAGAAGAAAAAGATGATTGATTCCTTATCAGTCGCCTTCCCCATTTCCTCCCAATTTGCCTCCCCCCATTCCATTTTTGTCCTTTTTAGCACAAAGTTCAACCACTCGCTAGAATACATTCACATTCAAAGTCCATCCATTCTCTCATCATTCACATGAAAATTATCGCTTAATCATTCGCATTCAACACATTCACATTAAACTTTTCTCCTCTAAAAACGAGTTGTTTACTTCGCCATCAAAATCAGCCCATTCTTGAATGTTTCCACTCATTTGTTCATTTCTATTTAACCTAACCCCATTTTCACCTTAATTGCGTTCCTCCTCTCATTCCATCCAAACATTTTGAATTTGTTGGGGTCCTTGGGGTCCTCTCCCCATCCAATTCCATTCGGCTATCACCATCATTTGCCACATCATCAAATTCATCCATTCATTCGCACATTGGCAACATTCAAGCATTGGCAAACCCATCATCATCCATTCATTCACACATTGGCAAACCCATCATCATTCATTCATTCAATCATTGGAAAATACATCATCATCCATTCATTCACACATTAGCAAACTCGACATTCATCCATTCATTCATCCATTTCATTAACCAATTAACCCATTTCACTTTCACACATTTTTATTTTAATGAATAAAGATTAAAAACCCATTTAAATCCAACCAAACCCCCTCCACCATCATTTTGGGTTGAACCTGCCCAAAGCCCGTCCGGGCACTTTGTTTGCGGAAAAAGGGCCCGCAACAAAATGGCGACCCTTGCAGGACACATCGACCGTGCGTGATCAGTAAGAAAGGGGGTTTCAATTTCAAATTTGAATAATTTGGTGGTTTTTGAGCTGCCATTTTATTCCCCATTCATTTTCAATTTCATTAGAATAATTTGGTGGTTTTTGAGCTGCCATTTTATTCTTCAACCATTTTCAATTCACATTTGAGTAATTTGGTGGTTTTTTAGCTGCCATTTTGCTCGCGCGCCTCATTTTCGTTTACATTTGAGTAATTTGGTATTTTTTAGCTGCCATTTTGCTCGCGCGCCTCACTTTCATTCACATTTGAGTAATTTGGTGGTCTTTTAGCTGCCATTTTGCTCGCGCGCCTCATTTTCATTCACATTTGAATAATCTGGTGGTTTTTGCACTGCCATTTTACTCGCGCGCCTCATCCATTCACAATTAAAAAATTTTGGTGGTTTCTGTACTGCCATTTTATTCGCACGTCCATTTTCATTCTTCATTCATCTTCTGCTGAGCCAAACATATCAACACAATCACATGGATTTTTGCCAAATTCAAAATTGCCGAAATTTGGAGGGACCCCAACAATTCATGATGGAATTGGAACGCCTGGCCGCAAAAATGGCCAACATCAGAGGACATTGAGGAACCCGCAGTTCTGCGCAGCATCCTCACAAAGATGGCCGAAACTTCACGCCACATTAGCAGGAGTGGAGGCCAAGTGGATCGAGACAGCAAATGCCTGCTTCTCTCCACACATTCATCACATCCATTTTCGGATGCATCGGGTACAGCTTCAGGCCCCATTGACAGAAGCGAAGGCCCAGAGGATCGAGGCAACAAATGCCACAGGCTATGCCTCTCCTCACTCATTCATCGCGTAACGTCAGTTACACGGGTACAACTTCAAGCCCCATTGGCAGAAGTGAAGGCCCAAATGGATTGAGACAAAGGGCCTCAGGCCATGTCTCTCCACACATTCATCGCATCCATTTTCGGAACATTGGGTACAGCTTCATGCCCCATTGGCAGAAGCGAAGGCCCAGAGGATTGAGGCAACAAATGCCACAGGCTATGCCTCTCCTCACTCATTCATCGCATTTATCATGTAACGACAGTTACACGGGTACAACTTCAAGCCCCATTGGCAGAAGTGAAGGCCCAAATGGATTGAGACAAAGGGCCTCAGGCCATGTCTCTCCACACATTCATCGCATCCAATGCATACAACGTCGGATGCAGCGGGTACAGCTTCATGCCCCATTGGCAGAAGCGAAGGCCCAGAGGAACGAGACAACAAATGCCAAAGGCTATGCCTCTCCTCACTCATTCATCGCATTTATCATGTAACGTCAGTTACACGGGTACAACTTCAAGCCCCATTGGCAGAAGTGAAGACCCAAATGGATTGAGACAAAGGGCCTCAGTCCATGTCTCTCCATACATTCATCGCATCCAATGCACAACTTCGGATGCAGCGGGTACAGATCCAGGCCCCATTGGCACAAGCTAAGACCCAAAAGGATTGAGGCTTCAAAGGCCACAGGCTACGCCTCTCCTCTGGATCGATGGAGCAAACGCCTCAGGCCTTGCTTCTCTCCACACATTCATCACATGCATTTCATTCAACTTCGGTTGCAAAGGGCACGACTTCACGTCAAATTGGCGGAATCAAAGGCCCAAGTGGATCGAGACAGCAACGCCTCAGGCCATGCTTCTCTCCACACATTCATCACATACATTTCGTTCAACTTCAGTTGCAAAGGGCAGAGTTTCACGCCCCATTGGCGGAATCAAAAGCCCAAATGGATCGAGACAGCAAATGCCTCAGGTTCTACTTTTCTTTACTCATTCATCGCATGCATTCAATGCAACATCAGTTGCAAAGGGAACAACTTCCTGCCCCTTTGGCAGAAGAAAGGCCTAAAGGATTGAAACAGTAAACGCCACAGGCTATGTTTTTCCCCACACTTTCATTCATTGCAATGGCAATTGCAACGGGAAAAGCTTAAAGCCTCATTCAATGGCACAAGCCTCAATCATTGGCATTCGCCTCATCCATTGGCATTCGCCTCATCCATTGGCATTCGCCTCATCCATTGGTATTCGCCTCATTCATTGGCATTCGCCTCATTCATTGGCATTCGCCGCATTCATTGGCATTCGCCTCATTTATTGGCATCCGCCTCATTCATTGGCGCCTCATCATTGGCATTCGCCTCATCCATTGGCATTCGCCTCATTCATTGGCATTCGCCTCATTCATTGGCATTCGCCGCATTCATTGGCATTCGCCTCATTTATTGGCATCCGCCTCATTCATTGGCGCCTCATCATTGGCATTCGCCTCATTCATTGGCATTCGCCTCATCATTGGCATTCGCCTCATTCATGGCATTCGCCTCATCATTGGCATTCGCCTCATTCATTGGCATTCGCCTCATCATTGGCATTCGCCTCATTCATTGGCATTCGCCTCATTCATTGGCATTCGCCTCATTCATTGGCATTCGCCTCATTCATTGGCATTCGCCTCATCATTGGCATTCGCCTCATTCATTGGCATTCGCCTCATCATTGGCATTCGCCTCATTCAATGGCATTCGCCTCATTCATTGGCATTCGCCTCATCATTGGCATTCGCCTCAATCATTGGCATTCGCCTCATTCATTGGCATTCGCCGCATTCATTGGCATTCGCCTCATTCATTGGCATTCGCCTCATCATTGGCATTCGCCTCATTCATTGGCATTCGCCTCATCATTGGCATTCGCCTCATTCATTGGCATTCGCCTCATTCATTGGCATTCGCCTCATCTTTGGCATTCGCCTCATTCATTGGCATTCGCCGCATTCATTGGCATTCGCCTCATTTATTGGCATCCGCCTCATTCATTGGCGCCTCATCATTGGCATTCGCCTCATTCATTGGCATTCGCCTCATCATTGGAATTCGCCTCATTCATGGCATTCGACTCATTCATTGGCATTCGCCTCATCATTGGCATTCGCCTCAATCATTGGCATTCGCCTCAAGCATTGGCCTTTGAGCCATTCTCATTGGCCTCAAACTCGATCGAAGGGCAAGCCCCACATTTTAGCAATCAAGCCTCATTCATTGGCATTCGCTTCAAACATTGGTCTCTGAGCCATCCTCATTGGCCTCCAGCTCGATCGACAGGGTAAGCCCCACATTGGCCTCCAGCTCGATTGACAAGGAAAAGCTCCACACATTGGCAGTCAAGCCTCCATTGATATTCAAGCCTTAACCATTAGCTTCTGAGACGTACTCATTGGCCTCCAAACCAACCTCATGGGCAATTGCGTCCATTAATGGAATTGAGTTTGCAAACGACTCAAGCTGTGCTTCTCCCAACACATTCATTCAACCAAAGACCATGGAGCCCCATGCAAGCATTCATGGCATTCACTTGGGCAAATCCGCCTAGCACAAGAGCAAGGCTCTAAAAAAAAAAAATGGCATTCGAAAATGCTGTTCACATGGACAATCGCCAGCCTAATCATTGGCTGAGTCCGACATCGCCATGCAGTCAAACTCATTGGCACTCAAGGGAGTCAAGCCACAGCCACCTATCAATGGGATCGAATTTGCAAATGCCTCAGGCTTTTTCTCACTCAAACATTCATTGCATTCGCGTTAACAAGGGAATCCATTCTGCAAAATCTGCTATGATTCCCCACGCATTCGTTCAACCATGGGCCAGTAAACCCAATTCAATGGCAATCTTACCAACAACAAGGACAATCACCAGCCTAATCATTGGCTGAGTCCACCATCGCCTTGCGCTTTATACAATGAAGCACATTGTCGAAATTGCTGAGACAAATACGCATTTATCCAGCAACGATTAGCCAATGCACTGGAAAAATATAATTCCGTTGCTTAAACATTGGCCGCATCGAAATTTATTGCCCACAGCCTCAAACATGACAAGTGCCGATCAATGCATCCATGGCACTTTTCCGACATGAACCTATCAAAGGAACACAATGCAATCTTTGACGGATCAACCACATCACGAGGCGAAGAACAACAACTTCATCTTCAGAGCAGACTTGGAACATCACACAAAAGCTGCCGTTCTGCCATGCACAATTCAAGGACCATGATCGAGGATTTTCATCTCCAGGTCATGACGCAGAGCATCAAATCATTGGGCCGCCGGGAGTGTCGCGACTTTGCGCGATGATCCGGGAATTGCCGGATCAATAAAGAAGGAAGAAGAAAAAGATGATTGATTCCTTATCAGTCGCCTTCCCCATTTCCTCCCAATTTGCCTCCCCCCATTCCATTTTTGTCCTTTTTAGCACAAAGTTCAACCACTCGCTAGAATACATTCACATTCAAAGTCCATCCATTCTCTCATCATTCACATGAAAATTATCGCTTAATCATTCGCATTCAACACATTCACATTAAACTTTTCTCCTCTAAAAACGAGTTGTTTACTTCGCCATCAAAATCAGCCCATTCTTGAATGTTTCCACTCATTTGTTCATTTCTATTTAACCTAACCCCATTTTCACCTTAATTGCGTTCCTCCTCTCATTCCATCCAAACATTTTGAATTTGTTGGGGTCCTTGGGGTCCTCTCCCCATCCAATTCCATTCGGCTATCACCATCATTTGCCACATCATCAAATTCATCCATTCATTCGCACATTGGCAACATTCAAGCATTGGCAAACCCATCATCATCCATTCATTCACACATTGGCAAACCCATCATCATTCATTCATTCAATCATTGGAAAATACATCATCATCCATTCATTCACACATTAGCAAACTCGACATTCATCCATTCATTCATCCATTTCATTAACCAATTAACCCATTTCACTTTCACACATTTTTATTTTAATGAATAAAGATTAAAAACCATTTAAATCCAACCAAACCCCCTCCACCATCATTTTGGGTTGAACCTGCCCAAAGCCCGTCCGGGCACTTTGTTTGCGGAAAAAGGGCCCGCAACAATGATATCATCTCAGGTAACCCTTAAGTGCTTCAGTCATTAGGGGTCTATCGGAGATGATATCCTCTCCCTGAATGATCCCTAATGACTCTAGCACTAATCTTGATGACATATTGAGGGGAGGGCTTCACTTTTTCCATTTGATCCTAAAAAGACAAACTTAATTAATATATTCATTGTCGTTTTACCAGGGATGGGATCGTTGACTCCAGAAAAATTGAAATTTCGGCACCAAAAATACCAAAAATTGAAAACAAAGAAATCGAAAATCCTAGTGAATTTTAGCCTAATTCATATTCTTCTGCTTATGTTTTTTATTTTCTTTCCACACTGTACCAAAATCCCCAATATAATAAATAATTTATATTCATTATAATAAAAGGTGCCAATTTGGCCTTAAAGAGAATAAAAATAAGAATGCTGAATGAACATATAAATTATATTTAGATTTCAAAATGAACAAGATTTCTTTCTTAATTCCCTTCCTTCTTTTTCTATTATGGGAAATTGCTTTTTCCAAAATACGATTGGATGAGGTTGTTGTCACCTACACTAATAATGGTAAACCAAAAACAATGCATGTTATGGCGTCAAACAACCGAGGAATATCCTGGCGTCCACAATATTCGCCAAATATTTACTTCACGCAACATTATGGATACTATGAGGTATTCATGTGTCCATGCATGTACTGGCAACAATACACCACTGGATGCCTGGATGAAATTGGTTTGATGATTAATATTTAACATATTCTGTCATTATTCATTAGATTAAAAAAGCTAATAAAGCGTTAGTGAGAAATGTGACCAGTTCTATTAGAATATTAGGGACAAACAGGCCGAAATTAAATGTTTGGGGCAAATAGGCGAAATTAATTATTTACGGCAAACAGGCGGAATTAATTATTTTGGGCAAATAGGCGGAATTAAATTGGGGGAAATAGGCGAAATTAATTATTTGCGGCAAACAGGCCGAAATTATATGTTTGGGGCAAACAGGCGGAATTAAATTGGGGCAAACTGGCGGATACATAAAAATAGATTTTCCCATTAACTTGTTTTATTTTGCTATTTTTTGCAATTTCGATTTTACAGCTGATTTCTAGGTGACAAATTTTTTTATAAATATTTTTTAGTAACTGAAAAAAGTTTTCGTTTTGCCAATGTTGCAACACCCAATTTTTCATGGTTCATCGATAAATTCACTCATCATGAACGGAAAGTGGTAGATACAACGAAATTTGAATTGTGCATTATTGACGGAACACAGCACATGCGAAAAAGTTCCATGAAAAGAAGTCAAGCTAGTCTGGGACAAAGGATGAGAATGGTAAGAAAATAAAAATGTTAAAATATAAATTTAATAATATAAAATTTTTATACTTAATTCAAATATAAATTATTTCTTCCAAAATTTCCTTTCTATTTTTCATTCTAATAAATCTTGAATTGAATAAGCATTCGGAAAATTTAAATATTATTCTCATAAATTTAAAAAATTTTTAAATCTTTATTTTTGGATATTATTTATATCTATTATTATTGGTTTTCAAAAAAATGAAAATTATTATTTTCTAATAAAAAAATTAAGAAATATATATAAGTCAAAAAATTATTTTAAAAATTTATTAAATAATTTTATGCTATTTATGACAAGATTTATATATATTTTTGACTTATCGAGAATGATTTATAATATTCTAATATAAGCAATGAATTTAAAAATAGGACGGTTAATCAAAAATGAAGGAGAAAATAATTGGGTTAATTTAATTAGAAGAAATTTATTACTTAAAAAGGATTATTATATAATATATATTTGAATTTTTATATCAATTACAGCCACGGTATTGCTGGGTTATTCGACTTCACTATCAGCCAATTTCCTATGATACATTATGGAAAATGCAAAATGCGACTAAATTGGAGTTAAAGGGAAAGAGAAAAAAGCTTTATGATTATAAAGAAGAATTTTATAAACACAGAAAAGAAGAGACAAAATTGTTCAACGAAATACAGGAAAAACTAATGGAAGCGTGGACTAAACATAAATATTTAGAAGCGGAAAATGCAAGATTGAAAGAGGAATTAGAAAAGGCTCGCACAAATATTAATATTGATATTTCGCAAAAGACTAACATTGAAATTGGAATTAATCAAAAAGAAATTAAACAAAAAGAAATTAATCAAGAGAAAGTTGAAAATCAAATGAATAATGTTACCAACGAAGTTATAGAACATTATGAACATTCTACAAATGTGGCCAAACGAATTGAAAAATATAGTGATGAAGGGAAAAAAAAAATAGACAAAATGGAAAAAGATGTTGCAGGAATGCAAAATAAAATGGCCGAAGATGAAAAGAAAACTGAAATTGAAATAAATAATAAAGTCGTATTTGAAGAGAGCAACAATATGAATCCAACCATGGAAAAAAATAACTTGAGTGAAGAACTGAGAAAGAAGATAGAGATGCAAGTAAATACGAAATTGAATATACGTAAAAAGCGAAATGCATCGGTAAAATAAAATTATAAATTGATATAAAAATTAAAAATATTTTTTAATAGTATCCGAATATTGATGTAATTAACACAAATAATCAATTGGTGACTGACAAAACTAATGAAAAACTGAAGGAAATAGAGGATGGAATGATAATGGATAGTCAAGGTCCTGCATTCAATCGTTCAATTGAAGAGAAATTAGACAAAATGCATCAGGATATTCTATATATGGGAAAAGAGTTCGGATATTCGAAAAAATCGGAAGCTAAAAACCATTCATTGCGTTCCATTGAAGAAGGAATGATCAGAAATAATAAGATAATTGAAAATATGATGAAAGAGCAAGGGATTAAGGACGAAAGAATGATCAAAAATAAAAAGATAATTGAAGATATGATGAAAGAGCAATCGGAGGTTAAACGTCCTTCATTGCGTTCCATTGAAGAAGGAATGATCAGAAATAATAAGATAATTGAAAATATGATGAAAGAGCAAGGGATTAAGGACGAAAGAATGATCAAAAATAAAAAGATAATTGAAGATATGATGAAAGAGCAATCGGAGGTTAAACGGCCTTCATTGCGTTCCATTGAAGAAGGAATGATCAGAAATAATAAGATAATTGAAAATATGATGAAAGAGCAAGGGATTAAGGACGAAAGAATGATCAAAAATAAAAAGATAATTGAAGATATGATGAAAGAGCAATCGGAGGTTAAACGTCCTTCATTACGTTCCATTGAAGAAGGAATGATCAGAAATAATAAGATAATTGAAAATATGATGAAAGAGCAAGGGATTAAGGACGAAAGAAGGATCAAAAATAAAAAGATAATTGAGGATATGATGAAAGAGCATGGAATTAAAGACGAAAGAATGAATGGAAAATATTCGAACAAATCGAAAGTTAAAGCCCCTACAATCAATCGTTCCACTGTTGAACATTTAGAGAATAAATCACCAGAAAAATGTAAAATTGAATTTATATTATTGAAATTTAATTTGACAAATTTTAATCAGTGCCATTCCATGCTAAAAAGGCTGTTTTCAATGGAGAGAAAATGAACAAAGGAAAAGAAAACGGTAAATTTTGAATCCCCAAATATTTTAATTTTTTAAGTTAATCCACATGGGAAAATTGTGCCCAAATTTGCTGATGTACCGTTGGGAAATTTGGAATGGAAATGTGCGAAATTTCATGGCAAAAATGCAGAAAATTGCCACAAATGGGAAAAAATTGCTGACAAAGTGAAAAATAATGTACATATCACTAAAATAAAAAAATATTTTTGATTTTTTTATAAATTATAGGCCAAAATAGAATATAGATCAGTATTGCCCAGTGGGAAATGTTCTGCGAAAGTATTGGGCGAATTTGTGCTGAAACATTCCATCTTAAATGCATCGAATATTGCCAAAGGAAGCAACGGAAAAGATGGAGTCCAAATTGGGGAAGCGCCCCTTACCCAGGAAGAATGCAAAGAGAAATCGCACAAAGGAATAAATGTGAGTCCGAATTGGGGAAAATTAAAATTGGGCAAAGAAAATTGAAAGTAAAAGGAAGGAAAGATTTAATTGGATAAAATTATATTTTTTTATTAAAATTGTACTTTATTTATTATTATTTATCTAGGTAGTAATAGTAACAAGGAAAAATGTATTTGGGTTAAAATCTTATGACAATTTTTTTGGAGATTAAAAAAATCTGCATAACCGATGAGAACTATGTGTCTCTGAATTTTTGTATTTTTGATAAAAAAAAAATTGTATAATATTGTTCTGTCTTAATATCTTTTAAAAATAATAAAATATTTTAGAATCGTCAAAAACGAAATGTTGAAGATGAAATAACTTGGGAACAATTGGATAAAATTGTGCCAAAAAAACAGGCAAGATTTAATTTTTGCTTAAAAAATTATTTTTCGCAAACTTCATATGGTTCATATTATTAGAAATTAATTTTTTCTGTTGTTTTGTCACCTTCCACCTCCCCGCCCCCATTGCAATTTTTTTATTAGTTGGCATTTTCTAGGGAAATTTTAAACACTGAATATGAAATTGACATTCATTTTCTGATCACAGGCTATTCATATGAATACGAATCTGAGCTTATTTTTTGCGTATCACGTCATTCACGTGAGTTACGTGAAATTTAAAGCTGAAAAAGTAAAGGGTCCCCCCTTTGGGTCTTAAACTAGAAAAAAGTGTCGAAATTTTTTTGGTCAAATATTAGCTTAATCAACGTGCTTTTGTGAGCTGATCACGAATCTACACCTAGTTTTGCGCAAAACTCAAAATTAAAAAAGTTATGATCATTTTTATATACATACATATGTAATTGCTAAGATTTCTGCTTAAGGATAAAGGCTAAGTAGACCAGACCAGAATTAGGGATCAGGGATCGCAGCAAAGGAATCATAAGTCTAAGTGTTTCTTGAGCTTAATTTCAAGCTCAGATTCGTGATCAGCACCAAAAATTACCCCTAAAAAATGATTTTCATCAATTTTGCTTAGGGTGTCACCAAACGGAAAAGAACCTTAAGGCCTATATAATTCAGATAATAGGACATTAAAGATGATTTCTTATCACTGAAATGTAAATTTACTAAAAACTTTTACAATTCATGCATTTTTGTTAAAATTTCATTGTATTCATGTGAATCAGGTGATATCGGAAAAAGATCAGGATCAGCGATGAAAATTATGCTAGAAAAAATACCATATAGGTAATAAAAAATTCCTTGGGTTGCATAACCGAAAATTCCTATTTTATATAGTGGATTTATTCTTGCTTGACCATTAAGATTTATAATTTTGAAAAATAAATTAAATTAAGACAAATTTTTATTTCTAGGCAATGCTCTTCAAAATGGCTTCGAATGATCTGTTAACAGTGGGAAGCATTGAATTTGATGATTTTCAGAACGAAATTGCCACAGTGACAAATGTAAATGCTGAGCAATTATTAGAATATGATGAGAAAGAATTTGAAAAACTCGGCGAAAAATTTGAAAAAGAAATTTTCCATAAAATAGCACCAAAAAGAATAGAAAAGATAATTAGCGATGCTGAGGAAACATTTGAAAATGTATTTGGAATTTATTCAATGCTTGAAAAGGTAGAAAAAGATAACAAGGAAATTGATAAAACGATCAAAGATATTGAGCAAGAACAGGTAATAAAAAATTATTTAATATAATTTATATATATAATGTTTAGGAAAAAATGAAAGAAGAAGGTGTTTCCGTGGATGAATACTGTGAGAAAGAATGCACAGCATTGATTGAATATGATGAAAAAATAGTAAATGAAATAAAAAAAGAAAAGATTGAACAAAATATTAAAACGGAAGATAAAAGAAAAGGCATTATAGAAAACCCAATGTTAAAAGAAACGAAGGCGGAACACTCTGAGCCAAAAGAAACGAAGGCGGAACACTCTGAGCCAAAAGTAACGAAGGTGGAACATTCGATGCCAAAAGAATCAAAGGCGGAACATTCGTTGCCAAAACAATCGAAGGCGGAACATTCGTTGCCAAAAGAATCGAAGGCGGATCATTCGTTGCCAAAAGAATCGAAGGTGGAACATTCGTTACCAAAAGAATCGAAGGTGGAACACTCGTTGCCAAAAGAAATGAAAAAGAAAGATAAAGGAATAGAAATTGTAGAACATACGGTGCCAAAAACCAAGAATGATGATAAACTAGAAGAAATTAAAGGACACATGAAAACTGAAGAAATGAAGGAAAGCGAGATTATGGAAAGCGAAATCGAAAATCATGGACAACAGTCTGAGGCAATTCACAATACCAACGGTGTTTTAAGTAAAGTTTATAACAAAAGTAAAGAACATATGGGAAATGTTGCAAAATTTGTTGGGAATAAAAGCTGGGAAATTGCTTCCCACATTGGAAACAAGATGGTACAAGCGGCTTCAAATGCATGGTCCAAGAAAACGGAAAATTCCTCAAACATTGGTAGTTCTAGTCAAACGCATGAAACTCCAGGCACAAGCAAGGAGCCAAAAGAAACCAAGAAAGGAGATAAAGGAAAGGGAATTGAAGAAATTGTAGAAAGCGAAATTGAAGATCACGGGGTGCAGCCGGAAACAAATGACAATGCGGACAGTATTTTAAATAAAATGTACAACAAAAGTAAAGAAAATTTGGGAAATGCTGGAAAATATGTTGGTAAAAAAAGTTGGGAAATAGCTGCCCATATCGGAAACAAGGTAGTTCAAACTGCATCAAATTCAATGTCAAAGAAAACGGAAAATTCATCAAAAATCGGTGGTTCTAGTCAAACGCTTGAAACGCCAGGCACAAGCAAGGAGCCAAAAGAAACCAAGAAAGGAGATAAAGGAAAGGGAATTGAGGAAATTATAGAAAAGGAAATTGAAGATCAAAAAGAACAATCGGAAGCAAGTAGCCATGCCCAAGGTGTTTTAAGCAAAATATACAATAAAAGTGAAGAACATCTGGGTGAAGCTGGAAAATATGTTGGTAAAAAAAGTTGGGAAATTGCTTCCCATATCGGAAACACGGTAGTACAAACGGCAACAAATGCATTATCGAAGAAACCAGAAAATACAAAACTAGAAAATACATCAAGCAGTGGTTCTACTCAACAAGCTGTTAGAACTCCAGGAACGGCCCATATTCGTTTGGGACATCAAATGTACCAAAGAAAAACTGATCAACCGAAAGCAAATTGAACGAAATTGTCAATGAGTGAATTTGGATCAACAAATATGGATATTCGATTATCTATAACATTTTTATATTCTATTCTTGGGTTCAATTCATTGTCAAATCGTAAATGTCATGGGTTCAATTCATTATCATATCACAATTGTCATCTTCAACAAAAATTATATTCATTATGAATTTATTCACATTCATTTCTCTCTAATTCTTTTAAAAATTTTGGATTACTGTCTTCTTAGTTGTAGCCAATTACTGTGCAAATCAATTTTATGATCGCATATAGAATAAAAGGATAGCTGGCATATTTCAGTGTTTTCACATTTTATTGAAATTGGTGTAATGTTTGTTAATTTGCATAATGTAAATTAATCGATATATGTCTGCGATCTGCGTGTAAATTGTAGAATTAGCTGTAGCTGTTCACTTTCAGTATTTACATATATAAATAAAAAAAATTGACTATTGGGGGAACATTTAGTAATTAGACGACTATTTGTTCAAAAAAATATATAAATTAAGACTAGGAGAATAATGGACGGTAAAATAAAGATAATTAGATAAAAGTTTTTCATTTCCTCATCCATATACTTCTTTCTATTGTCATTTTGATCTTATTTACGATGATTTTGGCAATTTTGACTTTAAAATTAATTCCGCCTGTTCAAGTTAGAAATAAATTCCGCCTTGTCAAGTTGAAATAAATTCCGCCTGGTCATGTTGGAAATAAATTCCGCCTGGATAAATTCCGCCTGGTCAAGTTGGAAATAAATTCCGCCTGGTCAATTTGGAAATAAATTCCGCCTGGTCATGTTGGAAATAAATTCCGCCTGGATAAATTCCGCCTGGTCAAGTTGGAAATAAATTCCGCCTGGTCAAGTTGGAAATAAATTCCGCCTGGTCAATTTGGAAATAAATTCCGCCTGAGCTGGTCAATTTGGAAATAAATTCCGCCTGGTCAATTTGGAAATAAATTCCGCCCTGGTCATGTTGGAAATAAATTCCGCCTGGATAAATTCCGCCTGGTCAAGTTGGAAATAAATTCCGCCTGGTCAATTTGGAAATAAATTCCGCCTGGTCAATTTGGAAATAAATTCCGCCTGAGCTGGTCAATTTGGAAATAAATTCCGCCTGGTCAATTTGGAAATAAATTCCGCCCTGGTCATGTTGGAAATAAATTCCGCCTGGATAAATTCCGCCTGGTCAAGTTGGAAATAAATTCCGCCTGGTCAATTTGGAAATAAATTCCGCCTGGTCATGTTGGAAATAAATTCCGCCTGGATAAATTCCGCCTGGTCAAGTTGGAAATAAATTCCGCCTGGTCAAGTTGGAAATAAATTCCGCCTGGTCAATTTGGAAATAAATTCCGCCCTGGTCAAGTCGGAAATAAATTCCGCCTGGTCAAGTTGGAATAAATTCCGCCTGTTCAAGTTGGAAATAAATTCCGCCCTGGTCAAGTTGGAAATAAACTCCGCCTGGTCAAGTTGGAAATAAATTCCGCCTGGTCAAGTTGGAATAAATTCCGCCTGTTCAAGTTGGAAAAATGAATCCTCTAATCTCATTGAAAATGCGCCAAAATCTTTTGCGAAAATTTTTTTAATTTTAATGACAAAAACTATTCAAAGAAATTATCAAAACAAATTTTACGTAATAAAAAATTTTATACAAAATGTTCACAAATAATTGCAATTAAATATATTGATCTTGTTTTTAATTTTAATACAATTTAATGAAAATAAAATAAAGAAAAAAATATATTTTATAAGTATCAAAATTACCCAAAATAAAAAGAAGAAAATTAAATTAATATTAAGAAAATGCCATAATTTTTCGAATTAAAAAATGTAGGAACAAAATTTAAAAAAATTTTTAAAAGTGCGAAAAATAGTAGGAAAGAGAAGGAAGTTTCAATAATGGGCCATCTTTTTGCATAAAGTACTGTAGAGCAAAAAGTAACATCCAAAAGAGACGCAGTAATGAAAAGAATATGTACAAAATTTGGCATTTTTAAGTCCAAAAATCAATATTTCCAGTATAATTTTTCCGTGCACATATTAATATTTTCGGGATTAATATTTTATTTACAATATTGCACAACATCGACAAATTCCACGTCTTGCGGGTGGAGGCTGAAAATATTTTAAAAAATTAATTTAAAAATATTTAATATTAAAAATTTAAAAAGTGAATTATAATATTTAATTTAATTATTTAAAATTAAATTAATTTTACCTGAGGGGGTGGTGTGCTGGGTGCAAAATAAGCATGCACTTCCACTTCGGGACGGGATTGCTGAAAATTTTAAAAATTATTTTTTGATAAATTTAAAATTACAAAAAAATTGGAGATTAAAAATTTATTTAAAAAATTGAGATTTACAAAATATTATTTTTTCAATAAAAAAATAAATTTTTTTAATTTAAAAAAATTTTTTGAATTTAAAAAAAATTTTTAAAATTAAAACCTTGAATTTTTTAATGGCCTCTTTAGTGATCATTTGACAATCATAAACGTCCACTCTTTCCAGTGCTTTGAGCATTCTGATTGATTCCAAAGTGTTGTCCGTTATGTTCGGACAATTATCCAATTCCAGCACTTGAAGACGATTCTTGTGGGCAACTTCAAAAAACAAAATGGAAAATATAAAAATAGTTAAAAAAAAAATAAACTATATTAATAATTATTTATAATTAAAAATTTTGAAATTTTGTTTAAAAAATTCCATTTTGGATTAATATAAAAAAAATTTCTAAATCCAAAATCATTGAGTTTACATAAATAAAACGATCAAGAACTTTTTGAAAACCACAAAAAATAATAGTAATGAAATTTTACCGCATAGTTCAGCCAATCCATTGTCAGTCAAATTTTCACAATGTGAAAGGGAAAGGCTGAACAAATTTGGGCATCCATTGTTCAAATTGGAAAGGGTCATGTCTGCGGGGAAATTTTTAATTTAATATTTTAAATTATTTAAATTATCAATTAAATAATTTTTTCATAATAAGAGCGAAAAAAAAAATAAAAATTAAATAAAAGTTTTTTAAAAGAAATGTTTTTATAATTTTATAAATAAAAAATTCGAACCAGTGATCAATGAGCATTCTTCCATGTCCATTCGTTCCAATTCATGGCAATTTTTGGAAAGTTGAATAAAACCGGCATCAGTTAAATTGTTACATCCGGCCAATTCAATGTCCCTTTAAAATTTAATTTTTGGAAAATATGAATAAAATTTAGTCAAGTAATTTTTTAAATTTTAAATTCATTTATTTATCTATGAAAAAGAATTTAGGTTGAATTTTCTGGATGCTATATTTATTTAGCGTAACTCTAAATTCTCTCTTGGTCAAAAAGGATTAAAGCAAAGCTTTGGAAAAATTTTCTATAAGTTGGAATTCCGTTATAAGTCAAATATTTTTCATCTAAAAATTTTAATTTTTACTTAAGCCTGGGACATCCTTGGGCAATGGCGATCAATGCTTGGTCGGTGATTTCCTTGCAATTTGAGAGGGACAAAAATTCCAGCCTATGGCACCTTCGAGTCACATCATTCACCGTATCGTCCAGTACATTCTTAATTTTTTTTATTAATTTATTTAATTTTTTAGAATTAGATAATAATATAAATTAAGGGATTATTGAGGCAAAATTCAGATATTTTTATATAAATCATGGTTAAAAATGTTGACATTTTATGAAAATTTTGTTTATCCCTATACTATTATATCAACATTTACCATCGGAGGATAGGTTAAATTTAGCAAATAATATGACATTACCTCTTACCAAGATATCTTCCAAATGATTGAAATAAGAACGTTTTCTTGTTCTTGTTAAGAAAAAGTTACCTCAGAATTTTATTAAATTTTAATTTTATTAATTTGGAAACTCTTGACAATGAAAAGTTAATTTTCAAATTCCAATTAAAAAATATGGGATTAATTTATTTATTAAGGCAATAAATTATTACTTGGCAAGAAAGTAGGCTCAAACTTCTCAGCTCATTCATTTCAAGATTGGCAAAACAAGTTGCTGTGATCTATGAATGAAATATTAAGAAAATAGGGTAATTAAAATGTAATTTATAAAAAATTTGATAAAATTTTTATAAAATTATTTAAATTAATTAATATTAAATATTAAATTTAATTAATTGATTAATTACTTTTATTTGTCTCTTCATTTAACTCACATCAACGCCTTTGCAGAAAAGTGTACGCAAATTTGTGCAACTTTTTGCAATGTATGAAATTCCCAAATCCGTAATTTGTTCACACCAGCTAACATTCAATTCTTCCAATCGTTTACAACCTTCGCTAAAATTTAAAAAAAAATTATTTTTATTAATTAATAATTGTTAACCCAATGAATTTCATTGCCACATCCGTGATCAATGTGCAATTCTCCAAATCCAACATCACAATTTTATGGCAATATCGTCCAATGTATTCGCAAGTACTGCATTTTTAAAATGAAAGGATAATTTTTTAAAATTATTGAATATTTTTAATTTTCAGTTTTTTTTAAAAAATTAAATAATATTTTTAAAATTTAATTTAAAAAAACTAACGCATCGGTAAGAAATTTGCACTTAGACAGTGTCAGTCGCTCAATATTTGGGCATTTTGAAGCAAATGAGCGCATCGCACTGTCCTGCACATTTTCGCAGCCCTTCAAAGAAAGCACTTTCAGGAAATTTCCACAACGTTTGGCCAAATTTTCCACAACGGATGTCTGAATTCAGATCCAAAATTTATTGGAAAAATTTCATTTTAAATATTTGGAATGAATATATTAGGTAAAGACGTATTAAAAAATGTTTGAATATTAATTTTTTCCAAAATTCAATTTAAATTATTGGAATTAATGTATAATTTAAAATCTATATTAAAAATAAATTTTAAATTGTTCGCCAACCTTGACTTCCCGTTGGAATCGAAACAGGTCAACATCCATCCAATTGCTTCCATCCATGGCCAATTTATTCCAACTCCTGCAAACCTGCGCGCATCTGCCCAATGAGCTTATGTCCAAATAGGAGAAAATCCTAAAAATTTTTCATAATTAAAAATGTTTATTTAATTTAAAAATATAATAAAATTATTTTGGCTCTTACCGTAAAATCAACTCTGTAGGCAACATCCGATTGATCAATGCCAAAGGGATGATTTGCTGCTGCTGATGGGATCCACTACGATGATGGCCTCCACCATTTTGTTGGCGTGGCGAATTGTGCCCTCCATTTTGTTGTTGGCGTTGTGAAGAGGAGCCTCCCGGCAAAAGAGTTGTAATCAAATACATCTGAAAATATTAATACATTTAAAAAATGAATTTTAATTTATTAATATTATTTTTAAATTATTAATGATATTTTTAAATTTATTTAATTTAATAATTATTATTATTTGCTCTTTTATTGTTTTTTTAGTGAAATTTATTTTTAATTTAATTATTTAATTTTTTTCAAATTAATTCATTTTTTACTAATTTTAAAATTTTCACTTGAAAAATTTGAATTAAAAAATTTAGGTAAATTTTTTGCTAAATAAAATTCTTTTAAATATTAGAAATGTACAATTGTAAATTAAACAAAAAATACAACACAAAATAATTTGTCTTCAACATAATTTTATTATATTTTTGTTGTCCTCCAATCTACCCTACACTCCCAACTCCAATAATTTTATTGTTACTAGTGCAAAAAAATTTTATTCCATTCTATTTATTTTATTCCCATTTCCAGCCTCCTTCAAAATATTACTGCCAGCCACACACATGAATATAATAAAAGAAGGAACAAAATTGTCATGTCCAAAATGCAAATAAAAAATGAGGGAGAAAATATAATTGGAAAATATTTGTTAAAATCTTTAATAATTTAACATTCTTTTTTTCATTATTCAAATTAATTTTTGAAATAAAATAAAAAAAAATAAACAATTTTTCAGAAATTTAAAGGAGAAAAAAATAAAAATCGCTTGAAATTTAAATTTTGAAAAAAGTTATTATTAGCAAATACCAAATTTTTATACCGTTTTATCTATTTATTGATTCTTTTTAGTTTTTTTTTTTTTTGTATTTCTCCTCTTTCTATACTATTTCATTTAATTGATTTTTAATTATTATGTTTTTCCTAATCGATTTTTGTATTTTTTCTTTTTTTTTCCGACTCTCCGAAATTCCCTCAATTTTCACATAGTCTATATTCATTCCGCTCTCTCCATTTACCCCACTATTTCGGCTTTTATGCGCAATAGTTCCGACTGGCATTGGACGCAATGGGGCCACCCGAGTTGACCAACAAAAATTCGTCGATTTTGTTTTATCCAAAGTTGTTGATCTTCTTTGATGTTTCGATGTGCCAAAATCGATGCCAATTTCCTCACGAAAAACGGTGTTGTCATTTTCCAGTCGCCAATCCCATAAAATTCCATCATTAACAACGCTACAATCAAAATGCACCAACGGGTCCATCAAATAGAGGGCATGCAAAATGACTTCATCTTTTTCGGCATTTTTGGTTGTGCCATTTCTTCCTTCATTTTTGTCGAATTTGGCCAATAAATTTTTATACCGTAATATTTGCATAATATTTACACGGAATAAATTATTTTATAAGCTCTCTGTGTGGAATTATTTAGGAATTTATGAAGCGACTCAAAATTGAGTATTTATGAATTTTGAAGTTGAAAAATGCCTATGCTATGACTATGTTAACAGAAATTGAAGGAAAAATTTTTTAAAAAAATTATACATTTTTCAGGCAAACAAATAAATTTGATTAAATTTATAAACAATTTATATGTTACTGGGGGATTAAATTTTTCACTGAAGACGAGCAAGGCCCGGATTTATATGCGTGAAAAAGTGCCAAAATATGCAAATTTTGTAAAAAATTTCTTAAAATATGCAAATTTTAATTTTCAATTTTTTCCAAAAAAAGACGAAAATATGCAAAACAAAGTTACTCTTAAAAAACTCAAAAACTATTTATACATCCAGAAACTCATTTAGAGTAAAAACAAAAAAAAATGCGCCCTATTAATGAAATAAATTAATAGGGATTTAATATGGAAATTTTTATCGGGGGGAACATGTGATCGAATAAATTATTGATAATTATGTTTGTTACGGATGGATATTGGCTAAAACCACAGGGATTACTCTGGGTTTTCGGACAAAATTTTGGTGACTAGGTTTGAGGACCTTGAATTTCCTAATTTTTGAAAATTTCGAAGATAATTCCAAGGATGATTTCTCTGGAGTATTCTGGAGGGTGTATATCGTTCCCATTCCCAGAGGCTAAATCTAGGAAAAAGTTGAGGATCACATTATAAATTTGCAGAAATTTTTTCATGGAAACTGAATTTTAGTGAGTGTAAATGTGTGTTGCGAATTGTAGAATTGGAAGAAAAAGGTGGGTGCGCATGCCTCCTCAATAATATTTTGAGGATATTATTTGCAATTTGGATTGTTCCTTCCTCCTCCCCATCTTATTCTTTAAAATATGGGGAAATATATGAGTGCAAATGTGAGGAAGAATCAAGAATGTGAAGGATTTTTGTTTGTGTATGGATATGGAGTATGGACGATAGAGGACAATGTGACCTTTCGCCCTCCATCTTCTTCTTCGTCCTTCCTTCATTCTTTTCCATTTTATCCTCCACGAAAAATTCATCGCCCCGGGTGAGCAAATGTCCTCCTCAAATAATTCTTCCTCATTTCCTTTCCTCACTTAAAAGTGGTTTGCCTTTGGGTTGTTTATTAGGTATAGCAGAGCAATGGTTTCGCTCTTGTACGTTTATTTAAAATGAGAAGTGACCGAGAATCAAGCTATACACAAGAGGTCTAATAATAATCTTAAAAATTAAGAAAAGAGTACAAACATTTTTCTTATCTTCCTTAATTTATGGCAGCGATCTTGTTTATCGGTTCGGTAAAATTATAAAAAAATATAAAAAGTGGCAAAATAGATTTGGTCTTTAGATTTTTGACTTTTTTTTTTGACTGGAATCATTTCGGTTTTACGAATTAGAGGAATTGAAAATTTTGGCCTTCTTATTTGAATTATGGTCAATAGATATTTTGAGTCATTTTTGAAGTTTTTGAGGGATTGGATATTTTGACATTTTTGGACAATTAGAATTTTTGGAATCTTTGTTTTAAATTTTAACCTTTTTAATATTGCCTAAAGCTCGATGTCTTCTAGGCTAGTCCTAAATATAATTATAACATTAATTCGTACCTAAATATATGTCACAAATCCAAATCTATATTCCTTAGCTCCTAAATTTTAAGCAAATCTTTGCGAAATTTCCAGTAAATTCTTCATTTAATGGATAATTAGGAAGGAAGGCGAATTGGTGTCTGGCTCTATGGATTTGGATATTGCCTAAATCTTGTTTGGTTTGCCCAATGTGCCCAAAATGGGGGTCACAAAATTGGATTCATAAAATTAAATTTGCGCGCAAAAAGCGCACAGTGGGAAATGGGCAACAATGAACAATATTTTGGTGCGAATTAAAAGAGCAGATGGTCAAATGTGGATGGAAAGCCCAAATTTTGTGTTGCCCATTTTCTGTGCTGTTGTCCTTGGATGGACACATTAAAGAGTTGAAGGGGCGCGCGGACTATCCCTTAATGGCGCCCTTTTCCTTGTGAAAATTTTTTATGGGTCGTACCAGCCGCCGGTGTTAAAAGGCCCTAGAAAGATGGATTTTTGGTTAAATATTGTTAAATAATTATTGTATAATTTTGAATTAGTTTATGAAGAAAGCCTTCCTTAATTGCAATAACTTGTTGGTATAACATTAAAGTTCATTGATTGAACTGATTTTGATGATTTGGTATCTAATTAAAGAGTGGATTTTTGGCAATTTAATAATATAAATTTTATTTCAATTGTTTAGAATTTGAGAAGTGCTCATAAAATATCTATAATTTTATTAATCCAAAATATCTTTTTAAATAGTTTTTTAAGCACCAATTAAACAATTTTCGACCAATTTAAATAAAATAAAATCATAGAATAGACAACTTTTTAATTTGTATCAAAATCGTCAAAATAAATTCTGTCGTTGGTGAATTATAAGCGTTAATCACAACGAGATAAAAATGTATGGAAATTTTTGATGTTAAATGGTTGTTATTTTGGAAAAAAATATTTTAAAAATCCCTTTCTAAATTTAGAAGCAAATGGAATATTCGGCAAAGATATTTTAAATGAGGGAAGAAGATTGAAAACATGCGTCCATATTTAATTTAAATTAGCCTTTACGCAACATTGGACAGAAGGAATGCGCGCGTCGACCATTATTCCATCCAAATCCCTCACATATTTATTCATTTCCCATAAAAATTCTTCTGCGAAAACATGCATATTAACGCGCATGATGTAAATTAATGAAGAGCGAATAATTATGATGTGGAACCGTAAAAGTTTTAGTTTATGCTTTCATTTTTGATTGGTTCCGGATAAATTTAATATAAAGCTATTTATAAATTCAAAGAAAGTGGGAATTTGCCAGAGGATTGAATTTCTATTTTTAGAAAGTATTTGACAAAAAACTAATTTTTTAGAGTTTTTTCAAGAATCAAAATTCCATTTTTGGAGTGAATTTGCCAAAGAATATTTTTTTAATCTATTTATAAAATAAATGGACTCTGGACTGAAAAACATCGGCACTACAGCAGGACCTAAATCCGTTCGTTCCTCTCGGCCCATTATATCTATAATTATGTAATTATCCGCTGAAAGTTTTGATCTTCGATCCTCTTCAGCTCTACTAGGCATTTTCACCTTTCCCAGAATTAATTTATGGATGGCAATTTTTGCTAATCTAAATATATTAAATGGAGAGTTCCGGGACAAATTGACATTTGAATATTTTAACTTTGGCGTTTTGTTTATTTATATTTTTAGATTTTTCGTCCAAAAATAAATGATGGAATAAAGAAATAAAATTTTTAGACATAAAGTAAAAAGAAATAAAGAAAAATAAAATAAATAGTTTTGTGAAATTAAATGTAAAATAGATTGAAAATAGAAAAAATGGTTAAGAATATTAATTAAAGAAATAATTAAAATAAAAGCATTATATACTATAAAATTAATTAGACAAAATAACTTTGGGAGCGGCCGGGAGCCGCGCAGCGGCTCCCGGGCGCTCCCTTGAGCATTTAATTCATTGAAATATCGATTAGAATATAATCCAGAATGGGTTGGCATAAATGGGAAAGAGAGGTAAAGCATGGAATTTAGAGAGAACAATGGGATAATACAATGCCTTGATTTGAAAATGAAAGGAAAAATGTTTAGAATATCCTGGAAATTTTCGGTTTGAAATGAAAATGACTGGAATTTTCGAGAATGAAAAATAAAAAGCCGGGATGGCAAGAAAGGAGATAAAAATGTAAAATAATATATCGGGAAAAGTTGAAAAAAGTAAAAAATGGTAGAAATAGTCGAAAATGAACTATAAAAGGCTGGGAATAATCGAGAAGGAAGCATAAAAAGCTGGGAATGATCGAGAATTAAGCATAAAAAGCTGGGAATGGTCGAGAATGAAACTTGGATAAATGAATAGAACTAAAATAATGATTAGAGACATAGTTGGAGGTGATGATCATTAATAAATTAAGCTAATTTTCCAATAATATCTAATTAATATGAGGGAGGCGAATTTGTTTTTTTTTCTGTCTTATCATTTAAATAGAACTGTAACTGAGAGTTTATAGCTTTCCATTATTTTTATTTTAAAGCATTTTGCCGAGCGTTGGGATGCCGCGCCAGCGGCATCCCAACGCTCGTACTTTCTTTATTTGGTTAATTGTTCTTTGGAAAAATGAGTCGAAAAGGGAAATAATTTTTTTTCGGAATAAAAAAAATACAACATTCAACAATTAAATGTTGGGTTGTACAGAAATTGGGCACATTTTCTATTCTGCAGGAGCCTTTTCGCATTTTACACACTCTGAATGAAGAAAATTGGAAGAAAAAGAAGAAAGGCGGATCAACAATTTCCCCCCTTCCCTGCTTTTTGCGGATGTGGGAAAATGGGATTTTGGAGCGTTTTTTTTTGTCTTGGAGTGTCAAATTGAAGGATGGAAAAAAATGTTGCAATTGTAATTTTATTGGGAGGGGAGCATTTTCTGAAAGGCTGGTGAGAAATTAAAGAAATTGGCGGGACAGCTATGAGATTTGGTGGAGCGCGCCAAATTTCAATTCAAAATATGTAATAAGAATTACCCAAATAAATGTGGGCAATTATGAATGAAATACATGAATATGACCTCCATTTTAACTAATCTTCTCCAAATTTTGATAAGCAAAATGCCGGCATTGAAATTTAAAATATAGATAGGTGGCATTTGTAAATGTTGACATTGGCATTGCCTTAAATGAAATAAATGCAGTTTTTAAACCAAAATTATACTAAAAATTGCTCCAGGGCATAAAACATTGAGGATTTTATATGCATTTTTATAAGATTTTAATGATTGTACGCTTGGGGTTGAATTAAAAATAAAGAAATTGGAGGGCGATTAGCCGCTTTTTTAAGTCGCAATATTGCCTAAAAAATAGTGGGAAAGATAACATTATTAAGTTCCGAATTCTGGTAGAAAAAATCTCATTCCAGAACTAAAAAATTATAAAAAAAAATTGGGCATCAAGCTTTAGCGCATTTTTTGACTCATTGTTTTTGTGTGGCGGCTTTTGTCTTATCTTTCAATTGTCATCAACTCGCCCCTCCTTTATCTTTTATTCATTTAACATTCGGCCACACTTTCCAGCGACACAATAACAATAATAATTTTTGCAAAAGGATAATGGGAGACCGGTTAGACTAATAAAGCACAAAAGCCGGATGAATGAATGGAGTGAGGTATATTCGCAAACAAGTCAAGTCACACATACAAATAAATATATGCGAAGGTCGCGCACTTTTATTACAATAATATGTAATTATTAGCTTGGCTTTAAGAAGAAATATATTCCATAAGTGCACAGTGCACACTAAAATGCTAGGCAAAGGAACAAAATAAATATGAGTTAACATAGTGAAAAAAATATTATAAATATTTAAACATATTGAAATGGAAAATAAAAATATGTAAAATTAAATTTTATATAATACAAGGAAAATATATTTATGTTTTACTTTTCACTTTGGGAAAAATGCTTTAATTTTTGTATTTTTTGCACCAGAGAAATTTTGTTTTTTCTATTACTGTTTGGCCGAAGGGAAATTGTAATTTTATTTATATTTCACCGAAGGAAAAAATTTTGTGTGTTTAATTGAATCTTTATTTATGGTTAATTGTGGAAAAACTTTTTAAATTTTTATTTTACCAAGACTGAAATGTTTATATTTCCTGATTGGAATGTATTTCATTTCTGATTTTTTTCCAATTGTTTTATCCGCAAACGCGCGGTCCTACCATATCAATAGACAACTCTCTTATAATTTTACGATCCGGATATAGGTAGATGATAAATCCACGTTGTGTTTAAGAATGTAATAATTATATTTTTTTAACTCTATTTTTTATTTAATTTTAACTTACTATATTTATTGCGGCATTGGAATTAGCCTTTAATTTGTTCCAATTGAGAAGATCCAATTCAAATTAAAATTATTTGAGAAGTGAAGAATTTTGGTGAATTATTGAAAATTATGTTGGAATAATTATCTATAGAAATTCAAAGGAACATTTTAGTGTAATTCAGTTGTAAAAATGGAATTTCTTAGCTTAATTGATTTGCTTGGAATTTTTTATTCAGGATAATTATCGACTAATTTTTTGTCAATTATAAAATGGATGGGAATTGGGAAATTGATTGGAAAAGTAAAAAATTGGATTGCTCCACCTAATAAACATCGATTTGGGTGGGATATGCTCAGCTCTGTTGAAATTAGATCCCTTTTAATCGCAGCTGTTTGGCCATAGCCCTCAACAAAATGATCTGGATAATTGGGGGAAAAAATTCGGCAATTCATAAAAGAGGTCTGTCGATGTAGGGATGGAAATTATTTTACAATTCATTGAAGAAAGTAAAAAAAATTTAATTTGCTCAATCTTGTGTATTGAATATTGATGAGGCAATTAGGGAGGGAGGAATCAATTGGGTTCTCAGAGGTTTGTTGACCCGATCAACAAACAATTAAAATGGTTTTGATAATTTTGATTATAATAGATAAAAATTTGTAAAAATTGGTGGCGGAAAATTTTCGTTTCCTATAAAATCTTAGAAAGTCAAAAATTCTAAAAAATTTCCTGGGGCAAAAATCATGATTTAAGTAAAATTATTGTTCGTTTACATATTTACTTTTTGAAAAAAAATTAATTAATGGGTTTACTAGGTTGGAGAACTTTTAAGAGTGGTTTTAACTTCAAGTCTCGGGAAATGTTTCTAAATAAAAATCATAGGAAAATTAGAAAGAAAAATTTAAATTTTAATAAGTTTTTGACCATTGATTTCACTCCAACATCAAAATCATATTTCGATATTTCGATCCCATGATTTTGGAAATTCTCTTATAGGCGAAGATTAAAAATTAAAATTTTTTACTTTAAAATGGGACCGATACTTTTCCGAATTTTTTTGAAGCCATATACATATATCTTGGCCATTCCTAGGAGACTTAAGCCCGAAAACAAAATAAAAGTTTAATAAAGCTGCCGGCTATGTGATTATCGCTTTTAGGCTAATGAAAAATATTTTGGGGGAGAAAAAATCATTCGGGGACAACAACAGGGCTTCATCATTAAAACATAAAGCACATCGAAAAATGAGGCGAATTGGAAAGAGGAAAAAATAAAAATTAGCTACCCGCCGGGGGCTGACGCCATGCATTTTCGTATTTTGCCCCCCATTTAGCCCTTTGAGGCGAAACAGGTGATGCTCACAAATGTTTGGCAGAAGGCAGAAAAAAATTTGTTACGGAAAAAAGGAAGAAATAATGAGGAGGGAAGAAAATGAGCCCATTGAGAAGATTTGTTGTCCCTGATAAGAATAATAAGAAGGTAGAAATGCAATGTTGGATGAAAACTGTAAATGTAGGGAATGTTTTTGAGCGGAAAGGACATTTTGGGATTGCAAAAAATGCTAAAAAAAAATATTTCAATCAATCACAGATTGAATTAAAAGGAGAATATCATTAATTATAATTCAAACATAAAAAGTCAATAAATTTATTCAAAATATTTTTTTTGTCCAGAATTCTAATTTTACAGCCATAGATGTGCCCATAGATTTAGACTATGGATAGAATACACAATGAATTTGCGGTACTTTTGTACTTTGGGTCCCCTTTTTTGGAAAGTGCTTGGTTCCCCCTATGGGTGTTAGGGTTGGGTTAGATTTTGGGTTTAGGATACTCGTACGATGATCCTTACCTTATCCCATCCTAACCTTGACTTACTCCAACCCGAAATATGACAAACCAAAGGGGGGAATAAGCATTTTCCAAAAAAGGGGACCCAAAGTACAAAAGTACCGAATTTGCTATATTTTATGGAATCAAAAAATAGCATGGCAATAATGCATACTCGCATAAGTATTATTACATATAGATTTAGGCTAGATCAATCAAAAGCTTACAGGAGTTAGGCAAATAAAGTTGGAGGGAGATATTTGGTCAAATTTTAATACCTCAAAAATGGCTGATTGACAGGAAAGTTTTGGAATAAATTCACTGATATTATATGGATAAATTAATTAGCATTCTTTTTTGAATTTTAAATTTAATATTCACAGCACTATTTTCAGTGGCAATCGGCGGCGGGTGGTCTTGTTATTAAATTTTGTGAATTAATAGCCTTTAAAAAGTTTAGAAAATTGGAGAGATAATTAAATTATTTGTGCTGACATCTATGATTATTTTTAAGCTCTTTCCCAGAATATTTGCTTATAAATTAAAAAACGCTCGAAAATTTAAGAGATAGTTTTTGAGGTTGATAAATGCTTCTGGCAATTTACCATTGAAATTTCAAATTTGATTTTATTCCTTTCCATTTCTATTTTTTAAATATAATTTTTTAATAAAATATATAAAAATTTTCAAAAAATCGAATGTACCTGATTCTGTTTTGCTTGGACCCGTTTTCCACTGGACTGTTGTCCAGCTGTGGCAGTTGTTGATGAATCCAACGGCAACATCAATGGGCCATCCACAATTCCAGCAGCATTCCCACCTCCATTATTGCCACTTGAAGTCATCTGTAGAAAAACAAAAATTTAAAATTAATAATCATTTACGAGATTTTTTACTTAATAAATACTAGTAAAAGACTAGACTTCGAGAGATGCTTGAATAGGATCAAAAGACCCGGTATTTTGGGATTTTGTCTATGAAATTTTTATTTCAGCAGAATAATATAAACTTGTTTCAAAAATCTGACCATTGTTTAAACCCAGAGAAGTTTAGGTCTGTAAATTTTGCTTAAGCCTTATTGAAATTTCATCGACAATACCGGCTAAATGATTCTTCCTCAATTAAAATATAGAAGCAGATATACTTAAAACAACTTTTGTCTTAAATATTTTTTATTTTAAACAATAAACCATGGACATATTTAGGACCTACCGATTACCTAAATATTTTTAATGACTTGAAAATTTTTGTTAACCTAAAGTAATGGATAAATACTCTCATAATCCACCAAATTTGGAAGAAATAATAAATATTTAATTTACCAACCTGTGCCATTGCTGAATCACCACCACCACCCGTACCCGCCGCATTTTGCTGTTTTCCATTATTATTTGTGCCACCGCCGCTGGTGACGGATGAGGAAGAATCGGCGCCTGTGCCACCGCCGCCTAACAAACGCATTTCGGCTCCTTCCACAAATGGGAAAAATTCTTCCTCCTCCTCTTCCTTCTCCTCTTGTTCTCCCCCTTTGCCCGATGAAATGTCTTTTTCACCACCACCACCACCAATGCTTGGCCTTTGTCGTCGACGACGATGTTTTTTGCCACTGCCTATGGCACTGCCACTCTTCTTGGACAGCAATAGAGAGGAAAATGTGGTTGAGCTATTTTTGTTGTGTTGATGAATGCCGTGTGCCTTGGCTTCCTCTTCCCTTTCTTTTTCGATGGGCGTAGTCTCTTTGGATGTTGACTGCTGCCGACCAATTGCCTGAGGCGTTTGATGCACGGAATGGCCACTGCTTTGGTTCTTCTGTTGCCGGGGGGCAGAATTATTATGCTGCCTTTGGGAATGCAAAGTGTTTTTGGAGGAGATGAAAGTTGAGGTCGCCGAAGAGCGCTGAAAAAATTTTTTTAATATCTAATTGAATAGGATTTCCACGAAAATAATCAATTTTATGATTAAATTTGCTATGTTTTCCAATTATGGTTGAACGATGAAAATGGCAAAAAGTGCCTAAAATTTGCAAGGGATAATGGGCTAAAAGGAAATGTCAAAGACCGAAAAATGGAAGATGGCATAGAAAAATGGAAAAAAACTCCCTTGGGCCTATTTCTATGTTTACGAGGAATTTCTGAATGCAAATTCTCGAAGCGAATGACAATAACAAAGTTTATGGGAAATAGGTTTTTAGATTTATATATGAAATGTGAATAGTAAAAGTTGAAATTTGCTCCCTAAAAGTGCTTGTATGGGCGTTTGTTCGACAAATGACCTTTTCCACCAAAATTTTTTCAATATCATTTTTGCAAAAAAATAATTGACAATTAATATCAATTTTATAGCGGGAATTTTGAAAACAATTTTCGATTAATTAGGAGGGGAAGTGTTGTTTACAAAAATAAATCGGTTTGAAATTCATAGTTTGTTATAGGAATATGAATCCTAATTCTTCCAATGGTATTTTGCCTTTATCGAACCTATCGATAAAAAAGAAGCCGTATAACATGCTAATGCAAAACCTAATAAAATAAATTAAAAAAATTTGTTGTTTTTAGCGCATTAGATTTGGCCTTTTTTGATAACCAAATAAACAAATTAAAATAATTTTTTATGGAATTTTTAAGCATCAAAGAGCAGAAATATTAATATCTCACATGTTTTTGGGAGAATCCCTCCTAATAAGGGAAATTCCTTCAATACAAAATAATTTTTCCTAACTTCGATATTCACAATCTCCATCTCTATGGATAACGGTCTACGCCGGCGGCGTTATTTATGCTCAGAGCCAGTAGCTGTTGAAAGGAATAGAGCGGACCAAAGAAGAAGAATATTTTTAGAGGCTTCTCAGAGTGAGAGAAAGAAAATTAGCTCAATAAAATCAATTCTCTCTGCTTTCTCACATAAAATAGTGCGCGCCGCAAGGGGAATAGTGTTTGTGACTTAATTTGTGAGTTTTTTCTTCGTCCAGGAATAAATTTGAATAAATTTTGCCACTTGATAATTATGCCGCTAAAAATGGCTTCTTTATTTAATCCAAAAAGTGGAAGATCATTTTTCCCAGAGAGCACCATAAATGCAGTTTTTGATATTTACTGTATTCCCTGTTAGGATCTTTAAGAATCTCTTACCCGGAGTCACAATTTTTGGCGCGAATTTTGAAAATCTGGTGAAAATGGGCAAAAATTACCCATCGTATGGACAAAATGGAAATGCGTGTATTTTGGGGTTTTTTTTAAAAAGGCATATATTTTGAAAAGATATTCAAATATTTTTACATTTCCAATTTAAAAATCTAGTGAAAATCTAGTGAATATAACAATTTTTCAGAATTTCGGAAATAATTTGAAAATATGAAACATTTTCAAAATCTTTTAGGACATATTTTCAATATCTATTCAAAATACCATGAAAAATATTTTAAAAATGGCAATCATATTCAGAATATTTTGAAAATGGGGCAAAAATCTGTTTTCCCTTGTTCTGGTTTATTGTTCTGATTTTTCTCGCGCACCGTTCTGACTTTTGCCTTGTTCTGATTTTCTGTTCTGATTTTTTCCTTGTTCTGATTTTTCTCGCGCACTGTTCTGACTTTTTTCCCTTCTTCTGATTTTCTGTTCTGATTTTTTCCTTGTTCTGATTTTTCTCGCGCACTGTTCTGACTTTTTTCCCTTCTTCTGATTCTGATTTCACTCATATAATTACCTGCCGCAGCTGGGATTCGAACCCGAGTAGTCAAGTGCCAAAGTCAGCGACATAACATTGAGCTAAGGAGGCTATGTATCCTCCTCCATTAAAACATTTATTTATTCCTTTCATTGCCTTTCTCCAGAATATTCTCAAAATTTAGATATTTTTCGAAAATATTCTGAAAATTTGTTCTATTTTAGGTTGTGAAAATGAATCGAAAAATTTGGCGAAAATCATAGAATTCTGAAAATTTTCTGAAAATTGTATCCATTTTTAATCTGCATTTTGGGTCTTATTTTCAAAAGCTTATCAAAATGAATACAAATATAAATTTTTAAAATTATTAAATTCTCAAAATGTTCCCTGAATTTTAGTAATTTTAAGAATATTATAACAGTTGATGTATTTTCACTTAATTTTGTAAATATGTAAAATTTTTAACATATTTTTTTCCTTTTATGTTCAAAATTTTTTGAATTTATTTTGACATGGATTTTCAGAATTTTATTCATTTCTAATATATTTTAACAATTTATCGGTGCTCAATATATATTGAGGATTTTTTCCTTTTTTAAAAAATTTTCACAATTACAATGAAATTTTCAAAATATTGTGCACATATTTTCTTTGTGACTCCGGGTAGGTGTCGGCCTTTTTTACTACCAATTTGCCTTAGGCAATTGAGAATTGCTCGGTTACAATTTTACAATTTACATAGACACTTCAAAGTCTTGGCCTCAATTTCTACTATAAAAAATGCCTGAATGTCATTAGGCCTTTGATAATTCAGAAATGTACTTGAAATTAAATTTGGCCTTGGTTATTTTAAAATTGCCTTATTATTTGGGACCTTAGGCATTTTAGAAATGTTAATTATAATTTGGTCTCAGTTATAAAATTAATTATTTGAAAGCTTTAGGCTATTTATTTCAGGCAATTTAGAAAATTTTCTAAAGTTCAATTTTGCCTTTCGGCAATTAAAAATTGCTTTTGGGCTTCAGTCAGGGTAAAGGCAATTCAACAAGTTTCCTAGGCGAGTTTTATGGCCAAAAAGCCCATATATCTGGCATTCTTGAAAAAAAAATGTTCGCGGCTCACTCAAAGAATATTTCTGCTGAAAGAATAGAAATCGAGAGAAAAAGAGGAAGGAGGGGATCTTTCTTCCTTCTCTTTCTAATACTTATTCCCTCTTTTTTAATGCAACACACCACCACGCGGGCGAATATGTCCCCCCAAGCATTGAATGTTCTTGCTCTCTTCTCGGTGGATTTTCCTTTGGGGGCAGTAGAATAAAAATCAATAAATGCGCTGGACGAGAAATGCTTTGAATATGAGTCCCTTCGCCGCCGGCGACGGGAATGGACACAAAGTAAACACAGCTGATTTATTGAAGGGAGCAAAAATTGAATGGGGAACATTGGAAGAGGATTAAAAAGAGCAGCAGCAGAGGGAAAATTGGTTTTAATAATTGGAATTTTTATGATGGGATTATTTTTGGAATATTCCATTGTTTGTGAATGAATTTTACTTGGAAATGGAAAAATTTAAGTATGCAAAATTTTGAGCGGAAATTTTACAGGAGTGAAAAAAATGATCAAATATAAAAGTGGAAATTTTAAAATTTTCCAAATATGAGGGATCAGAGTAAATGGTCTGAAAATTTCAAATGAACATGAATCCGACAGGGATGGGTTCGATGTTCGATTTTTTCGTTTCGATGTCGATTTTCGGTCATTTTTGGTATCGAAATTTCGTTTTTCGGTTTCGAAAAATTTTTTGACCCTCCGAAATTTCGATTTTCGATTTCGATTTTTTTGTTTGGGCCATCGAACCCATCCCTGGTATCCGATACATATTATCAGAGAGAGGGATCTTCATTTTTCAATTTTTTTAAATAGAAGAAATCGATAACCTAAGTCATTCTATGTCTTAAAATAATTCAAACAATATTGCGATGATATAAATGTGCACTCTAACACAAATTAGATCAGACTAAAAAGTCTACAAGATTATAAATTTTTATTTCCCGAAATTAAGAAGCTTATTCTGAATTAATATTAATAATTTTATTATCATTTGAATTTGAATATAAGTGTTTAATCCTTAATTTGTTATTTAAATAATCAAAATCGGGGGTTCAGCCCTTGGTGAGTTTAAACGCTTTAAGAAGTTGACGTTAAGATTTTACAAGGGCTTTAATTTACAAATACCCCGAATGATCCTATTGCAAATATGTTTAATAAGAGAAATGGAACGGGATAGGAAAAGACGATTTTCTGTTCGCAAAAATGACCCAAATTTGGTTTTTTATAGTTCAATTTGCGGTCACCATTTAATTTGGGTCATTTGCCCATCTTGAAATGAACGGCTACTATTTTGAGGATGGATTTGATGAAAGATGGTGCGCGGAGGAACGGATGTGGGTCGGAAAAAATGAGAAAATTGAAATGAGCAAAAAACACACAAAATTAGCTAAATTTGGGTCAACCACACGAAAATTAGGCACTTTTTTGATAATTGTTTATTTTAGATAGTATTTTTCACACTTTAAATAGTATATGCTCTTTTTCCCATGGGGATAATTTTCTTAAAAATTGGGAAATTTTGGGGTCTAACTCCTTAATTTGTGTATATATTCGAATAAATTATAACGAATTTTGTAGAACTCTAGGGAACTAACAATAAAAATTTTTCTTAAAGTTCACCCTACCCGGAGCTAGGGGCCCTCAAAGTCGAGGGTGGAGAATTATTAGAGAGTGGGGAATTAATAGAGCATTTAGGTTTCTCCGGGCTATTTTCTCTCACCCACCTTTTTGCGATGCGATCGTTGCTTTGTGCCGGTGGATTTTGGCCGAATTTGGAGCAAATTTTGCCGAGAACTTGCTGCCATTCCAATCATTTCCACTTCATCTTCATCCTCTTCTTCTTCTTCCTCTTCATCATCGTCAACAATTTGTTGTTGAACATTCTTGAAATAAATGTGGAAAAATAATTAAATTTTCTGGATGTCGAGTTTTATAGTGAAATCTGATTCTTATGCTGAAAGATTATATCTTTTTAATGATTTATTTTAGACATTATAAATCATATATTTGATAAAGCTTGTCAAAATGCATCAATTGGTCAATGGATTTTCAATATTTGCATCAAAACCAAAAGAAACCAAAAATAGAAAATGGTTTGGGCGGTTTAAACTTTAAAATTTTGATTAAACCTTGAAAATTTGTAAGTCAATCGAGCCTCTAGACGACTCTATTATGTTATCTAAGATCAAGTATTAATTAAACTTTCGGCAAAGAGAGAGTTTTTATGGCAAAAAATTTTCCCAATTAATTAAATTAAATAACCTTAATTTCCTTATTTTGTATCTGCAAGCTTTGGCTTGATTCCTTGTGAATGCATCCAATATCCATCAATTGTTCCTCCAAGGCATCATAGTAGATGGCAGCATTGGAAAAGGCACCGATGGCTGGGCCCTCCTCCACCGTTGAATCTCCGTTAGAGCCCGGCGCGAAGGAAAATCCGGACCCGCGGACCGGATTTTCGAACCGAAAAAATCCTGGGCCGGACCGGACCGGATAATCCGTACTAAATCCGGTCCGGAAATAATCCGTACCTTAAAATTGTACGGATCCGGATACGGATTTCCGGATTTTCAAAAAAATTTTTTTCGCAGATATAAAGTAAAAAATAAATAAAATTTATTGCGATTAATTAAAATAAAAATGAAATCAAATTTATCGCGATAAAATAAAAACGAAATCAAATTAATTCAAATTAATATGAGCCAACTTCTGGAATACTTTTGTTAAGGAAAATTAACATTTCCGCTGTTTCTGGGTTCAAACTTGATCGGCGGTAATCATAAACATCTCTCGCCACACTGAATAATTGCTCACTCGGCACACTTGTTGCAGGCGTTGAAAGAAAAATTTTCGCTATTTTGCCCAATCCAGGAAATTGGCACTCATTTTGCATCCACCATTCAAGTGGGCATGCCGTTTGTTTGATGGGTGGAATATTCACATATTTTTCTATCTCCGCATCCAAATCCGAAAGTCCTTTAGCCTGATGAATTGGATCTGAAATATAATTTTATTCAATAGCTTTTTCACAAAATTCTTATAAACTTTGTTGTTCTTGCACCAGATTAGCCACCGAATCCATAAAACAAGTGCGTTTTGCCGGCGGAGAATTTGCAGCATTCAATTCAAATTCTTCTGTTTCAATATCCTCGGGAATTTCAGCCAATGGTGGTTCAAATTCTTCTCGATTTTTAGTTGATTCTTGTACCTCGCATTCGTCTTTCAACATTTTTGACACGCTAAAATTTTATTTTCTTTATGTATTTGATAAAAAATTCTTTAAACCTTGCTAGGAAAATTGCTTTATCAGATGCAAAATGATGCTTGAATCTGGGATCAAGAAACATTGAGACTGCATGCAATCTAAAAAATAATTATATGTTTTTAATAATATAGGATTTAAATTTACTTTTGATTTTCCAATTCAAAAAATCTTTCTTTGATGCCATTTATTAAACGCTTCCTGACATCTTCTATCTCAATTATAACTTGATCATTATTCGAATCGCCTTCTTCAATTTCAATATTTCTTGGAACTCTCAAATCCAATTTTGACAAATCATGAACCAGTGTTTTTGCATATGGAAATTGAACAGAAATTGTTGATTTGGAAAATAATAATGAAGCCTCTTCCACTGGTGTCAGTAGATCAATCAATGGTTGCAATAAAATCCATTCGCCTTTTGTCAATGTTAATTTCATGTCCATTTTGTCAAAGGCGACTTTATTGATTGCATTTTTCTGTTCCACAAGGCGGCGGATCATAATTAAGCTGCTATTCCAACGGACGCTCATTTCCTGTTTTTTTTATTTATGAACTTATTTAAAAAGTTTACCTACCTGCAAAAGTTTATGAGTGGGCAAATTCTCAGCAATTTGTGCCAGTTCTAATTCTTCTAAAGCTTTGATTGAATATTTCACACGGGCAACAATTTTGCGACAATTTGCTAATAAAATATTATATTTTCGATATCATTTAAATAAAATACATACAAAATAGCCCACAAATTGCATCTTTTTTTTCACCAAAACTGGTTTGGACTGCTCGATTGAGCATGTGGGCGGCGCAGACAGCATTTGAAATTGATTTTGGCAGATATTCGAAGCTGTAAAAAATAATTTGTATTGAGTTTCATTATATTTTTCTTATCTTAATCATGTTCGATCCTTTGTCGGTCACAAATGCATGGGCTGATTTTTCGTCAATTTTCCAACTTTTCATCATTTCAGTTATTTTCTCAGCAATTGCTACGCCAGTATGCGATCCAGGAAAATGGCTTATTGAAAGTGTGAATGATTTTTTCTTCCATCGGGAGCTAATCCCATGGGCCGTCAAACTAATTTATAAATTTATTTAAATATTCAAGCATTAAAAATAACCTGATAAAACTGTGATTTTCACTCCAAATATCCGAAGTGAATGAAATGCCGCCAAATTGTTTCAATTCAATAAGGAGTTTGTTTCTTACCGCATCGTAGACCAGTGGAAGAGCATATCGTCGATAATGCGTTTCTTCTTTTAATTGCTCCGTCTTTTGATCGCAAATTGCTTTGAAGTAAGGGCTATTGATGAGATTAAATGGAAGATTTGATGTTGCGATGAGATTGATAACTTTTTTATCCAATTTGGAAAGCATACCTAATTGTTGTTTACAACTAAACCGATTATTCGCAAAACAAACCGCTGCTTCTGACTACAAATGTATCAATTTTTGGATTTTCTTCTTTCTCTTTGTTTTGTCCCGAACTTGCCAATTTTTGATAATGCTCAAAATGTTCAGAATTTTTGTGTTTGGAACCCAAATGTGTTGTTAAGGATTTTATGCTTCCATGTGAAATCGCAAATTCATATTTCCTTTCATTGTTGTTTTTGCATTGAATGCATTCAGCTTTTTCTGCTGATAATTTGTTGAAAAGCCCAATTTTATAAATAGGATTATTGTCGGACATAATTCTATTTATTCACTCTAAATTGGATAGAAAATTTTAAATAAAAATTCAGATAATGAATTAAAATTAAAATAACATTAAATTATTTCGAATTAAATAAATTATTCATCATTTTTATTATTTTCATCATCTACTTCTAGTATGTCGAGAGATTCGAAATTCTAAAAGAAGAAATGAATAAGTATTTTATAAAATAAAAAATAAAAATATATTAAAGAAAGAATTAAAAAAAGAAATTATTAAATAAAGATTTTAAAGGAATTTTGGAATTTGGATCGTTTCAAAAAAAAATTATTCACAGAAATAGGATGAATGGTCCTTTTTACTAGCATTTGAAAAATCCGGAAATCCGGATGCAAAAAATCCGGACCCGCGGGCCGGATTTTCGTTTGGCTAAAATCCCGGGCCGGACCGGACCGGATAATCCGTACAAAAATCCGGCCCGGAAAAAATCCGGAAAATCAAAAAATGTACGGATTTCGGACTCCGGGTCCGGATAATCCGTACGGACCCGGAATCCGCGCCGGGCTCTAATCTCCGTTTGCCTATAACGGAAAATTCTCTAGAGTAAGTACAGTATATTAAAAAATCAAATAATTCGATGGGGTATTTAAGAATGTGCTAAATCTAAACTTGAATTTGACCTCTATTTTATCGAATTTATGGGAATCTTGATAAGCCCATTGCCAACCTTTTTACCATGGATAGTCTTATATAGTAAATGTTTAGCATTGTTCTTATCAAAATTGCTCACGAAAATAGCCAAATACAGTTTTGTTTTATTCTTTTTTACAGGTGTCAGTAATACAATATAAGTGACCAACATTTTTCAAAAATGTATTTTTCCCTTAAGGTAATTTTGGATGATAAATTTGATTTTGGTTTATTTCAATCTTATCCGGCTATATTTGTAAGGCAATATCATTTTTTGCAGAATGTGAATATTATCATTCAGTTTAAGAAGGCATAAATTCTTGATAAAATCGAGGTTAGATATTTAAACTTATAGCATTCTAATAAAATTAATTTACTGCATATATAGTATACACTATATACGGCCTATTTCCATTTCCATATATTCTTCTTTATAAATAATATTCAAAATTAATCAGAATCGAAAAATTACAAGTAAATTTATGTCATATGTACAAATAAATTTTTTATAATTTACCAAAAAATTAACCTGCTTTAATAAAGATGGAAGCATCCGATTTGATGTCAAATGAACAGTAGCTTCTGTGAAAAAATTTTATAAAATGTTTCTTTAATTTCAAAGGAATAAACCATTGCTATGCTTTTCATTTCGACATAACAATTGTGTACTGGATCCATTGGATTCACTTAAACTTGGTGTGGAAATTGCGGCCTCCAATGATGATGGAATTTTTTCCTCTACAAAATGCAAATTTGTCGAATCGATTGGTGAAACTTTAAAATGAGGGGAAATTATTTATCTAAATATTTAGGAATCTAGAAATTTTTGGCCAAAAAAAATTTGATATGCAGAAATAATTCATCCTTAAGACGATCATTAATGACTAAATTAAAATGAAATTTATGTTTTTATTTCCTTCTATAATCCTTGGACATATCTTGAAAGAAAAATGCTTCTTTTGAAGTAAATTTTAACTAAATTTTGCTCAAAAAAAGTGGCCAAAAAATTTGGCAGGGGGAATAATTTGGCTTTTTTGGATTATCGATCAATAAAGCAACCATTTTTTGTGCTATGCATTTAGTTTTATTAGAATTTTTCGGCTAAATATTTTAGGATTCCCCATATTATTTACCATTTTTGGCACTATTTTTTTCCAATTTATGGCACATTATTTGGCCTGATAATTGTTCATCATTGGCATTTTTATTTTTTTGGTCTTCTTCTTCATCCATTTTCTTGTCCAAAAGCAATTGGGATTGGGACATTTTTGAAATTTTTAGTGTCGATTATATAAATTTTCGAAAGGAATTTTGACTAGACAATGTTCGATCTTAAAATGATAAAAATTATTATTTTTTACTGTTGTTAATTTAAATTTAAACAGGAAAAGGTAATCACAAAATTCCAAAAAAAAATACATTAAATTTCAATTTTTACAAGATAAGATGCAAAAAATTCGGATTAGAAGCTCATTTTCTGAACAAATTCAAGGAAGAGAGGAAAAATTTTCGAAGGAAAAAATTCAAAACAAAATTGTTTGCAAATTGACTATTTTTGGTGGCAAAAAATTTAGTAAAACTGTTTTGTGTGCGATAAAGAGCTCAAAAAGCGGAGTATAGTGCAAGTAAACAAATTGGGCTCGGGAATACTCATTTCAATTTGTGTCGTCAATAAAAACATTTTTCGAGAGGTCATATGCTTTGGATGGGGAAAAACAAAAGAGATCAAAGAATGTTGCGCTTTTTGCATAAATACTATTATTATTAATATTTCCCAAAAATAAAAAAAAAATATTAATTTGTTTGTTTGTTTGTTCGTAAAAATTTTTAAATTAATATTTATTATTTTAACAATTTTCTTTGGAAAGTAATTTCAATTATACAGTATAGTTAGAGGGAAGAGGGAACAGAGAACAGGCAGATTTGGTGATTGCCTGGGGGAATATTTTATCAATTTTATAATCGAGAGGGAATTGAAAATGTGACTATTTTTATTTCTAATTCATATAATTATAATTATAACACGTCTTTTTTACTTACAAATGGGCAGTGAATGGTTAGGGAAAGAAGTCGAAATATTTAAACTTTTAAATTTTTTCATGTTGATTTTCTTTCCTCCTTATCCTTAAAGTATGAAAATTAAAAATTTTAATTCGAATTCGAACTAGAAATAGCAGAAGGCAAAGCTGGCATCAACAAGAAGGGGCGCTTTGAATTCTGATTTTAGCAAAACTTTCTAACTTGTTCCAATTCCTATATTCTTTTATTTTTTGTTTGAATTTTGTATAAAAAATTTTCCCATTTGTTTATAGGAATTGCCACCCCCGCGTAAAACTGATAAAAGAAGAAGTGTAAATAAAAAAGGGATGGATTGAATTTGGACGCAATAAAAATTTTGTGATAAATCTGTGATGAGAGAATGGCGCAAATTTTTCGGTTTGTTGATTGAATGGGTGTGAAATGTGTATTGAATTTTAGTGGCGAGAATTGATTCTCGGAGTGAAGAAAATGAAGAGAGGTAATAAAAAAGTGATAAATGATAATTAATAAAGTGAGAAAAATTGTCAAAATAAATGCGATATTTTACCAAATATTTTTAACAAAATTTATTATTTTATTAATTTAATTTTTCGGACTATTTTTTAAATGTTTTTTCCTAAATATTTTTGCATAAATCAGTCAAAAATTACTGCTAAAAATTTAATTTTTTGTCTACAAATTTTGGGCTTAAAAACATGCCCAAATTAATTCTACCCAATTAGTGCTTCAAAAATTATTGTTCAAAAATTGAGAAAAAGTTTTTGAATAAATAAGTAAAATATTTGACATTTTTATTTGTGTTTTTAGTCAAATATTGCCCAACAAAATTCAAATAATTCAAAGTGGGGGAATAAGGAATTTGTGGGGAAAAACCGCGAGAAATTCCGCGAGGCCGATTGCATATTGCATATCAGCTGATATTTGGCCAAGCAAACTTTTACTTTAGGAATTGGGATACAAAAAATTGCGAGGACAAAATGGGCATCGCCCGCGGGGAGCTTCTCTATCTATGAAAATGAAAATGTAGAGGAAAAAACATTTGGAAAATTTAATGGAAAACAGAGAGCAACAAAAACATGAGGGATAATAAAGCGCAAATGTTCGCAAAACGCAAATGGTCAGAGAAGAGAGACACATATTTATGCGCGTAGTCTATCTCTCTTCCCTATCCCTCTAGGGGCTAAAGAAGGGCTCTATTCTATAGGCTATTTTATTATTAGCGTGCGATGCGAGGAGGGATGGCACTGCGCTTAACATAGAAATTATAGATTAATCTAAAAATATCTAAATTGAATAATTTCCTATAATATTTTTCTCAAAATTTGATTTCGGCCTATAACAATTCACAAACCGTTTTAAAAAACTTAATATCTAATTCCTAATTTCTAATTAAAAATTCGTTGTTTTTATTAAAATATTTTGCTCAGTATTCAGAATAAATTGATGAACCTTTAGGGAAAAAACATCATGCTTTGCAAAAATTTGCAAATTTGCTTAATTCAATTCATATCAGAAACTCATTTTCACAGGGTATAATTACTAATTATGGATGCTAATAAATTAAATATGAATTTTGTCTCAATTTTGTTCTCAATTTATGCCAATCTTATAATTATAAGCAAATAAATGCCTTAAACATTTAGCATGGGAAAATAAAATTGGAAAATGATGGCGACCCAGCAGCTTGAAGTAGCTTACTTAAAAAATTAATTTATGACCAATCGTTTCTGTTTTCCACTTCCTCGTTGATATTTTTGCAAAGAGGAAAATGAAAATACGGGACACTGGGGGGAAATAGCCGTGTCAAGAAGTGCCCGGCTCCTTTTTGGTCTCTGCTGTTGGCCAATTTCCAATCCATTTCCCTCTCGTCGGCCTTTTGGCCAAACAACAAACAAAAACGGATTCTCCCTCTGGACAACCGCTGCCAGCTGACTTGTGTGAGCAGCGGTTGGACAAAACAAACAAATGATGATTATGGCCGACGACCGACCACCCATTTTGGGATGGGACGAAAATTTGAGGGCAATAAATTTTTTTTGTGCAAAAACAAACAATTTCCTAGTGAAAATTTTATTGAAATGCAAATGAGCAGAAAGATGCAATATTTAATATTATTGGATAACCTTTTAACAAATTTCTTACAATATGTATTATAACTCTGATTGTGATGAATTGATTTGGAAAAAATTGATGAATTTGATTGAAAATTGGCAAATTGTTACAAATAAAGATAAGGAATAGAGCAAAATTTAGTATCTTTTCGTTATTTTAGTCAAAATTCTCTATGTCATGTGAATTAAGTTTGATAAATCATTAAGACTCTATACAAAGAGTTTAAACTAATGTTAAAAATTTATTATTGATTTTTTAAGATTATAGAGATATTCGAGAAGGCCCAATAATGGGTGTGTAAAATTAAGTCAAGACATCAATCAACCTGACCTGAAATTAGTTGAATTTATATTAATTCCTTCGAAAATTATAGAGATAAAGACTATATATATTCACAGTTCTATTAGTACATTCTTATCCGACTAATTAGCAATATCTAATATCGCAAAATTTGTAGTAGAATATAAGGGATAAAAATTATATAAAAAAGATGAGTAGAATTGATTTCCAATTTTAATTTGTCTCATTCTTGGTAAAAATATGCCAACTGTCAACATTTATCGCAATGGCATTAATTAAGATGGCCAGAAAGGACCATACATACTCTTTTGTGCCTTATTTAGTTAATCAGTTAAGGGTTAAGATAAATTTATTCCATATGATATTTATATTAATAAATATATTGAACCATAGAATTTGGCCAATTGGCTGTTCTCTTCCGCCTAAAATTGTTCATAATGCACAAACAATAAAAATCCTACATTTTTTTACTTTTTCCTCATCAATTCCCAATCCCAATTTTATGCTTTGTATTTGTAGTTTAAACATTTTCATCATTCTCAACATTTTTCTGATCAATTTGTGCCCATAAATTGTTCGGGATTGAATGAAACTGGATTTTTTTTTGTGTTTGAAAACTATCATTTTTTAATTGTCTCCGTAAAATGTGATTATTGATGTGTTGAAAGAGAGGATTTTTTGGGTATTTAAATGGACCTTCTGGGATTGAGATGAAAAATAATCTTTCCCTCAATCCCCTCACTCATTCGACGAAAAAAAAAGAATTATCAAAAAAATTCGTCAAAAATGAGTAAACAACGATTTGTGGATAAAGTGGTGATCATTACAGGTAAATTATATTAAAATAATTATTAATAAATTATTAAATTTATTTAAATTAAATTTTTATTTAACTTAAAACAAAGGAGGTGTGAAAAAAATTCTAAATAAAATTTTAAAATAATTAATTTTAAGAAATCTGAATTAAAATAATTAAAATTAGCAATTAAAAATACGCCAAAATAGGGAGAGAAAAATTAATTTTTTGACTTCATCAATGGCAAAAAAATGAGGAGAATTAACATTAAAAAAATTTGAAATATTTTTAAATATCGTTTTAATCGTGAAAGCTGAAAAGTCCCAGAATTTTTTTAAATATTAATATAAAAATATATTAAATATAATTAAGTAATTTGTAAATTCTTTTTAAAAGTTCTATAAAATTTTAAATTAAATTTATTTTCAGGTTCCAGTTCTGGAATTGGCCAAGATGCGGCCGTGGAATTCGCCAAGGAAGGGGCCTCGGTGGTTATTCATGGGCAAAATGCTGAAAGATTGAAGGTAAAAAATTTATAAATATAAATAAACTAAAAAAATACGAAAAAAAAATTTAGGAAACGGAAAAAATGATTTTGTCCACCGGAGTGCCTGCTGAAAGAATTTTAGCCGTAATTGGATCGATGGAGAACAAAGAAACCCCTGAGAAAATCATCAATGCCACTTTGGAAAAATTCGGCAAAATTGATGTGTTGGTCAGTTTTTGTAACGATTTTATATTTTAATTTATTTTATTTTCAAGATTAATAATGCGGGCTGTGGTGCGAAACCAGGAATTGCGCCAGAGGATTTCACCAATATGGAACTTCTCGAATTCATTTATGCAGTCAATCTGAGAAGGTAGTTGTGTATCGGTATCAATCAAAAATTTAAATGTCTTGAGAAAATATTGACAAAAATTAAGCTAAAATTTTTGTCAAATTTTATTTATGTTTAGGTTTTTCGTTATTCTAGACTAAAAAATAGATAAAAACCTAAAAATTTTTATGGCAATTTGATTAAAAATTTATTAAATAATTTCTGTTTCATATTTTTTAATGTAAATTTGAAAATTATGCTAAAAATTTCTCATCTTAAATATAATATATATATATATATTTTCTTGTTTAACCCACTCTCGAAGGAGTTAAATCCCAAATTTTTCAAAATTTTACGGGTTTAAAAAATTATTTGGGATAGATTATTAATAAGGTATATATATATATGGCATATAAATAAAATTTATTTATTTTAAAGTGCCATTCATCTCTGCATTTTGGCACTGCCCCATTTGAAGAAAACCAATGGGAATGTGTTGAATATCAGCTCCATTGCATCTACTCGTATTTTACCACCATTTCTATTCTATGCGGTATCAAAAGCTGGCCTTGATCATTGGACTCGGTTTAAATGGGATTTTGTTTTATTTTTAAATGGATTTATTTTTGTCACAGAGGTTTCTCAGTGATGGCCGCCCCAGAAGTTCGAGTGAATACACTCAAGTTGGTTGGGTTTAGGGTTATGATAAATTTTGACTTGCTAAATTTAATCCCTATTTATTTTTTTTCGTTCTGAATCTGAACTAATTTTGATGCTTTAAGTTGAAAATTTAAGAGCAGACATTTGGCTATCTATTATTATCTATTATTATTAATTTTATTTAAATAGGTTAGATTCTATTCAAGAACAATTATAATCTTTACTCTGAATTTCTATTAAAATATATAGTCTTTTTTAAACATAATTCCAACAATTCTGAATAAATTTAAATAAAATTAATATTAATTAAATAGCCAATAATTTGCTCTTAAATTTAATAATAAAATCAATAAAATTATAGTTCAATTAAACGGCACCAAGTTGGATATATCCAATCATCTTCTCATTAAAGAAATTTATCTAATAAAATGTTTTTAACAAATTGAATTTTCAAAAATTTTGTTTTTTAGTCCTGGCCCAATTGAAACACCCATTTTCGACCGAGTCAATGCATCAACGGAGCTCCTGGATTCAATCCGTGCCGCCGATCCACTTGGCCGTTTTGGGCAATGCAGCGAAATGAGCAAATGTATGCTTTTCCTGTGCTCGGATGAGGCATCCTATGTGACTGGGGCAACATTGGTTGCGGATGGAGGCCTCTCTTTGGTCAAATAAATTTTTAATTGAAGTTGGAAGAATTTTAAAGGAAACACAAAAAAAATTATTTTTAATCAGCCAAGTGAAATTTATGATTGCTTTTTTCATCATTTTTTAGCGAATTAATAAATAAATATTAAAAAAAAACAAATGTGAATTCCTCGTAAAAAGTAAATTATTTTTCCACTAAAGAATTCGTAGCATATTATTTTTTACTTTAATGCTGAAATGACTCCATTCAATTTAAACCAAATATGAATTTACATATTTTTAAATTGGCTTCTAAGCGCTTGGAAAAATCTAAAAACCGGTGATGGACTAAATTCCCTTCGCTATATTAGCTTGCGCTTTAATAATGCTGAACGCACTGGCAATGACAATGAAGAGAAAATGAATTTGCATATTCCACCATTTTTCAATTTCTCTTCACTGGAAAAATCAATGTTATTGTCCAATGACTACCATTTTTCTATTCAAGTTCAAGCTTTTCTTAGCATTTAATTTTGATGGCCCAAATTGCATTGAATATTCTAAAATTAATATCAATTTTAAAAAATTTCTTTTCCCTTCCCAAATTTATCGCCGCGCTAAACCCGAACATCCAAATTGAAGGATAATGAAAGGAATTTGTGCATAACAAAGAACACAAAATTATTGACCTCTTCATTAATTAATCTTTAATGATAACAAATAATAATCAACAATTGAATTGATAAGCAAAAATACACAAAATGTGAAATAGAGCAGTGGAGGAATTATAATAATTAATAAATATTCTCAAAGATTGTCATTGTCCTCCGTTCTCCCTCTCCTGTCTCTCAAGTCTCAATCTAGATCTTTCCCCAATTGACATTGACATTGGAACTCTAAAAAGCTAATATTCTTTCAAAAAATTAACGTTAACTAGCAATTCTAAAAGATTACCAAAATAGTTAAATTAATTATATATTATTATTATAAAATTCATAAATAATTATTTTTAAATAATCTATTTAAAAAAATCAAATTTTTAGATTTAAATTTAAAAATGGTTCAAAGTCTATTTTCATTGGTTCAATCTTTGTTTAAAACTAAAATAAATGTTGATGAAGTGATCGAATTGACTTGGATTCATTCGGATATAAGAAATTTTCTTATTTATTTAAAAAGTTCTGCCACCATTGAGGACCTCCACGAAATTTGTCGCAGAAAATATTTGGAAAGCGTAAACCAAGAAGAAGTAAACAATTTTGAACCAAATTTATTCTACAAACATTTAGGTGGGTTATTTTTTAATATTTTAATATTGATATAAATTTTTCCCAAAAAATCGAATATTCAGGAATTTTTGATATTTTGGTTTATTTTAAAAATTTTGATATAAATTTTTTCCAAAAAATCGAATATTCAGGAATTTTTGATATTTTGGTTTATTTTAAAAATTTTGATATAAATTTTTCCCAAAAAATCGAATATTCAGGAATTTTTGATATTTTGGTTTATTTTAAAAATTTTGATATAAATTTTTCCCAAAAAATCGAATATTCAGGAATTTTTGATATTTTGGTTTATTTTAAAAATTTTGATATAAATTTTTCCCAAAAAATCGAATATTCAGGAATTTTTGATATTTTGGCTTATTTAAAAAATTTTGATATAAATTTTTTCCAAAAAATCGAATATTCAGGAATTTTTGATATTTTGGCTTATTTAAAAAATTTTGATATAAATTTTTCCCAAAAAATCGAATATTCAGGAATTTTTGATATTTTGGCTTATTTAAAAAATTTTGATATAAATTTTTCCCAAAAAATCGAATATTCAGGAATTTTTGATATTTTGGCTTTATAAATTTTTCCCAAAAAATCGAATATTCAATAATTTTTTGATATTTTTTGATATTTTGGCTTATTTTAAAAATTTTGATATAAATTTTTCCCAAAAAATCGAATATTCAATAATTTTTTGATATTTTTTGATATTTTGGCTTATTTTAAAAATTTTGTTAAAAATTTTTCCCAAAAAATCGAATATTCAAGAATTTTTTGATATTTTTTGATATTTTGGCTTATTTTAAAAATTTTGATATAAATTTTTCCCAAAAAATCGAATGTTCAGTAATTTTTGATATTTTGGCTTATTTATCAGTTTTTTAAAATAATTAAAAATTTTTGATTCAATTTAAATAATTATAATTAAACTATTTATTATTTAATTAATTCAGATCATGGAATAAAAATTCAATTGAAAATTGATGAGGATTTGAATGATATGTTCCTTCACCATCAAAAGAGGAATGCAATGAATAGAATAATGATATTTACAGAAGGTTCGATTCTTTCACACAAATAAGCCAATTATTTATTTAAATAAAGAAGATCCTATATAGTAAGCGAGTCACGACCGTCACGAAATAAAAATATATGCGTTTAAATTATTTTTTTTTGGCGTTATGCATTTTTAAATATTTTTTTTAAGAGAAAAAGAAAAGAGTATTTTTACGCATAAAGTATAAAGAAATTTAGTGATAGAAATATTTTTCGAATGAAAATAAACAATTTGAAAAAATATTTCAATAAATTAAATGAGAATTTTTTATTTATTAATTGAATAACCAAAAATTATTGAAAAATGATGGGAATATGATTGTTGCTTGAAATATCAAGGATTTATGACGACAATAACAAATTAGTGTTGTGAAATTAGAAAATAATTACTTTTTTTTTAATAGCTTTTAACAAAATTTTATTGAGAAATTTGAAGTACGAAGAGTATTCGAAAGAAGAAAAGATGCATGTTATTTGCATGGCGTTTTGTATTTTTTTTTACTTTTTTGGATTTTGTGTCCAATATAAAGGAAATAGTTATATAATTAGAGAAAAAAATTACAAATAGTTAAAGAATAAAGAAATAAAGTAAAATAAATATTTTTAGAATGAAAAAAAACATAATTGTTTATGGAAAATAATGTGGATATGTCTGAATTGTTGGAAAAATTAAAAGAAATTATGTCGATATGATAAATGAGTAGAAATTATTTAATAAGAAAGAATAAGGATGGGTAAATGCCTAATTTAGTTTAAAATAAAATTTCTGAACCACTGGGAGCGGCCGGGAGCCGCGCAGCGGCGACCGGGCGCTCCCTTAAGCTTGAGAAGCTGAAAAGTAATGAATGAGAGGATGAATGATTGGGAAGATGGAAAGAGATGATTGGGAGAAGAGATGAATGAAAAATGAGAAGAGATGAATGAGATAATGAGAAGTGATAAATGGAAGGATGAATAGGAAGAAGAGAAGAGCTGAATGGGAGGATGAGAAGTGATAAATGGAAGGATGAATAGGAAGAAGAGAAGAGCTGAATGGGAGGATGAGAAGTGATAAATGGAAGGATGAATAGGAAGAAGAGAAGAGCTGAATGGGAGGATGAGAAGTGATAAATGGAAGGATGAATAGGAAGAAGAGAAGAGCTGAATGGGAGGATGAGAAGTGATAAATGGAAGGATGAATAGGAAGAAGAGAAGAGCTGAATGGGAGGATGAGAAGTGATAAATGGAAGGATGAATAGGAAGAAGAGAAGAGCTGAATGGGAGGATGAGAAGTGATAAATGGAAGGATGAATAGGAAGAAGAGAATAGCTGAATGGGAGGTTGAAAAGTGATAAATGGAAGGATGAATAGGAAGAAGAGAAGAGCTGAATGGGAGGATGAGAAGTGATAAATGGAAGGATGAATAGGAAGAAGAGAAGAGCTGAATGGAAAATAAGAAGAGATGAATGGGAAAATGAGAAGAGATGAATGGGAAAATGAGAAGAGATGAATGGGAAAATGAGAAGAGATGTAGGGAGGAAGATTATAGATGAATGGGAAGGGATGAGTTTAAGGGTTTATTGTGGTAGAGAATGATGAATGTATGAGAGAGTATTGAAAAATAGATGAAGGGTAATAGGAGGTGTGTGTATGGAGAGAATATAAATGATGAGAAGATAATGGAGGTGAAAATGAAGGATGAACAGAAAGAATGAGAAAGGATGAAGAAAGGAGGTGAGAATGGGTGAATAAGGGTGTGAATTAAAGAGAAGAAAATAAGAATTTGGGATGCGAGATGCGACAAGTTTTTTTAGACCGATTAGAATGTGATTAATTCTACTTCAAATTGTTGCATTCAAAATATGTAAAGCTTCCAACATTCCAAATTATTAAGATTTTAACGAGCGTTGGGATGCCGCGAAGCGGCATCCCAACGCTCGTTGTAAGATAATTGGAGGAAATCATCATGAGAAAATTCAATGGCAACAAGGGATTATGGCTGATTTACAACAAATACAATCCACATCAACAGGCAATTTGGATATTCTGCCAAATTTTAGCAAAAGTGTATTTGAAGATTTGAAAGTGCTAAAAATGGACGACGACTATAGAAATGAAAAGCGAAAAAATGCATGATTTTTAATTTTGAATAATAAGTATTTTTAAATTTTATTTTTAGAATTTTAGCAAAATTATGGATTATTTTTTACAAAATAATGCTAGCTTGGATTACAAAAACGTTCAAATACATGGAAATAAATTTGATGAATTTGCAATTCGTTTTGGTCATTTCAAGGTTGACTCAGTTTGCTTGCTTCATTTTAATTACGGTGATTCGCGAATACTTTTCAATTTAGATGTCCAAATGGAGGTATATGGTTTAAGGAATGTTCAATAATTTAATTAAAATTGATTATCCTAGAATTGGCTTGTTGCTGGAACAATAAATGCAGCAGAAAATGACATTTTTTACATCAAAATGAAAGAAAATTATATAAAAGAAAAAAATAAGTTATTGTCTGATAATGTTTGGATCGATAAAAAGCCAATTACATTATATAGTTTCCATAACATCAATTTCAATGGTGAAATTATGTGCACAAAATATCAACTCAAAAATACCGAACCGATCATTGTGGAAAAATTTTTCGAAGAAAAATTAACTTCCGAGATGTGGGTGCGATATTTACTCGGCAATGATAATGATGTTAAGACGGATCAAGAGGAAAATTTAGCAATAAATGACAAAATTGATCAGAGATATTTAAAATTCAAGAAGAAAATGAATCAGATCAAGTAAGAAAGAAAAAATATTAATTAAATTTAAAAAATTTTTAATTTTAGCCGACTTTTTGCTTCTTTTACTCATCCTGATCATGTATGTTTAAATAATTATCAATCTGCATTGGTGCATTTCGATGGGTTATCTGCAAAGCAATTGCTTACATCGAAAGTAGTTTTGATTCAAGGAACAGTGTGGCTTTATGAGAATTGCTATGGTGACGAAAAGGATTTTTTAGATTATTTTAGACATCGAACTTTATGGATGAAATCACTAATTGTCATTGAAATGGTTGGTATTGGAAAAATAAAGGTAAATTTCAATCCCAATCAATCACTATCCTTAATAGATATGCAAGCTTAAAATAAAAATATCTTGTTTTTTCATCATTTAAAATTTATTTTATTTTTGTTTTACTATTTTTCAGTCAAATTTTAATTGGCTTCCTGATGTATTTTTATTCCAATATTGCAAATTGGTTATATTGAAGGCAGATCTAGCTAACGATTTTGATAGATCGCCAAAAATTACCATTTGGACAATTTCAAATTTTCTCACAAGCAAAACATTTAAATGCCCTCGTGATTTTGAATGCATCGTTGACATGAAGAGCAGGTGAAATTATATAAAATATTATTATTTATAATTCTATTTGCATTAAAAAAAATTGATAAAAGAGAGATAGTATGGATAGAATATTAAAGAGAAAATTTTGATAAATACTTATCTTCTTTATCTTATTCCCTTTAAATTTAAGAATACAAGGCAGTCTGCAGAATGATGACTTTATTAAATATATTCCAAGTTTTCATGCTTCTCGTGAATCTGTTGCCAGCGATTTGTTCAATCAATTGACCAGAGATCTATTTTTAATTCCGGGCCGCGTTTTATGCATTGATTTAAAATTATTAATACATCCAGAATTTGGAATTTCAAGTAATAAAAAGTAAAAAAAATTGATTTTTAATTTTGACTTATAATCTTCTTAAGAATATGCTGAGCCTTTGCATTTGGTTTTCATTTTATTCAAAGTAAGAAATTAAAGAAATAAAAAATTTTTAAATTTATAACTTTTCAATTTTCATCATTTTATTTAAAAATATTACATTTTTTTCATTTAAGGATTTTATAAATGCAGCCAAAAAACATCCCTATTTACTTTTTCTTAAATGCCCATCAACCACTGTTTTGCCTGATTTTTCATTGAAATGCCAGAATAAACTGGGTGAAACATTTGAAATGAAACAATTTGTGGATGATGCTGGAAAAAGAAAAGTTGAAAGGAAAATTTTATGGATTGAAAGATACTTCCTTGGTAAAAAAATAAGAAGCATAATAACATTAATTATTTCAATTTATATAAAGAAACAACGAAATATTGCCTGAAAAATTCATCATGTTTACACCAGAATGCAAAAATAGTTAATATAATCAACGGAAATAACAATAATGTTGTAAGAATTTTTAAATTTAATAATTGAAAAATGAAAATGGCATTTTAAAATCCGATCCACTGCATAGAATAAAAATATTGTAGCCAATTTCAGTGTTTTTATTGCAAAATTTAAATTTCCTATTATTTCTTACGCGATCGAACTTTAAAAATAGATCAACATTAGACAAAAAAAGCAAATTAGACAAAAAAAGCAATCATTATATAATTCCATAATTTTAATTTTTTTAATAACCCCAAAAACACTTCAGACTCAGTGCAACATAAACACCAAAAACAACGTTGGATTTGAATGATAAGCAAAAATACATCAGCAGAAATGTCATCTACTTAGTGCAAATTGAAATTGGTGCATTTCTAAAATAGTTATGATATGAGGACATTTTTTTGCAAAGCTTTTAGCACTATTTGAACATTTTTGATAAAATATTTCTTTTTAATATTTCTGGATGATTTAAAATGAATGAATATAAATTATTTGGCTAATTTTAATTTTTATAGAATTCCAATAAAATTAGTATGGAAATAGTTTTATGAAATGAGATGAAAAAAATTTGCATTTAAAAAATTTGACAAATTTAAAAAAAAAAGCAGAATTTCTATTACTAATTAATGAAAAACGATTCTAAAAAATCAAAATTTTTATTTGTATATTTTACTTCCATTAGTTTTAAAGGCCTAGTATCTAATAATATATCCATTCTCCCTGGAGAGACCAAAACCAGTCCCAGCATTTTTGCCCAAAATAAATTAGAGGGGCAAAAAGCGGCCTTCAAGGACAAATTTCCCTCACTCACCAACAACCATCCCTCCACCTCAATCTCCTCCAATTTCCTACAATTTCCCGCATTTTCCCTCCCACATCCCTCACCACCCGATATTTTTGTTGAGTGCATTTTTGGTGCTCTTTCCCATGTTTTTATTCACCATCCACCCCGCAAGGCTCTAATTGTTTGGTTGAGCCCATTTCCCATTCTTCCTACTCAAGCAAAATGGGCAGGAAAGAAATATTATACTTTGATTTTTCCATTTTATATTTAATCTAAGTTTTTAATCTACAATTTTAATTGATATTCAAATTGACTTTTTGGAAGTGCGTTCTTTTTTTTATCAAAATGAAAGATAATTGGCAAAAATTTTGGCCAAAAAAGTGGAACTTGCCCTATTTTGGCTCAATGCTACTTATCAAATTTATATATTCCCTTTTTTGGTCAAACGAGAAAATGTGAAGGAAAAGCAAATTGTACGTCCGGGGTCATCTCCACAATAGATAAAGGGATATGCAATTATGGGCATGTCCACAATTCTGCAATTATAGACGTTTTCGACTTATAATAAATCAGAAACCGGTTTTAGACCCATCAAAACTTATACCATTTTGTAGATCTCATCGAGACGCATCGAATGGTATATAATTTGTTATGGTTTGGTCAAAATTAAATGGTATTAAACTATTTTTTAAGTTTTTGGTTCAAAACTCTTTCATTTTGGGCTAAACCATGACAAAACGTATACCAATCGATACGTCTCAATTAGATCTATAAAATGGTATAAGATTTGTAGGGGCTAAAACCGGTTTCTGATTTATTATAAATCAAAAACCTCTATAATTGCAGAATTGTGGACATGCCCATATTTGCAGAATTGTGGAGATGACCTAGCACCCAAATTGTACATTGTTTCAATGTTTATTTACTTAGGGATGAGGCATTATGGAATATGGATGTGCTGATTTTGATCTAATTCATCTAATTCTATTTCTATCCCTATATCACCACCCTGACTTTAATTCCTAAAAACTTTTTTCCTTAGACCAAAGGGAAATTATATTTATAAATAAGTACCAGGTACCAGCGGCTTTTGGTCATAAGTTTTTGTAATTTTATCATCCATTAATTCCTTCTCTTTATGTAATCAAATACTTCCAAACTTGGCTAAAAAAAGCTAAAAATTTGTTAGTTTATAAAGCATAAAAGTTTATTTGTAATACTTTTAAGTTTTAACATTTCCGTTAATTTCCAATGACAATATGTAAACATAAAGTGAATTTCATCAGCGGCTTTTTAGAAAGGAAGGTGAAAGGAGGAGAAGAAGCCCATGAGGAAAGTGAAGGTGGATTATAGAAGGTGGTGCGGCCAAAAGCGGCTGCTGGCTAGGCCCGGCAAAATGGGCCAATGCCAATGATGAGGGCAGCGATGCGGTGCCACCATCATTCATACATTTATTGATTTTGCACTTCAAAAAGGGGGCGCACTGCGAAATTTTAGCCAATGAAATTTTCTCGGAGCTAATTTCGAGATTATATTTTGTTATATATTTGATAAATTTTTGTTTAAAATTTTCAGGCAAATCACAAATTTAAAATTTACCTAAAATGCCAGATTTAATTGAATTCAATGTTGGCGGTCAATATTTCACGACAACCTACGAAACAATTGGATTCGACAAGAAATGTGCACTTTATAAGGTAAATTCTGTAAATAATTAATTATTAATATATTTTCAGTGGTATATTGAGCGCAAAGGATCGGCACATTTGACGAAAGATCGAAAAGGTTATTCAAAATTATTTAGGAAAAAAATTCCTTTTATTTTAGGCAAATTTTTTATCGACCGAGATCCATCCAGCTTTGCAATTATTCTTAATTATTTGCGGTTAAATTGTGCAAAACAACTTTGGGAAGTTTGTTTGCCCAAAGATCCGGACAGGTTTTTTCATTTTTTTAAATGAGATGAAAATCGGGAAATCAAAATGAATTTATATTTTTTTAAATTTTTTTTTCATAAAAATTGACTTTTTAATTAATATATTTATATAAGATAGAATTAAGCTGAATTAAAAATTAGAATAAAATTTACCAGAAAAATAAATCAGAAATAAAAATCAGAATTCAGAAATAAAAATTAGAATTCAGAAATAAATCAGAAAAAAAAAATCAGAATTCAGAAATAAATCAGAAATAAAAATCAGAATTCAGAAATAAAAATCAGAATTCAGAAATAAATCAGAATTAAAAATCAGAATTCAGAATTAAAAATCAGAATTCAGAATTAAAAATCAGAATTCAGAATTAAAATTCAGAATTCAGAAATAAATCAGAATTAAAAATCAGAATTCAGAATTAAAAATCAGAATTCAGAAATAAATCAGAAATAAAAATCAGAATTAAAAATAAAAATCAGAATTCAGAAATAAAAATCAGAATTCAGAAATAAATCAGAATTAAAAATCAGAATTCAGAAATAAAAATCAGAATTCAGAATTAAAAATCAGAATTCAGAATTAAAAATCAGAATTCAGAATTAAAAATCAGAATTCAGAATTAAAATTCAGAATTCAGAAATAAATCAGAATTAAAAATCAGAATTCAGAATTAAAAATCGGAATTCAGAAATAAATCAGAAATAAAAATCAGAATTAAAAATAAAAATCAGAATTCAGAAATAAAAATCAGAATTCAGAAATAAATCAGAATTCAGAAATAAAAATCAGAATTCAGAAATAAATCAGAAATAAAAATCAGAATTAAAAATAAAAATCAGAATTCAGAAATAAAAATCAGAATTCAGAAATAAATCAGAATTCAGAAATAAAAATCAGAATTCAGAAATAAATCAGAATTCAGAAATAAAAATCAGAATTCAGAAATAAATCAGAATTCAGAAATAAAAATCAGAATTCAGAAATAAAAATCAGAATTCAGAAATAAAAATCAGAATTCAGAATTAAAAATCAGAATTCAGAATTAAAAATCAGAATTCAGAAATAAATCAGAAATAAAAATCAGAATTCAAAAATAAAAATCAGAATTCAGAAATAAATCAGAATTAAAAATCAGAATTCAGAAATAAAAATCAGAATTCAGAATTAAAAATCAGAATTCAGAATTAAAAATCAGAATTCAGAAATAAAAATCAGAATTCAGAATTAAAAATCAGAATTCAGAATTAAAAATCAGAATTCAGAAATAAAAATCAGAATTCAGAATTAAAAATCAGAATTCAGAAATAAAAATCAGAATTCAGAATTAAAAATCAGAATTCAGAAATAAAAATCAGAATAAAAAATCAGAATTAAGAAAATCGGAATTTTCATAAGACAGAATTCAGAGATTAAATCAAAATTCATTATGAAAACAAATTCTAATTTTTCTAAAAATACACCATAAACAATTTAATCCCCAATTAAATCACAAAATATTCCCCTAGGCTTGCTCTGCTCACCCAAGAGGCGGATTATTTTCAACTGCCCAAATTGCGGGATCAAGCAATTTCCCTGCTACACAAATGCACAATGGAAAATAATGAGAACGGTGGAGGATATGTTAGTGAGGTGAGCATTAGTAGACGGAATGGATTTGGTGGAACGGAAAATGTTTTGTTGTTGAAAACAAATGAAAATAATAATGGTTGTGAAGATGGTGAAATTGTTGAAGGCCATTTAGATGTGGAGGAGAATTTGGGAAATATTCAATAAAAAATGGTGAATTCAACCACAGATGATAACATTAAGGATTTTGACTTATATAAGTTAATTTAGTCCCAAATATTTTTTCATGGATAAGTTAGATGTATAACTTAAATATACCAATTTTTGGATAATTTATATTTTCTGCTGGAGTTAAATTTGTTACTAATTTTGAATACAAATTTGTTGAAAAATTAAAATTGAGTAAGCCTTTTTGGACATAAAAATATTTTAATAATTAATTTTTTGCTTGGTTTTCCCTTAATTAGTAATAAAAATAAAATTAAAATATATGGTCTTAAAAATATAATGTTTAATATTTTCCACAGATGATGGCCAAAAGCACGAGTTGCCCCCAAGGATTTGATATCAATAAATTACAGTTGGCAGAATGAAACACAGAAACATTTTATTATGAGTTAATTGTATTTATAACAGCATTTTTATAAAATTTAATCAATTTTGATAATGGAATACATAAATTTGCAAAATAGTCTTTTTTTAAAATTTTAAACCAAGATAAGATGCATTTTTTGAACAAATCAAACGGTTCAATGTAATTATTTTGAGTGAGATTTTGTCTTCGCAAACAATAATTTTTGAATGTGGAATTATTAATTATTTCGCGACAAAACATTCCGCTTAATTCTTCACTGCCGTTTTCTTTTTTTTCAACAAATGAAAGCAATGGACAAGACAGTTCCGCATCAAGAAGATGTAGCGGTTCCGCATCGAAATGTATGCAATATGGCAATGCTGGTTTTGTTGAAAAGCGCGGATCGTGGAAAGTCTTAAAATTTTAGGAATAAATCAACAATTTTCCACTATTTTACAATTGAATTATTTTAAACGATCAATTCGGTTAATCAAAAATACTATTAATATACAGTTTAATGGTTTAAATTGTAAAATTCTCTTGATTTAAGCAAGCTTATTGATGTATTTTGATGAGTTTTAAAGAATGAAATATAAATGAATATTTAGAATATATTTTGTTTTTACACCAACCGTTATAACGGCTTTTTGATGTTTTATTTTTTTCGAAAAGATTCCATTTCTTGGCCAAATAATTTCTTTTTTTTCAACAAAAATATACCATAAATTAAATCATTCATTTTTTAAAAATTTTATTTTTCAATTTCTAAATTGGTTTAAGAATTTTTTTAGTGAAATTAAAATATTATCGAAAAAAAAGATTTAACAAAAATATTTGTTAAAAATTTAATCTTTCATTTTTTTCAAATAACTAATGGAAGAATTTTTTCTTTATTTAATATTTTACATCAAATTATAATTTTACAAACCTTTTTTAATTGATCAATAAATGGCCAAAAAGGTTGTTGTAAATCGATCTCTTTGTGTTCATTGCCAAGTTTTATGAATAGAAAGCGTGCCTTCAATTTATGGGCAAAATGTTCGGCAATTTTGCTCATTTTCGTTGCATTCAGCCATTGGGAAATTGCATCACGATTTTTTTCAACTTAAAAATTACTAATTTTCATATGAAAAAAATAATAATTTATGGATATTTTATAACTAAGAAATTTTTGCAAAAATCTATTAAAATACTAATAAAGAATAAAGACAAGAAATATTTCAAACCAATGTTCCAACAGATGTCCAGGTAATGGCATTCCAACATATGAATTGGAAATTCATTTGGCAAATTCCATACAAAGATTCGATAGATTCCACTTTGTTGGCCCAATCTGGCCAACCTCTCCATTCCATCCTCACCACCAACAATTGGACGATCCAAATCCAAGCAAACAGTGACGAATTGGTCTCGCCAAATATGGCAAATGTCTTGCAGAAATTTGAGCATGGATGGTTGGCTGAAAATCAAAACTTGAATATTTGAATATAATTAAATATGCAAGTTGTGAATATTCGTTTTTTACATTTCAACCATATTGAATAAGTATTACACTAAGAAATGAATAGAGATTACTTTATAATTTTTATTTGATAAAAATTTAAAAAAAATTAATGTTCCCATCTTTAATTAAGAAAATTTGGTACTTTCCCATTATCGGGGGGGGGGGGGGGGGGGGGAGGGGCGGGTCATTATCGAGGGGGGGGTGGGGTGGGGGAAGGGATGAAATATTTTGGTTTTTAGGGTTTCTCATACATAAACCATATACCGTTGGGTAAAATTGAATTTTAATATTTGCAAAATTCATTAATCAAAAATGCCTTAAAAAAAGTTACAAACATTAAAATTATTCAAATTTAGGTTCTGCAGAATTGCCACCAAAATTTGCCAAATTTAAACTTTTTCCGGCCGTTTGTTTGTATTGGAATCGCAGTAAAATCCGCACAAATTTTGGCAAGGAAAAATTCTGCTTCAGCCAATTCCCGCGTGTTCTCTTGTAAAAGATTAATGCAGGATTGGCCAGATATATTTTATTTAAAGATTTGTACTTTTTTTTGAGAGGTCAAATCTTTGAAAATAAAAATGTATTTTTTAAAGATTTGTACTTTATTTTGACCTTGGTGTTACTTTTTGTTCACGAATTTGTACACAAAAAAATGATAAAATTTTTGGTTGCGCAGCCACTTTTGGTTTATATTTTTCGCATATGATTCTAAAAATTTTAATAATGTTTTAATGTAATTAATCTTAGTCCTGTCTGATTTCATTTAAAAAAAACTAATAAACAAATTTTAATCAATTTATATAAGCTTAAAACGAAAATCTTTATTTTGATCCCTATATCTTTATTCCGACGATTTAGTCCATGAATCAACTTTAAATGGGTATGAGCTTGTCACTTTATGCTAGATCATTATCCCGCCTCCGGCGCACTATCCCAAGCTCTAATCTTAACCACAAACTTTCTAAAAAATGAAAATTCATAGACAAAATCGACTATGCCGAGTCGAATGAGCCTATTCTCGAATCTCTAGGTTGCCTAAAAATTGAGATAAGCAAAATCGGCCGGCTAAAATCTTGCCTTTCAGTGAAAATGGTGGAAATTTTATAATTTATCAGATTTGAAAAAGAATAAAAAACAATAGTAAAAAATAATTTAAATAAAAAAAAATTTTTTGGTAGATATTTATTGAATAAAATTAGTCAAAAAAATGAAATTAGCAAAAAATGAAATTAGCAAAAATGAGCCGAAAATTGAATTATAAAAATTGACATTTAATTCGCTGCACAAATTTTCCATAAAATTGCAAGGATCTTCCGTCCATTTTGCATGCTCTTGCAACCACTTTTTTCAATAATATTTTTTACCCTTCCTGAACTTGTTCTTCGGTTTTCGTCGTCTAGGATATGATTTGTTCGACGATGTCTTGCCTTTTTTTATTTCTAAAATGTTTAATGCCGTCATAAATAATGGGAATTGCGCCCTTAGAAATTTTGCTATGAAAATTATTACACTTACCCACGAGGTTTAATTCAGGGCTCGGATTCATTATTATTTTATTTATTTATAAGAAAAGTCCTTACAAATTGACACCTTTCCTTAGAAAAATTAAAATATCCTTATTCCATAAGATAAGAAGGTCCTTACAAATCCATAATTGTTGTTATTACTCTTATATCGAATTTTTGGCTAAAATTTCCCCTATTTGGCAATTTTTAGTTAAAATTTTCCTTCTAGGCTTTCTTCGATAATAAAAGATGCGAAAAATATAAATCAGAAACAAGAAATCATTAGAGGAAATTCCTCACTCAGAGGGAGAAAAATAAAGCATTCTGAGTAAGATTAAAATAATTTTTTGCTTAAAAAAATTAACATCTCCTTATATTTTCAAATTTTTGCACCTTATGTACTTATAAAATGAAAAATGTTTTCCTTTGACCTTATCCGAGCCTTGGCTTAATTTATGATTTATTTATTGGCCAAATTAGATTGGGTCTTAATGTTGTTAGTAAAATTTGAATAATTTTTCACACATTTTGTTTTACTATGAATCTAAGAAAAATATTCACTTTTCTTTTTAAATTGGTTTTTTTTGCAATTTTTCTTTCATAAAAATTCAGCACCTTTTTTTGTTAGCTCCCGCTCCACTGGTTCCCCCATATGTTGATGATGTTCCTCTCCGATATTTTCATGTATTTTCACATTTTCTGTTATTCCATGGAAATAGGCAAATGGGCTGTCGACTTTCATTGATCCCAAAATTTCCTTTGCAATTACGTGCTCCTCTTTGTTTGATCGCATGCCGGGTTTGACAATGTCATAGCACACTTTTTCCAGCCCTATGTAGGGTGAAAATTCAAATAATTTTAATTTTTTGTTATGTATATTTAAAAGATTTTTATTTTATATTAGACTATTTTTATATTTTAAGAAATTATAAATAAATTATTAAAAAATTTTTAAGGCCATTTTTGGTTATTTTTTGATGTCATTTCTGATTAAAATTTTTCTTAAAACGATTTTTTAAAATTTGTCCTTGTCGCATCTCGAAATGTGAATTTTTCCCACATAATTTTCCAACCAATTTCCCCCACTTTTCCATATTACAACTTCGGCGGAACTGATTCCGCTTCGCCTATTGTGGGGATGCTTATCCCCATCTTATCCTTGAATTCATTGTTATATTTCCCATATTTTCCCTTTTTTTGATCATTCCCGCCGATCTTCATCCTTTTTTCCTATGAAATAAAGTTCTTTGCGGAAGGCTAAATGTAAAATTCTTTGTATTTTTGAAATCGCCTCTAGACGCAACTTAAAAAATGGAAAAAACTGAAATATAAAATATTGTTAGCTTCTTTGACTGTGCTGGTTAATTCCTATGGACCCATTTATAATAAAATCTTATTTTACTTCCGTATTTTAAAAAACCCAATAGACAGAAAATAACCGAAATTGTTAATTAAAAATTAAATCCTAATTTTTTATCCATCCTATTAATTTACATATGTTAAAAGATTGCAATTGATATCTTTGCTGGTCCATTTCTTTTATCAAATCATTCAATTTCGATCCTTGGCCATAATCTGTTGGCTCATAAAATTTGATGGCACTTTCCACAGCTATAATTATTGATTCCATTTTTTCCCCAAGATTAAGAGGCATATGAGACAACACTTTTTGAACCACATCAATAGTTTCCAAAGTTTTTTCCACCGAATTTTCCATGTCCATCTGCTGAAAGTCGTTTTAAATAGTGTTGTTGATGAATTTTTTGATAAATTTTTTACCTGATGATAAACATTTTTATAGTATAATTTCTCAAAACGGTTGTAGACAATTTTGGCAATTAGTGCCGTCTCCAATTTATTAAAATCACTGAAAGGTTCATATGGTTCATCCCTTTTTTTCTGCCATTCTTTGGGCATTTTCTCGAAAATCCCCTTCACTTCTTGAATGGCACTTTTATCTTCCTCTTTCTGGGTCTCATCACTCTCACTATGCACCATCATCTCATGAATTATTTCGAAAATTTTTTCTCCAGCCGATGGTACACTATCCAACATGTCTAATTATAATTTTAAATTCATTTAAAATAAAATAATCAAAATAACTCCTAAAAAACATATCAATATTGAAAAGCATTAGTCCACCACAATGTCCAATTTTTGATCATATGGTCGACAAAATTAAATTAGGTTTCAATGCTTTTTTTAGTAAAATTTAGATTATTTCAATTTATTTTTGATTTTTTATTATTATTTTTAGAATTCATTGGTACTTATGTAGTTTGTGTCCCATTTTTTGGAAAGTGAAGGGTCCCCCTTTGGTTTTAGGATTTGGGTTAGGGTTTGGGTTTAGGATACATGTAAGATGATTCTTACCCCATCCTATCCCTAACCCAACCCTAACTGACCTTAACCAAAAATATGACAAACTAAAGGGGGACACCCTTCACTTTCCAAAAAATTGGATACAAACTACATAAATACCAATTAATTTCTTACTTTTATTTATTGCCTCCCACTTCGCGAGTTCCAGCAAATATTTTTGATGTCTTATTTCGATATTTTTTGGTGATTTGGAAACAAATGGGCTGTCATCTCCATACATTTCTATCAAAATTCTCTTTCCAATTTCGTACTCATCTATTTTAGCTTCCACACAGGGTTTGACAATTTCTTCAAACACTTTTTCCTCCAACCCTTTGTTTGGTGAAAAAAAAACAATAATTTTGAAGAATAACCAGTTTTGTCAGATGACTTTTTAAAATTTGTTCTTTCTTGAATTATTTTTGATATTTTATATACTTTCTAAAAATTAATAAAATTTTTAATTTTGAGGTTATTATTTGGTTAAAAAATTTTTCTCAAGATCATTTTTGTTAAATTATTTTCCAAATCATAAAAATATTTGGTATTTATGTATCTTACGCAGATTTTCAAAAAAAATTTTTTGTAATTGATATACCAATCGACGCGTCTCGGCGAGCTGATTACGAAAATACTATTAGCTTCGCATAAAACTAAAAAGTAAAAAAAGTTATGACCTCATGAAAATCGAAAAAGTACTTGGTCCCCTCTATGGGTCGAAGGAATTGCCCGACAGTAACTTTTTTATTTTAGAGTTTTATGCGAAACCGATGGCAGATTCGAGCTTCTCTCATCGAGATGCGCTGAATGAGCTATAATTTGACCGAAAAAATTTCAAAAAAAAATTTTCGAGTTTTCGACCCATGGGGGGACCATTCACTTTTGCGATTTACAAATGGCCATAACTTGGCCAAAAATGCTCGCGCAATCAAAATTTTTGACATTTTCATAACCAGCTCGACGAGACGCGTCGATTGGTATATCATTTACAAAAATTTTTTTTGAAAATCTGCGTACAGATAACACTTAAGTACCAAATATTTTTTAAATCTATTCTTTTATATTTTATTGATTTACATTTTTCGAAAGCGGCCATTTGCTCCCTTTGCTCGACCATTTCCTTTTTTAAATCATCATGCACTTCCGACGTTTTGATGAGCCAAGTTTTATACGGATCTCGTATAAGTTCATAAAATTTAATGGCATGTTTCACAGTTAAATATGTTTTTTTCACTTTATCCTCTAAACTTAATGGAAGAGGATATCGAAAATCTTGAACCAGATCAATGGTGTCCAAAATCATCTTCACTGAATCCTTTTTTTGATGAATTTCCAAATTTATTTACCTGAGGAGGCAAATTTTCATTGTATAATCCTTTGAATCGGTTGTAAAAAATTTTAGCCAGTATTGCTGATTCCAAACAACGATTGGAAAAATTATTCCTTCCTTCCTTCAATTCCTCGGGCATTTGCTTGAAAATTTGGGCCACTTCTTGTATGGCACTTTCATCCTCTTTATGAATTTTCTTTTGGATTATTTGGAAAATTTCCATGGGCACTTTCCTGGGAAACTTAACCAATTCTTGGAAAGTACTTTTATCCTCCTGCCTCATCTTCCAACGAATTACGGCGAAAATACTAGGTTCAGCCGTTAATTGACTATTGCTTTCCTTCATTTCTAACAAAATATTTTTTATATATTTACAAACAAAAAAAACAATGAAATTGCCCATAATTAAATCAAATTAATCCTTAACAATTAACATTTTATTATATCACCCGGTACTAGTCAGCTAAGAGGGGGCTAAAATTTAAGAGAGGGCGAGGGCACCCAAAAATTCATTATTCTACCTCAACCGATAAGGATTTAAAAATAGCACGAGACCGAATTCTAGACCCTAAAAGCCTCTTAAAACCCAAAACCAGTGCTCTGTCTTTCGGATTTTATAGCTCCGGCTCTCCGGGCTCCGACACTCAAAATTTTTCGCTCCGGCTCCAGCTCCGGCTCCGGAGCCGGAGCTGGCACAGCACTGCCCAAAACCTAATAAGCCTATCCTTCCCTCCCTAAAACCCATCCGGGTCTATCCTACCCTACCCTCTACCTCATTAGGGATTTAGTCAAACATTATTTAGAGTAGGTTAGAGTTAGGTTTTGGTAAAGCCGGACGGGTTTTAAGGGTAGGGTATGGTAAGGTTTAGTGTAGTTGTGTTTAGAATTAGGGTAGGGTAAAATGCGTTAGTGTCAATTTTCTATTCTGTAAACTTCTTAAGATACAGATACTAGAGGGGAGGCAGAATAATGAATTTTTGGTTGAGGCCATCTTAAATTTTAGCCCCCCCCCCCCCCCACTCACTTAACTCTTTGCCCTCTCCCTCTCTTAAATGACTTTGACTTTTACCTATCACCCGGATCCACTATAAATAAGGTACAATTATAAATTCAGTATGGTAAGAAGAACTTGATTTGGCCTGAATATTTCTGCCAAATCAAATCTTTTACTGACCTTCATTTTTTGGGCCATCACCGGTAGCATTGCATCCATTTGGCATCAGGGAGATGGAAATAAGCATGGAAAATAACAAAGCTGAACAAAGCGATGACATCATCAAGGTCATCAATACCGGTATTTTAAATTAATTTGAATGAAGATATAATGACGGTATTTTCTTTTAATTTGAATGAAGATTTGCGGATTTTGTTTGAGATATGAAAAATTTTTAATATTCAGTGTTTTCAAGATTGAGAAATGTAACTTTGGAATTTGAAAGGGATATGGATTTCGAATATGGGCCATTGCCTTCGTTTAGAAAACCTATTTTTATTGGCCTAGAGAAATCGCCATCCTTTCAGCTTTTGAGGAGATGGGCCTTGATCATCCATTTTCCGTACAATTTCCCCCATGAATTGGCCATGATCATCCATTTTCCGTACAATTTCCCCCATGAATTGGCCATGATCATCCATTTTCCGTACAATTTCCCTCATGAATTGGCCATTTTCGTTCATTTTCCGTACAATTTCCCTCATGAATTGGCCATAATCATCCATTTTCCGTACAATTTCCCTCATGAATTGGCCATAATCATCCATTTTCCGTACAATTTCCCTCATGAATTGGCCATAATCATCCATTTTCCGTACAATTTCCCTCATGAATTGGCCATAATCATCCATTTTCCGTACAATTTCCCTCATGAATTGGCCATTTTCATCCATTTTCCGTACAATTTCCCTCATGAATTGGCCATTTTCATCCATTTTCCGTACAATTTCCCTCATGAATTGGCCATAATCATCCATTTTCCGTACAATTTCCCTCATGAATTGGCCATTTTCATTCATTTTCCGTACAATTTCCCTCATGAATTGGCCATTTTCATCCATTTTCCGTACAATTTCCCTCATGAATTGGCCATGATCATCCATTTTCCGTACAATTTCCCTCATGAATTGGCCATGATCATCCATTTTCCGTACAATTTCCCTCATGAATTGGCCATTTTCATCCATTTTCCGTACAATTCTCCCTCATGAATTGGCCATTTTCATTCATTTTCCGTACAATTTCCCTCATGAATTGGCCATGATCATCCATTTTCCGTACAATTTCCCTCATGAATTGGCCATGATCATCCATTTTCCGTACAATTTCTCTCATGAATTGGCCATGATCATCCATTTTCCGTACAATTTCCCTCTCATGAATTGGCCATGATCACCCATTTTCCGTACAATTTCCCTCTCATGAATTGGCCATGATCACCCATTTTCCGTACAATTTCCCTCTCATGAATTGGCCATGATCACCCATTTTCCGTACAATTTCCCTCTCATGAATTGGCCATGATCACCCATTTTCCGTACAATTCAGCTTTTTGCCCAATATTCTCAAAATATTCTGAGATTAAGTTAAATTTTGAAACTATATTTTCTCCATAATCTGAGACTACATGCTGAAAATATGATGAAAATATCATCTGAGAATATGATATATTCTCAAAAAAAAATTCTCAGAATTTCATATATTTTGAGAATTCATTTTTTCACCATATTTTCACCATATTCTGAGATTAAGAATGCGATATAATCTGAGAATATTTTCAGATTTTTTCATATTTTGATCATATTCTCAGAATATGCGTTATCTAGATTCTGGTATAGTTTTGCAAATATGAAGTAACCTCAGAATATTCTCAAAATATATGACAAAAATTGTAACACCGGGTACTTTTTGCCTATTTTCTGTGCTTGTTCCCTGAATGCTTGCTTATTTTCTGTGCTTGTTCCCCGAATGCTTGCTTATTTTCTGTGCTTGTTCCCCGAATGCTTTGCCTATTTTCTGTGCTTGTTCCCTGAATGCTTGCTTATTTTCTGTGCTTGTTCCCCGAATGCTTTGCCTATTTTCTGTGCTTGTTCCCTGAATGCTTGCTTATTTTCTGTGCTTGTTCCCCGAATGCTTTGCCTATTTTCTGTGCTTGTCCCTGAATGCTTTGCCTATTTTCTGTGCTTGTTCCCTGAATGCTTGCTTATTTTCTGAGAGTATTACCGTTAATTAAAAAATTTGCTCAACTCCAAATAATGTTATTTACCAATTCCCAGTGCAGTTGGTAAGGAAGACGATTAGCTGTAAAAAAATTTTGAATGATAGCCGTAAAAAGTAGAAGCTAATGGTGCATAAAAGGGTGTATTGCCGTCAAATAAATTGTTTAAACACAATCAGAATTTTTCTGCTTTTTATCTAGTCTACAAATTTTTGGCATTTATATTTTCACCTGTTAATCTTTCCATTTCTTTTTTTTTGCTCACCGTAATCATGAATTATTTTCACAAAATTAATCAACCTCTAATATATGTATAATTATTAATTTTCACCTGCTGTGTGAGAAGGAAATATAATAATCTCAATTACAAACAAAGCTATGCTCTATCCAATAGTCAAACATTAATAATTACAAATTACAAAAATTTTATTCTTACTTTCTGCTTTAAAATTAAACTACAATTAATTTGAATGATTAAAAGAAAAATATAATCAAAAAACAAAATTAATTCTGTTAATTGAAATGTGGTAAAAAAATACATAAATTCAGCATTTCTTTAATTTTTTATTGAATATAAAAATAAGCTCAAGAAAAATTCATAATTTTTCACAAAATTATTGGCAAAAGTATAGAAAAAATAATTTTTGAGATTAGGAGAATGAAAAAAAAAATTTTTAAATTATTGTGAAAAATTAAGTAAAACCAATAAAAAAATAATTCAAATGTCAAAAGGAAAAGAAAATACAATCAAAAAGTAAAAATTAATTCATAATTAAATTAAATTATTGCGAAAAATTAATCAATTCGGCCACATTTCCGCACTCTTCTTCCATTGCACCATTTTTGTCCATGCACCCAAATAATTTTTACATTTTATAATTGATGCGCCGTTTTCGTTCGCGCAGAAGACGTGGCATAGGAATTTCCACTTCTGAAAAGAATATGGGGGAATTAAATTAAATTCAGAGAACAGAGAAAATGTTCCTATTAAAAGTAATTCAGAATATGCTAATTTGGGCGAAATGGCACTTGATTTGTACATATCCAGTTTAAGTCAACTTTTCTTGAATAAAGAAAAGTAAGGGAACTATTAGTGTTTGGGATAGGGTTCTGTTTCTGTGAGATGATTTAACCCTATCATATCCGGAACACATCCCCCAGATGACCCTAACCCTAAGTGATAACCTTTTTTTCCTCCAAAAAAAACTTTTTTCCGCCAAAAAAATCTTTTTTACCGCCAAGACTTTTTTTTCTCCAAAAAACACTTTTTTACCGCCAATACCTCTTTTTCCTCCAAAAATAACTTTTTTACCGCCAATGACCCTAAAAATGAAATTTTTGATTTTTTTTTCTAAAAATCATAAAATTGAATTTAATCCAACCCATTTCAAACGTTCAATGCTCAAAAAAATCTAAAATTTTTTATTCAAAATATATTTTAGGGCCACTATTTAGGATTTAGACACGGGTTGGAGCATCGGATCTAGGGACTATGGGGTAGGGTTAGGGTAGGTTAGGGTCGGAGATGGGTCCTAGGGGCTAGGGGCTATGGTTAAGGTAGGTTAGGGTCGGAGCATGGGTCCTAGGGGCTAGGTGCTAAGGGTCGGAGAAATTCAACAATTTTTTGAAAACTTAAATCACCTTGTAGAAAAGGCTATTTTCCATCCAAAAATTCAATTCTATTACATTTTAAAATTCGAAATCATAAAATGTAAAAAAGCTAAATTTTAGAGGAATGGACTTTCTACTAGTAATATCTTTCCATGATTGGTTACTTCCTATTTGAATTTCGAGCTATGGACAAAAGAATGCCCTATGTTTAAACCTACAAGCCTACAACTAAGCCTCAACATTTTTTGGACAAGTTAGGACCCCAAAAAAGATTATTTTTCGACAATAAAATTTAAGCCATTTTGAGCATTGTTTCGACAAATGAAATAGTACAAAGTATCAAAAATCTCCATCCTTTTCTAAATTTACCTTCTTCATCATTGTGCTGTCGTCCTCCACCATTTTTGTCATTGTTGTTTGTGGCCGGCCCCATTTGTTGTTGGTTTGTTGCCTCAACCATATTATTCACATTCACATCATCCGCCGGTTCTTCCTTCTTCACACGGCCAAATTGCTAAAAAAACATTTACGGGAATTTTTAAGATTTTTATAAAAAAATTTTTAAATTTGGAGTATTTATTTAATATTAATGAGATTTTTAAAATTCAAGAATTTTATAATTTCCAAAAAATTTTGACCAAAATTTCTGAAAAATTTTATAAAAATTTCGATTGAGTATATCGCCGAATAACCCAATCCATCAATTTACCTGATTTTCTCGATCCCGACGAAATGCTGCGGTCATCCACGGGCGGTCCTCTTCGTCAATTTGAATTATTTCCCAATTCTTTTCTGCCACTTCTTCGCCTTCTCTTTTTATTTTGAACGGTGGCCCAATTGGCCCATTCTTAAAGTCTTCAAGAAATTCAACATCCGGCGGCTGGTTATGCTGAAAAATAGCGAAATTTTAAAATTGGAAATAATGAAATTTAAATATTAGAATATTTTAGGGATGCAATTAATTAATCTTCAGATAAAAAGTTGAAGAGATTTAAGAGTATATAAAGCCAAATAATTATAAATGGTTTAAGGGTTTTTCCAATTTTCATAAATCATATAACATTGGATAGATTTGGTCAATATATATCGAATTTTATATAATTTATTATGGGTTGGGTCAAAATTAAGGAGTATTTAACGGTTTAAAACATTTTTGGTTCAAAACTAGGCTATAATTGGTTTAATATAAAACAAATTCTTATCAAATGATGCCTTTTGAGGATATCTATCGATTGATTATATGGCCTAAAATGATTTAGAATAAACTTTTAAAACATTAAAATTTTTGTCAATTTTCAATACCCTTTTTAGATTATTTAATTTTTTTGACAAAAGTTTTCCTATTTAAAACTAATTTTTAAAAAAATATTACATTAAAACACGCGGCCGAAGTCGACGGTTCATCCACATTATACAACATTGATGCAGAAGAGGATGTGCATGGCCGGTCGGAAATTATGGTGTCGGCATTTGGTGAAATTGATGGCTAAAAATATGAATGAAAATTGAATGAAAAAAATTAAATTATTAAAAAATTGATAAAATATATTTTTAATAATATTAATTTTAATTTTATTTTTTTTCGATTATTAATTAAAAAAATATTAGTAGAATAAATTTTAAAAAAATTAAAATTTTATTTACCATCAATATGGAGGAATTGGATTGAACGCAGCTGCTTTCATCAAATGTGGTCGAAGCCAAAGAATTTGCATCAATTGAATTTTGTCGAATCATTTCGGGTTGTTCGGCTTCTGGCTGCTGAAAAATTAAATTTGATTTGAATAAAAATCGAAACTAAGTTATGGCCAATTGAAATTTTGGATTTTTAATAGTTTGAGAATTTTAGAGTTTAGAAGAGGATTAGGGTAGATACCATAAATTAATGCTCTAGAATACCTATGAAAGGTCATAGATTACCAAATTAGTTTGTTTGCCACTCTTATTTTTGATCAATTTAATTATTAAATCCGAATAGGCTGTAAATTCATTATTGAGTATTGGCTGCAATATTTTTATATTTTTGAAATAAAGAATTAAAAGAATTGGAAGGTCCGGACGAATAGTATTCTCAAAAATTTGCAAAAAAAAGTAAAAAAATTTCACTTGCCTGTTCCACCTCCATTTCCTTGCTGGCAATTTCCGACAAAGGAAAGTGGTTTTGTTGGCCCATCAATTGGGCAATGGCTCCTTGAATGCGCACTTCTTTTTCGGCAATTTCCATTTGCATTTGCGCCTTTTCTTGGGCAAATTTGTTGCTCAAATCATCAGATATGGTGCGTAATTGTTGTCGATATTCTTCCAGCTGGGCCAATGCCTAAGAAAAAATAATTTTAATTTTAGAAAATTATTCAAATTAAATTTTTAGTTTTTTTAAATATTTGATTAAAATATAATTTTTAAATTATTTAAAATATATTAATTAATTATTTTTTAAAATTTAAAGCCTAAAATACAATTCTGACAAAAAAATAAATTTTTTAAAAATTTTATCTAAGGGAAAAGGACCCAAAATTTTAATTATATTTTCCAAAATAAATTTATGTATTTATTACCTCATTCTTTTCCTTCTGGATTTGCTGCATCTTGGCATTTGTTTGCTCATTTTCCGCAGTCAATAATTCATTGGAACGCTATAAAAAATGAAGGAATAAATCATTTTGATTTTTATCTACAAATATTTTCTTATAAGGATAATTAAAAATATGCTTAAGCAAATTAATTTTGTCTCCATTTTCCCAATAATTTTTAATAATATCTTATAGCCGAATGCCAACATTTAGATTGGAAAATGTTAGCATTTCCCCCTAACAAGATGGCCAATAATATACAGACAATAAAATAAAATTCATGTTTAGAATACAAAAAACAGCTTAGAAAAACATATTTTTAAAATTTTAAGATTATTAATTTCGGATGGGCAAAAAAAATTGAAATTGCAGAAAAGATTATACGGTTTAGTGGTTTGTCCTAGGCCCCTAAAACCTACACCCAATCGATAGAACTCGTCAAGACGCATCGATTGGTATATATTTTGTCATGGTTTGGTCAAAATTAAAGGTATTAAACCACATAAATCGTTTTAAGGATTTTGGTTCAAAATCAATTAAACCACGACAAATTATATACCAATCGATGCGCCTTGACGAGCTCTATCGAATGGTATATGGTTGTGAATTTTGGACAAACCACTAAACCGTTATAAACTTTTCGCCATTTTCAATGTTTTTTCTACATTTAAATATTTCCCATTAATTTCCATTTTAATAATATTTACATTTTTCCGCTCAATTTCCTGTTCCAATTCGGCCATTGTTTTTTTACAATTTGAAGAATCGGCCTTTGCCTCTGATAATTGCTCTCGAATGTTTTGCACAACTTTTTGCAGACCCTCAATCATTGATGTTTTTGTGGTCAATTCATTCTGCAGAAAAGATGAAATTAATAATTTTTATTTTTACAAATAAAATTTAATTTAATGAGTTATTTTTTGTTTACCACTATTTTCGAAGGATTTGTGAATTTTTTCTGAAATTTTAGATGCAAAAATATCGATCTGATTATGGAAATTCTCGTTGACCTAAAATTATTTTTTGAAAAATTTTACCCAAGACAGAAAAATTTTGAAATTTTTATTTTCTTAAACCCTGTAAATTTTGTCATTGTAAGAAATTTTTATTTTTTTCCACTTACGTTTTTTTGCTCCATTTCTTTGCTCATTTGTTGCTTTGCTTTCTCCACATTGGCTGCCATCATTTTCGCATTTTCCCGTTTGCATTTTTCCAATTGTTCGTTGAGCATTTTGTTGTGAGTTTCAAGACGGAAAATTGATGCCATTTTTAAGTCCGCTGATTTCTGAACAAATTAGCAATATTTTCACTATTCACTAATTATAGAAAATCTATCATTTTAATTGTCTAAAAAATCCGGTTCCTATAATTCATCTGCTGATGAGTGTTAACTTTTTAAACCGAAAAACCAAAACCATTTCCATCAAATTAATCAAAATTTCTAAAAACCTTAAAATAGCCTTTTTCTAACATTTTGGAATTATAAATGAAAAATAAAATCGAAATTTTTAAAAAAAAATTTTCAAATTGCCGATAAATATCAAAAAGTTATTATTACTTTTTTGAATGTATGAAACCTACCTCAAATTGAAGTATTTTTTCTTTGTAATGTGCTTCAACATTGGCCAAATGCTCGTCAAATTTTGCTCTCTGAAAAATAATAAAATTTTTTAATTAATTATTTTTTCGTAATTTATGTTTAGAATTATTTAATGGCTATTTGTGTTTTTCAGATTTTAAAAATAATATTTGGGAAAGATTTAAAATTGCGAATAAATTATTGAAAATTTCGAATAAATTATTGAAAATTTCGAATAAATTATTGAAAATTGTGAAAAGTTTATTACGGTTTAGTAGTTTGCCCAAAATTAACAAACCATATACCATTGGATAGAGCTCGTCAAGACGCATCGATTGGTATATAATTTGTCATATGCAGAGATGAGTTTCGGGCCGACTTTTGCCGGCCCGGCCCGGCCCGGGCCGACCCTCGATCGGCCCGGCCAGGCCCGTACAGTAATCGGGCCCAAAATTTTCGGCCCGGCCCGGCCCGGGCCGGCCCGGGCTTTAGTTACAGTATTTTTTCCTCAAAATTTTAAAAAATTTTTTTAAAAATGAAAAATTTAAAAAAAATTTTCAATTAAAAAATTTTAAATGAAGAAAAATAGCAAATATTATTCCCTGCAAAAATATAAATTCCTTTTTTTTACAAAAATTATAGTCAAATTTATTTATTTTTCTCAAAAATCATATGCTTCAGGCCCGTCGGGCCGGCCCGGGCCGACCGAGAATCGGCCCGGCCCGGCCCGTACAGTAACCGGGCCGAAAAATATCGGCCCGGCCCGGCCCAGGCCGGGCCGGGCCAGGGCCGGCCCGGGCCGGGCCGGGCCCAACTCATCTCTGGTCATATGTCATGGTTTAATTGGTTTTGAACCAAAACTCACAAGAAGGTTTAAGTGGTTTAATACCCTTAATTTTGAACAAACCATGGCAGAATATATACCAATCGACGCGTCTTGACGAGATCTATCGATTGGGTATAAGGTTTTGGGCTTTGGGGGTCTAGGACAAACCGTTAAACCGGTATAAACTTTTCGCAATTTTCAATATCATCCATAATATTTTTCGATTTAAAACTTTATGATTAATTTCGGGAAAAAACCGGATTGATGGGCATGGGCACATACAAAACCGTTAAGTATCGAGTTTTTTATTTACCTGCTTTTCGCGATCCTCTGTCAATATTTGTTCCAAATTGTGATTGCATGTCCATTGTTGGCGCCCACCAATTTCATGTTTTGACATTTGTTTCGGTGGTTGTTGACGAAAAATGAATGCTTCGCTTGATGGAATTGTTGTTGGTTGTTGTAGCTCATTTTGCTGTTGGAATTGTCGAATTGTGTTGGCAATGATTTGTGGAGTCACCGGCGGTGGTGGAATATTAAGGCATTGCGGAGGTAAACCATTCGAATTTGCATTGACATTGGAATTGCCAAAATGTGGGTTGGAATTTTGTTGAAATTTTCGATTGGCATTGGCATATGCGATGGCTTGAGGAGGCAGCGGTGGTGGTGGTCGAGAAAAATGCGAAGGAGGAGGCGGAAAAAGTGGCCGACAATTCGCATTTGGGAACATTTTTTCAATCTTTTTTTATTTGAACAAGAATTGATTTAGATCTCTAAAATTAATAAAATAAATAATATTTAATTTAGCACATTAAGTAATGAGAACAATGGAGAAAAGATTAGTGCGTTTCAATGGTTTTTTTTTCTAAACCTCCAACTCCAAACCCTGTCTAATCGATAAATATACATTTTCAAAAATTTTTGTTAAATTTTAAAAAAAAATAGATTCGAATTTGATGCGGCGTTTAGCTCACTTTGTTTTATTGGGATATTTTTATAAGTACGGATTTGATTTTAGATTTTTTACTTATTTTTATTTGGATCGGCAGATTTAGATTTAATAGGGAAACCGGAAAGGATATAGTAAATAATAATGTTTTTGAGCATTTATTTCTTTTTTTCGACATAATTTTTTGATTACATATTTTTTTTATTGGGAAATTTTTATTGTAAAAATATATTAAAAAGTCAAAATCTCTATTTTGAGGAAGTCAATTAAATTAAAAATTTTAGAAATTTTGTGAAAAAACCTGTAACATTTTTCTTAAAATTAAGGAAGTGGGAATTAAAAAGAACATTAAATTTTGTTGTTTTTATAGCTTTTCTTAAATTAGCGCAGCAGCAGATTGGAATTAAAGGATGGAAAAAAATAGGATTGGCAAAGATGATTGATTCATCCATCAATAATTGGTCCAATGTTTTGTGTAATGTGTACTCCAAAATCCATTGATGAATGAAAATGTGGGGAAAAAGGTGCGGGCTGCGGGGAAGGGACAAATGACAATGGAAAAGGGCCGGGCGATGAGAAAGAAAAATATGAAATATGCAAATTGAATATTTGTTTTTTGCTCTTTGGAATGGCGAGCGAGCATTTTGATGAATTTATTTTGACCGCTGATTGAGATTAATAATGGATTTGATTGATTTGACATTTGATTGAAATTATGCATAATTTTATTTAAGGATGCGGTTTTTTTGGATTACTTTTTAATGCTTAATCTTAGATACTATAACCGGTCAAAATTTGGATTGAAATTTAAAAAAATCGAAAAAAAATTTTATATTTTATATTTTTTTAAATTTCTAAATTTTTGATTAAATTCAATGGAGCAAAAATAAATGAGTCATATTGCTCATTTTCGATGGAAAATTCGGGTTGTGACTTTGAAACTTTTTTATTGCCTGCCCAAAAAAAGAAATGCCTCTTATTAACTTGTGTGATTGTGACCATGGCCAAAGTAAAAAATGGAACTTGAATAAATTTTGTTAGTTTTTGTGAAAATTTCCGAAAATAAAATCCAAATTCTATGCCATCCATCACCCATCATTGTTCATTGGTTACCCATATTTATTGATGAAAATGTGAGGAAAGGGGGTGGTTGGTAGTGATGGGCGAATGACAATGGAAAAAGGTGATGACTGATGATGAGAAAGAAAATATGCAAATTGAATATTTGTTTTTTGCTCTCTCCTGAGCTAGATGCGTGTGAGTATTTTGATGAATTTATTTTGACTGTTGATGCTGATTGAGATTAATGGATTTGATTTGACATTTGATTGACTTTTTACCAAAGGATCGAATTTTTGAATTACTTTTTAATGTTTAATCTAAGATCTTATAAACATTATTATATTATTCGATAAGTTTCAATCAAAATAGGTCTATTTATGTATTTTTTGGGCAGTTTGGTCAAAATTTAAATGTATTAAACAGATTTCACATTTAATTTTCGATTATAACTTTTTTGATCTAAACCCAGACAATCTAGTTGCCAATCGATGCATCTATATTCTATATGAACTAACTCTATTGATCTATCGAATGGTATAAGGTTTACAGCAGTTTAGGTAATAAAAATTTATTAACATTTCGGTAAAAGGATCCGCCGATCTTTCGGAAAAAACATTTTCCTATTCTTCTATTTTAAGCATCGCGAATTTGCTATGCTGTGAGGATTTTGGAAACTGTTGAGAAAAAATAGCCAAAAAATATGAAGAAAAATTTGCTAATACAATTTTAGGATATATTTTTGCAAATTATTCAAAAAAAAAAGATAAAATTGGAAGAAGAGGACGCGAATTTACCTATATTTATTATGGGAAAAATAAATAAAAAACAAGGACTAGGGGTGAAGGATGACCGCTTGAGCTGGCTGCTGGGTCGATGACTCGCCGATGGGGAAGTTTTGCAGAATTGGAATGAAAAGGGATGGTCGATGGACGCAGTCTTTTTTGTCCACCCACAATTTTGCTGAAAGGAAAATTGAACGCCAACCACTTTTTCCTTCTTAATTACTTATCATTCGAATATTGATTAGAGAAAGAATTAACTTATTCGGAAAAGCTATAACTATATTATTGGGAAGCTTGAAAATATATCCCTTAAGAATTTAGCATATTAATTTTTATAAAATTTCAGCTTTTTAAAAAGTTATTTCCTTTTGGTCTAAATCAGCAGTGAGGGGTCCGATCTGTCCCTGATTTTTCATAAAATACCAAATTTTCCCCAAAAAAAGTAAATTTTTTTTCGCTGCGCGGCAATTTTTGGGTCTATTTTTTCGCTGCGCGGCAATTTTTGGGTCTATTTTTTCTCTGCACGGCAATTTTTGGGTCTATTTTTTTCGCTGCGCGGCAATTTTTGGGTCTATTTTTTCGCTGCGCGGCAATTTTTGGGTCTATTTTTTCACTGCGCGGCAATTTTTGGGTCTATTTTTTCTATTGAGCAATTTCTTCTTACAATTTTTGTTTGTCGAATTTTAAGCTCAAAAAATATTCGGAATTGGAAAAATATGAAATTTAAATGAATTTACGGAAGAATAAATAGTTTTTCTTTGTATTTTAAGAATTTTTCAATGTCTGAATTTTGACCCCAATATCTGAATTTTTGATGCCAACCATTTGTCTGAATTTGAAAATTTTTTGATCGGACCCCTGGTCTAGATTCTAAAGATAAAATTTTCAAGAAAATCGCCTAATAATTAAATTCACAGTGGGGTGTGTAAATGAATTTTTGATAGTATTTAATTTGGAGAAAAACAATGAAAATTGCGTAAAAGATATCGCATTTTAATTTTCCAAATTTATAAAAATTGTCATCAATACATTTATCATTTTTTTAAAAAATTTTTTATATTGAATTTAAAATAAAATAAGCCCGATAAAATGGTCAACAATAAATATATTGGCAAAGCTAATGCTTTAAATATTGGGAGAATAATCGAACAACATAATTGAAATGAAGAGTTAAACAAAATAATGTAAAATATAATTGATGGGAAAACAATCAAAAATTTAATTGGAATAAATTATTATGGGAAAAAAGTCGATCAATTAGTCATTTCATCATCATTTTTTTATTGTTGTTGTCCAAAAAATTCCATGCAAAATAATTTATGACTTGTAATTGACGCGGCCTTTGCGTTCACGGAGAAGACGTTTTGCTGGGATTTCTGTTGCTGAAAAATGGGCGGAATTAAATTAAATTCAAAAAATATTTGAATAACAGTAATTAATTATACGCTAACCTATTAATTTAATTTGTCTCAATTTTATTACAATTTATGCCAATTTTGGGGTAAGCCGGATAGATCACATTTGGCTATTGGTTGGCATTTTGGCTTAAAAAGATGGCCAAATATCAGAAATATTAGGTCAATTTTGTCTTTAAAATTCTCAAAAATATTTTTTAAATAAAATTTGCTCCAATTGTAAAAATTAATCAATTTACAAAATGGAATATTAATTGGATAGGACATGGATGGATTATAATGGTTTTAAAAGACTGTACTAAATTAAAAACATATCCGAATTGGATAAAGCTCAACAAGATGCATCAAATGATAGATAATTTAGCTATGATTTGGTCAAAATTAAATCGTTATTAAACGGTTTAAACCGATTCTGGATTTTGGTTCAAAACTAAATTAAAATAGGTTAAAACAAAATCTTTTTTGTTATTCTAATTTTTTATTAAATATTTCCCATAATAATTATCATTTTTATTTCTCAAAATCTAAATTCCCATTCTTCCATCTGAATTTACCCTCATAACTGCGCTGTCGCCGAATGCCTCGTCCACCATATGTGTCATTATTGTTTGTGGCCGGCTCCATTTGTTGTTGATTTGTTGCCTCCACCATATTATTCACATTCACATCATCCACCGGTTCTTCCTTCTTCACACGGCCAAATTGCTAAAAAAAATGAATTAAAAAAATTCATTCAAATTTCAGTTATTCGGAGGTACACTTTCGTCGGGTACAACCACAGGGATATGGGTTCATGGCCAAAAATAAAAAAAAAGAAATTTCGGGAGGTCAAAAAATTTCGAAATCAGGGACGTATTTAGGGGGGGGGGGTACACGGGGTACGTACCCCCCCCCCCCCCCAACGGGGGAGTGGGGGTAAAAAAAAGTAAAGGGGGGACCCTTCTGTGGTAAAAATTTTTCGCTGCGCGGCTATTTTTGGCCTAAATTTTTCGCTGCGCGGCCATTTTTGGCCTAAATTTTTCGCTGCGCGGCCATTTTTGGCCTAAATTTTTCGCTGCGCGGCTATTTTTGGCCTAAATTTTTCGCTGCGCGGCCATTTTTGGCCTACATTTTTCGCTGCGCGGCCATTTTTGGCCTACATTTTTCGCTGCGCGGCTATTTTTCTCAAATTTTTTCAATTTTTTTACATGCGTACCCCGCCTGACCCTGGTACCCCCTCCAAACAAAAATCCTGGATACGTCCCTGTTCGAAATCGAAAAACGAAATTTCGGAGGGTCAAATAATTTTTCGAAATCGAAAAATTTTTTTCATAAATCAGGGGTCTGAACAAAAAATTTTCAATTTTCGACAAATTTGGGGTCAAAAATTCAGATTTTGGGCCCAGAATCTATTGTCGAAAATATTTATGCCGATGAATTTAATTATCCCAGGCAAAAGTTTAAAATAATTTTATAAAAAATTTTACTATTTTTTTTACTCCACCTGTTTGTCACGACGAAATGCTGCGGTCATCCAGGGGCGGTCCTCTTCATCAATTTGGACTGTTGGCCAATTCTTTTCTGGCACTTCCTCGCCTTCTCTTTTTATTTTGAATGGCGGTCCATTTTTAATGTCTTCAACAAATTCCACATCCGTCGGCGGTTGAGAAAGCTGGAAAAAAAGTGAATATTATTTAAATTTTAAATGGGAAAATTAGAAACTTAGTCAAAATTGTTGGTATCCAAAATGTGTTTTTTGGTGATTTTTTGGCAATAATTAGTAAATAATCCTAATTTTAATTATTTTGATTTTAATTTTATGGGCAATTTTATGATTAAAAAATTCTAATTAAAAATGCTTGATGGGAATCATCGATCCCCAAAAAGTTAAAGAAAAATAAAATTAATATTTGTTAAATATTTTAGAAAACTAAAAATTTTTCAAAAAAATAATAAAAATCAAAATTTTTACATTAAAAGAGACGGCCGAAGTCGTTTGTCCATTGGCGCCGATCGATGAGGAGGATGTACAAGGAAGGTCGGAATAGGAAATGGTAGTGTCCGTATTTGGGAAAATTGTTGGCTTAAATATGAATAAATTATTTTAAAATTAAATATTTTTTTTACATTTTTGATAATTAATTAATAATTTTATAAAAATTTAAAAATAATTTTTTTAATTATTTTTACCAATAATACGGAGGAATTGGATTGAACGCAATTGCTTTCATCAAAAGTGGTCGACGCCATAGAATTTTCATCAATCGAATTTTGACGGATCATTTCGGGTTGTTCGGCTTCGGCTTCTGGTTGCTGAAAAAAAAAATAAAAAATTATTAAAACTAAAAAATGTAAAAGATAAAAATGAATTATTTTAACGCATTCTCGTAAATCAATTTTTTTAGTGAATATTTAGCATTTTTAGAAATTTGGTACAATTTTATAGTTAATCATTTAAAATATTTTAATATTGGATAATTTATGTATTATGTTTACTAGATATAGAATAAATCCAGCAGTAAAGAAGGTGCTATGTCAATTCCACAAAAGTAAAAATGTGGTCAATTCCACAAAAGTAAAAATGTGGTCAATTCCACAAAAGTAAAAATGTGGTAATTTACACAAAAGTAAAAATGTGGTCAATTCCACAAAAGTAAAAATGTGGTAATTTACACAAAAGTAAAAATGTGGTCAATTCCACAAAAGTAAAAATGTGGTAAAAGAAAGTGCCCGATTGTCAAAAATACAAATATTAATCATTTAAAAAAATATAATTAATTAAAAAGTGAAGAATAAATTCATGGGAAATTATAATAGTTTGGCCATTGTCAACCAAATGAATAGAGCCAGTCACCTAATATTTTGTATAGAAATGACGATCTGTTTATTATTATTTTTTTGTGCGGTGACAGCCGTACTAGGCATTCGATTTGACTATTGCCTGCGCATTGAAAAGTGCCATCCCCTATCATTCATATTTCATATTAATTGATCAATTTGTTTATTATTTTTTTGTGCGGTGTCAGCCGTGCTAGGCAATTTATATGGAAAAAGCTTTATATATACTCGTAGAATTTTTCATATCGATATTATTCTGAACATTTATTATATAAAAATTATTCTAATGAAATTGATACAACTAACAATAACGACTTTTGCGCTAGTCATAAAACTAATTCCATTTTTAAATTCTCCATATTCAAAAGCATATAAATCCCAAATTTCACTTCATTCTGACAATATTTACATTTTAGCCATTTTAAACCCGTTTACAAACCACCCAATGAACTGGTCAAAAAACTAATGTCATTTTTGAATTCTCCACATCAGAAAACCCCTATGTCCAAATTTTTCCTTCCAACTCAAACAAATAATTTCACAAAAAAATTAACATTAGCATTTTTACTTTTGTGGAATTGACCACATTTTTACTTTTGTGGAATTGACCACATTTTTACTTTTGTGGAATTGACCACATTTTTTCTCTCCTTTATCGATTGTGGAATTGTCCTCGGACGGTAAAGAATTATAATTCTTTTGGTATTTGAACACTTTTTCAACAATTATTTAGTCGGAAAATTGAATATTATTCTTTTTGATTTGATAATTAAAATTAAAATAAATCAAAAATTTTACCGAAAAATTAAAAAAAAATTTCTAAATTCTCTCCGCTTACCGGTTCTAGCATTTCCATTTTGCTGGCAGCTTCGGCCAAAAAAAGAAGATTTTGTTCATCGCCAACCAACTGGGAAAGTTCAAAAATTTGGGCTTCTTTTTGGGCCAATTCCGCTTGAATTTGCGCTTTTTGTTGTCGACATTCTTCGAGCTGGGCCAATGCCTGAAAATGAAATGAATAATCAAATAATTTTAATTACAGATTTTCTAAAATTTTTTTTTATTTATTTCGCTATCCAGAAATTTTATAAATTGAGGAAATTCACCGATGAAGAGTGAATTAATTTTTTAAATTGGAAATTTAAAAAAAATTAATAAATATTAACAATTAATTATTTAAATATTTTTTAAATTTAAATTCAATTTTTTATCGTTTATTTTTTTACCTCATTTTTTTCCTTCCGGATTTGTATTGCCTCGACATTTCTTTGCAAATTATTCGCCGCCAACAAATGAATGGAATGCTACAAAAAAAAAGATTTACTTTAAATTTTGGCTAATGCTCATTGCTCAATGAATAATTTACCCTTTTTTTGGTATATGTTTGATTGGGTCCTCTTTTATGTTAAGAAGAGAAAAAGTAAAAAGGGTCCCCCCTTTGGGTCATCAAGATTAATGTTAGGGTCATTGTCATTCAGGGATATTAATGGGACAAAATCACCTAATCGTAAAAACCAACCCTTCAATTTTTCCACATTTTTCTCTTTTGAGGAAAAAAAGAGAACCCAAATAAAAATAACTAATTCTTTATGAATTTTAATCTGAATTTTCCACAATTTTATGTCAATTTTGGTATGCCGAATATTTATCATTTGGATAGGTCACATTTAATAAATCTTGGCTTTGACATTTATCAAAATGTACAAATTAGACTAAAATAAAAAATATAGTCATTTTTGACCTTAAAACAAACTTGAATTTTGAATTCCTTAACTATTAATTTCATTTTAAAATTTTTACCTTTTTCCGTTCAATTTCCTGTTCCAATTCCGTTACTTTTTTGCCACTTGAAGAATCAGCCTTTGCCACTGTCAATTGCTCCCGGATATGTTGCACAACTTTTTTCATGCCCTCAATCATCGAAGTTTTTACGCCCAATTCCCTCTGAAAAAATTTATAATTTTCAATAGAAAATTGGAATTAAAATAATTTTTTAAATTTTTTATGCAAAAATATCGATTAAATTTTTTAAAAACATTTAAATTGTTGAAATAAGAGTAAAATAATACGCCAAAAAAAATTATGATAATGTTTTGAGTGTTTGTCCAACATTCATAAACTTTTCATGGTTTGGCCAAATTTAAATGCTATTAAACCGTTTAAACCAGTTTTGGTCTTTGGTTCTAAACTTAATTAGAATTGCTTAAAATTAAAATATTCAATAAACAAATGATGCGTATTGAATAGATCTATCTATCAATAGGGATAGGGTATTAATATTAAGGCTAATCTAATGGGTATGGGATAAATTTCCTGACCCATTTTAATCTTTTCGACAATTCATTCAGTAGTTTTTTTGGAGCAAATTAAATATTTTTTTTCCTTTTAAATAATTCAAAAATGATTTTTAAAAATTTAACTAATTATTTTTATTTTTTTTTCTGCCATCGTCTCAAAATACGAAAAAAAAATATTTTTTCAACCTACATTTTTTTGCTCAATTTCTTTGCCCATTTGTTGTTTCACATTTTCCATCTTTTTCTCATTTTCCCGTTTGCATTTTTCCAATTTTTCTGTGAGCATTTTGTTGTGCGTTTCGAGACGGAAAATTGATGCCCTTTGCGAGTTCGATGAATTCTGTGGAAAAATATAAATAAAAATTAACTTTAAATAAATTGTATCTCTGATATTTTTACTTGGAAGCTTTTAGATATATTTGTTTTGGGTGGGTTTGGACTTTGGAGTAGACTAGTCTCCATAGTTTGTACCCCAAATCAAAAATAAGATCACGCTCAATTTATTAGGCACAAAAGATCTATAAATCAATGAATTTTGATTTTTATCAGATCAGCAAAGTGATGATGAAGCAAAACCCAAACCGGTTTAATAACCTTGGCTTAAGTCTAAATGTATATATCTAGACTCTATGATTATGTAGAGCCGAATGAGCCCATTATCATTGGCAATTTGCAAAAGCAAGGAGGGAAGCTTCACTCGAAATTTTCGTTTTATGTAAATCTATACCTAGTTGGTATTAATAGAGCTCTTTTCTATGTGGGAAATGATGAAGAATGAAGATGATGATAAAGAAGACGAAACTTAGGACGATCTTCTTTCATCATCCTCGGTCATTATTATCTTCCTCAACATCCTCTGTTCATCATCATCTTCTTCTTCATCATCATCCCCATTATTATCTTCGTCATCATCCTCATTCCCTTATAGGGGACAAACTATATTAGTACTACCTAATGCTCATCTAACCTTTGACCTTAACATAGATTAAGAACTAGACTGAAAAACTAAGAATCGTACCTTTACTTTAGCAAATTTTGGGCTTAAATTCAACGAGTTTTATTTTTCTCTAAATTTATTTTAAACTAACCTCCAATTCAAGTAATTTCTTTTGGTATTTAACTTCCACATTTTCCAATTCTGTGATGAATTGTGCTCTCTGAACAGAATAATTTTTGGCGATTTTAAAGTAAAATTTTATACCAGCATTTTGGGATCCTCCACCAATATTTCTTCAGAGCTTTGCGACTGCTGTTGATGAACAATTTCCGGTTGTGGCATTTGCGTTGGTTGTTGTTGATGAAAAATGAATGCCTCGCTTGATGGAATTGTTGTTGGTTGTTGTAGCTCATTTTGCTGTTGGAATTGTCGATTTGTGTTGGCAATGATCTGTGGAGTCACCGGCGGTGGTGGAATAATAAGGCATGGTGGAGGTAGACCATTCGCATTAGGTAACATTTTGAATTAAATTTTATCTGTAAAATTTAATGTATGTGAAATAAACCTTAAGATCTTGTGAAATAACCTTAAGATTTTGTGTAAAATAAAATAAACCTTAAGATTTTGTGTAAATAAACCTTAAGATTTTGTGTAAAATAAACATTAAGATTTTGTGTAAATAAAACTTAAGATTTTGTGTAAATAAAACTTGATTTTGTGTAAATAAACCTTAAGATTTTGTGTAAATAAACCTTAAGATTTTATCTAAAATAAACCTTAAGATTTTGTGTAAATAAAACTTAAGATTTTGTGTAAATAAACCTTAAGATTTTGTGTAAATAAACCTTAAGATTTTATCTAAAATAAACCTTAAGATTTTGTGTAAATAAACCTTAAGATTTTGTGTAAATAAACCTTAAGATTTTATCTAAAATAAACCTTAAGATTTTGTGTAAAATAAACATTAAGATTTTGTGTAAATAAAACTTAAGATTTTGTGTAAATAAACCTTAAGATTTTGTGTAAAATAAACATTAAGATTTTGTAAATAAAACTTAAGATTTTGTGTAAATAAACCTTAAGATTTTATCTAAAATAAACCTTAAGATCTTGTGAAATAACCTTAAGATTTTGTGCAAAATAAACCTTAAGATTTTGTGTATAATAAACCTTAATAAACCTTAAGATTTTGTGTAAAATAAACCTTAAGATTTTGTGTAAAATAAACATTAAGATTTTGTGTAAATAAAACTTAAGATTTTGTGTAAATAAACCTTAAGATTTTATCTAAAATAAACCTTAAGATCTTGTGAAATAACCTTAAGATTTTTGTGCAAAATAAACCTTAAGATTTTGTGTATAATAAACCTTAATAAACCTTAAGATTTTGTTTGGAGTGAACCTTAAGATTTTTCGTGGAAAAACCTTAAGATTTTGTGTGGAATAAACCTACTAGATATTTTAAATACGAGTAGTGATAAATTTGATCGATTAATATGAAAATGGTAGGAAAGGAAGAAGGAAAAGAAATGGAAATTGAAAAAAGATGATGTATGACTGATGTGATGAGAAAGAAAATATGCAAATTGATTATTTGATTTGCTTTTTTTGTCTATGGATGGGAACAGCCAGCAGTGGTGTTTTTTTTTATGAATTTATTTTATTGCTGATTATGATTATGATTAATGAATTTGGCAATTATTGTTGATGGTTCGCCGATATTTGCGCACCCGACATTTGCGCACTATTTTTTTAGTCAAGTCAAACTTATATAGAATCCCCAAACCGGCAATCCTAAAGAATCCGTATCCCAAAAAAATTTTTTTTAGATTTTTTTAAAAATTGGATTCTAGTGGTTTTCGGGGGCGTAGAACACGATTCTGTCATCATTGTTGTCATATCTTGCCATCTTGATAAGAAAATGCCAACTTTTACTAGGAAAATACAAAGGGGGGACCAAGGACATTTTTGGTGAAAATTTTTATATGACCATATAATAGCTCAATCAACGCAGCTCGATGAGCGGAATCGAATGGTATTATTTTTATTGAATAATATTGCAATATAGACAAGTTAGACGTCAAAATATCTTACCATGACAAATATTTCTTTTGGCCATAACTTGTCGATAACTGAATATTACGCTATAAAAATTGTACCATTCGATTCCGCTCATCGAGCTGCGTTGATTGAGCTATTATATGGTCATATAAAAATTTTCACCAAAAATGTCCTTGGTCCCCCCTTTGTATTTTCCTAGTAAAAGTTGGCATTTTCTTATCAAGATGGCAAGATATGGCAAAATGGATGTCAGATTCGTGTTCTATGCCCCCGAAAACCACAAGAAAATCATTTTTAAAAAATTTAAAAAATAATTTTTTTGGGATACGGTTTCTTTAGGATTGCCCCCAAACCCCTAATAATAATAACCCATAGCCCACTAAACCCATGCCTGCCCCTAAACCTAACCCTAGCCCTAATCCCTAGTTAAAAAAATAGTTCGTAAATGTCGAATGCGCAAATGTCGGGTTTTTAATAGAGTGCGCAAATGTCGCGGCACGACGGTGGATTAATTTGCTAGACGATTAAGCGTGTCGATTTGCTATTTAAAGGTTTGGAAATTATTGCGAAAAAAATAGCAAGTATTTGCATTGCATTCAATTTAAAAAAAATTTCGAATATAAGTTTTAAATTTTGGTGATATTTTTGGAAATCATAAAATATTTTAATTGACAGAAGACGCGCATTTATTTTTATGGAAGTGGATTAAACAGCGAAGAAAAATCGGTTATTTTTTCAAATTTTGTAGAGGACTTTTACGGGTTGACTATTGATATTGACTTCCTTCTTTTATCAACCTAAATCTCTACAATCGAAATACTCTCACGAAAATCCCAAGCACTTTTATTTTTTTAACTGTAGCACCAACATAAGCAGTAAGCCCTAACTTAAATTTAATACCTAAAACTTCACCAGAATTTTTTGGAGTGATTTTGGGGCGCTCAAATTATTAATCAAAGCTAAAATTTTAAATCAAAAATATTTATTTTCATTTATCATTTGTGATTGCATTCAAAAATCAAAATCAAATTGTGTCATAATGGATTTGTCGATGTTTTTGAAGAATAAAATAGCCAATTGTAAGGAACATTCCGGAAATGACCAATGCCAAAAGGATGACCAATGGAATCATCGCAAAAGATTGTTCAGCGGTTGAGGACATTTGGCCATCGGCCGTAGCCAAATTGGGAAATAATTTTTCGGGAATAATGGACGGTGAAGGAAGAGGAATTTCTTCTGCCGATTGTTCATTTTGAACGGCACAATTTGAACGATTTTTTGTTGAATTTGCCAGCAAAAGGCATTCCTAAATGTTGAGGAATGGGCCCAATAAAATCCGAATAAAAATTCAAAAAATAATGAAATTGCCAAAAAAAGAGCACATACATAATTCCAAAATAATTATTTATAATATAATGATTTAAGGAATTAACCCTATATTCAAAAATCATAAAAGCTTATCCAGATGTATCGAGTGATATTCAATTTATGTTGGTTTGATTAAAATTAAAGGGTATTAAATGGTTTAAATCCATTTTGATTATTGGTTCAAAAAGAATTTAGAATTAGTTAAACTCAGACAAAACATAACCTAACTATGCGTCTTGACGAAATCTATCAATTTCTTATATTGTTTGTGATTCTAAAACCCATGCAATTTTTTCGACATTTCAATTTTTCAACTAAAAACAAACCCGTTTCCCAATCAAATGGAAATTGTTGTTGGCCATGCCGACATTTCCAATGGCGCTAAGACCGTTTAGTGGACCAGCGGTGTCGAAAAGGAAAGTGGTAGATCCGGGCAGAAAATGCTGAAATAGATGAAAAAAATTGGTGGAATGATAATTTATACCCTAATTTTGTGCACAAAATCAATTTTATATTTCGAAAGATTTTAAATTTTAGAAATTTTAGCCCTGATTTGAGTGAATTGATTAAAGAAAGAATTAGCATATTTGCCAAAAATTATGACCAAAAATGGCAAAATTGGGCAGTTTTTAATTTTGACCAATTAATATTTGATAAATCATTTTGATATTAAAATGTTCTGCAGAAAAAGCTAATCCAATATTAAAAATTTTATTAATAGCTTGAAAGATTGCTGAGATATTGATCAAATGCACAAAATTCCAATAATGTAAAATCTAGCCAACCTTTTGAATAAATTCGCGGCCATTTTGGTCAACAAAAAAAGTATCAGTGAAATTAACATTTAATTGAAGTGGATGACATCCGATTTTTGAGACATTTTGGGAATTTGATAAATTTTCTGTAATAAAAATGAAATAAAATATAATAAATACGAAATGAACTGGAAATGATTCCACAAATTGTTGCATTCCATGCCAATTTATTGGCAATTCGATCTTGAATTGGGAAAATGCACGGGAAATTGTGATTGGATGAATGTTTTTGTTGATGACGATGATGGGCCTGAGGAAGCTGAAAATTCCTATTATATTAATATATTCCAAAATATGGTGAAAAAGTGCGGTATTAGTCCAAAAGAATGGAAGAGATAATCGACGATGCTTATCGGTTATTGAATATTACCTCCTGCTATGTTGAGATCACCCATAAAGAATGCCTTTTTATTTGTATCATTCACGGGGCGGATCTATCATATTCCTATGGCATTAACAAGATTATCCCCAAGGGAATACCAGGAGTAACAACTAACAAAATAAGGTCTAATTTAAAATTAGGCTCGGGAGCAGTGCTGTGCCGGTTCCGGTATTAGATCTAGAATAAAATTTTGAAAAGGTTGGAGCCAGTAATTGTAACCATAAAATCCTAATAGTATCCATGCCATTGTTTTGGAATGTACATAACCGATTAAATATTTAAATGTCCTCCGTTAATTCTATTAGACCAAGTTTAATCGTTAATCATTCCATTCAAATTTAAAACATACACTAAATAGGCCAATTTGATCACCAAATCCATCATCTTCCTCATTGTTTTGAATTAATTTTAAATTGTCTTCAAAATTTCCTTGCGGCCATTTTATGGAAAAATTGGAAGATGAAAAGTTAAGGGCGGTTGGATAAATTGATCTGCAAAAAAAGTAAATTATAAATGGCCAAATATTTAACTTGCCGAATGCATCGTTTTTCCACGATCAAATCCTTCCAAGATACGCCCAATGCCAAACAATTTATGCCATATGCGGTTCGATTATCCAATGGCACTTTTCCTTGTGCACTAATCCAACCAAATAATGGAGATGTGGTGGAACTATATAATTAAACAATTAAATTCATTTTGAAATGAAAATTATGTACTCGAATTTTAAGGCAATAATCAATTTTGAATTAAATATTCGTTTTAAATTTAGTTTAATGAATTAGTAATTAGAAAATTAATTCGTGAATTTAATAGAAAGAAATTTCAAATTTGTAAAAAATTATGACCAAATAAGAGGAAAATAACCAAAAAATTCGGAAATTTTTCTCTTTTTTGATCAAAACTTTCTGGTCTAATAATATTTGATCTATCATTTTGAAATCAAATGTTCTATAGAAAGAGCTTAACCCATTGGTAAAAATATTTTATTAATATTTTAAAAGATTGTTGAGATAAGGATTGAAGTTAATGGGCAAAAAATGCAGGTAGCTATAATTAGGAGGACTTACTTTTTGTCATTAATTTCTTTCAAAAATTCCATTGTAAAATTTGTACAAATTTCATTTTCTTTTTGCTGTCGTTGATCATGAGAAGAAGGCAATTTCCGTCCAAATCGTTGCGGGAATAATTGAAGAGCATGATTATTTGGACAAATGAGAGTAAATATTAAAATTGTCAAAATTGATGATCGCAGAGACATTTTTTAAAATTGGTTTTTCTGATATAAAATTATTTAATTTTTTATTAAAATATCCCTAAATAGAAATATTAAACATCAAAGCCCCGTTTAACTCTGACTAGTGACTACTTAATTTTGAGAAAAAATATTCTTTTCGATCATTTTTTGATAAATTTTTTCTCAACCTAAATTATATGGTCAGTAATTTGAACATTTGTGGAAATAAGATTCCAAATAAAACAAATTTACTCAAATTTTAATGAATATATTTGCATTTGATTTTAGGAAAATAATTATGGGTGGGGTTTTTTTTGCCGAAAGATTTGGGTTCTTTTGCCGAGAGATTGGGTTCTTTTGCCGAAAGATCAGTTTTTTGGGCATAACTTTTTTGTGCTTGATCCCAGACCCCCAAACCATTTAGCAATTTTATAGAGCTCATCGAGACGCGTCGATTGATATATAGTTTGTTGAAGTTTGGTTCAAAACTAAAAGAGTTATAAACCAAAAACCAATGGTTTAAACGGTTTAATACTTTGAATTTTGGCCAAATCTCGACAAATTATACATCAATCGACGCGTCTCGATGAGCTCTATAAAATTGCTAAATGGTTTGGGGGTCTGGGATCAAGCACAAAAAAGTTATGCCCAAAAAACTGATCTTTCGGCAAAAGAACCCAATCTCTCGGCAAAAAAAACTTTTCTCAATAATTATTCTATTTTATTATTATTTTATTTTATTCATTAAATTAAAAAAAAGCCACGAAGTAAAATGAGTGGTTGCTGGTTGGATATTGGATAGAAAAAAAATTTTTTCAGAGTCGGGGACTAATTAAAAATGATGATATTTTGAGGCAATTTTTCATTGATTACTGCAATTTCTTTCTTATCAGTAAAGTATTTTATTTCACAACAACTAGCAGCAGAGGGCATTGATAATATTTGTGTTTATTTCCGATGGAACATGGAATATAATTTTGAAATAAATTGTTTTTTTAATAATAATTTTTAATCTTTTAGAATTGAATTTACTCATAAAAAAGGCCGGACAATATGGAGGCACAAAAAATATGCAGAATATTTTTTGATGAATACATTTGCCAAAATTAATTATGTTTATTGAAATGAAACAAGAAAACATAGGTGGAAGTGTTCTTGATTAATGAGGATGTGATGAACAAATTTCCTAGTATTTTGCATGAAATTGATTTTTAAATATTAAATTTTGTAAATTGTAAATATTCTATCTATAATTTGCGAATCTATCTATAGAGTCTTAAAACAATATATTTATTTACAATTTATTATAGATTTGTTTAGTTTTAACTAATTTCAATTTGATTTGAGTTTTAAAATTTAGGACAGTTTAATAGTTTAAAATAATATATTTATTCTTAAAAAACCATAACAAATTAATATGTTTGTGCCTTTAGACAATATAATTTTTTTATTTTCATATTTTCTATTGGCATCTATCACCAATTTGGGAACCTGAGAGATTCATGACAGTTTTTTGAATATTAAAACCAATAACGAATTATAAATATTCTGGAAATATTTTTTGTATTTTTTAAAAATCGGCTCAATCCAACCCTTTTTTTTGACAAATCCGTTTGGGTTCACCATATAATTTAATTACTCACCAGCATTCAGCATAGAAGAGATTTCAAACCGTGCTCTCTTTTCAATTCAAAACTTTCGTAATTTTTTATTTGTTATTTCAACTTTTTTTCCGATTTTTATAAAAAAATCTTGTTTGTAATCGTAAATATTAAAAAATTGGGAAAGAATTATTATTTTTACATTTTTAAATGTACATAGAAATAGAATTAATCCTTAATTTAAATTTAAATTTTACAATAAATTTTTGTTAAATTTTTACTTTTTCCATTCTCAATAATTTATCATGAATTTAGGCAATATTTTTCTATTAACACTTTAGTACAAAATTTGCAGCTGCTTATTAATTCCATAGAAGAATTGAGTATTAATCTTGAGAAAATGCCAACATTTCAAGTGACAAAATAAATTGGGACCTCAATAATTTGAGAGCTGAAAATGTAATTAATTTTTACGTTGGAAAATATCTTATGACATAGCAGTTACCAATCAAATGCAATATTTAGAATTACAACTCTTTTTGCCAATAATGAATGTGTCTGTTTGCGAATTTTATGAAAATTTTTTATAAAAAATATTTTTAATACGTATCTCAGTTAATGTTGACAAATTATTAATTATCTTGGCCAAACTTTTATCTAACTATCTCAATTAATTTATTAAATTTACAGATTTAACAATCAATATGACATTGAATTTCATTTTCCGCATAAATTCATTAATAATTCCACCGCTGGGATTTTTACTGAATTTCATTCTTCTTTGGCTTATTCTTCATCGAACACCAAAAGAAATGTGGCTCCATAGTCGGGTACTACTACAAATATGCATTCTGGACATTCTTCTTTTGGTCGTTTTGTGCATAGGAATTCCAGTGAGATTTTTTCTAATTAAATTTTAATTATTTAATTTATAAATTTTAATAAATTAAATTGATTTTAGTATGCAACAACTCTTGCTGGAGGTTATACTTTATGCCTATTTGATGGCTATCTAATTCTTACTGGCCTATTTCATCCATTTTTCAATGATCCAATGTGTTTATGGTTTTTATTTCTTTTGTGGCATTTTTTATTCCAATTGGATATATTTGCGCTTGCTATTCAATTCCTCTACCGTTATTTGGTTTTAAATCGGTATTTTACAAATTTTTCGAAAGCCTTTATTTATCATATTTATATTTATTTAAAATTAATAAATTATATTATTTTTATAAAATTATAGAGATATGAAAATAACACTATGTCGATATTTGCTCTTTCTTACTGTACCAATTATTTGTTCATTATTGATAACTTGTGGACTTTATTTTATAAAGAATTCATTTTTGAATAATTCCACTGATTTTTCTGAACTTTCCATTAATTTTAACGACAATATAATATTCGGAGCATTGGAATTCAATGTAAGAATAAATTAAAAATATATTATATTACTAATTAAGGAATCTATAAAAAATATTGTCATTTTGTTTATTTTAATTTGCTATTCCCTATGTTATTCAATTATTATTTTTTGTGGATTACAAATGATCAAATATGTGGCCGATCATGCAATGAATGTACGGTTAAAGAAGATGAATAAACAATTGACAAAAAGTTTGATTATTATTGTAAGCAATTCATAAAATATAGATAAAAATATTCATATATTTCTGAAAATAAAAATTTGTGTTTTCCAGAGAAAATACATTTTTCCTGTAAATACAAATTTGTGTTTTTCCTCGAAAATATTTTTTCCTGAAAATACAAATTTGTATTTTTCGTCGAAAATATTTTTTCCTGAAAATACATTGTCGAAAATATTTTTTCCTGAAAATACAAATTTGTGTTTTTCCCCGAAAATATTTTTTCCTGAAAATACAAATTTGTGTTTTTCCCTAAAAATATTTTTTCCCGAAAATACAATTTTGTGTTTTTCACTAAAAATACTTTTTCCTGAAAATACAAATTTGTGTTTTTCCCTAAAAATACTTTTTCCTGAAAATACAAATTTATGTTTATCCCTAAAAATACTTTTTCCTGTAAATACAAATTTGTGTTTTTCCCTAAAAATACTTTTTCCTGAAAATACAAATTTGCGTTTATCCCTAAGTAAAAATACTTTTTCCTGTAAATACAAATTTGTGTTTTTCCCTAAAAATACTTTTTCCTGAAAATACAAATTTGTGTTTTTCCCTAATAATACTTTTTCCTGAAAATATAAATTTGTGTTTTACAAAGAAAATACATTTTTCTTAAAATACATATTTGAAAATTTCAAATTAATAGAATTCGAATAATATTTTAATTCAATTTAGGCATGTTTTCCTCTTATTTTGCAAACTTTTTTTGCCCTTTTTATTCTTAGCACCATGTTCCTGGCAGTGGTGAATGTGAATGAAGGATTTTTCGTTTATTTACTAAATAGTTGGCTACCAATTTTCAATCCTTTGGCCAGTCTTTGGACATTTCGGCCATATCGAGATACATTAATGGCACCATTCAAAAAAACAACATTATTCTTCCATTAAAATGATCCATAAGAAGAAAAAACTGTTTATATATGAATTCTGAAGATTTTAAAAATATAACTGTGGTGTTTTTAAATTTATAAAAAATAAATAATATCTATTAACCATTTAAATAAAAAATTTAAAATATATTTTTATTTAATTCTTACTTTTTTTCATAAAAGTTATTATTTTCGAAAAAATTTCTTTTTGAATAATAATTAACTTAGAGTCGACACTTATAATTGCAGCTGCTTATATTATTTAATTATTTCGCAAAATAAATTCAGACTTAGCAATTAGGGAAAAATGTAAACAGAAAAGAAGAAATATGAAATGAAAATGAACTCAAATGTAAGTCACAAGCCATTGGCTGACATTCCCACATCCACTATTAATTTAATTTTCCCCTTATGCAAGAGAATAAGGTACAAATGAATGATTTGAAGAATTGGTAGGTCTATTAAAAATTTACTGTGATCGAGTTATGATAAAAGCGTCCGGGGTCATGTCCACAATAAATAAAGGGCTATGCAAATGTGGTCATGTCCACAATTCTGCAAATGTGAGTGTTTTCGACTTATAATAAATCAGAAACCGGTTTTAGACCATACAAACCTTATACCAATTTATAGATCTCATCGAGACGCATTGAATGGTATATAATTTGTTATGGTTTGGCCCAATATTAAAGAGTTAAACCGTTAAAAACCCATATTTTTAAGTTTTTGGTTTAAAGCACTAATTTTGGGCCAAACTATGATAAATTATTGAGATCTACAAATTGATATAAGGTTTGTGGGTTCTAAAATTGGTTTAATTTATTATAAATCGAAAACGCTCACATTTGCAGAATTGTGGAATTGACCTAGCACCTGATAAAAGCTTCAATCCTAAAGAAATCCACGAAATCTTTACAAAATCTTTCCAAAATATTAAACAATGCAAACCGGTAACCGCCCATTGCAATTAAATTTTATATTGGAAAATTTTTTTGAATTGATAATTAATTGCTTTTTTTTATTCAAAATTGATTAATTTTTAGTATTCGAAAAACAATCTTTATTTCGGACATTTTAAAATAAATTTTAGATTAAATTATGATTTAATTTTATATTAATTTTCTAAAAATGAATTCATTTATTATTATTTTTAATTTGATAAATTTTATTTTATAATAAAATTAGTTACAAATTCTATATTATTAGGGTCTCCTTTTTATATATAATTTTAAATTTAACAGAATAAATTATATTAAAATGACATTGAATTTAATTTTCCGCATAAATTCATTAATAATTCCACCGCTGGGTTTTTTGCTTAATTTCACCCTTCTTTGGCTTATCCTTCATCGAACACCAAAAGAAATGTGGCTCCATAGTCGGGTATTGCTACAAACATGCATTTTGGATATTCTCCTTTTGGCTGTCTTTTGTATTGGAATTCCGGTGAAATTTAAATTTTTATCATAAAATTTAATAAAGAATAAGCATCTAATTTTAAATTAGAAATTTTTAATAATTAATTTTAGTATTCTACAACACTTATTGGAGGCGATGTTTTTTGCTTTTTTGAAGGCTATTTGATGCTTTTCGGCTCATTTCGTCAATTTTTCAATGATCCAATGCATTTGTGGTTTTTGGTATTATTATGGAATTTTTTCTTCCAATTGGATGTTTTTGCTCTCGCTGTTCAATTTCTTTATCGTTATTTGGTTTTAAATCGGTATTTTTTTTCTAAAATTTATATAATAAAAAATAAATATTTAATAGAAGCTTGAAAATTACACTATGTCGATATTTGCTCTACCTTACTATACCACTAATTTGTTCATTTTTTATAACTTTTGGCGGTTATTATACCATTAAGAAACCTTCAGAGAATAATTTTTCTGAAATTTCCATTGATTTTAACGAGAATATTACTTTTGCAGCATTTGAATTCAATGTAAGTTAAATATTAATAAATAATTATAATATACAATTTTTTAAATTCCAAATCCAGGAATCTATAAGGAATTTAGTAGTGCTGTCAATAATATTATGTTATTTCCTATGCTATTCAATTATTATTTTTTGTGGTCGCCAAATGGTCAAATATGTGGCGGCACATACAATGAATGAACGGTTGAGGGAGCTGAATAAACAATTGACTAAAAGTTTGATCATTATTGTAAGTTAATTAAAAATATTGATATATTAATATTTCGGAATTTTAACATATTTTTCTCAAAAATTTTGTTTTTCGAAAATAAATATTTTTCCCAAAATAAATACCGTAATGCTCTATTAAAATCCCATCTTTCCGCACTCTTTAATAAGCTCCCATCTTTTGAGATGGTTGAAAAATAAAATCCCTAGGGTTTTAATAAAGAATATACTGTTTTAGTGTTTTTAAGAAAATATAAAAATTTGTTTTTCTTGAAATATAAGATGGTTTGTGTTTAATTCGAAATTTTTTTTCTAAAAATATATGAAATTAAATTAATAATTCTAAATTATTTTTCGGCTTGTTTTCCGCTTATTTCGGAAGCTTTTCTTGGCCTTTTTTTCATCAGCTCAATGCTCGTAGGATTGATAAATGTGAATGAAGGATTTTTCGTTTATTTGTTAATCAATTGGCTGCCCATTTTCAATCCTTTGGCCAGTCTTTGGACATTTCGACCATATCGAGATGCTTTGCTGGCCCCTTTTAAGAAAGGAATAATTGACATTGTGCCGTGATAATAGGCAGAAGAAACAATTTTTAAAAATACCCATCGTGGACAAAAATTTTTATTACTACTTAATATTTGTTTATTTTTTACTTTTAAATTCGTTCTCAAAAATTAAAAATGAATTATTATTATAAAATAATAAATATTAACATTATAAATATTATATTTAATTATTTCACAATATTGTTTAAAATATAATTCATTTCTACATTAAAAGTTTTATTATTATTATAGCTATACGAATTAATTACCGAATACCGAAGCTTTCCTTCAACAAAATAATTCGGATCGGATTTCGGATCACTGCAATTTAGTAACTAAAATCATTTTCTATTATACAATTAATTAATATTTAAATATAATTTTAACTAAGAAATTTTAAATAATTTTTTGACTATACTTGCTTAGTTAGCTGTTTTTTCGAAGGCGAAATATAATAATTTATTTACAATTGAATATATTTTTTATCTATTACTAAGCTAATTTATACATCATAATGAATTCTTATTCATCTAATTTAATGCATTTCCGCAATAAATTTGTTGCTTCTTCGGGGTCAGCAGCTGAACAAATTGCCGAGCATACCGCCAATCCATTTGAATGCCCAATTTCCATTATTTCCCGGGCATTCCCAACATTTATGCCTCCAATGGCCACCGTTGGGATTTCAGTTTGGCTGCAAATTCTATGCACGCCATCCGGTCCAATCAATTCAGCAAGGTCTTTTTTTGTTGAAGTCGAATAAACCTGTGATGAAAGAAAGGCATGAAAAAGTTATAAGAGGGAAAAATTAAAATTTAATACAATAAAAAATCAAATAAAGGAAAAAATTATGAATAAGGATAAAGTTTTTGTAAATAAATAAGCCTTTTTTCTTTAGTTTTATTAATGAAATTGATTCAATTAAAAACTTATTTTTGCAGCAGTCAATTTATTAAAGTTTCTAGTTGGGTCCGAGAGTGGGAATTTAACTATAGGGCGACCTTTTAAAATTTTATTTTACAAATATAGAATATTATATTAGATTTGGATTAATTAAAAAGTTTTCCAATTGTAATTCATTTTTTAGTAAGGTCGTATAAAAGATATTTGCTGTATGAAACCAAAAAATTTATAAACTCTATCAATGCCAAAACATTAAATTATATTATATGGTCATAACTAGTTTTAAATTGATTAATAAACTAAAAATTGTGAGCATTTGGAATAGTTAATATATTTTGTTAATTTTTTGAAATGTTAAAGTTTTCAAAAAAATTTCAAATATACAAACCGGTCCAACACCTATATAATCAATCATAGTGCCAAATGAATTTGCTTGTTTTAAGGCGGCCTCATCATTCACAGTGAATCCAATGATTGCCTTATCGCCCATCAATTGACGAACAATTTGTACTGGCAAATCCCGTTTGCCAACATGTACACCTGTGAAAAAATAGTGTAAAAATTATGATGGCGCTAAAGTTGAATATCCAATATTTTTTTAGAAATACATCAAGAATTTAATAAAATTTTCATGCCTTTTCTCTGAAATAAAAATAATATTTTAAGATGCAGAATAAATTTTACAAATTTTACCATCAGCCCCAGCGCCCATTGCCACATCCACGTGGTCATTAATCAGTAATGGGATATTGTGGGTATGGCAAATAACGCGAAGTTCCACTGCCAATGCAAAAATAGCAGCTTTATGCCATTCTGGGGCGCGAATTTGGACAACGCTGATTCCAGCTGTAAATAAAATGCTTAAACATAATTTGACTGCTGAATTTAATTTATAAATCCATTTGAAACAATGATTGTCTTACCAGAAATTGTTCGCTTCAAAAGCTCAATTGAATTTGAATGGCCACCACATTGTACCGGGTCTAACACCAAATAGAGCGATAGGTTCATTGGAATGCGTGTTCTTTGTAAATCCTTAAAAATTGTTACGCATTAAGATTCATAGGTATTATTATTATCTAAAAATGTCATTTTTTCCATAATTTAAAAAATGTCCTCCTATTTATTTGAGCAAACATAAAATTAATTTTTTTTTCGCTTGAAACACAAAATTATATTTTCGATTGAAAGACAAATGTATTTTCGATTGAAATACAAAAATGTATTTTCGCTTGAAAGACAAAAATGTATTTTCGATTGAAATACAAAAATGTGTTTTTGTGAGAAATATTTATTTTAGAAAATAATAAAAAATTTATTCAAATTTTTATTTTTAAAATTTTTACATTCGATTTAATGCTATAACTATGGCATTTTTATGAGATAATACAAAACATTCCCTTAAAATCCAACTTTAATTACCGTTTTCTGATGACCATTATTTCCGTAAAAATTTGGCTGCTTTCTAAATAAATTTATGGCATAAATTTATTTTTAATAAATATCATTTACTCTATAAAATGATGAATGTACAACAATTTATTGTTATTTTGCCCATTGTGCCCGAAAGCCATTCGGTCATCAGAAAGCGGAATAATACTTTCCAAATAATGTTTGGCAGATTTGATGGCATCCAAAAGATTATTGTCCAGGGCAAGTTGGGCCGCAATGGTCGATGAAAGAGTGCAACCCAAAAAGGGGTAATTATTTTTATTAAAATATTACCAGTCCCATGAATATTGCCCAATGCATGGAATTTTCCAATAATTCGATATTCTACAATCTCATTTCCATTCTCTCTATTAATATTCATCAACAGCCAATCAACGCACTGTCCAGTCGTTTTGGATGAAGGCAAATGTCCACCTTTTATTTGTATTATAAATTAATTTTTTAATTTTTATTTTAACCCTTCATAAGCACTCCTTTGCATCCCATTTTCAAAATGGCCCTGCCTTGTTCCAACATTTCCTCTTCATTTTGGGCCAGCGGAAATCCAACAATTTGGGCGGCTTCGTCCAAATTTGGGGTCACCAATAAACATAAAGGAAATAATTTAGACACAATTGCATCAATTACGCATTTCTTAATTCAATTATTTATTTAAAATAAATAAATTGAAAATATGCATGATTTTCCTTTCTTGCCCAAAAACTCAACTATTCAAATTTAAATATTTATAAAATTTTTATAATCGGTTAATTTATAACTGTCTTTAGATCATTTTTGATATCAAAATGATTGATCAAACTTGATTGGCCCGAAAATTTATTTCCAAAAATAATTAAAAACTACAGTAAAATTTTAATTTTTATTCAAAATTAATTTCCCGATTTTTGTCAAATCGATCAATCAAAAATCTCCATTCAAATACATAATCTTTGAAAATTTCTAAATGTTTAAATAAATTTAAGGCAATTTTTTCTAATCCTTATTTCACATTCATTAATACAATTATAAAATATTATTTATTTTATTTTTTAAATTGTATTCAATACTAAAAATACGAGTACTAAATCATTAAAAATTTATAATATAAATAATACTTGAAATTATTTTTTCCCCAAATTAAAATTTAAAAAACCTTTGCCAAATCGAATTTTCCATTTTTTGAGCTAATCACCGGATCGAATACAACATTTTTGATAGATGTTTTTTTCAACTGCTCTGCAATTATTGAGGCATTTTCTGCCGTTCCAATCGCTCCAATTTTGACTGCTTCAATTGGAAATGAAGCAAAAATGGCCTCCAATTGTTGACGAACAAATTCTTGTTCTTAGGCAAAATAATGGAAATTAAAATAAAGTAAAAAAAATACCAATAATTTGAACTTGTTGAATGCCATTTGCATTTTGTGCCGTCAACATTGTTTCGACGGAAAGGCCATAAACATTCATGGCGGCAAATGTTTTCAAATCGGCTTGAATGCCGGCACCAGCCGAAGTGTCAGATCCGGCAATAGTCAACACATTTGTCATAGTCGGTTTGTTGGACATTTTATTAGCAGCAAATATTAAAATTTGAGGAAATAAAAATTCTCGGAACTTAATTTTTTAATTAGGAAAAATACAAACAACGGATTCAACTGTAAATCCAATACCCAAATCTGTAAAAAGGAATTCAAAATATTAAAAACAATATTAATATATAAATTCATTCAAAAATTTGTTTAATAATCTTTTATATTAAGTAGCTATAATTTCTCAAATTTATTGTTTATTTTAATATTTATTCTCGTAAATTTCTTTGCTAATTTATTTGAATTTTAATAAGTGATTTAATTTGCTTATTTTTCTATTTATATATTTTAATTTTTATTTAACCGAAAAACATAAATTCAATATTTTCAATTTACGATTATATTTCTTATTTCTTCCCTGGAATTTTGGGTTTTGAGATTTTTGCAATTTTGGGGTAAATTATTTAATTTAATTTTTTTTTATATAAAAAACAAAAATTCTAATATTCATTTTTTTCTACCGGTTCTTTGATGTAATAAAGATGTAAATATTTTCGTTCTTTTTTTTTGTGATCATTCCAAATAACAAAAAAAATGATAAAAAAATGAACCGAAAATGACGGGAAATTGGCAAATAAAGAAAATGGGAAGGGTTATTTTTGTATTTGATCCACCCAAAGAATGGCTCAAAATATACGGTCTTGACTTGATTGGGGGGAAGATAAACAGAAAATATTTGAATTAAATAAGATAAAATTGCTCACAAAAAATGCAATGGCAGATTTAACAGCACTCAAATTTAATAGATAATTTTCATTTTAATTTACAGTATTTTGAAATATATTGTAAAATTGAAAAAAAATTATAGATATAAAATTAAATAAAATTATTTAATATTTCCTGCAGCAATAAATAAATACAAAATGGCCTCAATTCTGAAATATAAAGGTTTCAAAAATTTTCAAATAATTCAATAAAAATAATAAATTATAAATTAATTAAAAAATTTAAATTCAAAATAATAAATTCAAAATTTAAATATCTACAAAATTATTTTTGAAGAATTCCATGTCAATGACAAAATGAATGGCATTGCCAATGGTGTCGGCGGCAAAACAATTCAATCGATGGAATCAAAAATTAAAATCGCACTCAATGATGGCAGCATGAAAACCAACATCAATGAAGCAGTGGTGGCACGTGCCATGATTCGTCGCTATTTTGTGGACATGTACGAGCATGCGGAAACGGATGTGGTGATTGTGGGCGCTGGCAGTTGTGGCCTAACTTGTGCCTACTATTTGGCCACACGAAATCCACATTTGAAAATTGCTTTGATTGAGGTGGAATTTATATAATTTTATTGTATATTTTAAGACAAATTTTTTATGCCTAATTTGGTGAGAGACAATTCAATAATTGCATCGGTTCTTAACTCATAGCTCAACAGGGCAATATCCAATCTAGGAAAATGATAAAAAGTAAAAACCATTAGAAAGCCAGAATTTTCTCTTGAAATTTACATTTTTAAAATTTTCAAATTTATTAAAAAAATTTTATATGACTGTGAATGAAATATATTCAAATTTTTTGGAGAGAAAACCGTTTTTACAAATTGTATTAAATTTTCAAAAAATTAGAAAAGTACTTTTGGAAATTTAATAAAGTATTTTTAAGTAGCTTATCGTCTTCCAGAAAATATTACTTCCTTTGAATTTTAGCCAAAGGAATCCTCAAAGTATTGTTAAATCCTCTATCATAATAATTTTATATAAATAAGTAATGGAAATTTACCACATTTTTGTAAATATGTTAAATTAGCAAAATTGGAAATTTGGACAAAATTTCTATCTACTATAGGCCAATGTTGCGCCCGGCGGTGGGGCATGGCTTGGTGGCCAATTGATGTCGGCAATGGTGGTCAGCAGTGAACCGGCCAAACAATTACTCCAAGAATTGGGCGTCCAATTTGAAGTGGAAGAAGGCCAAAACGATTTTGTTGTGGTTAAACATGCGGCACTGTTCACGTCAACATTGTTGGCAAAAGTTTTGGCACAGGTTGGAAAGAGAAAGAAAAGTTGACAAAAAAAAGAACATAATGCAACAATAATTCTATAAATTTTTTTATAAAATTAAGAAATAATTTTTCAAAAAAATTTCTGAAAAATTAAAAAAATTTTTAATTTTTAAGAAATTTTTTTAAAAATTAAAAAAATTATTTTATCCAAAAAATTTTAAAAAACCAAAAAAATTTTTAAAAATTCAAAAAAATTTTTTATCCAAAAAATTTTAAAAAACCAAAAAATTTTAAAAATTCAAAAAAATTTAATCCAAACAATTTTAAAAATTCAAAAAAAATTAAAAAAATTCTATAAAATTTTGAAAAATTTATATTGATTGATCAAATACAGTAATTATTATTAACCATAAAATTTCAGTCAAATGTGAAATTATTTAACGCTGTTTCTGTCGAAGATTTGATTGTGAAACGCCAACAAAATGCCGAAAATATGAATGAGGAGGAACGCGTGGCCGTGAATCATGGCTTTGAAGCCCAAATCCACTTTGCCAGATCCAATCAATTCCGTCACATCGCTTGGATCATTTGGCTCAAGCAAAGCGACCTTTTGGAACATTTAATTGATTAAAATATATTTTTGGAAATTACCTTTAATCCTTGCTCAGCAAAATATCCCATTGAATGGGCCAAATAGACGGGCGCATGGTAGGGTGTTGCCCTCCAATTGAGGAGGAATGTGATTTTGTCGGTGCTCATTTTTGGGAAATATTTGGAAAGTATTTACTATAATTTATCAAATAATGCCTAAAATAAGTTTTGACTTCTAATAAATCCGAAATCGGTTTTAGAGATTATAAATTTTAAACCAATTAATAGATCTCATCGAAAGAAACTATTGGACATTAACAATTTGGCTTAAATCGAAACAGAGTAAGTTAAACCGTTTAAAAATATTTCCAATTTTTGGTTTTTAACACTTTAATTTTGGGCCAAAATCAAAATTTTTATATACATTAGATGCATCCCGCTGAGATCTAAAAATTGGTATTAGGTTTTTAGGGTCTAAAACCGGTTTCTGATTTTATTAGAAATCAAAAATTCCTATATCCCTAAACTTCATGTAAACCTTTGCGTATTCTATTCAATTTACCTTTGTATTTGGTGTTAAGTGATTAATAGAAGCAACAATGGAGGCATGGTTTGTGATTATTCACTTTATACTTCTTTTAAAAGCCTCCTTTAACTTAGGTAAATTCCGTTCATGTGTTATAGCACAATCGTGAATAGGTAAGATTGGGAAATCACATCGTGTAATAACCTGTGTTATAAATAAAGCATCTAAACAATGAATAAAGTTTACTAGAGCTCTATTTGTTAACTTTCGCTTATCTGTAATGTTTGTAGCAGTATTAATTGTTGCTCGATACTTAATATCCTGGTAAGTTACTATTCTTAGCTTAATTGTATTTATCTTTGTGTAGTGCCTGTAATTTAATAAGAACTGATCAGGCATTAATAAAGCCTTTTCATTTGAATTATATAATAAATAAGCTAAATCCCCATTAATCTCCTTGTAATTAATACCTTCGTTGATGAACACCTTATTTATAAACTTAATAATTTGGTTTACTTGATTTCTCTTTGTTTTAAAATTATCCTCGTTTAAATTAATAAATGGAGCCATTTCCTTTAACAATTCGTTTCTTTGTGAATAATCTGTAGATCCATATATTACCTTTATAATACATGTCTTTAGTAACTTTCGTAGGATTTTATCCTTATTTAAGGTTTTATTGTTTTCTTGGTATGTTTTAACATATTCATCTAGAAGATTGTTATCTCTACCCTTAATTAACTTAAGCATTTCCCTAATAATATAATCATAGAAATCCGGCTTATTTTCTATAGGTATTGCTCCAGTTAGCTTTATTAGCTTTTCAGAAAAATATATTATAGCAAAATGTTGGAATCCAGAACATACACTATCTAGCTCAACTATAGGGTAAGGCTGCTTATTAAGGTACATCCAGATAATTTCTCACTTTTCGCTACCTCTGTATCTCTTAGCATTTTCGGGTCTAGGGCTAATCATTGAACTGTTATAAATATTTATAAAATTTTCGCCATTTTTAATATTTTTTTTGGAAAATATTTTTTGCAGACAAAAAGTTTTTGGTTTTTGATAAATTAGAAACCAGTTTTAGATCCTAAAAACTTTATACAATTTTGTAAATTCGGAAACGCATCGAATGGTATAAAAAATTTAAGGTTTTGGCCAAAAATTAAAGAGTTAACCATTTTACAGTTTTTTGTTTTAAACTTTAATTTTGGATCACAACTAACATTTTTTATAACATTCGATGTGTCATGGTGAGATCTAAAAATTGGTATAATGTTTGTAGGGTCTAAAACCGGTAAATGATATATTAGAAACCAAAAATTGTTTTGTTGTAAAAAAATTTCGTATGCAAAAAAATATTTTAATAATAATTTTTTCGTCATTTTAAATGTTTTTCGCTGCGTTTCACTGAAAAGCTCATTTAAAACATTTTAAAAATAATGATTTTAGATTGAAATTAAAATACAAAATGTTTGGATGAACAGAAAACAAAATGTTTGGATGAACAAAAACACAAAATGTTTGGTTGAATAAAAACACAAAATGTTTGGATGAACAAAAACACAAAATGTTTGGATGAACAAAAACATAGAATGCTTGGATGAACAAAAACACAAAATGTTTGGATGAACAAAAACACAAAATGTTTGGATGAACAGAAAACACAAAATGTTTGGATGAACAAAAACACAAAAATGTTTCGATTAACAAAAACTCAAAATGTTTGGAAGAATAAAAACACAAAATGTTTGGATGAACAAAAACATAGAATGTTTGGATGAACAGAAAACACAAAATGTTTGGATGAACAAAAACACAAAATGTTTGGATGAACAAAAACACAAAATGTTCGGAAAAACAAAAACACAAAATGTTTGGATGAACAGAAAACACAAAATGTTTGGATGAACAAAAACACAAAATGTTTGGATGAACAGAAAACACAAAATGTTTGGATGAACAAAAACACAAAAATGTTTGGTTGAATAAAAACACAAAATGTTTGGATGAACAAAAACACAAAATGTTTGGATGAACAAAAACACAAAATGTTTGGAAAAACAAAAACATAGAATGTTTGGATGAATAAAAAACAAAATGTTTGGATGAACAAAAACTCAAAATGTTTGGATGAACAGAAAACACAAAATGTTTGGATGAACAAAAACACAAAATGTTTGGATGAACAGAAAACACAAAATGTTTGGATGAACAAAAACACAAAAATGTTTCGATTAACAAAAATACAAAATGTTTGGAAGAATAAAAACACAAAATGTTTGGATGAACAAAAACACAAAATGTTTGGATGAACAAAAACACAAAATGTTTGGAAAAACAAAAACACAAAATGTTTGGATGAACAAAAACACAAAATGTTTGAAAACAAAAAAAACATGTTTGAAATAAAATAAATAATTTATGAAAAAATAAAAAAACAAAATATTAGAGAAATAAAAAAAATAAATTTTTCAGAAAAAAATTTACCACCTCTCTATTGTGGAATCGTAAATCCACATTTTACGTACAATATCGTTCTCTTTTGATTAAAAAAAGTACAAAAGCTGCCTAACTAATCAATAAAGAAATGAAAAATTTTATTTTTAGCAAACATTCAAATTGAATTAAAATAATAATAATCATCGGAAAATAATTCCTTTCCTTTTTAGTTCTTTTTTGCCAAATTATTGAATCGAGTTCGAATGTTTGTTGTTGAAAATACCATGGTGGTATTAACATTATTCACAGTAGAAGATGAATTTTTGGTAAAACAGCAAAATATACGTCTGAATTGTTGTTTAACATCTTTTCGGAAATCACGGACCAAAAAGAGTAGGCAAATCTCCTCAGTGCATGTGGACAATAAAACGGTAAAATATGTGAGCCAAGTAAAAATATTTTTTGCAATTTCTGACCCATCTCTGATATATATATCTAAATGAACAAGGACAATATAGCGTAAAGATGCCATGATTAAGCAAGAGAAGCAGACAATCAAAATTCGAAATGAATCCTTTTCGGAAGAAGCATCACTTGATACTGTTGAATTTTGCTGATCTTAATATGAAAATATAAATTTTTTTTGTTAAATTGGTCATTCACATTTTAACCAGACCATTTTGTAAGTAATAGTCGCATAGAAAAATGCTCCCTCCAATGCCCATGCAAATTTTGAGAATTATAAAAAAGAGAAATTTTGATGTCCATAGTCTCAATATCCACATAGTTTGGTCCAATAAGCCAGCAATCAGTGAAAAAAGCCAAAGAAGAGCACAAGTTAGATAAAAGTTCCTTTAAAAGTAGATAAAATTAATAATTTATTTTTGATTAAATCCAGAACCTTTTCTTTGCTGAAAACCAATTATAGTGGAATGGGAATACCATGGCATGAGCTCGATTCATGGCCAATGCCAAAATATGCGTTGCCAAAACTGTATCACAAATACAATTGTTTGCATTAATCAAATTGACAACAAAGGATGAGGATACGGACAAAATATAATTGTTTACGAAGGCTGGCATTTCCGAAAGCAATCGAAGAAAACTTCCAATTGCCTTAAAAGGATAAAAGTTTCTCATCATAAAATGATATTAATTGGAAGTATAATTTGAATACCCTGCTGAACACAATGATCATTGCCGGTCTGGTCTTGCTTAATTTCCAAAGTGGATGTAATAAAATGAATAAAAAGATGAAAATCATTAAAATTTGGAAAGAGAATCGGATAAACGATTCATGATTTAATTGTGACATTTCTTTTAGGAGAACCTTAATTATTTTGGTAATATTTTTATTATTATTAGAAAAATTTATTATAGAATTATATAGGAAAACGGAAGAGCTTAACAAAATTGAAAATTAAAAATCGATCAACTTAATTTGATATACGATATTGTCCGAGGCAATAAACGAAAAAAATGGCCAAAAACACAATATTTAAGATAAAATGATAACGATATTTTTTTTTGAAAATTTTTACATAATTAATAAAAATTTTCACATTATTGTGTAGGACAGAAATTTTTCAACTTTTTCTACTTTGAAACTCCCTCAAATTACTACTTACCAATACCAATCTGTGAACAGGAAAAACAAAAAGTTACGGTTCTATCCTCATCTCAGTTAAATTTAAAAAATTCAAAATTAAAATAATTAATTGAAACAGGTCCCATCGAGGTAGGAGGGCTTCCTTTTTGAGAGCTTTCTTTAGTTTTTCAAAAATTCCATAAACTGAAATATTTTATTTATATTTACCCTTATTTTGCGTCATTGTGGCTAAAATTTTAAAAAAAAATGCCTTATTTAGGTCGAAAACTCCGAAACTGTCGAAATGTCTCATATTGTAGAAATGCCCACTGTGAGCTGTAGAAATGTCTTATTAAAGCCATCCCGATAATTGATTGAATAAAGTTTTGTTTTGGTTCAGAAACCAAAATAGCTTAAAATGTTCAGTTCATTTGAATCTACAATCTGGACTATAATTTTATTTAATAAAGTCTCTATTTGCTGTTTTCAGAACATTTTTAAACAAATATGGCAATGAATGCTAAAATTTCTCAAAATAAAAATTAAATAAAAAAAAATACAAATAGAAAATGAATAATTTAATTAAAATTCTTTTAATTTTCTTGAATTTGCTTGCATTAAATGAATGTCTTTAAGGAAATGAATTTTTCTTATATTAAAATTTTCTTCGAATTATTAGCAAATTGATGATAGAAAAAAAATAAAAACACGCAATTGATGGGTGGTCTCCCCATCGAAATTCTTATATTCACATTCACATCCATTTGAACAATTCGCAAATTAATTTTTATGAATATTTTTTTCCTCTTTTGCATGTCATATTTTTAGCACTAAAAATTTTCAGAATCTCATATTTTGCACTTTATTTCTGTCCAACGAAAAAACATGCAAAATTACAAAACATCTTCTAACAAGAAAAAAAGATTTAGGCAACTCAAACAAATTTGATACAGGAGATGAGAATGATTTTAATGAAAAATGGAAAAGTGTTGTAAAATGTGGCAAAATTATGGTGTAAATTTATATAATTATTGTCTAATGTCGATATAATTTATTATATTTTTGAGGCCATATAACTTGGTCAAATCAGACTTCTTTAAGATTCCCTAACCGTTAGCATTTATCCTCTAATCCCATCCTGCGCTGAACCTAACCCTAGCCCTAAGCCCATAGTTATGGAAATCATATAGCCTCAAAAATATAATATTTTTCGACACGAAAGATTTTTGCCAAATTCAGTGTTTTTTTTTGACAAATTAATATTATCTCCATTTTTAATGCTAATAAGAAAAATTCGAATATATTTTTCTTGCTTTAAATTTTTATTATATTTTAATAAATTCTTATAATCCTGGGAATATTGAAAATACATATATTTATTATTTTTCTTTGACAATAATCCGGATTTAGGGAATTTAGGGAATTAAATATAAATATAAGATTGACAATATCCATGCTTAATATTTTTATCATTTTTATTGTCTTTTTCTAATAAAAGAGAAAAGGAAGAATAAAACCCCAAAATTTAAATTGAAAACAATATGTTTTATTTTCCAATCAAATTTTTCATTTCATTTTTTTGCCATTTTCTTCCAATCAATTGATTTTTTCTAATTGAGGCGCCATCATCGATCGAAAAAAGGCGCGAGCTATCCTCCATTTTATTTCAAAAAGCCTATCAGTCAATTGCCTTTTCTTAAAGCCCATCTCTCATTTTCTTTCCAAAAGCTCATCCCTGAACCTATACAGAGCCGCGCTTTTGACTGGTATGCCCTTAACCGCAACCTACCTAAACCCTAAATATCTAATCTTATTAGCCCCGTAACAGTGAAATTATAAAATCTGGATACAAATAAGGTAGATGGGATTTTTGAAATAAAACAGTGGCTTTCTGAGAGATGACAAATTGAAGAGCTCCAAAAAATCTAAGATTGGACGACCGATACCTTGTTAGAAAGAGCTGAGCAGAAAAGATTATATATAGGCAAGAGAGGGAATTGGGAGAGGGTGAGGAGAGGAAGAAGATAGGCGGGAGAATCCACGCTTAAGCGAATGCTAAATTCAACGAGCCACAAAGATTGGCCGTTGCCTCTTCGTCCAGAGAGAATTGGGTGGCCGCACAGTCCGGCCGAACCTTCATCAGTAGCAAATTCGTTGCCATTGACAAAAAATGACACGTTCATAAAACGCATCACCATGAAAATGTAATGTGATCCAGAATGGAAAGCTTTTCTCCATTTCATTCCTACGACACTCCAATTTTATTCAAACCATCGATATTTTCGCTACACCCCGAAACATCCAATGGACGAAACATCCAAAAGACGAAACATCCAAAGGACGAAACATCCAAAAGTGGAAAATTGGACGAAACATCCAAAAGACGAAACATCCAAAAGTGGAAAATTGGACGAAACATCCAAAGGAGAAAAATTTCCGAAACATCCAATGGACGAAACATCCAAACACCCAAAATGTCCCGAAACATCCAAAAAATTTTATTTTTTAATTTAACAATAAAATGCTTAAAAAAATATATTTCAAGGGTAATTTGGGCCGCTGAATACGATTTTGATGTCCATTTTGCTATATATTTTAATCCAACTAAAATATAATTCCAAAAAGTATCAAGCAAACAATGTTGAAAATATTTATTTTAGCATCAAAAATGGAAAAAATGAATTAAAATAAACAATTTAATTAATTTTTGCGGCTAATTGAATTGAAATCTGGGATGAAAATTGAATAGATAAATAAATGGTTGAGTTGATGAGCAAAATATGGAAATAAAATGGAATTAATGAGCAAAAATCAGAATAAATGAACAAAAAATGGGATGGAATTATTGGTTGGATGTAGTAGGGATGGTATAATCAATTTCAGATTGGATTTCTTGCGATTCTTCATCATCAAATTCCAATTCTTCTTCATCATCGAAATCCAATCCTCCTTCATCATCGAAATCCAATCCTCCTTCATCATCGAAAATATCAGCCTCCGCCTCCAAATCGATTGTGTCTTCAGTTCGATTGGCATCTTCTTGGTTGGCATTGGCAGGGGCTCGCATTCCGGCCACATAACCTTGCATCTACATCAATAATTAATATTTGAATGATAAAATTTTATATATTTTATTAAACCTTGATGCCCAACAGCGTGACCAAGTCCAGAAAATCATCGTCCTCTTCATATTCCGCAGTGATGAGAGCATGCATAATTTCGTCCGCACGAATGAAGTATCGATTGTTGCTGGGCGGAAACACTTTGGCAGCTGCATCTTTTGTTAATTGTTTGTCCACATCCTCACGAAATGCCCTCAAAAAATCGGACAATGCGGGGTGATGAGTCAATTTTCGCTGTTAAATATGTTATTTTTTATTATTTTTTTTTTTAAATTTTTACCTGGAATTGATTGTGGTTGGCCTCCATGGAATTGTTCGTCTTTGCCAAAGTGAGCATTGCCTCATCATGGACATTCCAAAAGTCGATTTTGTATTTTGGCTCCTTGACAATTTCCAATTCCCAACGCTGTAAATCGATTGTTTCCTCGGCTGTTGTTGCACTCAGTGTCGGTGTTGAAGGACGAGGTGAAGGTCGGCCAAAAGTGACATTGCCGCTCTGATCGTGTTCATCAAAAGCTAAAATGGAAAAATGAATTTTTAATTTTTACATTAATAAAATACAATTGTTTTGCCCTGGCCGGCTGGCTTGCGAAATAGTTGAAGAACGCCTTTGCTGGATTTGAATTCGTCCTTCGAATGCGTTTGCCCCAATTTGAAGTTCAACCTCAGTAAATCCAATGTAAGTCTCGGCGAAGTACATCAGAAAGTTTTTCAATTCCATCGGCGATTGGTCAATGATGAGGCCAAATGTTCGGCGCACATATTCAGGATCGATTAAAGCCAGCGCAAGAATTTGCCTTTAAATCGATTTTAAATATTTTTTTAATAAATAAACCTGAATGTATTTCGGCATTGGTCGCCAATTTGCGGATGTTTGAACAGTGGTCGCAGCTTCAAATTGCACCATTTTCGATAAATGGACTGTCCAAAATGAAAAAGACATCCTTTGGATGATGTCGTCGGAAAAACTCGGGCCGTTGCTTTGATGATCCCCTGTTCGAAATCCGATATGACTAAAAAAATTAAATTATGATTTATTATTATATAAAAAATACTTTTTAATGGAAATGTCGGGTAAATCGCCGCCTTTATTGCCTGCAATGCCTCGGCATAGTATTTTGACTGTTTTCCAGGGAGCAATGCGTAAACACATGGAATTGTCTGGCTGGCATTTATGAAGGCTCCCACCACAAAGCATTGCACCCAAGGACGAGGCGCTACTTTGAAGGTGCCATCGCAGGCCCATTTAATTCCATTTTTATTTCTCTTTTTCTTGAGGATGTCGAGCAGCTAATTTTTTTAAAAAAATTTATGGAAATTTATTTAAATTTCAAACCTGTTGATGCGCAAAAACGAAAACCACATCCTTTTCATTTGGTCGCGTATCCCGGCTGTCGTAAAGGCAGATATCATTTCCATCCATCATGATCAGTTCTTGTGGCAATTCGATGGCGAGCAAATCCCGACTATTCACATTTCCGAAGAATTTGCCTTTCTCTTAAATTTTATTTTTTTATTTAAATATTTTCCTATTTATACCTCTTGACAACATTTTGTTGAAGGCTCGATTATTTCCCACGTGTTGGATCACTTCCAGGCTCGCTCCGCTTCTTGCCTCGGTTAAAATTTCGGATTGCTTTTTGCCCGGTTCTGCACGAAACCGCTTTTTTGCATTTGCTCGCCTATTTTCTGCTTCTTTCCTTGGTGGCTCCGGAGCGTGGTTGTGTTGTTTCGTAATTGTTCCATATTTGATGCCTTCATGTTCTTCGATGATTTTGGCGGTGGCATTGCAGTCGGTATTTGAGCATCGCCAATAAGGCCCCATTTTCCGCAAAAAACGGTATCCTTTAATTTTAATATTTATTTACATAGTTTAAATTTAAACCTTCATTCCAGAGGCACAATCCTAATTTTTGATTGGTGCCATTCTCAAATTGTATTAATCCTTCGCCTCTTGCCGGTTCTTCATTTTCGTTGTTTTCTTCGATTTGGTCGACATTTAATTCTTCATCGCTGTCGTCTTCTTCAATTTGAATTCGTTGCCGTTTAACTCCTTTCTGGATTTGGAGTAATTTGTTACGAACGTTCATCTTTCTCTGCAAAAATAATAAATATTGGCCTATTTTAATAAATAATAGTGGAATAAAATATTTAGATTAATAAATAGAGCCAAACGAATATCAAAATCGTGGTTAGGAGCTCAAATTACCCTTAAAACATATTTTTTAAGCTTTTTTTTTTATAAATTATAAAAATTAAAATTTTTGGATGTTTCGGGACATTTTGGACGTTTGGACTTTGGATGTTTCGTCTTTTGGATGTTTCATCCTTTGGATGTTTCGTCTCATTTTCCCCTTTTGGATGTTTCGTCCTTTGGATGTTTCGTCTTTTGGATGTTTCGGGGTAGAGCCGATATTTTCTTTCCTCCACTGAGGGAAAAATTCCTCTTTTTTAAAGATGGAAAAAAAGTGTTTCATAGGGCCTTCTTCCTAAGGCAAAACTCATACCTATCAATATGCTTTATGCTATATCGGATCGATTTAAAATTAATAATTATCAAAATTTGCAGCTTTAAAATAATCTAAAAAAAATTCGTTCTTCGAGTTGTCTATGAAAATATTAATTTTACTTTTATTTTCTACCGTTTTATCATTTGTTTTTTCCAACCACAATACCAATCTAAATTCATCACATCAACGACGAAAACGCGCATATTCTGGTATATTTTTTTCAATAAAAATTATTATAATAATTCTTAATATTTTAAAGAATAATTTTCTAAAAAATTAATCTGAAAGTTTAAATCTTACATACATATTATTTAAATGGCATTTATCCGTTTTATTATGCCCCCTTCGATCGGCCCCTAAAGAATATTATTAGACACCGAAGAATTGATCAAATAAAGAATGTAATGATGCGCTGATTCAAATCTGATGTTAAATATGAACAATTATTTTCATTTTTCAAAAATTTCGAATTTATTTGGGTCGACAACAAATGGAAAATGCTTTCACTCAGGAAATTGCTTCCGCCTTAGGGCCTATCATTAAGCTTAAACCTAGGCTTCAAGATAGGCACAAGATCAAATCTGCTGGTATCTATTTTTATTTATTAGTGCATTCGATAACCCCAACGGGAAAAGGAATACAATTCCAAGCGAAAAATGAAAATCGGGATGGGGCATAAAATTAAAACCCTAAATGCTTTTGAGTTTTTGATCTGTGCGACATTTCTTTTAAAAGTTAAATTTAGATATTAGCACATCTGACTCATCCGATTTGCCCGATTTCCACGAATCTGTATATGATACGGATTCATATGATTCGGATTCATTTGATTCGGAGGACTCTTCGGATTCGGAATGCGATAGACTCTACTATTCTGACCCATGGGGCAAAATTGCTCTACGAAATGCTTGGGGATTAAATGGTCCAAGCTTTAACGAAGGTTCTACTATCGCTAACAAAAGTAAAGGTAAAAGGAAGCAAAGTGAGCCTGGGAAAAGAGCCAAAAAGCCATGTGTAAATAAAAGACAGCGAAAAACTGGTGAAAATACATCAAAAAATAAAGCCAAAGGCAAAAAAACTATTGGAAGGAAGGGTAAAAAAATTAAACAAAATTTATATGAGTCGAAACCGCAAAAAATGGCACGTGTTTATGGAATACGGGAAAAGGAAAACATTTGTCCCAAAAATATGGTTAACGAGAGTGATCCGCTTTGTAGATTCGTAATTGAAAATGGATGGCCAATAGAGGATCCAATTTTTTGGAAAAAAGTAAAGTTGAAAAATTTTATAAAATTGACAGAGAACAAATCATAAAATTATCTCTTTACGAGCATAAATATTTTCTTTCTTTGAAAAACAATACTTTTTTGGGCTTAGATTTTTAAATTATAAATAAAAATAATAGAATTTCAACATATTCAGGACTTTTTTTGTCAATTACAACCTAAGAACACGCACAGCAAATTGGGTATTTGAGCACATTACACCGAGAAGTGTCACAGACAATTTCGAAAGGGAAAGCAATTTTTATGCGGAAAAAGCACTTGATAAAAATTTCCAGGTTTTACCTGGAACTTTGAATAAAATGTACCAGGTTTTGAATATATATATATTATTAGTTCCCCAATTTTTATATAATTTTAGACTCACGGCCTGGACAGAGGCCATTTGGCACCAGTTTTAAATCATAAACGCAGTGAAGCCACAATGGATGCGACATTTTCTCTTATAAATATGATTCCACAACAAAAGCTCTTGAATCGAGGTCCTTGGCATTGGCTTGAATTGCGTACCATGCAATAAAAATAATTATTAATATAAAATAGTGACAAAAGATTCCCTGGAGAAGCCCGCACCTCGGTGTAGCGTATTGGCTTATCAAGACGCGTCGATTGATGTATAATTTGGCACTGTTTGCTTAAAATTCAAATTGTTAAACATTTAAACCTATTTTGGTTTTTGATTTATAACTCTTTTAGTTTCGAACCAAATCCCGACAAATTATACATCAATCGACGCGCCTTAATAAGCTCTATAAAATGGGTATAAGATGGGTCTAGGAGCAAGCAGTAAAAAGCTAATCAAAAACTGATTTGTCGACAAAAGAATTTAAATTTATCGACAAAAAATATTTTCTCTAAATAAAATATATAATATTTATTTTCTATTTCACTTCAATCATTCAAAAATCAAAACATTGGATAATATGTAATTAAGACAAATGGTGGAAAATGGTCTTGCTTATCCGGACTTTTTATTTCCTTGGGAAAATCGACCCAAATGTATTGCTAATGGAAAACCAATAAAGTGCAAAGATGTGTTCATTTATTCGGGCCCATTATATCGTGGCAATGCTAACGATATTCATTTGGTTGGTTTATTATAGAATCACATAAATGTGTAAAAATTCATATCTTTCCATTGGTTCTTCTCCAGCAGATGTGAATGATATTTGATATGTTACGGAGAGTATTTCTAGATGGCTAGGGAATACGATCTTTTTTTATACCTTGACCCATATCAGATAATAGTAATAGAAACATAACAATATTTTATAATATTCCCATTCATTTAATTATAGGTGCTGGACAATGGGATTTGGGTTCCAAACGAATTTTTTAAAGTTATCATCATAAATACACCGGAAGGGCTCCAAATGGTTCAAATGGCCTTGAAGCCATCTTCCAGTGCCGAAAAACTATGAACAATTTTGGGACATTTTTGGCCATCCTATTGACCATACAATTGGGCATGATGGAAATGTATTTATTTGAAATATTAAAAATTTTAAAATAAGATTAATTGAATACCTCGGTTTTCGGTTTCGGCTAACCGAAAAAAGGATCTTCTCCAATTTTAATGGTTATTAATAAGGATCAGATTTATATGCACGAAAAAATGATTAAATTTTGTTCAAAAATATGCAAAAAATTTGGAAAAATTAAAAATATCAAAACTTCGCTGAAGAAAATATGTGAAA